>JAPWDM010000001.1:142249671-142958821 GCA_035578155.1 Brachynemurus nebulosus
GAAGGAAAATAGTTCAAAAACTTCATAAATAACTATAAAAAATACAATTCGGTCTAGACTGTCAAAAAAGGCTTTTATCCGGTAGATAAGGACTGCATAAAAAAAAGTTTGATTCAAAACTTTTCTATACAAGATAAAGCATTAATTTACACATGAGAACATTTTGTTTCATTTTTATTATATTATAAAAATTGCTATAAATACATCTGTAAAAAAATTAATAATGCGATACTTTATATTTTTATGCAATATACTGATTAAATGCTTAAAAATAATCAAAAATTAATTTTATCAAAGTAAATTATTATAATTAGTCTTTATATTTCTTACTTTTTTTTCTTTTTATTTACACTGTGCACTTTAATGGGCATTTTTTTAAATCGCTAAAAAAATAACACACAAAAGACCGCATGAAAAAGGTTTAGCTGTACTCTGAAATTTATTATGATGGTTAGACCTCAATGAAATAAGTAATATGTATTTAGAGTCGTTTCAATGTAATTATGAAAATTTTTTGATAAAGTAGATCAGTAAAATTTTAATTTTAAACCATTTATTACCAATTTTACTATACAATGTTGCAAAAATATATGAAATTACTTTTTTTCTTTTCGGATTAGGTAAGTGATTATTTTGCAATTTAGATAATATTATTACTTTTTTATGAAAGCAGCAACATTATTGCAATGAATATTTTAAAATTACACATCAGCTGTTTACTAATTGCACTATTTTGTATATCCAGCAATCAAGCAGGATTTTTAGATGATGTATTCAATGTTAAAAAATTAACTCCTACGGTGGTAAGTTAAAGCAATTAAAATATAATTTTTTTTAATTTATAAGTCATATAATAAAACTGTAACGAGACTTTGTCTGTACATGGAATATTTTTCGAAAACTGTACTGGTAGTGTAGAATTGTAGATAGTTATCGATTGAGATATCAAAATAGCGATTTTTTGTCTGTCTGTCTGTGCACGTATCACACAAAAACTACTCGACGGATTTTAGTGAAATTTAGTGTGCGGTGATAACTTATTTCTTGCGTCAACTTTTTACTCCGAGAAAGTGTCTTATTCCCACGGGAGAATACAAAAACCATTTTCAGCGTGTACACGTATCACGCGAAAATTACTGAACAGATTTTAATGAAAACTGGAATGGTGATAACTTGGTACCTGGATCAACATATAAGATCTTATAATCTTTACAATAATCTCTTATAATCTAAGTCAAATTGGTTTTAGAGTTACATTTACAATACTAGTTATGTAGCTACAAAAGGTGAGTTTTCGCTAATAAAATCGCACTGTTTGTTTAGCTTGTTACTTTTTTTGTAGCCAATCAGATATTAAATCAAACAAGCAGTGATGCGCGAGTAAAATAACTTTTTCAAAGAATTTAATTAAAAAAAATATTATTTTTAATTCTACAAAACAATTTACAATAATAACTTAACAATTAATTTTCAGTAATAATTTGAGTTTTTGCCTATTTCGTAAATTTGAAAAATAAGAATTCCTTCTTTATTGATTGCATTTGCTTTACATACAATTTTTGGTGTGAGGAAGTTATTTCGTCACACATCCGTTAAAAAATAACTAATTTGCAAATTTGACTATTTTATTGAATTAAAATTGAGATTTTTACTTAAATAATTTGTTAATAAAATACATATGAAATAAAATACTATTTTCTGCAATAAAAAAAAATTATAATTTTTAGTATTAGAAATAAATGAAATAGATATCTAAATTTTAGGGAAAAATCTATTGAAGTTAAATTAATATTATTTATATGAGTATGAGCTAAGTCTAAACTGTAACTCCTCCCCTCTTAGTGCGAAGGTAATGTCCATCTCCATAGGTATCTTTATTCTTGTGTGCGGAACCGAGGCGTCGTTGTTGAAGTTGTGAGTAACTTTTGTAACTCCTCTGGGCTTTTACTTTTTCCACTGGATCAATTTTTGTAGAATATATAAACCAATTTATTGTAAGTGTTATGAAGCTAATTGTTCCGTACAGGATGTAATCTCGATTTTAAAGTTGAATTTCCATTATTTGCAGTTTCTCTGTGTTTTTGAAATGACAAACGGCTAGTTTCTCCAAACTTAACGTTTCCAGTGTTTCAGTTTCGTTTATAGTATGTATGAATGAGGCAGGAATCAGATGGATGGTGTCCCATTCGATGAATATTACAAACCATATAATTGATATTAACTGTCAAATTTTCGTAGTGCATTAAGACGGTTCGAAATATTTCCTTTTCCAGAAGTCCACATGTTGATCTAATATTGGCTTTCGGCATATTGAGCATATGCCGGCATATTGAGCATATTGATGAGAAGGATGAAATTTTCATCGGGTTGGAAAATTGTTTTGAAGTTGATTTTTGAAGTGGTTTGTCTTCTAACTTGGAGTTGGCATGTTTGTTATTTAGTATGTTACCGATGCATTCTGAAATTTTGGCTTTCTTTGAATTTAGTGTATGTTGACAGACGAAAGTTTTTCTCAAACTGAGCACATTATTGTTTTGATAATAATATATGTTCTGCTTATTATGGGCAATAAATGGATATCTAATTGAGTTTGATTTATTGGTGAAGGAATTACGTATGTAAAGGAATAATTTTCTTTAAACAAAAGAGGAGTTTTAATATTAAAAATAATGTTTGTATGATTGTAGTAATATAAGCCTAAAGTTCTAATAATACGTATTTGTTCAACAGATTTTTTTTAAAATTTAAATTAGAAATAATTTCTTTAATTGTATTTAATTCATTTGGATGCAAAATATGTTTTGAAATTAAGTTGATTTTAGCTAAAGTAATTGATTCTGCAATATTGTTAATTTATTTACTACGTAAATCTATGTTATATTTAATTTGATACATGAACTGAATATACTGAAATGTTTAGTCGAATTTTTCTCTGAGAAAATTACAGCTTAAACGATATAAACGGGACGAGGCGACAGTAGGGGCGCTACCCGTTTTCGGACCCGTAGAACACGATTCTGAAGAAAAAAATGTCGCTATTTATTTATATATATATATATATATATATATATATATATATATATATATATATATATATATATATATATATATATATATATATATATATATAAATAGCCAGACATTTTTTTCTTCAGAATCCAAACAGGTTGAAAATAATGTTTCGATCAATTACCTACAACATATCCAAAATTCAGCTTCCTAGGATGATTTGGAGGAAGTAGGGGGGAAAAAAGTGTTTTGGCTGGATCTAACACGGTCCCAGCCCCCCAGAATTAATTTAGCGTATTGAAATTTGGTATATCGATAGAGTTTGTACCTAGGGTCTGCTTTTTGGAGGTTTTGATATTTTACCCCCACTCCCACCATTTTTAAGCTACAATTTCCTTGATTTTTTTCCAATATTTGCTTACCCCACGATTTTTACGCCAGTATTTCCTTAATTTTTTTCTTTTTTTTCTAACATACCTAGAGACTCTCTGAGTAAGACTAAAGGGTTGAAATTTTGTACGTGTATTGAGTTAGTATCTACCTAGCCAGCAATATGATGTCTTTACAAGTTTTTAAAGAGCTCTTATTAACGATTTGGACGTCTTAATTTTTTTCCAACTGAAGTCTCAAAGATGTTCTGAGGACGTCGAATGCGCACAAGATTAGTTGGCAACATCGTTAAGAATTCTGAAAGATCTCCTTTTCCTGACTTCAAAAAAAGAAAAAGTTCTTAAAAAGCTCGTAATTTAGACTTCTTCAAGAACTTTCATGAGTTCAGAAAAAAGACTTCTTTAGTACTTCTTATTTAAGATTCTTAAATAAAGATTATAGGATTCTTAGAAAGAAATTTTTATTATCAAAAATTAAACTTATAGAAAATTAATATTAATTCTTTATTTAGATAAATACAAATATTTTAACATTTGGCCTTCCTAGAATGAAAGTGGTATATTTCGAAATTTGGAAATTTCCTCTTTTGGTGCCAAATAATAGATAGTTCAGTAACCTAGCGAATAGTATATTTTATAAGCTTGCACGGTTTATAATTTTTGAAGGGTATTAATATCTCAACATCATTAAGTACTTGAACTAATGTATTAGCAATTTTTAATTGCAATTATTTCAAAACGAACATTTCCCAGATATCCCGCTTTCATACTAGGAAGGCGATTTAAGTTGTATTACTTGTTGAATTATTATAACTTATTGAATTATATTCATTAATTATTGAATTATCGTCTATATCTGAAGCACTAACACTATCACTTATTTCTTTTAAACACGAAGGGGGTTTTAAAATTTTTTCTTCACAATGTCTTCTTAGACGCCGGTTCTTCTGGCTTCTTGATAATTCACAAAATCTTTCTCTTGAAGGCGTATCCTAGTTAAAAATATTTTCAGTTTATAAAAAATATAATGATCACAAATTTATTTCTTAAACCTATTCAATACATACCTTATCTATTTATATTTTATAAACTGATGCACAAAACAAATTTCAATACAGCACGTCCAGCACGTTTTCAATTTTATAAAAACATTAACTGTATTAAATTCTAGGTTATACTTTACAAATAATCAAAATACCGTAGATTGGGATAAATCGGGACAGGTGGGTGAATAGGGATGAAACGAAAATTGTTATTCATGAACTTAATTTAAAAATACTAAATGTAAATGCGAACATATATCTTACTTAAATTATGGTATAATCATTATTCTTTCGGGTAGCAATAGTGACTAAGCTTGAAGTTGAATAATTATATTAAAAATTGCTTCAAACCCTGCTATTGTTTGTTCCTTAAAACTTTATTTGAAAATTATTTATTTCGGTGCTCTTATGAATAAATTGTTGTTTAATCGAAAATTTAATTATTTTGGAACTAATCTGAAAAAATAATATTGCAGACTTTTAGTTGTTTTTATTTTTTTAAGAGGAAATAATGAGGACTTGAAATTTGGGATAAGTTGGAAGTTAATAGGGACGGAAAAGGTGTGAATAGGGACATAATAGAGACATATAAAAGTATAAAGGGACGGAAAGTATGTGGGGTGATTAGGGACGGATGAAGCATGTATTGGAATATAGAAGAGAGCAGTTTCAAGGTTATCAAGTCATTCGATATTTTTATAAACACATTCAGCATAACATTTTGATACTTTATAAACTTTAGTTTAGATTCTACGTTTGTTTCTACAGAAAATCATCAAGAATTATTTCTTTTTTGAATGTATAAATACAAAAAATTCGAATTTATTTTATATTAGAATTTCAATTTTGGTCGACCCTACGGGTTATCCCCATTCACCCTTTTATCGTCTCTTTTGATCCCAATTTTTCATAGAGAAGAAATTATACGATTTTTGTTATTTTTTCAAAAACCACCGATATTTTTAAAATTTTTTGGATACTGTGATAAAGTCACCGTCCTCAGTAATTTTTATAATTTTAATAATTATAATTTTAAATACAGTAAATTTTTAATATATTAAAGATTAGGTACTTATAAAATAAATACAAAAAAATACGGTGTGAAATCTGAATTTGTCCCTACTCATCCCCGCCTACGGTATTGATTTTTAAACGCATGCGTTAAATCTAATTCGTTTATAGTTCGGAAAAAAGATTTCTTAAAAGAGCTCTTAATTAAGAGTTCTTACGAAGTCAGAAAAAAGAATCCTTAAAGAGTTTTTAAATCAAGAGTTCTTAAAAATGACGTAATTAAGGCATCATATTCATAATTCGTGAGGAGGTCTTAAAAAAGACTTCTTTTAGAGTTTTAAGACGTCCTATTGCTTGCTGGGTAGTTAGTGCCTTTTAGGGATTCCACATTTCTCTTTTTCCCACTTCTGCCATTTTTACATCGGAATTCAAATCGGAATTGTTATACCTGGTTAAAATGATTTATTTTAATACTAAATATAAGTAGGTAAGGTAAATTTAGAAAAAAAAGTAAACTACCCGTAATAAATATTGTAATTTAAAAAAAAAATATTATTAACGTCAATTTTTATTTATAAAATATGTATATTTTAGATTTTTGAAAACAAAATATATCTTTATAAAACACAAAAGCTATTGGCGGATAAGCATGGGTAGGAGTGCCCTCGTACAAATAAATTGTGTTGTCTTTCTTCCTGTTGACTGCTATCGATATAAAACTGACATTTATTGAATTTCAACCGTTAAAAAATTAACTCTTTTTTTAAAATGATAATTCACCCGTTTGTTTAAATTCGTTAAATATTGGTAAATATACTTGTTAGTTAATTTTATGTGTATTTAGTATTATGTATATTTTTTATGTATATTATTGAGTATTATGTGTATTGGGAAACCCTCCAAAACAGAATATTCGTTTCAGCCCGTTTATGACTTTAATGTTCATTTAAAATGTTTTTTTGCGAGTTTAACCACTTTCTACTTTTAGATGTGCCTTAAAAATACGCCTATTAAATCAAACAAGCAGTGATGTGCGAATAAAATAAGTTGTTCGAAGTATTTAATTTAGAAAAAAAAATATTTTTAATTTTACAAAACAATTTACAATAATAACTTAACAATTAATTCTCAGTAATAATTTGGGCAGAGTTTTTGCCTATTTCGTAAATTTGAAAAATAATAATTCCTTCTTTATTTATTATATTTTCTTTATATACAATTTTTGGTGTGAGGAAGTTATTCCGTCACACATCCGTTAAAAAATACCTAATTTGCAAATTTGACAATTTCATTGAATTAAAACTGAGATTTTTACTTAAATAATTTGTTAATAAAATATATGAAATAAAATACTATTTTCTGAAATACAATGAATTAAAAATATAATTTTTTGTATTAGAAATAAATGAAATAGATATCTAAATTTTAGAGAAAAATCTAGTGAAGTTAAATTAATATTATTTATATAGGGTAAAAGCCCCGATTGTGGAACACTATTTTTAGGTATTTCATCAAACTTGCTTACAAAAATTAATAAATGAATTAAACACCCATTTTTTTTTTTCTTAATAAGCATGAAACCAAGTTTTTTTAATCCAATGAATATGTTTTTAAGAAAATATAACCCAAAAATTTAGATTTATTAATGTTTTGTTTTATAATTTGTTGACATCTATAAAAAAACGGACAGAATATATTAACACCCTTTAAAAAATCAGCACATTGACACCTAAAAAAGAACACGTATGTACGAACATGAGTTACATCACATACATATTTTGCCATCTTTTCACTCTATGACATAGGGCGACATCTAGTAGTAAATAGAATGTCAAATTAAAAAATATAGAATGGTTTAAATATTCGATAAAATAAACGACCAAAATCACAGAATATACCAAAATACTATATTTTGTTTCGCCATCTATGTATTTTGGTAAAGTTCTAATCAATTCTAAACTAACTTATCAAAATGGCGACAATTTTTCATTATTAATAAAATTTTGCAACTTTAAATCAATATTTTTTTATTTATCAATTGACGATACGCTCCGAAATAAAAAAAATATTAAAAATTTTACGATTTTAAAGCAGTAAGTAAATATTTTAGACTCAAAAAGAAATTAAAACTATTTATAATATAAATTTTTAGTTATTTTACGTACATGATTTTAGTTAAATACAGAGGTTATATTGTGTACTAAAAGAAATACACATATATATAAATTACATTTAAACCGAATATAAAGATGATTTAGCTCTTATAATCTCTTAACTGGACTAATAAAAATTATTTGTATAGTTTTATTGCGCTAACTTCGAAAATTAACTGGAAAATGTTGAAATTTATAAGGCGTGTGTTTCTATAAATAAACATTGATCAAACGCAAAAGAGACACATTCAGCAAAAACTGTTTAATATATATATGTATTTCTTTAATTAAGTAAAGAAACATTAAATGTGAGATGAATTTAAATTGAAAAACAATCATTCTATTAATAATAATTTTTGTTATCAGACGTTTTTTTCAGAAATAAGATATCTTTAAGATATAAATGTCAAAACTGTTTTTCTATTGGATCGCGTTCCACAAACGGGGCTTTTACCCTATAAGTAAGTATAATATTATTTATATATAAGTATAAGCTAAGCCTAAACTGTAACTCGCGCGTCTACATAATTTAATTTCTCATTGGCTACAAAAAAAGTAACAAATGAAACAAGCACTGAGCAGTTTTTAATTTTACGAGCGAAAACCCACCTTAAAGAAAGTATTTCAAATTCGGACATGCGCATCACTGAATAGCTGTCATTTTGAATAAATTTTCTGACAGTGAATACAATAAAAATGAATACTTTCTGTTATGTATGCTAGATGGTATCACGATAGTCGCTTTACGCCCTTTTTCCTTAGAATCGATTTTCTAACTCTTTAGAGTGTCTACTTATAGTAAACAAATTTTTACAATGACCATAAATCAATTAATGCCCCTACGCTACGATAATAATTTGAAGCGTATAAGCCATATTTATAAAAAATTAAATATATAATTAGTAACTTACAACTAAGAATGAATTTTTACAGTACATGACACATAATAGCCTTTAAAAGATATTTCTGGTCCTATGATGTACAGTATGATACAGAAAGATAAAGAAAATATCTAAATTTATTTTTTGGGGCAGTTAGCTGTGATTCTGTATTTTGAATTAACTTTCACTTCTAAACAACTTTTTCAAATTATATTTTCTTATATTTTCATTAATTATAGTACTTTACTCTTAAGCCATATTTACATTTTTAAGCCCACCCTCGATACAACCAGATATATCCAAATTTATGTGGGTACTTTTTTAACCTAAGACCAAGTACTAACTTTCATCAAGAATAAAATTTTCTGAAAAATTTGATATAAAATAGTTTTCCACATATAACCAACTTTCAGGCAGACACTGTACAATTATACATATAAATATTCATGAAATTAACATGAATCAAATGTTTTGGCTTAGAATTTAATAAATGTGCTGACAAAGTTTAATTAGAATTTCAGAAAAAGGAAACAGAACTTACGTTTTTATTCAATCAAAATTTTATCTGCAAAAAGGGCGTAAGTCATACTTCGGAAAAATTCAAAAAATTATGCAATAACAACCGATATTTACTGTTTTTTTAATCTTAATGCATAGTGTATTATTAATGCTACCAACTGTATAACACGGCAATTACCAGTTTTTCAGTTTTCACCTTCATACTAGGCACCCAAACTTTGAAATGATCTTTTCTCAAAACGGTATTTCTGTACTTATGCCCTTTTTCCACCCAGCTCCTCAATTAAGTATTTGAAATGATTGTATTTGAACTGAACTGTATTTTAAATGCATAAATCTGAATTTATTATAGAAACAAATCTGATATTTTTGTTATAAAGCTAGCCGTTGATTCTATAGTTTAATATTTTAAATACGATTGTGTTGTATGTAATGATGTAAAGGAAGATGTTGTGCAGTCATACCGATATCCATTCGAACTGCATCATACTCAGACTGATGATGGATTTACACTGGCAATATTTCGGATTCCTTATGGGAAGAATGACGATTCCCTTAGTAGAACACAACGGCAACCAGTTTTTGTTCAACATGGACTACTTGTGGATGGCACAAGCTGGTTGTTTATGAGAAACCATTCTCTACGTAAGAAGTTTTCAGTTTCGTACATATACCCTATTTTAAATACAATTGATCATGAGTCAAAGTTAAAAAATTAAATAATTCTTATATTGAAAACAAATCAATCTTCCATTCTTTTCTAAACACAAACTGCAATTTTAAAATTTACGAAAGTTCAACAATGAAAGAGATACAGCCAAGGAAACGAAAATTATTAAAATTCATAAGTGATGCAGTATGGTTAAATTTAAGTGAAATGGACCATATGAACGAATGAATGTTTTATGGAAGTACAGATGTATTGGCAAAAGAAGGCTTGAAATGATTTTAAATAGGTCCTGAATCAATCCTAGGGATATCGTTCCAAAATGTGAGATGAGCTGGGGGCAATTGGACTTATTAGCAACGAGAGTCTACTTTTTACAATACTTTCTTATTCACACGCCCGTCAAGCCATTTTTAAAATTTTTTCCCCAAAAGTTCAAATGAGAAGCAAAAAAAAAAAAAAAAAAACTGTTCTCTCTTTTATCTGGGCCAGGATCATTCAAACACAGGATCCGAAGTTACAGCCACTCTTCGTCGAGACTGCTTATTCATTCCTTTCATTCATTTATCAACCCCAAAAATAATTCTCACGTTAAAAAATGTTTTTGTAGCATTTTTATTAGCTGATAGAGGTTACGATGTTTGGATTGGAAATTTCCGTGGCACTGAGTATTCATCACAACATAACACATCAACGCCCGATCAACATGAATACTGGAAATGGACTTGGGATGAGCTCGCAGCCTACGATTTAACAGCATTTTTGAAATATGTTGGTAAAATAACGAATCAAGTTGGAAATATTTTATATGTTGGCCACTCGATGGGTACCACAAGTTTCTTTTCGCTAATGTCGTCAAAACCTGAATATAATAAGTATGTAAAGGCAATTTTTGCGCTTGCACCAATTGTATATTTGAACAATATGTATGGACCATTTCGTGCCATTATTCCATATAATGACTTAATTAAGGTTAGTATAAAGGTTTATCGTATTAAAATTAAACAGACCATTTAGAATAATAGTTAACCATTAATTATATTATGAGTTAACATGAATTTTTCTGCAACCTAGTTGAAGTATTTATTATTCATACAATATAATTTGTATCCATAATTCCACAATTAAAATACTGTTAAAAACGTGTACAAATGAATTAAGGTTCCCGGAAAAATTAGTTCACCTAACTCCATCGTATGTACGTTCAGATATGAAAGCTGTTGAAAATCAAAATTATTTGTCAATGAAACGAGCAAATATTACAAAAATACCGTACACATTGGGATTAAGTGAAAATTTTATCCCGATTGTAGTTAAAATTTTTACAAAGTGGTGAAAAAATGTTCAGCAATACTATTCGTGACAAAATAATTTCATACAATTCTTGTTCTGTATCAGTTAATGTAAATAATAAATCTCTGTTATAAGTAATATAGATATTTATGTAACAAGGCCGGAAAGTCATGTTCTTGTTATACGAGTGAATAGATGGAAGTGCGTGAGTTTATTGAAATCGTTTCCAGACGTATAGTATGTTTTCTTCAATCATTAGCTCTTGAAAGATCATGACAATATATTTTTTCTCAATCATCACAAAAATAATACTTTTATTGACAACGGCAGCGTCCATAAACTACGTAGATTACATTTTTTGGGGAGAGGGGTAGGACTATACAGAAGCTACATTGGACTACGTGGGGGGAGTATTGCTTGCACTTTAAGAGTCACAAGAGTAAACAAAAATATTGTCTATAATCTATCTCTCTTATTTAACAGATCAAATGACATAGAGAACAGTAGATTCTAACTAAAAGGGCCTTTTAGACGGTCATATCAGTTCTCAGTTCAGTTTCAGTTTCCGTTCTCGTTTCATTTCAGTCCGGAAGAAGGTTTGTTTTTACACGGTCCGTTCAGTTCCAACTGTTCTCAGTCGTTTCAGTTATTTGTATAATCTGAGCTACTCTAAACAAAGTGTTTCGCTTTAAAAGTCTTCAACTTATATTCTTATACTAGTTTAAAAGTGCTAATATAATAATTCATGAATGAAGACTATTTCACTGCAATAGCGTTAGATTTGGTGCTGAAGAAAGAGCGGCAGAAAAGAAGCTAGTGGAGTAAGGTTTGGCTTCTTAAAAGAAATTCTTTGTCGCATATAAATTTAAGGAAGGAACTTCTTATAAAACTATGTGATTATTTGAATTATTTACGAATGAATAAAGATACGTATCTCCTATTCCTTCCTGATTTTCATCGTCGCTGTCCATGGTATTAACACTTGTTACAGTCGGCTGTTGGTCGCTGGCGAACGAAAAGAGATCATAATACCATAGTGATGGTTTGTATACTTCCCCAGTTCCTGCTCCACTTATTTCACTGTCCTTAACTTTCTTAAGTTCTTTGTTGTAAATTGAGCGGAGGCTATTTATTTTAGATTTTACCATAACGATTTACCACCGTATTCTTTATATTTCTTTAATAGAAGAGTGTAGTCAGCTTCCCTAATATTTACATTGTAGTAACGTACATCTGTCTTATTCCATGAACACGGTAAGGTTTTATAAATTTTAATAAATTCGATAACAAAATCGTGATCCTGGTTGGACATTTGCCTATATAAAATGTGCATTTTGTCAGATTTTCAAGAAAACTGACGTGAGTAAACGGACTGAGGCATGATGCGCTTGTTTACACATACGATTTCTAAGATCTGAAACGAAACAAATAGGTCTATCCATCCTGTCAGTTCTCAGTCTCCGTTTCAGTTCTCCTTTCCGATTTTGATTTTTACACGTAGGAAAAACTGACAGCTCGACTGAAACTGAAACTGAACTGGGAACTGATATGACCGTCTAAAAGGCCCTTAAGGCGGCGTTGCATCGAATCCGTTAGTTCACGAACAAGCAATACTAAGCTTGCGTACCTAAGCAAGGCTTTAAAAAAACAATAAAATATTTATTGAAATTATTATATTTAAATTTTGTAATAATGATTTTAGAAAACCTATGATATCTTCCACATAGGGGAAATTATTCCAATATTTGAAAAGGAACGTGTTAAGAAAAATATTCCAGTAGCCTTATTCATGGACGCAATAGAAAAGGCTTTTCGATTTGTTCTTACTGTTTGCGCATTTAATTTACAACTGAATGACGTAAGTAATGTATACACGGAATCATATCGAGCCATTACCGCCATCTTAGTGTAACAAATATCAAATTTTACAGAAGTTTTTTTTAAAAAAATATTTTTACAAAGAAATATGCTGTTAAATAGAAACTTTAATTTATATAATATACAAATTACTAAAAATCATAATTCTATGTTAAATTTCAATCTAGTAGTACATTTCTGTTTAAAATGTTTTTAAAAGAATTTCTCTTGTAAAATTTGATATTTGTCGGTTACACTAAGATGGCGGTAATGGCTCGATATCTTCTCGTAAGAATTTCATCCGTAATTTCTAAATTTCAGAACGTAAATGGAAGCATTGTATCTAATAATTTTTAAACGACGAAAAATTTTTGTTATAAAACTAGAATTTCCTTTATATTTCAGTGCTTCTTGAAAAAGTTTTGGTTTTGGGTCTATCAGTCCATTTCATTACTCATAATTCCGGTATTATTCGACTAATTCCGATGAATTTTTTTATGGGCCAAGCAAAATGGTCTATAGATGAGCCTCTTAGAATTTCACTTCAACTGGTACATGCGTAAAATTGGCTTTCCCTCAAATTGTCCATTAGAGGTTACACCATGTATAATTCCTTGTAAATTTTATTGTAGTCAGAACAATGGTAACCACTGCGCATGCACAAACATTGATCTCGTTAAAGTAAAATGTATGTAATTTGCTTATATATACATTTTATTGATTTATACAAGCATATTAAAGATACAAGGAAGCTATGTGCTACAGTCCTTGATCGACTTTTTATATATCTGTTACGCTCAAAGATCGAACTCGCTCATTGAGCGAAAAAATCGACGCGAAATTCGTGTTGTGGTACTTATAAAAACAGCCACAACGCGTTGTGGTTAACTCAAAAAGACCACAACGCGAAATTCGTGTCGTGGCTTTCATAATAAGATTTGACCACAACGCGACGTGGTCATTTAAAAAAGCCACAACGCGTTTTAGACAGTTAGCTGATGCAATTGTGACACGACGGACAGATTATTTGTCAACTAACGTATAGGATACAGGATGTTAAATAATAAAAGCCTTTCATTAAATTTTTATTCATTTTGAATTCGTGATCTTTTATTAGTAAATATAACAAAATTATTTCTCATATAGGTACTAAATTGCAAATTAGTTATTTTTAAGCAATACATAGTCATGCATTAAAATCTGTTTAAGGGGTATTCTAGTCTAGAAATTCGAGAAAATCGATTTTTCTTTTTTTCACATTTTCAAAGTTTGGACCTTTAAGAATAAGCCTCTAAAAGGATTTACGGAAATTCGAATTATTTTCGAGTTATAGTTATTTTTTCTTGTGTACTGTCTATCCTTTCAATGTTAAATTCAAATTTTTAATATAAATTACTCGAAACTGCTTTTTTCGATACGGTTGACATGATATTTCAAGTTTTAATGCATCGATTTAGTTGAAATTTGGTACAGACCTTCTTAATACTGTCAAAATTGGTCCGACGTAGGGGTTTTTAGAATTTTTTTTTACTATTTTTAAAAAATTTTCGTAGTTGAAAAAAGGAGGCGAAAAAATGATTTTTTTAAAAGGCCCCCATTTTGTGAAAAAATTTATTTTTTCGAATCGGCTACATCACATCAACTAGGAGACACCTTTTTTTTGAGTCCCCACTTTGCCGGCCGGTACCGATTTCAGTTTTGAATTTTTTTTTTAAATTTTTATACATTTTTATACTTTTCAAATATCAATAAAAAACTGTTAAAAAATGGATACTAAAAATGTTTATTCTTTTTTTTTATTTAAATTAAAAATCACAAAGTGATTGAAAAAATTATCCGGATCGGCCGGGAATCGAACCCAGGATCTCCCGGTAACTAGCCAGGTATGTTCGCCATTACACAAACGATCCTGTGCTCGACAGCCGCCCGATACAGACAATCATTCAATCAGCTAAGTGTATTGGTACTCTCTCTAATGCGAGAAACAGTTACAATTTTTCAATTTCAAATATTATCGAGTGCTTGTGAAACATTACTACATATGACAAACTTTTGTTTGCATTTAAATACACGGAGTATTCATATGTTCACCTATCGTTCAGCTAAATTGAAACTTGTAAGTTAAAAATCAGAAAGTGATTGAAAAAATTATCCGGATCGGCCGGGAATCGAACCCAGGATTTCCCCTTTTTTTATTACGCCCATAAAATCATCTAAAAATCGAGCTTTTAGTCTAGACTACAATACCCCTTTAAGCTGTAACAGACCAACAAACAACTACAAGCAACTTCACTTGACACCATCTTGATAACATCTTGATGTTATTACAATGAGTTGGTTTTCGCGCCAAATTTTCATTATAAAATTGTAGTTAAGTATTTGATCTTTTTTTACAGAATTTATTCAAAATAAAAAGGTCACTTAGTTTATATACAAAAGCAAAGCTTTTAGGATAGTTTTTTTACCCTATTTTATGAACTTCATCAAATTAACAAAGAGTCGCGTTATAATTTAAATTTTTAAAATCAAACAATGGGCTATCCATTGTTTAATTTTATGAATTTCAGCATAGTAGTCTTCAAAGAAAATGTAAATACAAAGTTCTGTTTTTAAAATTGCAATTTAGAGCCACTGGGCAGTGTCAATAATTATTTTAAAAAATTTAAAAAGACAAAATGTCAAACAGTTCATCAGCCTTACAAAAATAACGAATTTTTGAATCACAAATACTCCGTGTCACTTATTTTTAACACATCATATCGTTTAAGGCGACGATAATGTTTTGACGATAGGGCTTGATTACTTTTTTTGAGAAGCTGAGCCTCCTTTGTGTCTTGAAGTAACGTTTGGTACCGTTCGTTACTAATGAAAAAACTGCGATCGGTATTTATCTTTATAAACTCATCCAATTCATCATAAAATACATTCTTTATATTAGCCATGATTACAGTACTGATGTTTACATTTGGAAATAACAATCAACAATGAATACAAATCCAACGGTATTTGATTGCAATGCGCCAATTGAAAAATAACAACCTGCCCGTTGTGTCACAATTGCATCAGCTAACGATCTAGAACGCGTTGTGGCTTTTTTAAATGACCACGTCGTGTTGTGGTCAAATTTTATAAAAGCCACTACGCGAATTTCGCGTTGTGGTCTTTTTGAGTTAGCCACAACGCGTTGTGGCTGTTTTTATAAGTGCCACAACACGAATTTCGCGTTATGGCTGATTTTAAATAACCACAATGCGTTGTGGTCGATTTTTTCGCTCAATGAACGATTTCGATCTTTGAGCGTAACATATCTATCAATATTAAGAATGTTTACTATTTTGCATTTATTTAAAATTAAAATAATTTCGTTTTTACTTTAGGTTGAATATCGGTTTTACAGCAAACATTTTCCAGCTCCTGAATCTATTTGGGCTGTTCATCATTATAGTCAATTAATTAAATCCGGTAATTTTACGCGTTATGATTACGGTTTAATTGAAAATATGAAACGTTATTCTTCGCCTACTCCACCAGCGTATAAACTTGAAGAAATCTCCGTTCCGGTATCTCTTTACTGTGGTCCGTATGATTATTTTGCCGCATTAGTAGTAAGTATAAATTTTGAGTTAGATCTAAAATTTTGAGTTAATTACACAGACCTGCGATGGTTTCCCCCTTTAAGATCTGACAACGGACTTTGATAGATTTTACGGCGCTGATTAGGAAAAAAATATTCAAAAAATTCCAGCACGTCAGAATTTTTAAATATTAGGTATTAAAATTTTTGATTAAAATTACCTAGATCGACCAAGTCAAGAATAGATTATGCATTTTATTTATTTCCAATCTAATAAAAAGTCATTAAATAGTTGTAATTGGCTTTTAGGAACACAATCTCATCAATGGTTTATTAAATGAAACCTGATTAACTAACAAGGAGATGCACCCAGAATGAAATTCGGGATTTTGATGAAACTTCGCTGGTGTGTAGTATAGGTAAAAATAAGGGACCCGTATTTTTTTTTATCGGCCATCGTCCACGTTTAGGGGGTGAAACCAGCCCCTAAAGTTGGGGGTTCAAATCGTATTTCTTAAGATATCTCGTAAACTATAAGAGATAGAGGAAAACTTTAAATTGATGAAATGTTACTCTTTGAAAGACCTATTCACCTGTATAGGTTAAACCAGGGCTGGGTTCATAAGGGGGCTGGAGGGGTGAAAATGGGGGTAAATTTTCTTGCACAGCCTGAATGGTTCAATGTATCAAATTTTTGCTACTATAAATAGAAAGAGCACCAAAAATTAGGGGATACGTGTTTTTGCGTTTTTTCGAAATATGTGTGGTATCCAAGCCACATAAGGAAGAATAACATAGGGTAGATTATATAGTATTATTATTGATTGCAAATACGTCCTATATTTTTTTATTTTTATGTTTATTTTCATCATGGTAATGTAAATTTTTACTTTCCGATAATGATTTATGTATTTTTCAGTACTTACTTAATTGGTAATTTAACCATGTGTATATTTGGTTACTCATATTCGATATTTTTTATATCTATTTCTGCGAAAGCTCTCTGGTCTGCAAGTTTTAATGAATGTTCGATAAGAGGCAATAATCTTCCATTCAACAACTGCCTTTATCTTTTTACAAATTCGTTTTTAACCAAATAAACGCGGTTTATTTCCTTCTCAACATTCATACTACTTTTCTTATTCTTTTTTGTATGTTTTTTAGGTGTCAACCACATTTCCTATATGGAAAAATTTATTAGAAAGCACTTGAACAGTGAACGAGAGAGACTACTGCTTCTTGTCGAGCATTCATTAACACAGCCACACCAGAGAACTTTAACTTTCGCAAAAATATGTATAAAAAATATCGAATATGAGTAACCAAATGTACACATGGCTAAATTACCAATTAAGTTAGTACCGAAAAATATATGAATTATTATCGGAAAGTAAAAAAATACATTTTCATGATGAAAATAAACATAAAAATAAAAAAATATAGAAGGTATTTACAATCAATAATAATGCAAAATAATCTACCCTATTTTTTCCTTCCTTATATGGCTTGGATACCACACATATTTCGAAAAAACGCAAAAACACGTATCCCCTAATTTTTGGTGCTCTTTCTATTTATAGTGGTAAAAATTTGATACATTGAACCATTCAGGCTGTGCAAGAAAATTTACCCCCATTTTCACCCCTCCAGCCCCCCTTATGAACCCAGCCCTGATTTAACCTATACAGGTGAATAGGTCTTTCAAAGAGTAACATTTTATCAATTTAAAGTTTTCCTCTATCTCTTATAGTTTTCAAGATATCTTAAGAAATACGATTTGAACCCCCAACTTTAGGGGCTGGTTTCACTCCCTAAACGTGGACGATGGCCGATTAAAAAAAATACGGGTCCCTTATTTTTACCTATAATACACACCAGCGAAGTTTCAACAAAATCCCGAATTTCACTCTGGGTGCATCTCTTTGTAAGTGACATATCTTTATTTTGGGAAAAAAGGTGAATTTTAAGATCATCCGCTAATGAGCTCATTATTGAGGCTAAGTTATTTTTTCCATTCATTTAAAGAGGTAGTGAGACATTTTTTAGGAAACAAAAAAGCCCAGATTATAAAAATTTAGCAAATAATATGCTCAGCAATTTCGATAAACTGGGTTGCAATATGAGTGTAAAGTTACATTTTCTGTTATATTTCATATTGACTTCTTTCCTGAGAATTTTGGTGAAGAAGAAGGTGAGCGTTTCCACCAATATATAAAGGTTATGGAGAGCAGATACCAAGGAAGGTGGGACGCAAACATAATGGCAGATTACCGTTGGATGTTGACGATAGATGAACCGGATAGAAAGCATAAAAGAAAAAATTTGAACAGGAGTTTTGAAGAATGTAGAAAAAGATATTATAAGTCTTTTTAATTTACTTAGTTTCTTTAGCATTTTTTCAACTAACACTGTTGGTTTTTTGAGTAAAAATTTAATTTTAAATTCATTAATTTTTATATTTTCATAATAATTGTTAAAAAATTTTAAAATATGCATGCCATCAATAAAAATAAATCTCTAGAAACAGACAGATAGTGCTAGAAAAAAACAGAGCTGTATTTTAATTTAACATGCCTAGATATTTAAAATAAAAATATAATTATTAGAAGGGGGAAAAAAAGACAAATTTTGCAGGCCTGTGTTATTACTGATCATACGTGTAATTATAATTGTTTTTAAAAATAAGAATCTACAATTGACTACTTTCAATCCTCTTTCATACGATATCTTCTATTATATGGAATTTTTCAGTATTTTCATTAGCAAAATGCAGGCAATAGAAATTATTTATTGGCTGTTACAGAGTCAAGAGTCCCCGCTGAGCATTACACTAAATATTCACATAATTACAATACTCTGAAACCCTAATAGTTACGTTCAAAGCCGGGTTTACCTTTCTGGAAGCTTCGGGGCGCGTATTTCTGTTTGTATGTTCAATAGGAGGCACTACTGCTTCGAAACCCGCACGGTTTTGTAACGCTAACTCTTATTCGAAACACGTGCCTAATTCAAGTTTCCCGTCCTCTAAATGCACACGGGTTTATAAAGCTGGGTCTACATATAACGAACGAACACGAGCAAATGCGAACAAACGCGAACAAACGTGAACGAACGTGAACGAACATGAACAAACAAAAACAAACACAAACTAACACGAATGAACAATTAACGTCAATTCATTGATGTTCGTCTATGTTCCGGCTGCACAATAATTTTTTAAATAAGTTTAATAAATTTTTACAGTAAGAGTTTTATGGTCTATTAAAATCGCCCACATTATGACGCCAATTTTATAATGCGGCTTTTAAAAACCAACAACTCAAAAAGATGTTGGTAGATGGTTTTGTTTCATAAAAGCAAAACTCGTTATAATCCCTCTAATTTACTAACTGATTTAACTTGTGAAAATTTCTAATATTTTGGAAATTTTACAAGATCGCCACTATCAGATTTCGAAAAGTTAACTGAAATAGTTGGACCAAAAATGTCTAAACAAAATATACACTTATTATCGGAAAGCATTTCCTATTAAAGAAAGACTTCAGTGTTATTACACATTGCGACTTCTGTTAATTAAATTTTCCCTCCAAAGATTCCCACACGTCATTTTTTTTCCTAGTAATTTTGTAAAAATTATCTAAAACATTCCAAAACATTGAAAGAAAATTTCAAATCTTATCAATTTTAATTTGTTAACTGAATTTATTTTAAACTGTCTATCTTAATTTATTGTTCGAATAATTTTTAATCGTCCACATCTGACAGACATAAACAAACACGAACAAATCTTTTTCTTTGATGTACCGACAACAAATGGAAAACATTCGTGAGTGTTCGAAATTGTTCGTTCGTGTTTGTTCGCTTTCGTGACTACGTCCACATTTGTTCGTTTATGTTTGTTCGCTACCATTCGTTTACGTTTGTTCGCATTCATTCGCGTTCGTCTGTTATATGTAGACCCGGCTTAACGCACACTGTTCTTCCAAACACGTTTTCAAGGAAACTATGATTAGAAGGTTAGTGATTAGCGTTAGCAGCCAACACTAATAGTCATAAAGGTCACATATTTGAGCCTAGTACAAAAATTGAAACAGAGGGTCTAGTAAATAAACAGTTTATCTTTAAATTTTTTGAAGTGAACACTCACGTTGGAGAGAATATAATATTAGAAGCTTATACTCAAATTCAAGACTTTACTCACTGTTTGCGTGTATTCTTCTGACCTACGAATTTTTCCAAATATTCAAATTGAATTTATATGTCCAATGGATAAAATGGTATATTTCTCGGTAACAATTTATTTATTTTTTAAATTGAAACATATAGCTTGTCTATTTGGCCAACAAATAAGCTGAATTTTAGCCAACTAAACAATATTTTTCTGGTCGAAAAATTTTTTTTCCTAAAGACTACCGTCCGCTCCCATTACCCGACAGGTCGGGAAATAGAAGCCTAAAGTTTACTTTAAATTCGATAAAAATTTTAAGAATAAAATCAGTTTTCAAAAACAAAATAAGTGCAAATCTACAGCAAATAAAAGTATTTTAACAATAAAATACCGGAAAGAAGTTAGCGCCGAAAGTTGGAAAATCTTTCTGTTTTTTATATGGCTAAATTGCTCCCAAATTGCTCCTTTGGAATCAGTAATTTCTCCACCTGGCACTTAATTACTTAATTAGTTATTTACAAACAAAAAAACTTTTTTGTTTGACTATTTCTATTATCAAAATCTTGTCAAATAATGCATTTTTATACAATTACTTTATATCAAGAAATTGCTCCCAATTTGCTCCATCTAATTTAAAAGTTAGTTATTAATTTCTCTGAATAATAATTAAAATATATTAAAATAAAAAATATTATGAATTAGGTTATGTATTATTAAAACGTATAGGCAATCCATTATACCTTTAAGTCGCTTGCATATATTTAAGGATAATTGAATTTTGACAAGTTAAATAACATTATAAAAAAACAAAATATTTTAATAATTATTCAAAAAATTAAGATTTAGCTTTTAAATTAAATAGAGCAAACTGGGAGCAATTTATTGACGTAAAGAAATTATATAAAAAAGTATTATTTTGGGAGATTTTGATAACTTAGATAACGGAAAAAAAATTTTTTTCTTTATAAATAACTAATTAAATAATTAAGTCTCAGGTGGAGCAATTACTGATTTCAAAGGAGCAATTTGGAAGCAATTTAACCATATAAAAAACAAAAAGATTTTTCAACTTTCGGCGCTAACTTCTTTCCGGTCAATAAAATTCAACTTTATAATCAAAACAAAAGAATTATTCTAAGGATTTTAAGGGTTTAGATTCTAAATATTAGGGCAAAGAACACAAATATAATCAGCTATACTATCGGAGTCAAAATATTTTGCGTGTTTCCAGTACTTTATACTTTGTAGTTTACTTTGGATTTTCTTTATAATATCTATAAAAAAATTTTTAAACCGTAAGTTAGATTCAACCATTTTCCCTAATTTGTCTGTCAATAACCAGATAACCTCTAAGCAGTATGCGTCTATTCCATTTATCAATGAACAGGTTAGTCTGTTCCACAAAGTATTTCGCGATCATGATGTTAAGCTGAGTTTTTCGTCTTCCGCCACTTTGTCATCTCTGTTGGTGAAGACCAAAGATTCTATTCCCAAATTTAACAGATCCGGAGTTTATAGATACATTTGTAAAATTTGCAAAACTTCGTACACGGGACAATCAGGAAGAAAATTAATAACCAGGTTTAACGAACATTTAGCAGCTACAAAATCATCCAACACCAGAGGTTATTCGGCTATAGCACAACACATCATTGACACAGACCACGAGTTTTGTGTTGAATCTGACTTTGAGGTTTTGCATATTTGCACAAAGAGCGTTTTTATGAATTATTTGGAGACCCTTAGAATTTCCGAAGAAATTGTTCTTGACAACCTTAATCTAAATGAAACCAATCAGTTGTTTGATTTCAATATGTCACTAGACATAATACGACGCATGCGCGAACTTTTTTAGTTTTTTGTTATCGTTTCTCTATCCCAACTATATTCTTCTTATTTAAAATTCAGTACATTTTTGTCATTCAAGTAGTTTGTACACATTTGTCTCGCAATGTTCATTTATATTAAAATTCTTTTGTTTTCTGTAATTACATAATTCACGTATCAGTGACATTCAATCAAAATGTGTTGTTTTATTTTTTATTTTATTTTATTTTTATCATAACTACAATTTGTTTTTTATTATCTCAACGTTTTTTCTGCATTTTTAGTTAAAATGTCAACGTTTTTCAAATTTTATTTAAAATATTTCTGTATTTCGTATTTTGGTCATAATTTAGATACATTTTGTATCATCTACAGGGCGTGTGTCGTTTAAAACAAAGAGATGTTGTCCTCTAAAAACTGTATTGATAATTTTCATCAACTACAAGTTCAATTAAATTTACTGTGTTTTTTCACCGCTTTCTTGTCATTATTTTTGTTATCTTTTCTTGATGTTCTTTACTGGCTTTGATTTAGTTATCTTCTTTTTCTGACAATTTTACCTCAACTTTTTCTGTCAAAGTTGAGCATTTTAGACTGCGATTTTTGAAGTCTGATGTTTTTTGATAATGGCATTGAATATGCCGAAACTAGTCAAAACTTGACCTTTTTTGATTGTTTTATTTTTTGTTTTGTATTTTTGTTATGTTTTTTGATTAGGTGATCACTTCACTTTTTTTGCGGGTTTTTGTCGTATCTTTGTTATTGATCTTAGATTTATATTATATAACTTTCTTACATTCGTATGACGTCATTTACTTCATTAAAATAATAATTGAATTTTTGAGGGTGCGTGTTTTAGGCTAACCTCTTGAGTGACACCTATCGACACATGTTATTTGGCTCTAACATAGTTATCGTGTGTAGACATTTCAGTAAGGTCAGATTGGTGGAAGGTGTCTTAAAAAAATATAAATTCAAGTTAAGTAACAATAAGACACCCCCACGAAAAAAAAAACAAGGTCATGATTTGGATGACTGACTATGGTATTTCTATGCAATTTTCGACTTTAAGTGCGAATCTGGGGTCAAAAAAATTCTTATAGCCCTTAAATTTTTGTATAGAGCCACAAATATCCTTTAAGTAAGTGTAAAGTTATGGATATCAGTATCATTATTACAGAAAGGAATATGAATAGGCATTTTACAATCCTCGTGCCCTTATATTATTGCCAAGGGCTCCATCAAGGGTATAACATTTACCGAAGGGATTGGTACCCGCTTACACCCTTTTTATACCGATCTGGTCATAGATTTACTATCAATTTTCATACATTTCTCAATACCTCAAAGTTAAGAATGAAAATGAGAATCCATTCTTCGGACGGCTGTAACTCAAAAACTATTTGAGATATGAACTTGTAACTTTAGTAAGTTATTTTAAAAGGTATAGACTATCGAAGCATTCAAAAAAAAATTTCCAATTTTTTGAAAACGTCACAGTAGTGGTCCTCCTTAAAACAGTGAAAAAAACTTTTTTCTGTTTTTTTAATGACTTTAGTTACCTTAAAAAATAACGAAAATTCTTTTTCTCCAACATATTTTTTTTTAAATTTTAGAATGTATACATCGTACTTAAAAAAAAATATTTTTATGTATTTTCTGTAATTTCTTAAGGGTCTTGCACAGTTATGAAAATTTTTCCGCAGAATCTTTAAATGCGATTCTATAATATACATTTTTTTCAAATTGTACTTGCTGAAATCACTATATTTTCAACTTGCTAAAATCACTACACTCACATAGTATTCTTATTGCACTACGACTTGTCCGAAATTTTCAAAAAATTTTCCTGAAAAATAGGGTTATCGCGAAAAAAAAACTTACTCTTTCTATTTTTTTATATTCTACTCTTTTAAGGGGATTATTATCAATTGATCAATTTTGTGAAGGCCCTGGGGCACGTGCCTTAAGTGCCCTTATGTAAATCCGGTTTTGGTTATGTTACTTTTAAACTTGAAAAGTAAATTTTTATTTATTTTTTCAGGATGTGGATCGTTTTTGGCAACAAATTCGGAATAAATTTGCAAAATATCTTGTACCATTGAAAACATTCGGCCATTTAGATTTCCTTGTGAATGAAAATGTTAAGGAACTGGTGTATGATCAATTGTTAAGTGATATGTCAACATTTAGTTAAGAAATATATGAATAACGAACGAAAGGGGTGATAAGTATGAAATCAGTGTTTGCAACGTTTCAACTCAGTCAACATTATTTTCAATTTTGCATTGGCGATATCTATTTTAATGTTATTTTACACTTCTCAGTAAGTTGAATATTAGAAAACATTGTAAGAAATAATTACAGTTGCTTTAATTTATCAGTAATTCTCGATAATTTCTGTTTTATAAATAATTAATTAAGTAGTAATAAATAATATTCTTTCATTAAAACAAGTCCGAAATGTTTTTGTTAATTTATTTCTTTAATTTTTTCTTATATTTTCCTCTTTAATAGTCCTCAATAATTTAAAATTAGATTTTCATATTTAAAAGTGTTGAAAGTAGGTGTCACCATGAGTAAATTTTTTATCCATTTTTTATTAACTCCCGAAATTGATCTAATATTCACGCTCACTCCCAATCCCGAAAAAAGTGGTCTAATACTGCTCGATTTATAAGTTTTAATCCCGTTTGCAACTGGTCTTTAATGGTACTTCTGCTTGCGTTCAATCCCCTATAAAAACTGTTTATTTTCGTCTGTTTTCAAAAAATCAACTCACTTCCGTTAGGATTCCACGAGTTCCTACGGAATCTATTTATTTCCCGCCCAAACAACCTTAAATACCTACTCTGTTGCTGTGATTAAACAATTAAAAATTTTCAAAAAATGCATTCAAATTTTTTAAAATCTTACGTTGGATAATATCTACTTTATATCGAGCTCTTTTAATAATGGCTTTGAAAGTCCGTCTAAGAGATGACATCATCATGATTTTCTAACATCATAGTGAATTTCTAAAATCAATCACTATGTGAATTTTTATTAACATAATGAATTGGTATACAAACCAAAGTAAATCGAGTGTTCAATTATCAGCTAAGCTGGACATTAAGTGAACATATGAATAAATATTGATGTATGTATAAATACGAACAAAAGTTCGCCATACATTCATAATGTTTCACAGGCTCTCGATAATATTTAAAATTAATAAAAAAGTTAATTTAAAAAAAAAATCAAAAAACCCGACTGCCTAAAAAGTAAACTAAAACGGTGGAAACAAGATGAAGTAGAGAATAAAAAGTAAAGCTGTCGGGGGCATCTTGTCTGTTTAACATGGTACAACAGGTATGCTTCCGACTGCTTTACGTTTTATTCATTATTCTTTTTCTCTATTCCATCTTGTTTCCACCGTTTTAGTTTACTTTTTACGCAGTCGGGTTTCTTGAATTTTTGAATTAACTTTTTCATTTAGGTCTTTTCAGCGTTGTTTAATTATTTAGAAGAAAAAATATGTAGGTACGCATATGAAATTACTGCGGCTGGCAGCCTAAATTATCACGAATTTGATATTAAAATTTTTTTAATACTAGCGCTAATATACTAGCTTTTGTCTACGACTTTGTCCACGTAGAGTCATTGAAGGTTGATTAAATGATTTCGTACACTTACTATGTCGCCATCGACTTCACACGGATGAACTCATCGACAAAATTTAGTTTCCATATAATTTTTCAACCGTTGTTCTACCGCTTTCTGGTATGAAATTTTAAAAACCTGCACTTGGTATTCGCTTACGTTACTAAAAAAACCCCTGCGCAGAATTTCACGTTTCTAGACTCAGTGGTTTTCTATATAAATTTTCATCTCCTATTTTATATCCTTACGGAATAAAATTCCAAAAATCCCTTCTTAAAGCTCACCTGTGCCACATAAGGAAATTCTGCACGAAATTTCACGTTTCTGGGCCCAGCAGGTTTTTTAAATAAATTTTGATCGCCTATTTTACCCCCCTAGGGGTCGAATTTCCAAAATCCCTTCTTGGTGTTCGCCTACATTATATAAAGAACTCCTTTGTAGAATTTCACTTTTCTTTCCAATTTTACACCCTTAATGGATAAATTTTTACAAAAATTCTCCCTCTTAATACTCGTCTACATTACTAAAGGACTCCTGTGGCCCTGTGGAAAATTTTACCATTCATAAATTTTCATCCCCTACTTTATACCCTTAGGCGATGAATTTCCAAATATCTTTTCTTGGTGCTCCCCTACGTTACATAAAGAACTCGTCTGCAAAATTTCACGTTTCTAGACCCAATGGTTTGTTATATAAATTTTTCATCCCCTATTTAGGGGATAAATTTTGAAATTTCATGTAGCCTATAGCACTTCCGAGATCAAGACGAATCCAGCGACACCTTCTTTACCAAAATCCGTCAAGCCGTCTAGGCTGCAAGCTGCGCCACAGAAACAGACATAGGGGATAGATACATAGTTCCTAAACACACTACCCTGCTTCTGATGCAGTCGGGTAAAAATACAACTGCGTTTCGCATTAAAGAGAGTAGGTGATTGGTTAATTATCGAACCGGAGTGGCACTCGAACAAGCGGTTCGGTGGCCTAATTGGTAAGATACTTGGCTAGCAACCAATAGATCCCGGTTCGAACTCCAGCCGATTCTGTTTGATAATTTTTCAATTACTATGTGAATTTTGATTAATATCATAGTAGCTAATTATGTTTCGAAAAATAATGTTATCAAGGATGGGGAGATTGCATTGCGTCTCGAAACATACTAGCTAGAAATAAATAAAAATCTTTAGTAAAAACTGGTGATTTTTTTCAAAAATTCCTTACCGAAGAATAATGTTGTAAACTTCAATAGAGACGCCATTTCTACTTTCCATACGGTTGAATAGATATTTCTGGAATTTTAGGACTATGTATACATTTAAACAAAAGTCAATTTTCAAACAACTTGTAAGGTAGATAAATATGTCAACTGGAGTAATATTTGTGTATATTATTAAATATCAGCATAAACATTACAATGGTTTTGCATAAATAATTAAGGTGGCCAACTTTTTTACTAGTCAGTGACGGACAATATAATAATCTTCGATCTTATTTTTATTCCCGTGGGATTTTAAAAGATTCCAAAAAATTTCTTTTCAAAAATACGTTTGATGAACGAATAAAAAAATACCGCGGCGTTGCATCATCTGCATAACATAGCGAATTGCCCCATATTAACTTATTTTAGTTCAAAAAATAATTTTTCGAAAGACTACAAGACATAACAGTGAGATTTCACGTACGTTTTTCAGACTTTTGTCTAATACAGACGCCACCTAGAATTATTTTTTTTTATCTACAAAAACATCAGTATACAGAATTCAATTTATTAGTTATGTGTTTTATTTTTTTGCTCAAAATTTTAAAAATATTTTATTTTCTTAAAAAACGGTGGTAACCTTAGTCACAGATATACCTATAAAAAGTTATCCTACTAAAAAAAAAACTACCCATAAAACCAATAAGTTTACCAAGTACTTAATACATTAATATTTTTGTATATATCAACAATTAAAAACATTTCAGTCACTTTTTGGCAATCCTGGCAAAACTAAAACACTTATTATATTTATATTTTTTTATTGTTAAAATCGAAACTTTATTTTCGAAACGGTTAAAATTTTTACCTTAAAATGTCGACACAATCACTCCCTAGTTACCTACCTCTAGACTTAATACTAGAAAATCGAGAAAAAACAGGTCAATTAGATTTTTTTACGTTGATTTTATTTGTTATGATTGAATTATAAAATTCAAAAGAATATTTTAAATATGTGTATTAGATGAAGATGTTTTCAGTGGAGAATAAAATTTTAAAAGAAAATTGAATAATAAATTATTTAAAGAAATTAAAAGAATTAGCTGATGTATTACCTTTAAAAATACAGTTGTTGCAAGTATGTAAAAATTTTATTACATTTTCTCAAAAACTGTAAACTGTAAAATTTTTCTACACATGTGTTAAAATAGATACATATTTGCTTTAATTTATTAATTTAACTCTTTTTAAACGATTCGCCTTAAAATTTTTTAATATTTCCAAAACGAAATGTATGATAGAATGTGTCAAAATTTAAATTTCTTTTTTTTTTTTTTTTTTTTGTTGACAAAAATAATGGAATGTGCAAAATTATTTACAACTGGAATGCTTTGTTTATACGTCCTAATTATTAATAGTAATCTCAATCAGGCAGAAATTTACGTTAAAATATTATGGTTTCTAAATGATAAGCAAATACTTTACTTTGCAAAATACCACTTTTATTTTTTTAAATTATGACAATATTGTTTCGAACCGTTAGTTCATTTTCAAACATAATGAAAATTACATTCGATTCATGCCCTTATATACTAATTTTTTCTACCTATACTTATGAAGGAGGTGTATATGGTGTGGAAGTGTAAGGGGCGGGGGTAGTGGCAGAATCCGAAAAACAAGATTACATTACATGTGACAAATGTAAACAAACAACTGACAAAAGATTGAAATTGACAAACAGACAATATTATAGAAAAATACAATTTTAAAGGTTTAAATAAATTATAATATTGAAAATAAAGTTGAACTCGAAATATCGGTGTAGTCATTTAAAAAGTGATCGGAGTTATATTTATTTATTTCTATTGCTTCTAGGATTGTTAACTTCTGTCCTTTGCTTGCCTCATGTAACACGATAATTTCCCGTTCTGGTATGTGTCCGGTGTCAATTAAATGGCTCGCAAAAACAGAGTCGGATTTCTTATTTGTATACGATCTGAAATGTTCTGCTGGATTTCAAAGTTTCTGCCAGTTTGGCCGGTGTAAAAACTATTAAAATCTTGGCAGTTTAATTTGTAAATAAATACCCGATTTTTTAAGTTTGTCAATTTTTATTTTATTGGTATATGTTAAGTTTCCTAGATTAAAGTCTGATTTGAATGCTATATTTACGTTTGATTTTTCTAGAATTTTTTTAATTTTATCTGATATATTACCAAAATATGTTCTAGTTTTAAAGTTAGTTTTTGGTTCTGGTTTAACGGAGGGATAAATTTCTTTTAAAATTTGTTTAAGTTCTTTCTTAGCTATTAATTTATCGATTAAGTTTGAATTATCTCTTTTATTATTGGCTAATATTTTTACATTATTTATTTCTTTTTTAAAATTTTCTTCCGACATGGGTATATTAAACGCCCGATGGATCATGGAATTATAGGCTGCGATTTTATGTTGATAGGGGCTTATTGAATCATTTGGAATTGTAATGCCAGAGTAAGATGGTTTTCTATATACGTTGAAATCAAGCTTATTGTTAAATTTGGTTACAGTTAAATCTAAAAAGTTTATGCTATTACCTTTTTCTACCTCTAAGTCAAATTGAATTTTTGGGTTTAAAGAATTTATTGACTCTACAAATTTTTCTAGTTGGCGGATCCATCCATTGAAGCCTATAATTATATCGTCCACGTGTCTATACCATAATTTTACATGTTGTTTGGTTAGTGTGTTGTTCATTATTATTTCCTCTAAGTGCGACATATAAATTTCGGCCAACAGAGGGCTCAGAGGTGATCCCATTGAAAGGCCATTTGTCTGTCGGAAGAATTTATTGCCGAACTCAAAGTAGTTTTTTACCTTAACTTAACTTTTCTCTATTTCAGATTTTTTTTTAATCAAATACTTAATAATTTTTATATTCTATTTATATTTATATTTGTTTATGTTTTTATTATTTTTTTGTAATAAAATTTATGGCGCCCAACGAGTAGGTCCGAGTTGTGGAATTAATTTATTAATCTTTGGGTATAGATAAAATTCAAACTTATAAATTTATCTTGTTGTTTGATTTTTCTTTTCCGTATTAACCAAATTTTTACTTTAGGTAAAACCAGTGTTAGCTTGCCATAAACCTGGAAGTTGCTGCTGAATGATGGTTTCCTTTTAGTTGAATTTGGTATTTATGTCAAATTTTCGTCAAATTTATTTCATCAGTATTGTGAGTTACCTTAAGTTACTTTAAATTTTGTTGGTTTTCCTTACGTACATTTTCTCGTATATTTCCTTGCGTAAAATTTTCTCATCTGTCCACCTTGTCTCTCTCTTTCGTTAATTCTCATTAAATTATTTCGTTTATATTCTGTAAAGTTTGATTTTCCTTGCGTATATTTGTAAAATTTTCTCGTCTGTCCGTTTATCCAGTCTCTTTCGTAAATTCTTATTAAAATTATTTTGTTATAATCTGGTAAAATTTTCTGTTAAATTTGATTATGGACGCTAATAAAGACATAAATTTTCTTGGCCTTAAACGTGATGAATTAGTTTACGAATTTTTACGGCATGGTACATCTGCTACTGCTCTTACGGCTAGGCAGATGACTTCTTTATTAAACTGTGGTTTGGAACCTAACCCAACTGTGTACTGAGGTCCGTCTGTTCATGAGTAGAGAAGACTCTTTAGAATATTCACATTTATCCAACAGAATCGCGCATTTTCTGCGTCGTATCGATTTGGTAATGGATCGTCGTTATACAGATGATAATTCGGCACCTCTTATAGAACAAGCAGTGTTGCTTGAAAGGTCCTTTATCGATTTAGACGACGAACTATTGGAACGTACACGTCACGTTACTGTTAATGTTTCTGTGTCGGCTTATCCCGTCATGCGCGCTTATAAGCCTCCACCTGTTTATAAGTGAAACGTTAGGTTCTCTGGCACTGTTAACATGCAAGAATTTATCGATCGGATGAATGAACTTCCGCCGTCAACTTATTCGAGGGACAAGCTCTTAATTGGTACCGTGCTACTAAACCTGACGTTCAGTCTTGGGACCAACTATTAGACGCTTTGAGTCGTCACTATTGTCTGTCCATCTCAGATGACGCTATCTGGAAGTCCATCTACAGTGTTAAACAAGGCCCAACTGAAAGAACAGTCGACCAATTTGTCAGGTAGAAGCAACAATTTACTAGACTACAGTCCGTCTCATAATATAGCCTCACCACGAATTTCTAAATTTCACTTACAATATTTTAGAGAAACGGGTTATCCAGTAATACGTTAGTCGTATATTTCGAAAATGTTTTATTGTGTAAATAAAAATAATATGCAATATTTGTTTTAATAAAATAAACACACAAACCAATCGCAAAAGTTATATCACGAACAATAAAAATTAATATAATTTTTTGTCCCATAATATAGCCTCACCTTTCAAAAATTACGTATAATTTTGATAATTAATAACTGGTTGAGGCTCTTTTATTTTTCACTATTTGTGAAATTTTTGCTGGAATATTTTCATATAAATTCCTCACATATTCCAGTGGGATTTGTTGCCAGTTATGTCTAATATTTTCTTTCAATTTTTCTTGAAGTTACATTGTTTCCCGCTGTCGTATACGTTACGAGACGAATAATTCGATACGTTTTCGAAGATGTTGAGATCAGGTGATCTTGCTCGTCGTATAAAACAATTCAGTTTCTTTGTTTAGACCACTCCTGTACACACTTAGCATTGTGAATTGAGACACTCTCCTACTGAAAAATCCACTCTCCGCCCAGTAAAAAATCATTTATTTTTACTTCTCGTTGAAAAAGAGTGCCTGCGTATTTTTCCGAATCCTGCCATCCTTTTAAAGTAACAGGATCGATAATTTCATTGAAATTAATCGCTCCCAAAACATTATTGATCCATCACCCATTTCTCTCGACTTGAATAAAATTGTTATTTATGCAAATCGTGATAGTAATATGTGTGAATATCCATCTGGGCCGTCAAGATTAAACTTTTCTTAGGCCAGTCCGTTGTCCAGCCCTCATACTGACGTACAAAATTCAAACGGTCAAGTTTATGTTGATAGACACAGACTTTTCGAAGTCAAAGAGAAATGGATGATGGATCAATAATGTTTTGGGAGTGATTTACTTCAATGAAGCTATCGATCTTGTTACTTTAAAAGCACGGCAGGATTCGGAAAATTATGTAGGCACTCTTCTTCAAGGAGAAGTAAAAATAAGTGAGGTTTTACAGGGTAGAGAGTGAAATTTCAGCAGGATATTATCTCAATTCACAATGCTAAGTGTGTACAGGAGTGGTCTAAACAAAGAAAATGAATTGTTTTACACGACCAGCAAGATCACCTGATCTCAACATCTTCGAAAACGTATCGAGTTATTCGTCCCGTAAAGTATACGACGGCGGGAAACAATAAAATCCAAAAAAATTGAAAGGAAATATTAAACATAACTGGCGCCAAATCCCACTGGAATATGTGAGGAATTTATATGAAAATATTCCAACAAAAATTTCACGAATATTGGAAAATAAAGGAACCTCTACCAGTTATTAGTTATTAAAATTATAGGTAATTTTTGAAAGGTGAGGCTATATTATGGGACAAAAAAATTATATTAAATTTATATATTTTTGATATAATTTTGAGATTGGTTTGTGTCTATTTTATTAAAAAAAATACTGTATATTTTTATTTACACAATAAAACATTTTCGAAATATACGACTAACGTATTACTCGCTAGCCTGTTTTTCTAAAATGTTGTAAGTGAAGTATAAAAATTTTTGGTGATGCTATACTATGAGATGGCCTGTAACTGTGCCCCCCGATGATTCGCGTAAAATCAACATCATTACTGCCTCTATGTCCAGAGATAATGACTTACTAGTTTCCAATAGTTTGTGCAGTACAATGGATCAATTATACAGCATGTGCGCAGCTCGATCGTGTCAGTTCCGAACATGGATCATCTCGTGCTAGTAAGCCGCCTACGTCTCGTCCATCAACTAGTAACGCCAATAAGTCAGCACGTTTGATTTCGGCACTTAAATGTTTCAACTGCAGTGAGGAAGGTTACCATTTCCGTAACTGCTTAAAACAACAAAATCGATACTGCTACCGTTATGGTAACCCTAACGTCACCGTTAGGAGTTGTTCAAAATGTAACCCGTCTTTAAACGCCGATTAGGTCGTCGTTTGAACCGTCAAGCGCACCTTAAATTTCATAAATCGGTTCATTCCCTTCGGCGAAATTCCAAGGAATGGACATCTTGGTTAGATACGTCAATTTTTTGTCAATACATTACCTAAAGATAGCAACCTTAATCCGATGTACCCATTTGTATCGGTTAAAAATGATTCCCGTCCTTATGTTAGACTATTAATTTCTGGACGGAAGGTGTTGGGCTTGTTAGATTCTGCGGCTCCGGTAACAGCTATGAGTTTCAGACTCTTCAATCAAATTAAACACAACCAACCACCTTTGTGTCAAGTTAACCCACATGTACAGATAACTGTAGAAAATGATTCCTCATGTCAGATTCTAGGAAAAGCTTTTATATCTTGTCAATTTCACGGGCATACCGGATCCGTACCTACTCTAATTGTTGAAAGTCTCCCCAACGACCTATTGCTTGGAGTTGACTTTATTAAGAAGTTTGACATCTCTGCCGAATTCGCTAGTAACAATTATCAAGTTACTAGTTCTGATATTTGTTCTCTACAAGTAGATCAATCTTTAACTTGTAGTCAGTAATGACAATTGGGGGACTTGATTAAAAGCTTCCCTCAACCTGACGATTTACTCTGTACATCCGCTATTGAACACAAGATTGATACTGGCGATGCTCTACCTATTAGGAAACGCAATTATGTAGCGTCCAAGCCAGTTCAAGACTTTATTAACGCTGAGATCGATCGTATGAAGAATAATTGTAAGAAGAGCACCGACGGTACCCCTGAGTGCTGGTTTTGTTCGGATTTTCGAAAACTTAACGTCGTAACTCTTAAAGACGCTTATCTGTTACCATTCATGCACCAAATTTTAGATCGGTTAGGTAATGCCAGTTGGTTCACCCTGGATCTTAAATCTGCCTTTTGGCAAATTCCTTTGGAGGAAAGTAGTCGTCCGAAATGTGCATTTTCTGTGCCTGGACGTGGCCAGTTTCAGCCTAAGCGAATGATGTTTGGCCCAACTAAAGCTCCAGCAACGCAACAGCGCCTGGTAGATACTATTTTGGGTCCTGGTCTTGAACCACATATCTTCCACATATCTACCACTGAAACAACATTTTTTATCACCACCAATTCTCAGTTGTGCTGATTCATGGCTACCGTATACGATACACTGTGGTGCCTCTCAACATTCGTTTAGCAGCTGCCTCGTTCAACAAATCTCGGACGGTAAAGAAAAAGTAATAGCTTATGCGTCTCGTTCTCTGTCAAAAAACGAGGTCAATTATTCCGTGACCGAAAAAGAACTGCTCGCGATCCTATGGTCTATTAACAAGTTTCACTGTAATGTGAAAGCTACTCGCTTCACCGTCGTCACCAGTGTTGTGCTTATCTAGATAACGTTATCTGAAATTTTATCTAGATAACGTTTTCGTTATCTATTATCTTTTATCTAGATATTTTCAAAAGAAGTTATCTTTTATCTTATCTTTTTATTAAGCGAAGGAAAAAGATAAGATAATAAAAATAATACATCTTTATTTTTTCTGGAAAATAGAAAATTAAAGCTAAATTCACCGTTTCCCTATATGTAGTCATTTGGCCGACCATGTAATTCAGATAAATTTTGATACTTTCTTAAGAATTACAAAAATATTTAAAAGCAATTATTTAATTTTAAACAGAATTCTTGTTGTCTGAAATTATTGCCGTCATTAGTTGGAATAACATTTAGTCGTATAATATGAAGTGTCGTATTCCGACCACTTGGTCTACCATGTAATTCAAAGAAGTATCGACATTATTTTAAGCATTAGAGAAATGTTTAGAAGCAATTTTCGTATTTTAAATGGAATTCTTGTAGCTAGAAATTATTGCGGCCATTAGTTGTAATAACATTTAATCGTGTAATATGAAGTGTCGTTTTCCGACATGTAATTCAGATAAATATCGACACTTTTTAAGCACTTTTTTAAACAAAAAATGTACAAACATGTACAAACAAAAATTGTGCTAGACGTATGCTATCATGGATCGTAAATAAAATAACTAAATTCCAAAACATGCGATTTTCATTGCCAAAAACGTTTCTTTAACATTTTTGTAATTTATTGTAATTTACACATCTTTCTGGAGACCGGTGAAGTACTTTCGCAGCCCGGCACCGGTTTACAGACCGACGGTTGAGAAACACTGACCTAATGCATTATTTCTGTAAATATTATCTTATCTGTTATCTAAAATTTTATCTAGATAATGGTTAAATTATCTGTAATCTTTATCTAGATATTTTAAATTATGTTATCTATTATCTGTTATCTAGATAATAAAATTCGGTATTTGGCCCAACACTGGTCGTCACCAACCATTTCGCATTGAAATGGCTACATAATCTTAAAAATCCATCTGGCCGCTTAGCACGTTGGAGTCTGCAACTTCAGTCGTATGATTTCGACATTATATACCGCAAAGGTTCTTCTTATACTTTACCTGCCGGTTTGTCTGGCATTCCGACCGACATCAGTTTAACAGAGGTCACTAACACTCATCACGACGAATTGTACAAGTTTGGTACTCTAGTAAATCCACTCAATCTGGATGAAGATCCGTGGAAGCTAGTGCTACCTACATCACTTCGTACGAATGCCTTAAGGGAAGGTCATGAGCATGACAGTGTAACATCTAAACACTTTGGGTGTTACAAGATATTATGCCGTATTTCTCAATATTATTATTGCTCCGGTCCTACGTACCGATGTTCTCAGGTTTTGCCGATCATGTCAGGTTTGTGCTCAACACAAAGTCGAGCGTAAATTACCTGCTGGTCTTATGGGTAAATCGAGAATTAATAAATCCTGGTCAGTATTTTGCACTGATCTGGCTGGACCATTTCCTATATCCACCAATAGATATAAGTACGTGTTTATAATATCTGATTTGCTCATAAAATTTTCGTTGATTTTCCCGTTACGAGAAATTAATGCCAAAAATCTTACCAAGATCTGTGATAAGGTATTCCTTACCTTCGGTTTTTGCGACTCTCTGGTTTGTGATAATGGGACTCAATTCGTATCAAGAGAGGTTTTACAGTTCTTTAAAGACCATAACGTTCAAGTACAACTCTCTTCTAAGTTTCATCCACAAAGTAATCCCACAGTAAGAGTCATACAAACCGCAAAAACTTTAATTGCTTCCTACATTAACGACAACCAGCGTAATTAGGATGTGAATCTAGACGCGTACAATTTCGCTATTAATTCTTCAGTTCATCATACTACCCAGTTTTCGCCCGCATACCTAATGTTTGGATGCGAAATTAAGATATTCGGTAACCCCTTACAACAAAATCCTTTACCTGCTGACATTGATCTGAATAAGTTCCCTGAACGTATCCGACGTCTAACCACCGCTTGCCAATTAGTACGTGACCGTATTTCTAAGTCTCAAAATAGTAGTGCGCCTAGATATAACTTCCGTCATCGTTTCGCTACTTTTAATGTTGGCGATTTCGTATGGAAACGACGTTTCCCGTTATCTGACGCTGGTAACTACTTTACTTCAAAATTATCTCCTAAATTTACAAAAGTGCCAGGTATCTAAAAAATTGTCCGATAATCGTTACGAGCTAACTTCTTTTGATGGCAAAAACCTAGGCGTATACCACGTTCCTATGCTGAAACCTTATGTTGAGCGTAATAATTAAAATTTAAAGTCTATTCTGTATGTATTCTTTCTCGCTTCAATGACTTCATTATCTAATCTCTTTCTCTATCTCCCTCGTATATTCTGACCGTATCGCTATGCCGCGTCGGCGTGAAGAATTTCGTGGCTGGTTCACAATGAACTTCGCAACCAGTCCGCACGAACAGACAAGGAGTCCTTATCATCTGGACCAGTCAGTTTTTTTTCTTATCTTATCCATTTAACCTGTTTGTCTGTCCGTCTCAGTTGTCACCAAGTTAAAATTACATTCCGTTACTACTTTATTTAGATACGTTCATATCCCTTGTAAAATTTGTCTTTAACTTTCTTTAACTTTAAATTTATCTTTAACTTTCTTATATGTTTTGCATATTTGTATTCCGTTTCCCCATGCCTTTGGGCTTGACTGAAACGAAGGTTCCAAGCTTAACGTTTATTCGTTGACTTTGAACACGGCATGAATTGAACTTCATGAATTGAACTATCTTTACTTTTATCTTACCTAATGTCTATTTTCATTTAATTAAATAATAATTTAAATTTAGTTAGTAATACGTTCCATTTCCGCAGGCTTCTGGTCTGTAGGTGGACGAAGGTTTCTAGTTAATGTTGATTCCACATTAACTTTAGGCATGCATGGAATCGTATTTCATGTCATTTACCTTCATCTTCTTATATTTACGTTTACCTTCTCTTACCTTTCCTTAATCTTTCGTATTCGTATCTAATTTATCTTATTCACATTATTATTAGTATTAATTAGTGATAGCACGTAGTTTAGTTTATTAAATTTATTAATTTAAGTGCAACCGTTTCACCAGGCTCACGTCTGACTGAAACGTAGGCTCTGTGCCGACGTCACTTGATGTTAGTTTTCCCCAAAAGTACGTCATTGGAAGAACCAATGTTATTTAACATTTAAAAACTTAATTTCGTTTCGCATATTACTTCTCTTAAGTATTTTTAACTTTTCATTTTTTCAATTTCATTACCGATCTCATTACATTGCTCCGTGTCTTGAGATTCGTGCCTTTACTCATTTTAGTTAGTGTTGATGATTCTAAAATTTACTTGTATTTTCTATCATCGTTACGTCAATAGTTTTAGTCTTTATCTAATTTAGTTTCTAGTCAGTTGCGGATATAATGGATAGTAAGTATGCATTTACGGGAGGTTCACTCAATTTTGTTTCGATTTAAGTTGGTCGGTCGACCGCGCCTTTTGCGCCTGGGAGACTTAAACCTTACCTTTACGTTTATTATTAGTTATTTTGATGAGATTGGCTGACCTTTCCAAGTGGCAAAATTTACAGGATCTCACGTATCTTTTTCACTTGGTTGATACCTAATTACCTTTATGCCTAGGGATCAATCGCTATTATGTTTGAATTTCGGCTAACCGCATACACTATATCATTTCCCATATACATTTTGCTCTGCAAATCGCATTTGCGGATTTATATATAAGTACACTCATATCATAAAATTTAATCGAATTTATATCTGTTTATCAGATTTAGCTTGTAAGTAGTAGTTTAACAAGTTAATTACGCGAAAGCAGATATTTATTTGAATTACATTCAAATTTAGTTATGACGATTATTTCGGATATATATCTTATTTATCAGATTTAGTTTATTATTATTATTAGCAATATGAGAAAATACAATGTAACCTGAACTTAATTTTTAGGCACAGTCACTTCCTAGTTATGGTTAATTTAAAACTCAGTCAGTTTGTTCTTGTCAATTTACACCAGAGAAGTCACACTGATTAGCGCACTTATTTCTGTTCGTCCATTATCAAGATTCACTATGTCTCTGTCTGACTACCGTAGGTGTAATTTTTATTTATGGCAAGATTATTGCAGTTGGCATCCTAGTACTAATTACTAACTATAAAAAACTTACTGCCTTTAAATTCCATGTTAGTCTTACTTTCAAAATAAAAAAAAATTTTTTCTTTAAAAAAAAAAAAAAATTTTCTTTCAAAAAAAAAAAAACTTTTTCAATGTCTTTTTTCAAAAGTAAAACTTTTTCAATGCCGTGGAATCACATTTTTTGACAATTTTCTATTATATTTCTACAATGGTTTTGTTTTCATCTAGGGAAGTTATACATTTGAAGTACCTGCAGTGTCACATAAACGACAATACAGTTACTATTGGGACTTTCTATCAGTGGCAGATAACCTATAACCTAATATACCTCGTTCGATTATTCTTGATTATTTCGAAAACTATAGGAGATAGGAAAAAACACTTTATTTTTAACGTACTTTCGATTGATGTATATAATTCCAGGGTCCGACCCACTGGAGGGGCGGTTCAGCAGATTAGAATTGAACAAAATTTTTTTTTACCATGTTGCAGCCCTTGGTACAGTAATTAAGTGCATTAGGGCACAGTTACTGAATTTTTTTTGAAGTGGTCGCTCAATTGAAACCCTATAAAAATAATATTGGATCGGATACTATCCTTGTTATTATCCTTAATAACGAGGACTGATACGATAATAAATATGTCTAATATTCTTGAGAGTGTTTGCCTTCATGCGGATTTAGAATTATTTTCCTAAGTTAAGTAGTTACCAAGAAAAAAATTTTTGTAATTTTGTAATTTTTTTTAGTTATCTCCATAACTACTCAGTTTTGGCCGCCAAAATTGTAGATATCAATTACTTACAGCCTTACCATACCGGTAATATAGTTATTAAAATAATTCGCTTCCGGGACAGATTTACGATGCTTATCTTGCTATATCCTTTATTCTGTTAACTGGTTTAAGAATTTCAATCGCTTTTCGTATTTTATTTTATTTTAGCTTAAGTGCCCAATGTCTAAATTAATGTAACAATTAGTTAAGTTTCATTCGGATTTCGTACTAATCGTCAAGGAGCCCACACCTCGTGGAAGGTGTTTTAACCTTAAAGTTAAATATTATAATTTATTCATTTGAAATTTGTAAAATGCGGCTCCATCCATTTAAATATTGTTATACAATAATAACTATCGTCCTCTTTAATCACTCATACAATTATAATGTGCGGTTTGCTTTGATAAGTCGGTAAGTACATTGTGTTATTTTCATTTCAATTTTGCATGTAATCGCCTCATGTGTCAGGTCAGTCCGTTGCTCTAAATTCATTAAAGATCATCATCTCTTTCACTAATTTAGTGTATTGTGGTTCCAGGTCAGTTTAACTTAATACCTTGGGTTTCGTTAGTGATTTAATGTTTGCAAAATTCATTTGTATTATATTTCATTTTAACCAGTAGTAATAAGTTAGCTGTCTGTTAGTCGCCCTCGTGACTAGGACAGGGAGTTTACACTCCTAACGATTTTACTCAATAAATTGTTACAGTTTCTGTTAAGAGGAAATTTCTAGTTTTATTTATGGTTTGCATTCATCATCATTAACGTTGCCTAAATCCATGCTTCCACACACACTGCGCAACTCTGTACCTAAACTATCCATTATCATACCTTCATGTGCTACCGGTAATCTTTCGAATTTTTTTATTGCTGCATACTTAATAATTTATATTTATATTATTTTTTTTTTATTTTTTGGTAATAACGTATATCCTTTTTAGCTGGTGCTTTCTGACTTTTTCACACAAAACGTCGGCGGAGAGGGAGAATTTTTTTTTAACATTATTTTGAACGCCTTGTTTTAGGAGTTCAATAATGCTGCTGCACTCTTGGTAGCTTGCTTGGTGTGTTTTTATAGACGGAAAGGCATCAGGTACGTCTGTTAAAAGGCTGCATCGTTCAGGTGTTGTCTTCGGAAATTCAATCATCTTCGCGTCTTTTGTTCCTAGTGGTTCGTCATCTGCCTGGTAAAGACATGTGAGGGCGTCCGAGATGTTCATATGGCCACGAATATAAACAACCGTGAAATCGAAGTTAACAAGTGTGAGTAACCACCTAGCAGTTCGGCCGCACTGTTTAGGTGAGTTGTATAAATGTACGACGGCATTGTTGTCGCAATGGACTTCGAATTTTTGATGTTGTAGGTAGTCTCTGAAGTTGTTTCATACCAAACTTAACGCTTCTTTTTCGTAGTCTCAGCTTCTGTAAGTTTCGTTGATGCGTAGGATGGAGTTTGCCGTCAAAAGACTGTAGAAGGACATTTCCAATACATATGTCCGAAGAGTCACATTTTAACACGAAGAGGCGGTCGAATCTTGGAAGCTTCAGAACTGGAATTTAACTCGTTTCTTTTTCAGATCGTTTAGTGGAGCTACAACTTTTAAAAAATTTGGTACGAATTTACTCAGGAAGGACGCCATTCCCAGAAAGGTACGTAGTTGTTTTAAATTTTTTGGAGCCGGAAGATCTAAGATGGCTTGAACTTTTTGGTTGTCGATGGAAAGACCATCTTGAGAAATAATGTGACCTAGAAAACGCATGAAACCCATGAAAAATTGACACTTACTTGGATTAACAGTAATACCGGCTTTTTCAAGTCGTTGTAGAACGTCTTCAATATGTACTTTGTGTTCATCAATAGATTTAGACAATATTAGCAGGTCGTCGGAATATTTGGTACAACACTTGTATTTTAGATCACCTAGAATATCTGACAGAATTCTATTAAGCGCTTTACTGCTCGTTGCGAAGCCCATCGGGAATCTTGTGAACTCGAACTGTCCGAGTGGTGTAATGAAGCTGGTGATTTTTCTTGATTGGTAATCAAGGGGACATTGATAATATGCGTTGCCGATGTCGAGCCTTGAAAATACTCGAGCTTCACCTAACGACATGAAAGCTTCACTAATACCAACCTGCGGAAAACGATCATATAAAAGCTGTTTGTTGACTCCTCTATAATCCACGATAAGTCGAACAGAACCATCCTTTTTTGGAACAAGAAATGCGGGGTTAGTGCTTTTCTGAATGACTCCTTGTTGAAGTAATGTATCCAATATTTTCAGAAGTTGTTTGGCTCTTGGTGGTGACATGGTATATGGTCGCTGGTAGACAGGCGTCTTGTCACGTAGAATAATTGTCATTGTATGTTGAGTTACCTGACCAATTTTATCTGTTAAAACGTGACTATATTTTTCCAGCAATTTGTTGACGTCGTCCTGATCTTCAAGTGTCAATTTGAGGGGAACTTCGATGGTCAAGTTCAGGCCATCTTCTTCCATTATTTCTTTTAACTGGCTTAAAGTTGTTGTCGACTTCTTGGAGTTGAAATTGAAGGTTATGTTTTTCCTTTTGAGGTTAATGATAGTGTTAGTTTTGTTTAGAAGTTGATTTCCCCAAAATCAGTTGAGCGGAAATATTTTTCATGACAAGAAAACCTTCTTTCCATGTTAAATTTACAATTTTAATTATAGCTTTTAAAATTTTATTCATGGTTATTGTTTTATTATTAGCTAGTTGAAATTTGAATAATTTAAATTTAGCTAATTTAATTATTGTTATTTTTTTATTGTTTGTTGTTAAATTTGAAATTAAGTTATTGTTTATATAATTACTTGTTGCACCTGTATCGATTATCGATGGTATTTCAATGTTGCTAAATTTTATATTAATGTATGGAAGTGATTTTATGTTTTTAGATGATGACGATTTGATGTCTTTAGCCAATGTGGTAAATTGACTCAGCCGTAGCGAAACTGAGCTTTTTACTGCTTCGGCTGCGACAATTTTTTGGTTTAGATTCTGTTTCACGTAGTTGTGCTTATTTTATCCTTTCAGATGAATCCTCCAAACGTTTGGCGATGATGAAAAGTTCATCGAAAGTTTGCGGTATTGGTATATGGCAAAAAAGTTGCAAATACGACGACGTACAACTATCCCAATTGTGTGCAAGGATGGAATTTCTGTCGTTTAAATTCAGCGCAGTTGCTATTAGTAGAATGTCTTGGGCGTACGCGGTTAGAGTTTCGTTTAGATTTTGGTATCTATATACGCGTGATAGGGTGAGCCTATAATGCCTATTATATGACAATTATGCAATATATAATATGCTATTATATTTGTCTATTATATGACAATATGCAATATTGTTATAGTAGCAAACTCTTAATAATTTTAGTAAGGTGTAAACGTAATTTAAATTCTGAATATACTCTGACATAAAACAAATATTCCTGATAATTTAAAAAAAAATGGAACATATATATATATATATATATATATATATATATATATATATATATATATATACATATATATATACATATATATATATATATATATACATATATATATATATATATATATATATATATATATATATATATATATATATATATATATAAAGTTTATTCAACTGAGAGAAATAAAATATATTGAAAAATATTTAAAGTTCGATTACTTTGTCTATTTCACGAATTAAAAATTATTTTTATAAAATAAAAATAATTTTTAATTTGTGAAATAGACAAAGTAATCGAACTTTAAATATTTTTCAATATTTAAAATGGAGTTTCACAAAGTAAATCTTTCAACAGTGAATTATTTAAATAAAATATAGCTGAATCGCTAACTTGGATTAAAAAAATCATGATATGGCAATAATAAAGCTTTTTTTTTTAATGTAGAGTTGCAAAACATGAGACAGTAGTATTTGGCTGTGAGTACGAGTGTATTGGTAAATGATTTCTTCCAAGGTATTTCCTAATTTTTCTTAAAAAGTAATCCACTTAGAGCAATGGTCCAAAAACATTTTTTACGTAATTTGCATTTCTCTTTCGATTGGTGTAAAAAATTTGAAAAATTACTTAATTCTGACAAAAAAACTCAATTGCAAATCAAAACCCAAACACAAAAAATGCCCGAGCAAACTACTTCTGGGCATCCGACGTGTCTAGCTAACGAACCCATCCGACAATTTAGGAAATCGATTTCGCAACAAAATTTCATGAGCATTAAACGTTTCGCTCGAGTGTTATCGCGCGGATATATATATATATATATATATATATATATATATATATATATATATATATATATATATATATATATATTGAATATCATTTTCGGATTCTAGAGACCTTAAAACATATTTCTGTTATAGTCCAGGGCTCAAGTTGTGTCATGACGAAGACTGGAATAGCTGAATTTCCAGTTCTGGAAATTCGCTAGAAAAATGCTGACAAGTAAAGGTCCCTAGGAAAAATAGCGGAGCTGATTAAGCGGGATCATAGGATCAACCAAATGGTCGGAAAACGACATTTCATATTATTCGAACAAGTGTTATTCCGGCTAATGGTGGAAATGATTCAAGGATACAATAATGCTATTGAAAATTAAAGAACGGCTTTTAATTATTCTTCTAATGCTTAAGAATGGTAGACGAAGTAGTCGGTAAACGACATTTGAAATTATATAACTAAATGTTATTCCAACTAAGGGTGGAAATTATTCCAGGAAACAATAGTACCTTGTTGTTCATAGAGAGATTCAAAATCTCGTTCGCAACGAAACTGTGTGACGCAGAAAGTACGACTCCTATTGAGATGCATAAGGGAAGAGCATTATTGAGGGAGACATGGCTGAAAGAAACGTTAATTAGAGCTTGTAATATGCAGTTGCAGTAGATATAAGAAAACTGAATATATGTACCTAAGTGTAACAGAGAGAGAAATTCAGTGTACGAAAATAGTTGCCTGGTTAGGATTAATATGAAGAGAAAAAATGTTGTATCGACAAGAAAATCCATTCCATCTTGTTACGTTGAATTCTTGGACTATGAAGTGTAATTTGTCCTGTTGTTTAAGAAGTTCGGTTTAGAATTTATTACTACGTAATTTGTTTTACATAAATAAATGTATTTTTAATGCGTATCGTATTAAAAAAAAGAGGATATGTTTGATTGATTGTCGGACTGGAGTGGCACTGGAGCAAGCGGTCGATAGCCGAATTGGCAAAGCGCTTGGCTAGCAACCAAGAGATCCGGGTTCGTGTCCGAATCGATCCAGTTTGACAATTTTTCTTATGTGAATTTTAATTAACAATTTACAATTCTCAAATTTTAAGTTGTGGCAATAGTAGGAAATATGCATGTTTTTTAGAAAATTGTCAAACATTTTTTAAAATATTCTATACACGTCACGAATTCTTATGACAGTTCTTTTTGTAAATTAATTTTAGTTTTCATAACGAAATTAATGTAAATTATCTACCTTAAATAAAAATTCCGCCAAAACGGTATACTCGAGCAATGCAGCAATACTATTGGTTGTTATTCTTGTGACGTATAATGTAAGTGAAAGCTCAAATATACCAGTACATATACTGAATGAAATATGCACTAAAGGTATAACGTAGAGTACCATAAATAATAGAATACACTCTATAAACTTTGTCACTGATACGAAAACATATTATATCAAATAGAATAAATATTAATTTTTGAATATTTAAAAATATTTAGTAACTTGTCACAATCAATACTTATTATTTTTAAAACAAATTGATTTAGCTAACTAGGAAAATATTAAATACTAGCTGCGACCCGCGGTTTCACTTGCATAAAATTATCTGAATTACCTATAGGTAAAATTTATAGGTCAATTAAATCATATATTCCAAAATTCTGTGCAAAATCAATTATATATAACACTTGATCTTGCTCGCCCAATGACTCTAAAATAACTGTCACGGGAAATTACCATGTTACACGAGGCAAGCAAAGGACAGAAGTTAATTACTATCCTAGAAGTAATAGAAATAAATAAACATAACTCCGATCACCATTTAAGTAACTACATCCATATTTACAGTTCAACTTTATTTTCAATATCGTAATGTATTTAAACCTTTCAAATTGTATTTTACTGTAATATTGTCTTTTTCTCAATTTCAATTTCAATCTTTTGTCACGTGTTTGTTTGCCTTCTGTCACATGTAATGTAATCTTGTTTTTCCCGATTTTCGGATTCTCCCACTCCCCCCGCTCCTTCCACTTACACATCACATACCACTCCCCCTTCATAGAGTATAGGTAGATAAAATTAGTATATAATGCATGTATCGAATGTAATTTTTATTCTGTTTGAAAATGAACTAAGGGTTCGAAACAATATTGTCACAGTTAAAAAATAAAAGTGGTATATTGCAAAGTAAAGTATTTGTTTATTATTTACAAATATGGAATACCATAAAGTAACGCTCAAATCTATTAATATCTTCATGTTTTATTAGCAGGGCTAATTACCGCACCGTAAGAACTTAGTATAGGTACCTATACCAACAGTTTTAGAATTGTTTCTATTTTAGGCCCTTCAAGGCATCAAGGCCCGGGGAAATTATTTTAACGTTACTTTCATCTTTCACAGGGATCTCAACAGTACTTGAGTAAAAATTGTTAAATTTCTTTAGTTTTTTAATTTGCGCCCTATTTGGTGTAACTGACGGACAATGTGACCATATGTCCAATTAAATTTGATATTCTGAAATTTTGTACAAAATCAGTTCCTTATGTGCTTCGCTTCGCTCGCTCGACGACTCTAAAGTATTATTCATATTTTCATATTTTCAAGTAATATTCATATTTTTATGGCATGTCTAATTTACATAAAATTTTATCAAAATCAGTCAAGTTGTTTATTCGTATTTCAATAACATGTCTAATTTTTATACCTTGAGATCTTATCGTAGATAGTTAGATATTCATACTGACAATTTTAAGAGTACTGTAATTTGTGAGATATTTTGAGATCCCAGGGCTCTGGAGAATATTTCTGAATTAACATTAATTTATTTCGGAATCTCTATAATATTTGATTTAGTATTGCCATTAACCTAATAAATAGAGTCGAGATTCTTATGGGCAACAACAGGACCGTATTTGTTTTTGTAAGATATGAGCTATACATGATATAACCATAACTCATTGTTAGTCATCATAGCGTCGAGAATAGTTGGGCAAAGTCAGAGACGAATTAATAAAAAATCAATAAAATGTTTGCAAAATTTTTACAAAAATATATATAATAAATAAAATTATAGGTTTTTAATGAAAAAATTTATTCACCTGATAAATAGTTGTAAAATAATTGAGAATATACTCGAAATTAATATAAATTGACCAAATAAAAATACAGGAATCCCCCGAAGAACACGATTAATTGGTTCCGTGTTCTTTGAAACCGTATTGTTCGAGATTTCAAAAGATAGGCATTTTTTATTACAAGTGTGAAAATAAAAAAATATAAAAAATTTTAAAGAAAAAACGCAACGAAATTTGAATTACATACTTTACATACAGATGCATACACATTTGTATGCAATGCGCATTTATTTCGATTAAAATAGAATGGAATTGAGCATTCATTAGCTCTGAAGTCGGTCTATCATAAAAATTTACTGAAAACCTAGATCCTAAGTATCTCGTAACCGGTGCATCGTAGCTCAAAAATAACGAAATATTTGAAGGTTTAAGCGAAGCAAGTTGTGGATATTCCAAACATATTGCGACTCTTAAAACCTACTTTTCGTTATCGAAAATTATCGATAACGAACTACTTATCACAAATTCGTTATAACTGTTTAATTTAAGCTCTATTAGTCCCTCTGATTTGGTCACCAATAGAATATTTTCGAAAAATTTTATTTTCGATACTTTTCGTAAACGTAAACTTTTGATTGTAAATATCTCGCAAACGGTGCGTCGTAGCGAAAAAATAACGAAATTTTTGAAGGCTTAAGCGAAGCAAGTTATGGATATTCCGAACATATTGGGAGTGTCGAAACCTGCTTTTCGTTATCGAAAATTATCGATACCGCGTGACTTATCATTGATTATAATTGGTTAATTTAGGCTTTGTTAGTCCCATTGATTTAGTCACTAATAGAATATTTTCGAAAAAATTAGTTTTCGATACTTTTCACAAACGTAAACTTTTGATCGCAAATATCTCCTAAACGGTGCGTCGTAGCAAAAAAATAACGACATTTATGAAGGCTTAAGCGAAGCAAATTATGGATATTCTGAACACATTGGGACTGTCGAAACCTACTTTTCGTTATCGAAAATTATCGATGTCGAAAATAACGACATTTTCAGAATTTACATTTGTAAATTTTTACATATTCGTTATCATTTCTACTATAAAATTCTCAAAAATTTTAGTAGTTTTTATTTCCAGCATTTTTCTTTTATAATGACAGATTCAATTTACACGATTTTTATTCGTGTAAATCCAATCAACATTTGATATACATATTCGCGTACATTGAGGACTGATGAAACTTTATATCAAATATATAATATGTACTTGAAAATCGTGTTGTTTTAAACCGTGTAATTCGGGGAATGCCCGTGTTCTTTGAGACCCGTGTTCTTCGAGTACCGTGTTCTTCGGGGGATGCCTGTATTTGCAAAAAGGCTAAATAAAAAATAATATACACTAACTAATTGTTAAAATTTTTGTTTTAAATAATTTATTTTTACGTACCTATAGATTTTTAAACCGATAACTAGGAGAAATATGTATTTATAGTCAGCCTAGACGTGTTCTATGGTCTAGACATACAGACGTCTCTAATTAAAATAAAAATCACATACAAATTATGACGATTTTGCTTCGAAAAAAATAATATGTACTCCATTTATTGTACTCAGCTATTTTAATATCAATGGTAGGTACGGTATTTACATATTCACAACTTCTGTTTTAATTCATTAATACCTAGGATGTCGTCAAAAATTATTTTTTGTATGTGTTTGAATGAAATGGGCGACTAGATCATTTAAATCGTGTAAGTCACTTTATGTAAGTGTAGTTGTGTGTCTGTGTACGACAATTAAAAATTTAAAAAATTGTAAGCAAGGCAGGCCACATTAAATTTTAAAAATTTAAAGAGAGATAAAGCGTTTGTTTTTCTGCTCAGACTTAAAGGAATGCCGATGATGGGTTTGATACATTTTGACAGGCAATATTTTATTTTGTATATACACGCTTAGCTAGCTAAACAAGCAAATACTGCAAAACTTTAATGCAATAAAATTTGGCGCCCTTTTTTCTTTTTGATATAAATCTCACATAATAAAATTTAAAAAAAAATTTTTTCGCTTCTTTATGTTGAATTTTCAAAAAATTGTAGGATTCTGTAATTTTTGGTTTTGGTTTGCAAAATTTTTGCAAAAATTTTCCAAACATTCGATGTCAATTTATTGATTTTTTATTAATTCGTCTCTGACTTTGCGAAACTTTTCTCGACCTATCACACCCAATACACAGACCACTAGCAATAGACAACGTCAAAACAATATTGAAACAAAATAATTATCCTAATCAAATAATAGATAAACTCATTAAAAATACCACTCATGAAATTTACAACAACACAACTCATCAGAAAACCAACACCCCCCAAAAGTATGTAATAGTACCATATGTAAACAATAGAATCAAACCAATATCAAATTTATTAAGATCCCACAACTACTGTCCTGTATATACCTATCGCAACACATTAAGGAATTCCCTGTACTCTGGATTAAAACCACCAATACCTGCTACAAAACGTGACAACATAATATATTCCGTGCCGTGCAAAGGTTGTCCAAAAGTTTACATCGGACAGTCTTCCAAAACATTGGAGTCACGTCTACAACAGCATAAGGGCGACATACGAAGGGGAGAACAGACGACAGGGTTATCACAGCACACACATACTGAAGATCACTTATTTGATTTTGGAAATACGAAAATTCTACAAACAGAGAAAAACACGGCAAAACGAATAATTACAGAAACTTTATGGATATACACAAACACAAACAACTGCAACTTTTCAGAAACGTCAAATTTGACAGCTTATCGAAGCATGTGCGCAACTGCACAAAAAAATATGAAATTATAAAAATAATATGTAAGAACAATAAATTCATTACCATTCCAAACGAATTTTTAACAATAGAATTTTACTTATAAACAATGTTAATCAAAAATATTTTTTTATCTGTTTCGACTTTTTTTCAAAAATTAGTGTTTTTATTTTTTATTTTTTTATTGTGTGTAATTGTGTGTGTTTAATGTGTGTAATTGTTTTTCTACAATAATTTTAATTATGTAAGTGCTTTTTTGACATGTTTATTTATTTATATTTAAAATAATCGTATCAATAAATATTTATTGTACTGACCTGAATGATGGAAAGAAACCTTTCCGAAACGTTGTCAAACAAATAAACAAATTTTTTAATTTTTAATTTCTTTTTATAAATTGGTGGAAAATACTCCTATCCCCACACATAAAACTATAATATTTGAGAAAAATTTGGATAAGATCCGTTTGGTCGCTTATTTGAAGGGTTTTTTGGGTCCGCGAAAGCTCACGGGGGAATTTTAGCCTCATGTCCACTTTCTTCAGAATCTCAATACTATTCGAGAAAAATTTTGTCAAGATCTGTTCAGCCATTTATTTTGGATTTCTTTGGAGAGCCAAAAATTTGGTAACGATACATCCAGTCGTTTACTTTAGGCGTTTTTGGGGGTTTTCAGGTCCTACAGGATAACTCTGAATTTGATCGTTTTTTTTCTTTTTATTCGTATACCTACCAGTTTTACCTATAGTCTTGTTGCATCATTTTTTTGATACTTGCTACGGTTTTCTCGAAACTACTGAGGACTGATAAATAAAGTCCATATTTCAGTTTTAATATCAGTATGACCGAGCCCGGGTCGATGGAAATTTCATCTGTATGGAATTTGCTGAGAACAGCAGACGTGCCAATTGATGATGACTGGACAGTCCAGTTGTTTATTTCTTTATAGAATACAAATTAATAGTATTTTGCATAGTAGGTAAATAAGTAATTTCATGGTAGTCGTAGGTAAAAATATTATTGGTGGTATCTATAGAAATATATATTAAATACTTACAAAAATTCCAAAATTATTTATTTCCAAATACTTAGCAATAGGTATATACACAGTAGGTAAATAAGTAATTTCATAGTAGTCGTAGGTAAAAATATTATTGGTGGTATCTATAGAAAAAATTATTAAATACTTTTAAATATTTATTAGAAAATATTTTTTTTTATAAATCGTCCATAGATTGCTGTATAGTCTATATAGTAATAACAAATTGATATTTTACGGTTTTTCGTAAATTTCGACGGTTAGACAAAAAATTTTGCAAAACCTTTTCTTAGCGAGCGCCTACGACCCAATAGGGACCTACATACCAAATTTCAAGTTTGTAGGTATTGTAGTTCTGGAGATTTTGTGATAGATGACTGAATGAGTGAATGAGTGGTATTTCGCCTTTAGCGAAATTCGAAAACTCGAAATTCAGCTATTACAGTAGGTGTCACGACGCAACTTCCGGCGGAGATCATAACAGAAATATGTTTTGAGATCCCTAGAATACGAAAATGATATTCACTAAAATTTATATATATATATATATATATATATATATATATATATATATATATATATATATATATATATATATATATATATATATATGTATATATGTGTCGCCACGATACTTTCGAACCAAACGTTTAATGCTTATGAAATTTCGTATGGAGACTCGATTTTGATCTGGCTTGGCTAAGTTCTTTAGCCAGACACATCGGATGCCCAGAAGTAGGTTTTCTGGCCATTTTTTATCATTCGATCCTATCATTAGACAGTTCGATTTTTACATGGTTAAAAAGCCAAAAAAAAATTATGAAGAAAATATTCTTATAATTTTCTTTCTATTTTAAGTATTTTTCGAGAAAATGTAAATTTTCACTTTTATATTAGTTTTCTTTTTTGTTAGTCTAATAAGTAATTTATATTTATATTTAAGTTCTTTATGAAGTATAAAAATATTTCACTTTTTTATTAAAGAATTTTGTGAGAACAAGTGAAGTCTATTCACATGTATGTGTTATAACACACATAAATGTATAGAGTTTTGTTTCTCATTTATTGCATTATAATTAGCATGGTTCTATCTCAAGTTGAAAAATAAAAATTAAACAGATTTTCTAAGCTAATGTAATGAAGAATTTTTTTTTTATTGAATTTTTAAATAAACAAGAAACTGAAGATTATGTTATGATATAATATTATTAAATATGAAACAAAACAACATAATATATACAATGTACATATGTAGGTATGCACGGAAAAATATTTTGAACCGATTTTGAAAATTTTTTCACTAATAATTATTTTAAATTTAAACAATTTTAAATGGATTTAAGGTATTTTATGTGAGGTCAAGGTTTTCGGGACCTAAAAAAGGCCAAAAATTAATTAAACAATCGATTTTAAAAATTTTTTCACAGTTAGTAAGTTAAAGTATTTGAATTAATTAATTAAATGATGTCCGCAAGAAGCTTATGCACAGCCATCAGTTATATGAGATCCCTAGAACCCTTTTCTTACTGTTAGAGTACTAGAGTTGTATGAGTTTCACCAGGGTTTACTGATCCCATTGTAAAAAATAAACTAAACGACCAATTTTAAAAATTTTTTCACTGTTACAGAGCTAAACTATTTTAGATAGATATAGAATACATTATGTAAGGTCCGCCTGGGTCCACAGGACCCAAAAGTGTCAAAAATAAACTAACTGACCGATTTTGAAAATTTTTTCACTGTTAGAGAGCTAAACTATTTTAGATAAATATCGCTTACGTTATGTAAGGTCCGCCAGGGTCCATAGGACCCAAAAGTATCAAAAATAAACTAACTGACCGATTTTGAAAATTTTTTCACTGTTACAGAGCTAAACTATTTTAGATAAATATAGATTACGTTATATAAGGTCTGCCAGGGTCCATAGGATCCAGAAGTGTCAAAAATAAACTAACTGACCGATTTTGAAAATTTTTTCACTGTTACAGAGCTAAACTATTTTAGATAAATATAAATTACGTTATGTAAGGTCCACCAGGGTCCATAGAACCCAAAAGTGTCAAAAATAAATTATCTGACCGATTTTGAAAATTTTTTCACTGTTACAGAGCTAAACTATTTTAGATAAATATAGATTACGTTATGTAAGGTCTGCCAGGGTCCATAGAATCCAAAAGTGTCAAAAATAAACTAACCGGACGATTTTGAAAATTTTTTCACTGTTAGGGAGCTAAGCTATTTTAGATAGATATACATTACGTTATTTAGGGTCCGCCAGGGTCCATGGGACCCAAAAGTGGTAAAAATAAACTAACCGACCGATTTTGAAAATTTTTTCATTGTTAAAGAGTTAAACTATTTTAGATAGATATAGATTACATTATGTAAGGTCCGTCAGGGTCCATAGGACCCAAAGGTGTCAAAAATAAACTAACTGATCGATTTTGAAAATTTTTTCACTTTTACAGAGCTAAACTATTTTAGATAAATATAGATTACGTTATGTAAGGTCCGACAGTGTCAGTGGGACCTAAAAGTGTCAAAAATAAAATAACTGACCGATTTTGAAAATTTTTTTACTATTGCCGAGGTAAACTATTTTAGATAGGTACAGGTTGTGTTACCTGAGATCCACAACTGTCCTGCGGATGCAAATGCGGCGTAGAATGATACACAACGGGTTCTGTATATATATATATATATATATATATATATATATATATATATATATATATATATATATATATATATATATATATATATATATATATATATATATATATATATTTTAATGAGGTTCACCGGGATCTTGCAGATCCGAAAACGCCAGTAATAAGCTACCGAACCGATTCTACAAAATTTCTCACTGCTAGAGAACTAAATTATTTTAGATGGATACAACTATGCTGCACAAAATCCATTCGGGTTCTTGGGTCCCCAAAAATACCAAAACTAATTACCCAGCCGATTTTAAAGATTCTTTTACTCTTAGAAAGCTAAACTATTTTAAATAGGTACAGGTCTTAGATGAGATCCGCCAGTGCCCAATATTTAGAAATTCGCTATGTTATGCAGATGCTGCGACAGGGGTATTATATATACAGATAGATCATTTTTTTTTAAAAAAGGAGTTGCTATGAAAAAAAATAAAAGAAAAATATTAACTGATTTTAATTTTTGAAAAATCTCGTAAATGGAAACGATCTTAAAAAATTAAATTGAAAATTAATTAATAATAATTATTTAAATTATTAACTATTTAATATATGTATTTAATAAATTTTATTCATCAAAAAAATTAAGATATTGACAGATATGAAAGGCAGTGGAAATTAAACGATTAGATTTTTGATATTATCAGAAGCAGTGCCATCTACAGAACGAATTATATAACTTTGCTGCTGGCCTGGGTGGTAATAACATTCTTATTTGAATATCTACAAGTGACGTCATCACGCCAAATCGTGATGTTTAAATAATGATAATGTAAAATGAAAAATAATTTTTTTTTCTGAAATAAAGGGGCAAATTGTACTCATAATACATTTTTGTGAGTTTTTGACATAAGCTTAAAGTATTTTTGAAATAAATGAAAAACATGCATATTCCTTATTGTTCAACTTTTTGGAGTTTAAGTATTTACCTAATTTCTAACATACCAACCATCTTAATTAATAAAAAAAAAAAATTTAATTAAAATTCAAATTAATTACATGTAATACACCATCAGTTAAATGTAATTAAAATTATTATTATTATAATAACTGGCCACTTTATAACACTTTCATTATCCAATTTTTATATAGATTATTTCTTTTATAACACTGTCGGTGCTCTAGCAAAATGATTATGGTTGCTTACATTGTTTGCAAGTTAAATAATTTAACAGAATGATTTAACTGCACTTTTCAATTCATATGCAGTCATAAAATTTTAATTGCTTATAGGCAACAAGTAGTAGACCATAAACGGCAAAGGTACACTTTATTTTCTGTGTATAAAATAAGTGACCAGAAAATTAGTGTAAAGTACTGAAATTCTTATATACATATTATACACTATAGAACCGGCCCGATCAAAAGTGAGGCCTAGTGGAAAAAATCGATTTTTGGGGCCTTGAAGCTTCCATACAACAAAATGATAATTTATAGTATTTTGCTACTTTTACTTTGCATAAATTCGTTTAGTAGATATAGGATCGATGTTTAGTAAGGTTACAATTGCAACTTCGAAAAATTATATAGGTATTAATGTACAGTTTTTATTTCATTTTCGTAAATATTTTATAGTAAAATCATTTATATCATCATAATTTAGTTTTATGGCTAGTAAAAATTTGTTTGATGAACTTATTAAAGAAGTGAATCGAGCTAAACTCTTGCTAGATCCGAACTAGTGTAATTTTCATCTTGAAAAAGATGTTTTTGTAGATACTGTATAATAGTAATAGTTTAATACTCCAACAGGTAATTTTGACAGAAAAGTTTCAAATTACACAATTTAAATAAATTTTGTATCTTTAAATTGATACTTTTATATACATTTTTGTAAAACTGTGATTCTAAAATGCAAAACTCGCTGATACATTTTCATTTCATTAAATAAATCAATACCATCTTACAAAGGTTACATTTAAGTATTTAATTTTTTGTTTTTGCCAAATCAGTTAGTCAGGACCGTTTGCACTGCCGTCAGGTCGACATTCATATAGGAAAAATATACTCCAATTTTATATTTTTTTCTGAATAAATTTGTGTTTCCTACAACTTGCATTTGTTAGCTAAGAGCAATTTAACTCGTGGAACAGTTTACTCAAAAATAGTCCAGCTGTCCTCTTGTATTTTTGCTAGTTGGCCGTTACCGTTTAATTGTTGGGCAATGCATTTTTGTTATATATAAACGCAAATTTATTTAAAAAAAAATACATATCTCTCGGGTAATAATAAGTGAAAAATTTTGTAATTCAGTAACTAAAATATATAGTTTAGTATTAGTCTAACGGACTAAAACTAGTTTTGCTCCCGCTTTTGAGGAAATCATCAAGCAGAATTTTTATAATGTCATTAATCGGCAAGCGAAATTAAACTTAAATAGCGTTGTTAATTAAGTAACGAATTACTTATTTAAAATAATAATGAAATTCAAACTTGTATCTACACGTCACGAGACTAAGGTGTTTCTTTTGATCCCTCGTATGAATTTTCACTTTCGAATTTTTGCAAATCCTCTAGGAACAAATTTTATACTCGGGATATTATATATTGTTTAAAGTAGGATTTTATTCGTATGTGTGCTGACTAAAATAAACACAAATAAGAAGTTTTAATTTTTCCCTGTATTTTTTTGTTATAGCTCAGCTTTTTTGGAACTTATTGTAACTGTACATTGTAGGTATATTATTGTCTTTCTTCTCAAGGATTTATATAATAATACAATTTTCAGGGAATTAAAATTTTTATACTTTTTATAGTTTTTTTTAAACAATAAAACTAACTAATAAACCAACTTTTAATGTTATAGATAGATAGATAATAGTTTATTGTTTTGAATAATACATATTCATATAATCTTTTTCTACAGATTGGTAGTACCATAAGTCCATAATACATAATTTAATTACAATTACTACATAAATAGTAGATAAATTACAATTAGCTACAATATTTCAAATTATTTTGATTATGTTTTTGTTATTATTTTCATAAACAATCAATATTTCATAAACAATCTAAAAATATAATTCCTATACAGTAGGCTTTAATTTGTATGGTAAACATAGTTACAACAGAGACATTGGGGTTCTATATGCAAATTAATAATTTGTAATTTTTTGTCTTATATTTAGACATTCCTTTATAAATTTATACAGCCTGTTTAATTGTTCTGTGTTATGGACGTCCAATAGGTATATAGATGGTTGTATATTATTATCATAGAAGTATTGATTGCGTATTTCATCATATGCAGGACATTCTGTAATAATATGCTGCACTGTTTCCTTTTGGCCATAATTACATAAGATACAAGTATCTTTTGTAAATATTTTAACTTGGAGCTCTTTTGTATAGATATTTATGAAGTCGTCACTCGATATTCTAATTTGACTGATTAATTTGTACTTTTCAATATTATTAAGTAATGTCATACGTGACACTGTACTGTTGTTCATTATGATTTCTTTATACATGATATTATAATTAGAATTATATATTCTATCTAGATCCTGATCAACTAATTTGTTTTTATACTCTTCTAATATTTTTTTAAAATTTAGTCGAGCAAGATCAACATTTTGTTGTTCCCATATACTAATATAGTCACTGCTAATGAAATAATTTTTAAAATAAGTTACCCAGTTAAACTTCATTTTTGTTGCTAATAAGTTCCTATCCAATTCAAGTTGTTTTTTTTTTTAATGTTATATTATTGATTAATAAACATATAAATTTTGATTAACTAATTCAATTAGCATAATTATTATGTTATGTCACTAATGAATGTATAATTTTCATTAAATAGACCCTCCTAACAGTCATAATAAATCCCCACATCATGGTCTGATATATTTTCCCTATTTTTATTATTTTTTATATTATTTTTATACTATTTATTAGTTGTAAAATAGTAATCTTACAAGTTAATTTAATAATTTTTTTTTTAAAAGACACTATTAAGTCTATTACAAAATATTATAATAGTTTTCAGTTTATTGTTGTGTTTTAATTCTATAAGTAGAAATGATTTCAGTTAGTGTGTTAAAATTTGGTTATTTGTATATAACACAGATATTGTGGTTTATTTTAACATTTATTTGTTTTTATTATTTTCTTAATTTTCTAAGATTACATTATTATCTTAGAGAGATTCCGAGTCCGAGAGGGCATCCTTTGATTGGACATGCTTTGAAATTTAAAGGCACTCCAAAAGGTAATACTCCAACATCCTTATATATCTAATAATAATACAGTTGAACCTTTTTTTATGCAGTCTTTTTTGTGCGATTTTTTATGCGGTTTTTAAAAAAATGCCTTGCACAATGTGAATAAAAAGCAAAAGAAAGTAGGAAATTTAAACATTAATTTTTTTTCTTTGGTAAAATAACTTATTGATTGTTGTTAGGCATTTAATCAGTATATTGCATAAAAATATAAATTTTTGCATCACTAACAAGGAAAGATCAAAAAGTCGAAAATTCAAAAAAATCTGAAACTTTGTCAGTATATAGAGGCTGGCTATTTAATAACAAAAAAAAATATCAGTTGCTGCTAAAAAACGTTTTTAAGGGGTGAAACATCCCCTAAAAGTTGGAACTCAAAAATTTAAAAATCGATGAAATTTTGTTTAGAGGTAGCTTAAAAAGTTCTAGTAACAAATAAAACATTATTTTTTGCATCCAAAAATTTTCAAACGACCCCTTCAAGTGCATATCTAAAAAATTTGAAAATTGGCGATATTGTTTTTACATATATTACATAGATATTACATATATATGCATATGTATATATATATATATGTATATATATATATATATATATATATATATATATATATATATATATATATATATATATATATATATATGTATATATACATATGTATATATATATATATATATATATATATATATATATATATATATATATATATATATATACATTCACATAGTTCTAGGGGGTGAAACCCCCCTCCCTCCAAGTTGTAAACTAAAAACGTCAAAACTGACAATAGTTCGTCAATTTTTGTTTCGTCAAATGAATGGAATCAAAAAAATAAAATTATTAATCCATTTTTATGTGATATATAATTATGTGAATGAAAGTAATGATAAAAACAAATATGACTACTAAAACCCCCTCTCATACACACAGACGCCAGTTTGTAAACATTAAGAAAGTTTAGTTTAAAAAATTGAAAACGATTTTCTATTGGTTGTAGAATTAATAGTACTACCACTGTACACGCTTTCCGTGTAATATTAATAGTCTTACCGAAAACTGAATTTCAGAATTTTCCGCCAATATTTTAAAAATCTTTGGAGAGAATGGTTCTTTTTTTGTCATGTGGATTGGACCTGTCCCTGTTTTATGTACATCAGATCCAAATATGATCCAGATAATATTAACTCATCCGGATTGCAATGAAAAGACCTGGGTAATGCGAAAAGTATCATGTCCATTTGTAGGAGACTCCATCGTTAATGCCAGAGGTGAATAATTTAGAATCATACATAATATACAGGACTCCAAAAAAGATATAATTATTTCATTAATTATTCTTTACGTTGCAAAATGTTATGTTTTTTACTGACAGTAAGAGTGGGAAATCTTCCGTTTGAATTGGTATATAACATTTTAGCGAATTTTCAAATCGAAAATTCAGCTATTACGGCCATTGTATATACGTAGATTTTAGTGAATGTAGTTTTCGACTTCTAGGGATCTCAAAATAAATTTCCATCATAATCCCTGGCTCATTGTTTTTTGGCCCTGGCTCAAGAATTTAGATTGTGTCTACCCACATCCTTTTATCACGCTACGCTACTGCCATTGTCGCATCATGACAATGCCCAATGGTCGTAATAGCTGAATTATCGATTTGAAAATTCGCTAAAATGTTATATACCAATTCAAATGGAATATTTCCCACTGTATATTAGTGTAAATATTTACACATTAACTTGTTCAAAAATATTCACATTCCTGTGCATATTGACACTGAATTTATCAACGCCAACAAACAATGACACCAATATACAGACATATTATACGTTCCATTTTGGAAATTTACATACACGTACATATTGTTTCACATATATGCACATCGATTTTACGATTTGACTGGATATGGAAAAAAGCTAGATAGCAAAATTTGATAAAAGTTCCAGAATATTCTATTCGGAAAATAGCAAAGATTTAGAAAAACCGACTTCACCATTTGATAGTCTACCAAAGAAGGGACTAAACAGCGGAACTTAGCAAAAGTTCTAGAAAGTTCTATTCGGGATCTAACAAAGATATCGGGAAACTAACTTCACCATCTAATTGGTCTTCAAACAAAAGCATAAATAACAAAAAATTAGCAATGCTCTAGAATGTTCTATTCCAGAACTAGGTAAGATATCGGGATACTAACTTCACCATCGAATTGGTGTTCGAATAAAAGCATAAATGACAAAAATTTAGCAATGTTCTAGAATGTTCTATTCGAGAACTAACAAAGACATCGAGATACTAACTTCACCATCGAATTGGTCTTCGAATAAAAGCATAAATACCAAAAATTTTGCAATGTTCTAGAATGTTCTATTCGAGAATTAGTAAAAATATCAAAAACCGATTTTATCACTCATCTAATTATTAAATAAATGGTCAAACAGCGGAATTTGACAAAAGTTTTAAGATACTTTATTTAAGGAAAATGTAAATATTATACATTTTTGCAATTGCATACGTTGGCGTAAATTTATAATTAAAACTTTTATATAGCACTACTATTTGACTTTTTTCGGCAAGGAGCAATCTACGGATGAAGTCGCTTTCTCAATATTTTTGTTAGTTTCCGAATAGAATATTAGAGAAAATTTCTCAAATTCGACATAATAGTTTATAGCTAATTTAATTATCGTCCAAAATGAATTTTTACAAAAAATCTCAACTATTTTTAAATTAATATAACTCAAAATTTTATTTTTAGGTAATAGAAATTTTTGAAATAACCAAAATTAAATTTTATTATTTTTTTTTTTTTTTTATATATATTGCGAACTTGCGTGCTTAGAAAGATTATAGGTAAGATACACGAGTCAGGAAATGATTTTTAACGTATTTTTTTAAATTTTCATTTTAATAAATTATTGTATTATTTCTTTTTTTTTAGACACACATACAATTTTAAATTCTTACAAGTAATTTATCATATTCAGATACATTCCTAATTCTAAACTTAATTAAAGTTCTAACTTTAGAAATCACTCCGGGAGTGACTCGAACTGCCGACCATTCGAACACCGAGCGGAAACGTTACCGCTGAGCCATGACAACCCCGAAACGCTTAGCCATGACAAGTCAGAAAATTTTCAATATTCATTATTTTACACGTATAGCATAAAATATTTATATGTAGTAGTCGGGACGATAGAATTAATGAGAACGTCACTTTATTATGTTACGATAAAATGAACATATTGTTGTGTGGGACATATATCAAGTGGAGTATTTGAATACATTTGAATTTAAATTTTTCTGAGTGTTCTGAATGTATTTTAACTTAAATAATTTTACAAGGAGAGGGCACGACCTGGGAAATTGACTTCGGGATGGGATTTCGCAAAATTATAGTCCCTCCAAAAATTAATTAATTGTTAAAATATAAAGACCCATTGGCCAGTCAATTTCGAGAAAAACGCTTTCAAAATTCTAGCTTCATTTACTGAATGTTTATGTATCAGTTATTGGTGTGTCAAATCAACGAACAGGTGGTGCAGTCGGTAGCGTGCTGGACTGGCGACTGGAGTGCACGGGATCAATTCCGATTGACTGCAAGTATTAGCACATATTTTTTTTTAATTACATTAATTAACTACTAAAATTAATAAACTTCAAAATTAAGAATTATTTCTAACAATAAATATTATAAATTAAAATATAATTAGCTTTTTTTTTAATTCGTAACCATTTACTGAATACTTTTTGGTTTTTTGGTTTTTTTTTAAACAGGTAAATAATAAAATTACCAAAACCATTTCTTAATTATAAATTTACTTATAATTATATACAAGAACCGGAATGATAATTTTTATAAAAACATTCAATACAGAAAAAATTTTCAAGACGATTTTGTACACGAACATAAAAGTTATCATTCCGGTTCTTGTATATAAAATTATAAGTAAATTTATAATCAATAAAGTTTTTAATTTTTCTAATTTAAAAATGGTTTTGGTATTACCTGTTTAAAAAAAAAAAAGAAAAAAACAAAAACAAAAAAAAAAAAACAAATTACATATTAAAAAGTATTCTGTAAATGGTAACGAATTAAAAAAAATACAATTATATTTTAATGTATGATATTTATTGTTAGAAATAATTATTTATTTTTGAAATTTATTCATTTTAGTAGTTAATTAACAAAATTAAAAACAAAATATGTAATAATACTTGCAGTCAATTGAACCCGTGCACTCTAGTCGCCAGTCCAGCACGCTACCGACTGCACCACCTGTTCGTTGATTTGACACAACAATAACTTATATAGAAACATTCAGTAAATGAAGCTAGAATTTTGAAAACATTTTTCTCGAAATTAACTGGCCAACGGGTCTTTATATTTTAACAATTAATTAATCTTCGGAGGGACTATAATCCTGCGAAATCCCATCCCAAAGTCAATTTCCCAGGTCGTGCCCTCTCCTTGTTAGAGGCAACAGAAATTAGTAAAAATAATTTAAATCAATTTCTAAACGATTATACAGATATTTACAATATGGATTTTTCCATATTACCATATTCCAGTATACGACTATACTTATGTCATTAATCTAGTTTGTTATTTTAAAATATTGACGTTGGCTTTGGTTTTGACTCTGATGTACGTATAAAATTATGAAATATTTTCATCTTTTTTTTTTTAATGTTCCGTACCAAAATTCGTAAAACGGAACACTTACACAATCACTCCGGTGTCCATCCGTTTATCACCGACAATTTCCTCTGAAACTATTCGATGTGAAAATTTCAAATTTGGTGATAAGGTGTAGTGGCAGGATTACAGATATGGAGTTAAATTTAGATTTTGGGGGCTATTTTAAGGGATAACCTCGAAAGTGAAAACAAAACTTTCCCCAAGAATATTGAGAGGGATTATATTAAACGAAAGCTTATTAAAGCACAAATTCAGTAATATAAATATTATATAACTACATACTTCTGTATATTTTTTTTTTTGTTTGAAAAACTTCTTGAAAATTGTTTCTGACTCTTATTACTAGAAAAATCGCTCAGAAAAACCTGAAAAAATTCATGACCATTAAGAGTGAGGTGTAGATTGAACGAAAATTTTCAGGACTAAATTTCCTCGCACAACTTCCTTAGTATTTGAAAAGAAAATCTGAGGACACATTTGGTCTGATCAAGACGTTGCTAGTCTATAATTGCATTAATATTATTTTATTAATATTTTGCAGCATTAATATTATGCAGCCTTCCTGTAGCGTCAAATTTAACCTGACTAATTGTTATAAAGCCTATCTCTTGATTAATTTTTTCACTCGTGTGTAATATGTACCGTACATACTCAATTATGTGTTATACTATTAAACTAATTTTAATAGATCGCCTCTTTTAAATACACACACCGGCATAGTTAGCGGAACATAAAAAAAAATTTAAAAACCAATTCATTAAACAAAGTTGGCTGTTTTTTTTATTTTTATTTAAAATAATATTGAAGTGATGAATCAATTGACTTTCCATAGAATTGTTTTTATTTATTATTATTAATGCAAATCTTTTTAAGAGGTCTGTCATTTCCCAAATCAAATGCCGCTTCTTGTCAATGCGGTCGAGTTTCAAACTGCCGTAACTGAAGGATGGTAAAGACTGTCCTAGAAGACTATAGATAACATGATTCTGAGTATAGCAAGACGAATGGAAGCTTTGCCAAAAGCATGGGAGGAACCAGGCGGTAGTAAAACGCTGTGTTTCATTTTCTATTTGTTAAATAATCTTTAACTTAAATTATTCTTAGACGACATCAGATTCCAAAAATTTGGCATTTTATATGGTTACTTGTTTTTGCGACCAAAAATAAAGGTATATCGACTTGTCAACATGCAATTTTAAGTGAATAATTAAATAAGACTAATAGTTTCTTAAAATTAAATGGTTTGTTTGATTTTTACAGATATTTTGTAGTTTTGTATCTTCCGTTAATTATGCCGGTGAGTGTATTTAAATTAATAAATTCCCATGCATCACAAAATAAAAATTTGTTATACGCTATGTCCAAAACAAATTTTGATTTTATTTGTACATACAAATTCGATATTAAACATATTTAAAATCAACTTGTCAATGGTCATAAAAATCCAAAAACGATAATTGTTAAAAATTTCAAATTATTAATAAAAATTAGATAAACATTATGCCTTATATAATTATACTTATTTTCATTTTTCATTTTTTCTTTTTTTTTGGCAGCTGAAAAATGGAAAAGAAATCGTAAAATAATGAACCATGTATTTAGTCAACAAATTTTAAATTCATTTCTACCAATATTCAAATCGGTAGGAGATACCTTATTAGAACAATTGAAGAAGGAAGTAGGAAATCCAAGGCCATTCGATGCATTCAACTACTTTGGACGAGCTACGCTAGACTCTATATGTGGTAATTAATTTATGTCATTTTACATAAATGAGTGAAAATTGCTTTATATTTTACTTTATAATTGATTATTACAGCAACATCTATGGGAATTAATATCAACGCTCAAACGATTAACAGTCCTTATTTTGATGCAATTAACCGGTAAGTTGTTTAATTTTTTGGTGTATTTATTTACAGAAGATTGTGAAATGGTGGAACGTATAGGTAGGTTACATTTAGTATAATATAGGTATATATATATATATATATATATATATATATATATATATATATATATATATATATATATATATATATATATATATATATATGTGTGTATACGTTAAACTAAATTAGTGAACTTACTTAGCAGCATATACGCAGCATTTTACTTAATTATGGAATAGGTATCACATTTGCATAATTCGTGGAATAAGCGATACTACGCTTAGCACGTGAAACAAGCACTATCAGCAGTTAGTTAATTGGTGAAACTTGCAAACTGTGATAATTAGGCCCGATTTACATTAACGCTTCGCTCTCGATACGCTCCCACTCCACTCTCGCTCCGATATAATCAGGTTGTGTTCACATTACAGTGCTGATAACGTGCTGGTACCTATTCGTTCTCCATTCACATTATAATGCCGCTCTGGGTAGGCTCCCAGTTCGGTCTCAGTTCGATACGAACATCTTTTCATAACAACTGAATGTAAGCGGAGTGGAGTGGAATCAAAAAAGTGTTTACACTATAGGTATAAGAAATAACAAGTATCATATCGCTCCGATAAAATATTACCTGAGTGGTATTGGTATTGAAGTGGCATTGGAATTGGAGCAAACCGTGACTGATATCGGACCGTTATCAGAGCCACGATGTGAGTACACTCATTGTTTCTTGTATAAGAATATCTTATCGAATCGGGGGCGGAGCGATATCGTACCGAGAGCGGAGCGTTAATGTGGATCGGGCCTTAATCTAAGGGGATCGGTCATATTGAAATTACCCTTTGCCCAAAAATTTATTAATATGGTAATTTAAATTGTTTTACACAATTGTTACACACAAAGTTTTACACAAAAATTGTCGAATCGCGTTATAGGTCCACCGACTTTATTTTTATTGTAAACATTCTCTCTCCATGACCGAAAAAAGTCATTCACGTGTACAATTGGTGCAATTCAGAAATCATCCTGTAAGAATTTTTTATTCACTAAAAAAATTTTTTTTATACGTCAGTGTTTACATAATACTTGTGTAGTTGACCAAAGCAAGCTTTATTCGTTCATCGCGCGGATTATATTACAAACTTAGTTTGACTAACAATATTATTTAAAATTTCTAAAAAAGATTTTAAAAAATATTTTAAAGAAAATATGTCTGGACATTCACACACTTGAAAAGTAGGGAAAGTGCGAGTTACGGCGGTCGACTACTAAGCACAAGTGGGGGTACAGGAATTCTTAGAATTATATTCTCCTACAGCCCCGAGGCGGACTTATAACGCGATTCGACTGTAATAAATAATTTCTATGCTGGATTGAATTTAACATCCAAACGAAAAAAAAATCTACATTGCTTTTAACCGACTCAGTGCCATTGGCATGTTAACATGCCAAAGGAAACAAAGAGGGAAATATATCTTGCAACGAAAGACAAGACTATATTTTTAGAGTCATTAATCATTTTGATATTTTTAAGCTGCACTGGAATGGTTTAAATTGAAAAATATTGTTTCTCAGTTCTATAATAAAAACAAATTACAAGTACACTAAAAATCCACACGGGTTATTTTCTAATAAAAATTTTTTCCAAAAAATGTTAAATTTAAATTGATACTTCTCTAATTGTTCAACTTGCTTTAAAATGAAATAATAATAAAAAATAATGCTGTGGATAATTTTATATATAAATATTCACAGAAATATATAAAATTTGCTTCTAATAATTTTTATTGATTGTTTTAACATAATTGAATTTATAGTGTACTATAAAAACATGAAAAAAATTGTTCATTATTGTTAGCAAAAAAATTTTCGAAGGTTTGACTAAATATGTATGTATTACATATTATACGAAATCAATAAATTATTCAAATCGACATTCATTGTCAACTATAAAAACACATTGGCTACGTTGGCCACATTGCAGTAGGGTTGATCGGCAGCAGGTATTCATGCACGTACGCTTCTTATAAAGTCAGTACATATTATATTATTATAATTTATAAAATTAAAAATACGGAAGATATTGTGCTATACACACAAAGTGGGAATGTCAAATTATAAGAATGGTAGATAATGGTTTCTTCATTCTCTTTACTTAAGTGTTTGTAGAATGTATTTTACTTAAAATGAATATCATAATGACATCTGAAATAATTTAAAAAAAATTATTACATGTTCCAAGTATTAGTTTAATACCGACTTTACAAAACATAAATAACAATGTTTATATTTTATGAAGGAAACAAAAATCTTACAATTAAAATAAAATATTTCCAGAAGTACGCAGATAATATGTACCTAAACAATTTTATCTCTTTATCAATGTTTTTAAACCTGTCTTTTGCAAACAAAAATTATTTGGCAGCCATTGAGTTAATAGTGGCATTAAAAATATTTTTAAAATTTATTTAAAAATTTCACAATTTATAAACTTTACTAATGAATAAATACATATTTTGCAATTTTTTTGTATGTAATTAATACAGTAATGGCTTTTTTGTTAATACACTTTGAACAAATAGAAATGAAATTGTATTTCTTTCTCCTTTTAACTACAAATTTTGAAATATACAGAATGGTAACTTTAAGTTGCGAATTCTATTTGTATATAAATAATACAAATAATATGTATGTTTACAATACCTTTTAATGTAAAATATTTAGTAATCAAATAAAAAACTGAAAATATACTTTCCTACTTATTATTTCGTAATAAATATGCATTATACACTTATTATATTAATCATGCTGTATACTAAATAATATGGTAAGAGTAAACTCCAAAGAATGGCAGATACGCAGAAACGCATTTTAACATGGATCAGTCTAAGTCATTTTTAAAGTAAAGTCGACACTGTCAAATACATGTGTCTTATGAATCATAAGTCAGTGAGCTGATTTATTTTACTCACTCCACTTGCGCAAACGATGAAAGATCTCTCATTTTTTAAAAAAGTTTGGCTATATTACTTGAAAAGAATAAAAAATATATTTCTCTCTTTCTTAAAAAGATTACGAAATATATTTTTTCTTTCTCGCACCTGTATTAACAAAAGAACACTTCCTGTACTCACTATGTACATTACTGTCTCAAACTTGGAATGAATATGTATTAATTATGTATTAATAATACATTTTCCTGGATAGGGTAATTAATTTCCATATAATGTACTGATATCTTTAGATTAATTATAAAAGTTTGCCAGTTTCACAATCAAATTATAGTCAGTTGCTGATTTCACGTACTGGGCACGAAATGTGCAAATTGCAAACATTATATCCACTTCATGAATTCGGAATATTTCAAATTAACCATCATGTAAAAGGGTTAACGGTAGTTGAAAATTTGGATTTTTTTTATGCTAAGGTACCTAAATCGAAAAAAAACAAAACATGTTTACTTTTAGTTATTATAATTATAGTTCTAATAATAGTGTTTTTATTTTAGTATATTTGACGTAATATATACTCGGATATTTAATTTTTGGCTGATTCCTGATTTTATATTCAATAGAACGTCACTGGCAAAAGAACAAGAGGAAAGTTTAAAAGTTTCGTGGGGCATGACTAATACGGTTTGTAAGCTTTTAAGTAGATTATAATCCTAACTAATAAATACGAAAGTGAGTTTGTTTGTTTGACCGGCTTTCACTCCTCAACAGCTTAACTAATCAATTTGAAACTTTTCACAAACATAACTTGCAGAACTGAAACGGTTATAGGGTACTTTTTATCTCGGGAAAATATTTCAGTCTTATACTATTAAATCAACGTCAGTTTTTTATTTGTTACTAATTAAATGTATTTTATAATATTAATAAATATCTACAGATACTGCCAACAATAATAGCTGAATTTCCAGTTTTGAAAATTCGCAAATAAAATTTCTTTTATCTACGACGACTATGAAATTGCTTGTTTATTGTACAAAATACTATTTAGGCAAGCTCTGTTTTACATACAGCTGTACAAAAAATGGCTAAAAAACTACACTTTTATTAATACTCGTATGGGTATTACATTCGAATCTGTACAAAAATTTTACCTAGCAACTGAATGTCTATATTTGTTTTTAATTTTCAAATTCTACATAAATTTAATGTATTGTATTTGTATCATTTTTAGCGAATTTCCAAAACTTGAAATTCAGCTTTTACGCCAGGTGTCATGGTAGGACCTAAGCCCGGGACCATATCAGAAATATGTCCCTAGAATACGAAAATGATATTCACTAAAATTTATATATATATATATATATATATATATATATATATATGTATATATATATGTATATATATATATATATATATATATATATATATATATATATATATATATATATATATGTATCCGCGCGATAACTCTGGAACGAAACGTTTAATGCTTATGAAATTTTGTGTGCGAATTCAATTTTCCAAATCGTTGGATGAGTTCGTTAGCCAGACACGTCGGATGCCCAGAAGTAGGTTTTCTGGGCGTTTTTTGTCAACAAAATGAGTTTTTTGCCAGAACTAAGCAATTTTTCAAATTTTTAAAATACATAAAAAATGTTTTTATACCGTTGCTCTAAATTACTTACTTTTCGAGAAAAACTAGGAAATATGTCGTTCTCCATTTCACTCGCATTCGCATTCTTTTTTTTTCTGTCTCATTTTTTGCGAGCTAAATTCGAAAAAAACCGCTTTATAAGTAGCGTGTCATGATTTTTTTAATCCAATTTAACGATTCGGCTATATTCTTTTTCTTTGTCAGTTAAATGTTTTTATAATGTATCTCTATTCCATTTTTTTTTAGATAAAAAATCACGGCGCAGTTTTTTATGTGATATGATCAGAATTTAGATGATGTTTACACCTTCCTAAAATTAATAAGAGTTTGCTACAATCGCATAAAAATTACGTTAAATCATATTCAAACAATAATATTTTTACGTAATTTTCTATCCAAATGACAATACTACGTTATAATTATATGTATAAGCCCATCGTTTTAGTGGTAAATAAATTTGCACATTCAGTTTTTTTTTTTTTGACAACAAAACAAATATTTTTAAATTTTGACAAGTTGTATCATACATTTTTGAAAATATTAAATATTTTAAGGCAAAAATGTATTAACGAACTGAAATTTGTTTAACAAAAACCATACATCTGCTCGTTTTACCTTAAAAATCTCGGAAAATAGAATATTTTTCAATAATTAACTCAGAAAAAGCATATATGAGGTAATTTTTGATGATATTTTTTTGAAAATTTCAAAATAGTAGGGTTACAATGTTTTCTTTTTTTTTTTAATTATTTTGTAGAATTTGGTAAACACACATCGTAACAAGTACTCGCCTTGAAAAAATCAAACAAGTATTTAAAAAAAAAATACTATTTCTTAAAGAAAATATTAAAATTATGTACAAATGCCGTCCTGACCAACTGATATATTGGAACCGATTTTGAGCAGCTGGATTTACTAGAGGCAAAAGCACATAGCGAATACACACATTTTTTAACATCTTTTTGAATTTTGTAATTCAATCATTACAAATAAAATCTAATTAAAAAAAATCTATATGACCTGTTTTTTCTCAATTTTCTAGCATCAAATCTAGCGATAATTAACTAGCGGGTGATTGTATCGACATTTTAATGTAAAATATAGTAATTTTAACCGTCTTCAAAATAACGTTTCGATTTTAACAATAAAAATATTTAAAAAAGTGTTTAAGTTCTGGCAAGATTGTCAAAAAGGGACTGAAATATTTTTAGATATTGATATATACAAAAAATATTAATGTGTTAAGTACTAGCTAGACTTATAAACTTTCATTTTCGTATACGTTTTCGGTTTCGGATATTTAATTATTTCGGATATCGGTAGTTTTAGTTACGGTTACGAGTATCCATAACATCCCTAATGTAACTGTTTGTCAATCCAACTTCATCGAGAGAAAGTTAGTTATTTACGATTTTCGGAAGAACACGTATATAAACATCTTTTCTATAAGTACGTATTATCATATAAACACGTTTGGTTTGCAATTTTTTAATAATTAGTTTCTACGCTACTGAAATTATCTATCCATTTGAAAATTGGGATCCAGTGATGTACATTGGCACTACAAAAGTGTGGGTGAAAAATTTCATTTTCACTTTTACTGAAATTATGTCATAAATTCATATTTTCAGAATTTATTCATTTGACAGAAAAATTCTAAATTATTAAAAAAGCCAAATAATTAATAACAATTAAAATAAAAAAAAAAAAAAAAAAAAAAGACAGAAAACATTTATTTATATTTGCATTTTTATAAAAACATGTAGGTATTATATTTTATATGCACTTTAACTAAAATGTCAAATTTCACACGTTGTTAATTTTCAATTTCACTCAAAATACGCTTAAAAATCAAAACTTAAAGTTTATAACATTCACAATCCGTGTAGAGTGTCCATACGTCTTGGTTTTCCCGGATTTGACACGGTTCTAGCTCCGGTGTCCCGACAGACTTTTTCAAGACTTCGATTTGTTCCGGTTTTTCAAACTACTAATTTTTTATTTTCATCATCTAATAAGTACACAATTTTTCATTTTAAATAATGAATAGTTCAGTATCATATTGAAAGATCAACAGTAGATTTATTTACAACCAAACCTAAAAATATTTTAAAAATATTAATTACTAATTAAATTTTCCAAGTTTTTTCGATTTTACCTTAAACACGAACTTCCAAAAAAACATTTTCTTTTCTTAACTTTCCATCATATATGTATCTACATAAATAAATTTTAATATTATTTTGCTTGCTTTTATGATACTGAAGTTCCTGAACAATTAAAAATTAAAATGACTGGAATTTTATTCGAACTTTTAAATAAAGTAGTTAACTAACGCGGACACTGAGAGCGCCACAATACAGAAATTGCCAACATTTAAATGTTCATGTTTTAATACATTTTTCTTGAAAATAAAACTGTCTAAGAAGCTCACTTTCATAAGAAATTTTGTAAAAATTTAAAAAATATATATTTCCTAGAACAGGGGCGATTTATTTTGAAAAAAAAATTAATATTTTAAATAAAGGGCCATTAATAGGTAATCTATACATACAATACAAATGTAACGAGACCGTTTCTGTATAGGGAATATTTTTTAAAAATTGTGCAGATACTGTAAATAGTTATCGATGTAGATATCAAAACAGCGATTTTTAAAATTTTTGTCTGTCTGTCTGTCTGTCTGTCTGTTCGTCTGTTCACGCATCGCACAAAACTACTGGATGGATTTTAATGAAATTTGGTGTGCTGACAACTTATTACCCGGATCAACATCTAAGATACTTTCTACTTCGAGAAAATGTCTCATTCCCACGGGAAATGGAAAAACCATGTTGAGCATGTGCATACAGTACGCAAAAACTATTGAACGGATTTTGATGCAATTTGGTGTGGTGATAACTTATTACCTGAGGCAGCATCTCAGATACTTTTTATTTCGGGAAAGTGGCTCATTCCCACAGGAAAATAAAAAACTTTTTGAGCATGTGCACATATTACGCGAAAACTATTGAACGGATTCTTATGAAATCTTGTGTAGTGATAACTTATTACCTGCGTCAACATTTAGGATACTTTTTATTACGGGAAAATATTTCCTTCCTTCAGGAAAATACAAAAATTATTTTGCTTATGTGCATGTATACTTAAAACTATTGTTGTATGCGAATGCTTTATAATTACTATACTTATATACTTGTCGTTTATTAAATTAAATTTACCATAATACAAAATTTCTGGAGACTAACTCTATTTTAAATTAATTTAAAAATTTCGAAAATTTAAGTGCCTATATTTCCGAGAAAATCATTTTGGGATGAAACTTGTTATATTTATAGGATAGATACTAGTTTGGGATGCAAATATAGTAAAACAATAAAACGTTGGAAGTCCAAAAATTTTGTATGAGTTCTCCAGTCAGACACGTCCGATTCCAAAAAACTCAAAAAAATGAGTTTTTTGCAAACAATTTGCCAAAATTTAAAAGTTTTTCCAATTTTTTTTACATTGTGGTAAAGAACCAAGAAAATCACAGAAAATACATTTTGAACCATTATTCTAGGTAAGCGGGTTTTCGAAAAAAAGTAACTTTTATGATTGGAAATTCGCTATGTTATGCAGATGCTGCGACAGGGGTATTTATTGTTTATTGTGAATTTCATGCTAGTCGTAGATAAAGTATAGTACGTGACTCGGTTGTAAGGCATATTACACACTCGCGTCATTATGTACTCGCCGCTACGTGGCTCTTACGTAACTTTTTCGCTAGTGTGTAACATGCAACTTACAACCTTAATCAGGATATACTATTACCGACGACTATTATAAAATTACTTACTTACTGTACCAAATATTATTTGTATCTTATAAGGAAATAAACAATCGGTAACTGTCCAGTTATCGTCAGTTGGCACATATGCTCATCTCAACAAATTCCATATAGATTAAATTTCCACCGAGCCAGACACGGTCACCCTGATACTTAAATTATAACAGCGGACAATGAAAAAACGGAAAATTGATTTCAAACTTTATGTATTGTTAACAAAAGAGATAAAAAGGACACAGACTGCTTTTTATTCCGGGAAAATATCTCAATCCTGTGGGAAATCTCATTCTTGTGGGAAAATAAATTTAAATGAAAAAAAAAAGATTATAGCTAGGGAGCTGATGGGAGGAATTTCTATATGATTCCATCGTCTGACAGAAGTTAATAATAAGAAAGAGCTGAGTAAAATAGATAATAAAAACAATTTCTGCCATTAATTACTTGCTGCGATACTAAATGAGGGCTTTCCAAAATTGTAAAAAAATATAGATACCCTATATAATACCATCGCGTCTGCCTCTTGTACTAATAAAATTGTGTTAGCTTTAAAGTAAAGGAAATGCAAGTGGCAGAAATTTTTCCGCTGCGTTTTAGAATTAGTCACGTGTTAGTGATCTAATATCACGAACCAATTCGCCTTTTATATTTTATAATTATGTCCCCTTGGGAAACGAATCAACGGTTTTCCAGGCTGAAGTGTTTGCCATTTCAGCCTGTGCGAAATTGATACAAAGTAGGCCTGGCTGGAAGGGACATCGCGTAAGCATATGCTCGGATAGCCAGGCTGCTCTCAATACCATTAATGGCGTTAGGACAATGTTAAGATTGGTACACGAGTGCCAAGAAACGTTGGATCATCTCTCGGTCCATTGCCCAGTGACCTTGGTATGGGTACCAGGCCATACGGGAATAGATGGAAACAAGAGAGCAGATGATTTAGCTAAACGAGGCTCGCCTCAGCCTTTAATAGGTCCAGAGCCGGCCCTAGGAATATCATTCCAGAGAGTGAGGTGTGCTGTGGATGGCTGGGCTAAAGTACAACACGCCCATCTCTGGAAAGCGTGTACAACGGCCAGACAGGCCCGAGAGCTTATAGTACTGCGCAGTTTAAAACAGAGAAAGGAATTGCTATTTCTAAGCAGGGTACAGCTGAGCCGGTTAACAGGTATACTCACGGGGCATAACGTCCTGAGGAAGCACCTGCATATCATGGGATTAGTGGAGAGTCCTCTCTGCCGAAGGTGCGGCTTGGAGGACGAATCTTCGTCCCATGTTTTATGCTCTTGCGAAGCATTGTCATCCTTGAGATGCAAGTATCTGTGATTTCCAATACTGAGCTCTAAGGACATCAGGATTGCAGACCTTAGTGCAATCCTGAGTTTCTATGAGGGACTGGGTATCAGCTAGTCCCTTTTGGATGCCGTGGGGTACAATGGGCCCGTATTTGGTAGCCTACGTGCAACGGGAGCCTTGAATCTCGACCCACTTATAGCATTCATTCATTCATTATAATTATGCACTAGGCCCAGTCATTATTGTAGTATATATCTATGATATTAAATTTTATATGTATTTTGTGTTAATCTGTAATTAATATCATTTTTAAGTTTAATAAAAATGGAATAAGATTTTGTTAAAGCGAATATCTCGCTTTATGATAGCAAACTTTTTTGCTTGCATATATTTACTCGTTTATGGTAGCAAACTTTTTTGCTTTGAATCCCAAAAACTAAAATGTTAGTATCTTTTTTAAAAAAAAAAACACCGTTTTTGCAATATTAAATCTTTCGTGCTGTGACGTCACATGCCCAAATAAATCGTTTCAATAATTTCCGCCGCTAATTCCAAATTCGTAATTTTTATTTAGAAAAATAAAATATTTATATATTTTTTTTAAAATTATTATAAATAGTTAATCATTATTACTGAATCATACACTATGTTGTTCACTATATTTTACTATCAAATGTTACATCAGCCAAATACCCAATTCTGTAATAATTAATTATTTACCTATACTTACAGATAAATATTTTTACATCTTTTATTAGATTTCCTTATGATTTTTTAATCACAATAGGTTTGTATATAGGAACGTACATATGTACAGAATGATTCACATTCACACCAACAGTTGATTAAAATTTTACAGTCTATACGAATAATTATAGCACATTTTTCCAATTTTATTTCTACGGGTTTCCGGTTGAAAATATTTTAAATTAAATATTTATGATTTTTATCGTTTTCTATCACACAAAAATTAATAAAGGAAATTCCAAATTCGCTAAGAAAAAAAGAAAATTGAATTTTGCTATTTACTTAAATAATTAATTTTTAGTCTAATTTTTCCATGAAAAAATTAGACTTATATAGTCTATACGATAAGAACGGCGAGAGGCGAGAGTAGCGGCGCTATCCGTTTTCGGACCCGTAGAACACGAATATGTAGAAAAAAATGTCTGATATATATATATATATATATATATATATATATATATATATATATATATATATATATATATATATATATATATATATTTTCCCGCTACTTTTTAATATGTGTAGGGCCCCTCTATGGAAGTCAACAGCTCAAATTTGGTAAATGGGGCTCATTCCGATGCACAACAATACTATCAAAGTGGGGTCAAATTTTGGGCAAATTTGGGGAAATTTTGGATCCGAACCAACCTTTAAGCGGGTGGTGAGGGGCGGAAAATCAATAAAAATTTTCCAAACCGGTTGGAAATAATGTTTTGGTCAATTATCTACAACATATCCAAAATTCAGTTTCCTAGGATCATTTGGAGGGAGTAGGGGGAAAAAAAACGATTTTCGCTGGATCTAACATGCCCCCAGCCCCTCAGAATCAACGTAGAGGGTTGAAATTTGGTGTGTTGATAGAGTTCATACCTAGGTTGCGCTTTTTGAAGGTTTTAATATTTTACCCCCACCCCCTCATTTTTAAGCTACAATTTCATGCTTTTTCGACGTTTTCGAAGTTTGTAGCACTCGCACAGGTCACCCAAATAAACCTAAAGGGCTGAAATTTTGTATTCGGATTGAGTTAGTATCAAGGGGGTGCCTTTGGGCATGCCGACTTTTAACCCCTACCCCCACCATTTTTATACCCAAACGAACATGATTTTTCTTGTTTTTTAACAGTTTCGTTCGGGTCAAAATCTCCCCAAATAAACCTAGAGGGCTGAAATTTTGTGTACAGGTTAAGCTAATCGCCAGACACTGTTTCTTGGAGGTTTCAACTTTTAACCCTTACCCCCATGATTTTTACGCTAATATTTCCTTAATTTTTTTGCTTGTTTTCTAACATGTCTAGAGACTCTCTAAGGAAACCCAGAGGGCTGAAATTTTGTACGTGTATTCAGTGAGTATCCAGTTAGTACCTTTTAGGGAGTCCACAATACATTTCCCCCCACTTCTCCCATTTTTACATCGGATTTGAATGCTATTGTTAAATGTTTTTTAAATGCATTATTTTTATTCTAAATACAAGTAGGCGAATAGTAATTTTAAAAAATTTAAAAAAAATGTGAATTTACTTTCATAACAAATGAAACACATACATATTAAGTAATTTAAAAATGTTATTAAATTCACTGTTTATTTATAAGTTAGGAGTTTTGGATTTTTATTATTTATAAAATAGAAATTTTGGATTTTTTTGGAAAGAAAAAATATCTTCATAAAAGCCTTCCAGTTTACTATTTAAGTTCCTTTTTTAATATTTAAAAATAAAACACAAAGGCAGTTGGCGGATAAGCATGGGTAGGAATGCCCTCGTACGAATTGTGTTGGCTTTTTCCTTGTTAACTCCTATCGGCACAAAATTGAAATTTACTGAGATTCAGCCCTTAAAAACTTAAAACCTTTTTTAAAACCCCGATCAACCGGACACTCATCATCAGTTTTGAAACCACCAAAATGACAAATCGCTTGTGGACTTTCAATTACATTTCGCTTGTAGGCACTCAATACCGAAGATGAAAGGAAAAATTCGACTTCCGTGATGAGGCTCCGCTGCTCACGGCGTTTTTAAATTATACGAGTAATTCCAGTTCTTTAGTACTAATTACATTCATAATTGCAGCTTTTCCAAAATGGTAAATCTATATTAGATTTGTACCATCTGTACTGTATAATTTACCTATAAGACACGGAGAGAAAATTCCTATAAAAATTACTGTGCTTATACTACAATCGACGTGTAACAGGCGAACATATCCAATTTTACCGTACAAAAATTGGATATGTTGCCTGTTACACGTCGATTGTAGTATGAGCACAGTAATTTTTATAGGAATTTTCTCTCCGTGTAGCTTTCACGTGAAATAAATCTCATGCAGATTTGGACATTCTTTGTTAAAGGGTCTAGAACCATTACCATAGGTGAATTTGCCCAAGAAATGAAATTCAACGATATGTATGCGATTGTGTGGCTTAGTGAAAGAGTAAACCATACGTATGGATTTTTCCTCAATATCTTTACATTTTGCGGAGTTATAATACCAAATACCAAAAAATAGTGGTCTTATTCAAACTTTTTTTTCTCGTAAACTATTATAGATAAAATAATGAAACAAAATCCATATTGTTTGCTATGTCCAGTACTTTATTATATATTTTTTTCATTTAAAATGGACATTAAATACCCTTTATAAAATATGAAAAAAAAATTCATTAGATTTTTTTAGCTACTTGTACAAGAGTGACCACTTTCTTATTACTACCAAAAGAAAGCTCTCAAGCACTTCTCTCACCTCCCTGAATTTTATTTTTGCCAAAAGGGTGGAACATATTGAAAAAAATAAAGACATATATATTTGGTGATGTTCATGGTATGTGCATGTGCAGGAACAGGTCAACAAATCTGACTGTACCTCTTCAAGGTCATTAAAAATACATTCTTAAAGAAGTGAGATAGTACTTAATATAAAGAAAAAATTCGTCAAGTGCGTGTTTGACACGCACTAAGTAATGTTCCTCACAATCAGTGGTCATAACTAAAACTTCTTAACCCTAGAATCATACGTACACGTCAAAACGACGTACGAACTTCTCTACCTGCTCCAATACTACGACTTGTTGTTACTTGTTTGCTGTAAGATTTCTGTTATCTAACTTATTTGTTATTATAACACACCACATATATTTATTTTGTTTATAGTCATTGTCGTTCTGTTTGTATTGAAATAGTGTCCGTCAAAAGGACGTCGATTTCGTTTCATTTACTCGAATACGCCATTTATGTAACCATTCCTGTATTCGACGCAAGCTAGATTGTAACTTTTGTGATGCAACATTTGGATCTTCATCAGTAGCTAGGATAGCAGTATCATCAGCAAATGTTGCAGTAGTATTTTCTTCATCAACCGGCAGATCTGCAGTACATATAAGATAAAGAATAGGCCCTAGAACACTACCTTGTGGTACACCGGAACGGACTGGAAACATTTCTGATATTTCACTCTGAAACTTTACATGAAAGTAACGATCTGACAAATAAGATTTCAGTATTAAGTAGAATGATTCAGGAATATTTTTCCTTAATTTATACAATAAGCCAGTATGCCACACTTTGTCAAATGCTTGACTCACGTCGAGAAAAGCTGCTGTACAATAATTTTTTTTCTTGAAAAGAGCGGTTGATCGTATTGACTACACGATGAACTTGTTCGACGGTTGAATGTTTTGCGCGAAAACCAAACTGATGATCTGGAATAATTTTAAGGTCATCGAGGACTCGATGCAGTCTTCTGAGAAATAACTTTTCGAACATTTTGGATAAAACGGGGAGTAAACTGATTGGTCTGTACGACGTCACCTCATTTACTGGCTTCCCCGGCTTTTGTATTAAGATGATTTGAGCTAATTTCCAAACAGCAGGGAAATATTTGGCAATAAATGGCATTAAAAATTAACATTAATGACATTTGTGACAGTTAACATTAATGACAGTTAAAACCGTTAAAATATATTTCTCGTAGGTATATGTACGATATGTACCAGCGGTACCAGCCGAGATAAATACAAATCGATTGTAGATCGTATATGTACATCATGGAAAAGTAGGCTTGTACATATTATCCATATTATTATTGATTAGTATGTACGGCAGTATGTACAATATGTACGAAATGTACCGTATGTACATTATTCTGTGGTATGTACATTGTATATGTATACATGCGTATATGTATGGCTAGCTAGAAAAACAAAATCGAACAGATCGGATCGAACATAACGTTTTTTTTTCTTTGTTTTCTTGTTTTGAGTTGCAAACGCTAGTACTATAGCTAAACACGCTTCTTCCATAATAATAACAATTCCAAAATTTAATTAATTTAAAAATTCCGAAAAATTAAATTTGACAGTTTGTTTTAAAATACAGAAGAAAATAATGATAGTGTACGGTATCATAAAAATACTGAAGTAATAAAAATAATGATTCATTATTTTTATCAGTAAATACTGACAGTATTACTGATCGTGTAAAGGCAGCCTAAGACGTTTTGTGACGGTTTTTTTTCCAGAAAATTGATTACCTAGTTAAGTTATAACAATTTTTCTAGGTTTTTTTTCGTTATTTTATGATCTTGATAGTAAAGTCTGATCCCAGTATGCTTATATAATTTACTGAAATAAATCAATGTTTTTAAGTGCATGTACTTACCGGATTTTTTTTTGAAAAATATAATAGTTTGTAAAAAGAATTTGGCTAATTATTATTTCAATATCTTAAATATATGATTTACATTATAACATATATATTATAATAAAACGAAGATCTTTTTATTCATTTTTAGATATTTTTGAGATCATAAAATATTTTTATTTATTTATTAAAAAATGAAATAGTATTTCGATTTATTACATGTTCATGAACACAATATACAGTAAATAAACATAAGACGAATGACACTATGTTACAGTAATTTCCCGCTAAAGCATGCAAATTTCCCGCTAAAATATTCATTAATTTAAATGTATTCTCCCAGATGGCGGTAATTGTGACAGTCTTGTCATAACTATATCGGTCACAAAACCGTTTTGTGACGGTCAAAAGTGGGTAAAATTACTCGTCACGAGACCAGTGCACATCTCTAAATATGGCCCTATTTTTGATAGGATTCTATATGTATATAATTTTTTCTATTAATTATGTGGACTGGTCGGCAATTATCACAAATACGTAAAGATGGCTCTCTGTGTATTAAAATAAGTTATTAGACAAGTTTTCTATGAATTATGTGGACTGGTCGGTAATTATCACAAATACGTAAAGATGGCTCTCTGTGTATTAAAATAAGTTATTAGACAAAGATAACAATTTTTAGAATCTGTTCCATTATTAATAATTTTAAGAAAAAACAGCGAAAGAAAGAGATAAATATATACACGCTTCTATAAAATAGAAATAGAAAGAGAAATTTTTTTTTATTGCAATTTTGTGTACAATCAAGTAAACTTGATTGTGCATTGGCCACCAAACCATAGAATTCACAGGTACATGAAATACATACAATACATAGTCCTCTTGCGTATATTCAATATATGAATGTAAAACTCTATTATTATTTACCATTTGTTCTCTGATTTATTCTCTGATTTACCACTTCTCTCAAATTTTCGGTTACTCACCAATCTTATAATGTTCCGAACTTACACGAAGGTAGTTCGGAACATAAAAATGACCTTGAAGCGGCAAAGTCAGATTTGTTGAACTGTACCTACTTTTTTTTGAATTATGTTTTTAAGAAATATTTTGAATGAATAAATGAATCATTGAATGGTTTTTTTTTTTTTTTTTTTTTTTATTACATGAGAATCTGATGCCTGCTCTCCACTCTCGATCGAAGTTCCTCGACGAAGTAATCGCAAAAGTTGGCTGAAGTTGGAATATCGTTATAACACCAGCCACGAACAACCATGAAATGACCTTCTACACTCTCGTACTCGGTCCACTTTGCGAGAATTGAGAGTAGGCATAAGGAATCTAATATGTTTTATGTTCAAAATGTAGACTCATTCCACATAGGAGTTTTAAAAAATAATCAGCTACGAATCAAGAACTAATTTTTGCTTTTAACATACTTCTCAAGTCTACAATTTTAAATTCACTGATGAAGTTAAATAAGTACATCACTAATTGATCAAGTAAAGAGTTTTAGTTTACCTAACGGGTAAGTAAAAATGTCAGTTGGATTTACTTGCGAAATAATTGTGGAACTGAGTAATACGTTAAAAACAATAAGAGAAGTTAGTTCTTTTGTCGTAACTAATTGTTTGTTAGAACTCCGATTTGAAAAAAGTCTACATTTTGAAGATAAGACATATGAGATTCCTTATGCCTACTCTCAATTCTCGCAAAGTGGACCGAGTACGAGAGTGTAAAAAGTTATTTCATGGTTCTTCCTGGCTGGTGTTATAACGGTATTCCGACTTCAGCCAACTTTAGCGATTACTTCGTCGAGGAACTTCGATCGAGAGTGTAGAGCAGGCATCAGATTCTCATCTAATAATAAAAAAAAAAAAAAAAAAAAAAAAAAACATTCAATGATTCATTTATTTATTCAAAATATTTCTTAAAAACATAATTCAAAAACAAGTAGGTACAGTTCAACAAATCTGACTTTGCCGCTTCAAGGTCATTTCTTCTTTATATTAAGTACTATCTCACTCCTTTAAGAATGCATTTTTAATGACCTTGAAGAGGTAAAGTCAGATTTGTTGACCTGTACCTGCACATACACATACCATGAACATCACCAAATATATATGTTTTTATTTTTTTTCAATATGTTCCACCCTTTTGACAAAAATAAAATTCAGGGAGATGACGGAAGTGCTTGCGAGCTTTCTTTTGGTAGTAATAAGAAAGTGGTCACTCTTGTACAAGTAACTAAAAAAATCTAATGAATTTTTTTTTCATATTCTATAAAGGGTATTTGATGTCCATTTTAAATGAAAAAAATATATAATAAAGTACTGGACATAGCAAACAATATGGATTTTGTTTCATCATTTTATCTATAATAGTTTACGAGAAAAAAAAGTTTGAATAAGACCACTATTTTTTGGTATTTGGTATTATAACTCCGCAAAATGTAAAGATATTGAGGAAAAATCCATACGTATGGTTTACTCTTTCACTAAGCCACACAATCGCATACATATCGTTGAATTTCATTTCTTGGGCAAATTCACCTATGGTAATGGTTCCAGACTCTTTGCAAAGCAAACAAGGTGTTAAAAATTATAAAATTTGACTCCCTTCTGAGTCGAAGGCTCCTGATCAGAACGTTCGTTTCCAAATTAATATTCATTTTAACGAATAATTGCTAGTTTTAAGTATTCGTATTCATAATATCCGAGTATTCGTGTAGAATATGGCTATTACAAAAACGTTTTTTGTAAATGCAAATTCGCTATATTATGCAGGATGCTATGACAAAGATTTTTTTTAATTGTAGCTAAAATCAGAGGCCTATGTCTGCCACCTTTATTCTCCTCTTCCAAGAAGTATATTAAATCGAAAAATATAGATTAGGAAGCCGATGAAATGACTTAGTCAGCCATTTTTTTTTTACATGTTTGTAATTATTTTTTATAGAAATGCAGCGATGTGGATATCTGATATCTTCCACAAATTTGTTATATACTGACTGCCATTAATACAATATATCAATGGCAGACACAATCTTATGATTTAAGGGAGTTCTTTTTTTACATTTTCAAAATTTATTTGCACAGTAGTAAACTTCGTTCCAATTTTTCTTATTTGCACAGTAGTAAACTACATAATAGGGTGGTGCGGGAGAGATGCCGCACACTTTGAAAACACTTGATAATTCTTAAAATATGCATTTTAATTGATTTGAAATTTGGTACACAATAAATGTAAACATTGTTCTTTAAAATTTTTTATAAATAGTTTTAAATTTTGAGTCATAAAGGATTCATAATTAACATTTTTGTAGAACCTGCAAAGCGGCGTGTCTCCCACACCTATGGGTCTCCATGCATGATGCATGCCATATGTAACCATTTTTGGCACCTTATACATCTTAACCAGTCAACTTTTTTTTGTTTCTGAGTACTTTTGAAAACATTCAATACACAGGCAATCATCATTATTTTCGTTATCTTCACTAATATGAGGGCTCTTCCTGATCCATTAATGGATCTTTTATATTTACATGGCATAATTTACAATCAAAAAAAATTGCATAATTAAGGAATAAGTCTGTGTTTTTAACATGTAATATGATGCGGGATCTATACCAACTTTAAATGCGGCATCTCTCCTTTTTGTTGGGATAGATGCCGCATGTTGCAAATTTTATACAGTACTTTTAAAATATACCTAAATTAATAACAAAACTCATTTTCATTAAAACAATGAAATATAGTACATTCAAAAATTCTAATGAGTTAAATGCTTGATAAAATATTATATTAAAAAAAACTTACTTTTCAATAATAAAAAGTTGGATAATTATATTAAACTGATGGACTAATCATAAATGTTACCATATACAGCTTAAATAAGTAACTTATATTAAACATATAATCCATTAATCGCGCTATCTATCAATCAACGGACGAACTATGGCTACTGCGGCATCTCTCCGGCACTTACCCTATATTACTATCAACGACGATGGAATCATTTACCTAAATTCCCATCAGCTCCCTAGCTATTAAGTTTATTCGAACTTAGCATATTGTTAGCAGAAAGAACAATATGCAGCGATAAACCAAGGTTACTTTCTACCCCGGGAAAATATCTAAGTCCTGTGAGAAATCTTATTCCCGTGGGAAAATACATTTAAAACGATATTAAAAAAAAATCATTGACTTCATTCGAACTTTGCACATTGTTTAAAGAGTGTTTCAGTCGACTTTGTGCCCGGGGAAAATATTTTATTTCTGTGACAATTTAACTTAAGTATATCAAGTCCCAAAAGAATATTTTAGTTTCTTCACTTTTACCATGGAAAAAAAGTTAGGACAGATTTTTATAGCGAAAAAAAATGGTACAAAACATTTCATTGGTCATTTCACCGTTGGTAAACACGATAAAACCGAAACAAAAATTCTTAATGGTAAATTTAGCTGATTTCAGAACCATGGTAACAATTTATTAAATAATATGAATTATAGGTATTAATTTATTTTATTCCTTAAATTGTCTTGCCGTATTACATTTGAGTTTTATATTTTTTCTAAATAAATTTTTGTCTTCTACAACTCAAAGCAACTTAAAAGCAATTTAACTCGGAGCCTAAAAGCAATTTAACTCGAAGAACTGTCAACTCAAAAACGCTTCAACTTCGCTGTTGCGTTTTTGTTAGTTGACAGCTCTTCTCGTTAAATTGAGGCAGCAAATTTTCATTAGACAAACGCAAATTTATTCGAAAAAATAAAAACCTCTCGTGTAATAATAGGTGAGAAAATTCCTAAGAAAAAGTAATAGGTCTCAGTAGTGATGCGATGAAGGTACACTTTATACGTTTTAACTAGGTGTTATAATTTCAAAAGCTACGCGAGCGAAGCCGCGGATAAATGCTAGTATAAAATAATCGGTATTAGCTGTATAAGTTCGTATTTATTATTATTATTATTATGTTTCGCCCGGTAAATTTTGACTTTTTTTAAAATTCTACTATCTGATGATTCAATGATTTAACTTTTAATGGTTGTCCGATAAAAAAAGGTTTGAATCTGATCAGTTAAATTTTTAACAGGTGCAACAATATACCAATCTTTCGACTTATGAATATCTTCGGGAATTAATATTCTATTGTTTAAATAAATATTTTTAAATAACACTTCCCGGTTTTTCCAACCAATGATGACTATTAACAGTATTAATAATTAAATTTGTCCAACTTGAATTACCAAGAATATTGTACTCTAGACAACTTGTGTGTTCTGTATCATAGAATAAATCTCACTCAGTGCAACCAAATGTTTTAGGTAATAAATAATAAATTGAAGGAACTCAATCAATATCCTAATAGAATGAAGAAATACGAAAATTTAGATCAGCCAGTTGAAAAAAATCCTTTAAAAAAGCCATTGCTAGATTTTCTAATTGATCTCGTTGAAATTAATCCTGAGTTCAGTCTTGAACAATTGAAGGAGGAAGTTAATTTAATGATTATTGCCGTAAGTAATACCATTTTATCACATTATATACTCGCACCATTGTTTGGCTTCTACATATGTTCAAATTAATGCATTTAAGGCTTATGAGACAACTGCTATGACGTTAAGCCATGTGATGTTAGTTTGTGGGGCTCGAAAGGATATCCAAGAACGAATTTGTGATGAACTGTACGACATATTTGGCGATTCTAATCGATCTATTGAATTAGATGATCTATCAAACATGCGTTACCTGGAAATGGTCATTAAGGAGACGCTGAGATTATATCCTGCTGCAACAATCCTTCCGAGAGATGCTATGAAAGATATCAAAATAGGTTGAATCGATTTTAAAATTTTAGTACCTACCTTTTCGAAAATTATAAATTATGTAAAAATTGTTATCTAGGAAAATATGTAATTCCGGCTGGTACATGTTTGTTCATTCCGGTGTTTCAAACACATCGTAATCCTGAACATTGGCAGAATCCAATGGAATTTATTCCTGAACGATTTCTTCCCGAACAAATACAGAATCGTCATCCATACGCATACATACCGTTTGGTAATGGATTTAGAAATTGTATTGGTAGGTTTAGTTGACATAAATTAACAATAAAATTTTATACGTTAAAATTAATAAGATTTCTTTAATTATTAGGTATGAGATATGCCATGATGTTTTTAAAGTATCAGGCGGCAAATATATTGAGGAGATATGAAATTCATACCGACTTAAAACTAAATGAATTACAATTTATTATTGAGTTATCAATGAAAATAGTTGGAGGTGATCTAATTCGAATAACAGAACGAGAATTACAAAAAAAGTGAATGAAATTTATCCAGGACTCGGAACCATTTAAAAAGACCACTTTAAATATGTATTTAAAATAATTATAAAATGACATTTTGCATTTTCTCTTTTAACTAAGTTCAGGCAAACCATTTTTCCATTTTATATTTAAAATGAAAATTTAAAACCATTTAACACTTATGATTAATAATAGCGATAGAATTCGAGCCACTTGAGTTAAATTCAAGTCGATTCACTCGAGTCAGATTTTTCATAACTCTAGTTGCAATGTTACTCGAATTAAATTTTATAATTGGAGTTTCAGTTTCAATCAAGTGAAATTTTTTTGATATTTCCTTATAATTTATAAGAGATTTGCTTGTTAGTATGACACGCTTTTTCATTTGGTGTAAATGGTTTTTATAATTGAAAAGTCATTCGAAATGTGTTTCAGAGATTAAATTTTTGATTTCACATCGTGTAAATTTTAAACTTATCACAAAATATTTTTATAATTATTTAGTTTCAGGGAGTTTGCTATTTTAATAACTTTTTTAATTGATGTCTTTATAAACAATTTTTAGAATAAATTACTAAAGAAAAAATTACAGTCCTTAATCTATTTTAAATAGATTTTTTTTAGTTAGCAAAAAAAAAAAGAAAAAAAAAACATTTTCATTCACCAATTTATTCCTGAAATCCATTTCCCATTTTTATTTTAAAGGGATTCTGTGAATTGTTTGCCCAGCCAAGAATATATTTAACATTATAATAATCAATGCAATCAAAATTATTTTATTCATAATTTAATAAAAATGTAGTTAAAAATTCATCATTTGTGTATCTGTATGGTATTTTTATCTACATGAGATGAGATATAAATTCCTTTAAGGATGTTTGGGAGGTACAATCGGAGATAAAAGTACATGAAATTAAAAATTCGTGAACAATTGCGTTGTATAACAAACTATGAGGTAAATAAATAGTTATCTTTGTTAAATAATAATAATTATCACTACAACTAATTGTACAATACATCAAACTATAGCTCTCAGTTGAGTACAAGAGCTGAGTACATTCTGAGGATTTTTCGGAGAATTTCAAAATGCTACGAGACGATTGAAAATTTAGTAGAATGTTCCTCATTAAATACCCCTGTGAAAAGGCCCTAAATACCATTAAAGGCCCCTGTGAAAATTTGAAACCGATTCACTAAGCCGTTAAAAAGTTATTAAAAAAAAACAAAACAAAAAACAAACAAACTAATTTTACACGTACTCTTATGGAAATTCGAAAACAGAACAGATTAAATAACTTAGTATTTAATGAGGAACATTCTACTAAATTTTCAATCGTCTCGTAGCATTTTGAAATTCCTCTGAAAAATCCTCAGAATGTACTCAGCTCTTGTAGTCAGCTGAGAGCTATAGTTTGATGTATTATACAAGCAGTTGTAGTGATAGCTATTATTTAACAAAGATTACTATTTATTCACCTCGTAGTTTGTTATACAACGCAATTGTTCACGAATTTCTAATTTCATGTACTTTTATCTCCGATTGTACCTCCCAAACATCCTTAATCTGGTAGGTAACTATTTATTTTTATGCTGATGTTAGTAAAATTCCTAATAGTATCTGAAATGAAAATTTTATTTCAATTATCGATTATCAGGAAGTAACGTACAAATAAGTTAATCATTTTTCAAGATGCTTAGGCTTGCAAAATGTTCAAACAAACAAGGTAAAATGATGAAAAACTATTAAAATAAATATGGTAAAGCAGGGCCGTGGTGAAAATTAGCGGGCCTCGGGAATAAACCGTATTTTTTTTAAATTTTCTCCCAAAAAAAAAAGTATTGAGCAAAAAAAAACTCTTTACATTTTCTCGGGCCCACATCCGACAGCTACGGGCCTCCTATTCAAGTCCGGGCCGCGGGGCTGCAACCCCGGCTACCCCACCCTCTCGTCCGGCTTGTGGTAAAGGCCTCAATAGGCATCTCTATGAATCTCCAAACAGCTCCAATGGAAATTTCTGTGAACATTTGTAACATCAGGTTAAGATATCTGTACAGATGTACCACCCCAGTCAAACTCCCCGCCTGGCAGTGTCCTCGAATCGGATCACGCAGGAGTATAATATATTATATTTGATATTAAAAATTAAAAATATAACACAATAAAAAGATTTCTATTCAACAATGTATAATTCATTTTCGAATTTTAACGAAACAGAAACAATAAAAATTTTGTTAACATACGAAGAATAGTGTGTGCAGTGAAACAGTCCCAAATTTTCTCAGTTAACAATATGAGATCGTTTCTTTGTAATTTTTCACAATAATATTATAAGGTATGTACGAATCAACTTTCGATTTTTACGCCATCGTCAGGTGAAATACAACTGTATCTTAAAACTCTTACCATAGTGGAAATTCGTTGTTCGTTCGTCGAAAACTGAAGGCAATTTAACCGTTGTATAATCTATTAATTAATAAGAACAAAATTATTTTAATTTTATTCAACAATGAAATTTGTCTCCCTTGAGATTTGAGACTAAATAAGTTTTATGTAGTCTCAAGTCTCAAGGGCGACTCTTTACAAAATTAAGGGTATACTTTTTGGTTGGGTTGTCTCGGATTTGCTTACCTTTCTTTCTTGCTTACCTTGTTGTGTTTGGTTAGGTTAGGTTTTATTTGGTTACGTTAGGTTGGGTTTGTTTATAATTTATTGAGTTCGATTAGTTTAGGTTGGATTTGGTTAGGTTAGGTTGGGTTTGTTTATAATTTATTGAGTTCGGTTAGTTCAAGTTGGGTTTGGCTATGTTAGATTGTTTTAGATTAGGTGAGGATGTGTTTGTTTATAATTTGTTGAGTTCGGGTAGCTTAGGCTGGTTTTGATTGGGTTAGGTTGGGTTTGTTTATCATTTATTGAGTTCGGTACTCACAATTAAGGGTATACTATTTAGCTGAGTGGTATTGGATTTGGTTACCTTTCGTTGAATTAGTTTAGGTTGTGTTTGGTTAAGTTAGGTTTTTTTGGTTAAGTTGTGTTTGTTTTGGTTAGGTTGAGTTTTTTTACAATTCACTGAGTTGGGTTAGTTCAGGTTGGATTTGGTTAATTTATATAATATTAATGTTAAACAACTGAAATGTCCTGTAGTTTAATTGTACTACGGTTGAATTTTCGTTTGATAGAACTGTCGTTAGGCTGAACTGTCGTCAGGTTGAATTGTCATCGGCTAACTTTTCGTTAGGTTCAATTGTCGTCGGTTGATCCGTCGTTAAGTTGAATTGTCGTGGTTCAACTGTCGGGGTCGAATTGTCCGCGGTTTACTTGTTACAGAACCATTCTTTCAACTAGAGAAAAACAACAGATCAGATATCTTTTAAACAAAATTGTAGATTTTAGAGGTTGAATTTTTAATTTGGGTGTGATACTTATGAAAGGGACAGAGCAAACAGTTATGCAAGGGACTACCTTTAAGACTAGTAATTTCGAATTAGTTTTATTTGAATATCCACATGTCAAAATTTTTTCTCTATTATCATGTTTTGTTATTGTTAGTGTCAATAATTTAAACCTTCTTCTGGTTTAAAATTTTCGAATCATTGATTACTGGAATCATTTGGTTATTCCCATTATTAAATCAAATTTATTAATATGTAAGTTCAGTAAGATGACCTGCACAATAGTACGAACCATAATTTGTCCTATGTACATAAGGTGGTAATTTGAACAAGATGAATGATATTTAGTATTGTCTCTTTCATAAATTATCATGTCCCTTTCAATACAGTCTATTGATGAAAGGAAAAAAATGCACTTTTTTAAAAACTAAGAAAAATTACAACTAATAACAAAGAAATGTTTATTACTGGATTTTATTTCAAGAGTAAGATAACTGAAGTTTCTAATTCTGCTCGTAACTATTTAATTTATTATCTTGTTTAGATTTATTATCTAGAACGCTTAAAACAAAAACGTACCTTACATGCCACTTCTCCCACATGTATATATTCACTGGTAGAGGTTTTGCGATTTGTGACAGACTTTTCAACATTCGGTATAATTGTAAGTATGTAATCTTCAATTTTATCAACATGGTTCAGTATAATAAAATTTCTATTTTGCAAATTTTTACGGTTGGCATTTTCAAATGTAGGTATCTTTGATTTTCTTTCCTCTTTTATAACCTTATCTATTGTACTTGTCACTGGCAGTAAAAGGTCCGGCATTTTGAGACAAAAATATTTTGTCTAGTGTTAAAATAAAAGCGTTAATGACACCTCGTCATCATGGAGCACGAGCATCATGCCTACCAGTTATTATGATCTTATCTGTCAAATCCATTCGAATCCAATGGAATTACAAATATTTTTATTAGATAGACAATTCAGGGGTGAACAGATTTTAATTGTCAAACTTAAATCAAAATTTTAGGTATTTTAGATATTTTAATTTGCCTATATTTTAAAAAGTTTTAAAATAATTTAATATTTAAGAACGTCTTTTTTGCATTTGTTTTACTCTTATTGTCAGTCATGTTAAATGAAATAAACAATTTAATTTTAAATTTCAAATTAAATAAAGTCATGAATAAAAATTATTTAAATTGGTTTATATTCTTTAAATAACGGAATTAAATTAACCACATTTATAGATAACGCAATAAAAATTGACATATGAAATCCCTGTCCTTCTACAATGTTAATAATGTTATCTTTAAAGAAAGATTTAAACCAGGGCCCGCTCTAGGGGCGGACAGTCAGTGCTTTTGCCCGGGGCGGCAAATTTAAAGGGCGGTATTTTGGTTGTGAATGAAGAAGGGGATCAAGCAATTTGTTTTAAAATGTTATAGAAGTTAAGAAAAAGCTCCTCTAACTTTAAAAAAAAATTGCCAGTTGTCGCTCTCACCGTGGCGACATTTTTTCTTTTTGTCCAGGTTCACGTAAATGCTGAAGCGGGTGCGTCGCGGGTAGTCTTATAATGCTTGAATATCACGAATCCAACTGTCTTACAAATCAAGGGCGTTACATCTCGTCACTACTTCTCAGGCCCTCTGAAAACTATCTTCACACTCGGAATTAAAAATCACGATTTAGTCCCTTGGCGTATAATATTCACTGTTAAACGTAAAATTTTTTTATCTGGGTTTGACTAAAGCAAACACAAATAAAAAGTTACCTTCGACGCGATTTCCGTGATATTTTTGCAATATAGCTGCTTTTTCCACAATTACTGTAACTGTTCATTGTACGTGGTGTTTTTTTAGTCAAGTAATTTAAGTAATGCAGTTAACAGAGCATTAAAGTTGTTTACAAATTTTCTTTTATTACAGTAAGCTAATTAATTAACCAAATTCAGTGTTATGTTATTAATTAAAAAAATGCATAAATATTATTAAGTAAATATTTATAATTTTTGGTTTCCAAAAAATTTTAATTGACAAAATTAACTAATGTAATTCTAAATTATGTCATTAATTAATTATTTATATTAATTGATTGATGTTATCTATCAATTATTGTATAATATTCATTAAATATATCCCCATCATAAATGTCCACATCATAATGCTAACATATTATTTATTAGTTGCAGATATTGTTCCCGCAAATTCATTATTACAGCTAAATTACTAATTTTTTTTTATTTTTTTTTTTTATTTTTTTATTTCTTTTAGGAAAAAAGAAGATAGAAGTATATTATAACATTTTACAGCGTTTTTGTATGTGCGTTTTAATTTTAAAAACAAAATGATTTCACTTGGTGTGTTACAATTTGGGTTTAGCGAATTTCCAGAATATAAAAAAAAAAAAAAACGCCATGAGCAGCGGAGTCCCATCACGAAAGTCGAATTTTTCCTTTCATCTTCGGTATTGAATGTCTACAAGCGAAATGTAATTGAAAGTCCACAAGCGATTTGTCATTTTGGTGGTTTCAAAACTGATGATGAGTATCCGGTTAATCGGGGCTTTAAAAAAAGGTTTTAAGTTTTTAAGGGCTGAGTCTTAGTAAATTTCAATTTTGTGCCGATAGCAGTTAGCAGGGAAAAAGCCAACACAATTCGTACGAGAGCATTCCTACCCATGCTTATCCGCCAATTGCCTTTGTGTTTTATTTTTAAATATTAAAAAAGGAACTTAAATAGTAAACTGGAAGGCTTTCATGAAATATTTTTTCTTTCCAAAAAAACCCAAAATTTCTATTTTATAAATAATAAAATTCAAAATTCCTAATTTATAAAAAAAACGCCGTGAGCAGCGGAGCCCCATCACGGAAGTCGAATTTTTCCTTTCATCTTCGGTATTGAGTGTCTGCAAGCGAAATGTAATTGAAAGTCCACAAGCGATTTGTCATTTTGGTGGTTTCAAAACTGATGATGAGTGTCCGGTTGATCGGGGCTTTAAAAAAAGGTTTTAAGTTTTTAAGGGCTGAATCTCAGTAAATTTCAATTTTGTGCCGATAGCAGTTAACAGGGAAAGTATAAGTCTAATTTTTTCAAGGAAAAATTCGACTAAAAATAAAAAAATAATACCCCTGTCGCAGCATCCTGCATAACATAGCGAATTTCCGTTTAAAACAATTAGTTTTTCTCGGAAATTAGTTGACATAGAATAATAGTTTAAAAACCTTTTTCGTGTGGTTTTTTCTCCCCGTTCCAATGGTGTAAAAAAATGTCCCAAAAATTTTTGAATAAGGGGAAATTATGGCAAAAAAAAATTTCTTTTTCACGAAACTTGGTCTAAAAAGTCATAAGTACTGAAATAAAATATACCAATATTTTAGTACTATTCGATGTAAAAATTAAATAATTAGTTAATGTGAATAGTTTAAAAACAATTAATTATTTAATTTTTACATCGAATAGTACTAAAATATTGGTATATTTTATTTCAGTACTTATGACTTTTGTCAGGGCCGGATCTAGGGGGGGCAGCCGGGACACGTGCCCCCCAGGATGATTTTAGGGGCGCCAAAAACGTAATTTGAGGGGCGCGAAAATGGTGAAATTTTTTTGGGCGGAGCAAAATTAAAAAAATTTTTGAAGTGAGAAGCAAAACAAAAAAAAGAAAGGTCGACAGTCATAATTTATGATAGGGTCAATGGTCCTGGAGCAAGTGATGAGCAAAAAAAAAAAAAGGTGAATGGTGTCGATTTATGGTAGGGTCCAGGTGACTTTTTTTGTCATCATCCAGGTAAAAATTTTTTTGCTGCGAGGGGCGCCAACAGGAAAATTTGCCCCCCCTCCTTATAAGTCTTGGTCCGGCCCTGACTTTTGTGATGGCAATAGATTAATTGTGTATTTTGTTTATAATATTAATAAACTTAAATTTCAAGTTAGTAGATAGTTGAACTTAAAAATTAAGAGTGTAGTCTTGCAGTACTACATAAATAGTAGTCGTCTAAGTACGTCCGCTTTCATAATGTACTGGGTGATACGGAAAAAACGGATGAATATAGGAAAATTTTTTATTAGTTGTAGTTGGCTATGATTCTGTATTTTACATTAATTTTTAATTCTAAACAACTTTTTCCAGTAAAATTTTTGTCAAGTTTCAATAATTAGGGTACTTTACTCTTACGCCAATTTCACATTCTTAAGTCCACCCTGTATACAATAAAGTTTGTTCAAATTTTAATGGGTGCATTTTTAATTTAAGAACATGCACCAACTTTTAGTAAGAATAAAATTTTCTGAGAAACTTAGAAAAGTACCTACACAACATAGTGGTGCGAAGTGGAGGGGATTTTACATCACCTTTCTGCAACAGTGATCTTGCTAATATAAAGATACGTAGTTGGGTTATATATTATGTGGAAAAAAAACTTGTGAGCAGCGGGGCCCCATCACGGAAGTCGAATTTTTCCCTTCATCTTCGGTATCTTCAAGATATCTAAATGTGATTGAAAGGCTACAAGCGAACTGTCATTTTGGTGGTTTCAAAACTGATGATGAGTGTTCGGGTGATGGAGGAATTTAATAAGACTTGAATCTACTATTTTCTTTATTTCGAAAACTGCGCAGTCACAAACGTTTTTATGAACATATTCAAAATTCGTAAATGATTTCCGATCGATTGAGTACCCGGAAGCGTATACCTGTCTCTAGAAAAATCTTTCCAGGCATTTAATTTTTTTTAATTATGACGCACCCAGAAATTAATTCCGATTTTCCTTCAAGGAAAAATTCGACTAACAAAAAATAAACAAACAATATAATAATATATTAGAACTAATATTTTTATTGACAACTTTAACAACATAATGCCTAAAAGAAAACCACTTCAAGACTAATCCAAAGTCAAAAAACAGGAGATTAAAACAGGAGACTTAGACAGTTGATGCACCTTAATAAAAAAAAAAAAAAAAAAAAAAAAAAAAACAACTTAAAGAAAGTTATTTAAAGTGAAAATGAATTGAAAGAAGTGAATTTATGAAAGTGTTAATTTAAGAAAGTATGATAATTTGAAAATGTAAAAATGCTTAAAATTTTTTTGGCGCAGTGATATTTTAAAAATTTTCCCCTAGAAAAGGAAGTGATGACCAAAAAAGTGATGTCCATTTCTGATAGGGGCCAGGTGAATATTTCCCTGCAAAAGGAAGTGTCCATTTGTGATAGGGGCCAGGTGAACCTAAAAAATGGTGTTAACCTTCTTCTTGGTCACCACTTCCTTTTGCAGGGAGAAATTTTTAAAATATCGCTGCGCCAAAATTTCTTATTTTGCATCTTTGCTGCGGAGGGCGCCCACAGGAAAATTTGCCGCCCCTCCTAAAAACTCTAGGTTCGGCCCTGTGTATTGAATGGTCAATGGTAATGGTATTCTGGATTCTTTTTATTGTGATTGACCTACAAATCTTGACATTTCTAATAAAATACTGGAGTAAATTTAATCTAAAATTTTTAATTTTGTAAACACATTATTATATGTTGTAATTATGTAAATAAATACATTTAACTAAATTAATTACATTTCCCTTATTTCATAAATTACGCTTATTAGTTTTCAATGAATTCTTGGTATAGGCTTCTTAAAGTCATCCTTTTTAAGACATCAGAAGTATGAGCTATTTAAGACATCAGAAAGATGAGCTATTTAGGACATCAGAAATATGAACTACTTAAGCCAGCAAAAATATGAGCTGTTTAAGACATCAGAAATTTGAGTCTCTTAGGACAACATAATTCTGAACTCAGAAATATGACTTCTTAATATTGAATTCTCAATTTAGATATATATTTTCAGACCTCAGAAACAGGGCAGGATTAACCCTGAGTCCGCCCCTAGGCACCTTGAAAAATGCCGCCCCTACCTTTTGTTTGAAAAAAAGGAAAAGGAAAAAAAATGACGAGCAAAAAAAAAAAAAACGTAAATCACTAATTTTTCCGCCCTTTTTTAAATTTACCTGCTCAGAAATATGAGCTGTTTAAGACATCGCAATTGTGAAGTCAGAATAAAGAGTTCTTTAAGATATCATAAATTATTAAGATTTCATAATCTGTTCATAAGTCGACGCATAAGATATCTTTATGAATTCATAAAGATATCTTTCTGAACTTGTTTTCTGACGTCCAAATTAGAAATATGAATTTTTTATGAATTCATTAACACGTCAGAATGTTGACTGGAGGGCTTACAATTAGAACAAATTCCAAAAATTTAATCTTATGGAAGTTACATTTTCTGAACCCTCTACCGACAACTACGAAAGTCTTTTTTCTGGGCTCTCTACCGACAACCACGGGCCCTACTTTTAAGCACGGACTCCGGGGCTGTAACCTACCCCCCCCCTTCCCGTAGGCCTACTGCAAAATAATGAAATTAAAGAAAAAAATGCATCAATCTACTATTGTTTGATTCGAGCAGACTATTTTGATCTCGAAAATCAATTTTGTGACTACAAACAAGAACAATTGAATTTATTTTCCAGAAACTCCAAATAAGAAACCAAGCTAACGATTTGTAGATCAATATCAAACATCAACAATATCAAAATGTATTGTTATTTATTAAAAAGGTTAATTACTACCAATGAACATATTATATATCTATTTATTTATTTATTCATTCATTCCTTTTTCATACATTTAATGTATATCGAATACGTTAAAAAGGGAAGGAATGCAGCCATGGCTGACTTTCATTCATGGAAAACCATAATTAGGATAATTAATACATTAGTATTTAATTAAAATAAAATTAAAAAAAATAAAAAATAAAACTTCACCACTATATGGCAAAAGGACCACACAGCAATACGTTGAAATCTAGTAAAATCTCATTGTCGTTTGGTAAAAGGACCATACGACAATGCGTCATCAATAAAGAATATCAATATAAAATTTAAAATTTTTCTTAATTTAAAATTAAATAAAATTTAAAATTAACTTAATCATTGTGTGGTAAAAAGCAAAACAAAAAGATCACACAACAATGTGTCAATCATTTAAAATCAAAATGACATTATTTTTCTTTTCTTAAACATAAAAAAAAGAAATTTAAACGTCACAATTGTAGTATAACAGTAGTAGCAAACAGTACCTTTGAATGCATTCAAATTAGGGCATCATCAACAGAGTAGTAACAGGCATTAAAAAAATTTTTTTTCTACGACTACCATGAAATTGCTCGTTTATTGTACAAAATACTATCTAAGTAAGCTACGTTTTACATATAGCCACATATCCCGCTGTACAAAAAATGGCCATTTACACGCATGTATGTTAAAAATAACAACGCCTACTAATTCTTATAATTATTATATATTATACAGTGATATACACGATACATATTATGTTAGAATCTGTACAAAAGTTTTACCTAGCAACTGATTGTTTACGTTTGTCTTTAATAAATTTCAGATACTACATAATTTAATTGTATTGGTATTTGTAGATTTGTACTAAATTTTTGTCGTTTATTGTGAATTTCATGTTAGTCCTAGATAAAGTATAGTACGTAACTCCGTTGTAAGGTATATTGCATACTCGCGCAATTACGCACTCGCTACTGCGCGGCTTTTGCGTAACTTTTTCGCGCGTGTGTAATATGCAACTTACAACCTCAATCACGTAATATACCATTACTGCACTTATAACACTAGTGTTATTGTTTCTTTCTATCGATTTTCTTATGCCATTATTTGTCATTAATTTATTATGCAACCTAATCGCCATGTTTCTTGTGCTATTTTCTACTATTTTATAGTTACATATAATATTATTATATGTGGCCGCTATACCATGTCTTGTTAAGTACGGACTCTCTTTATTTTTATTTTCTTCAAAATTTTCTTTTATAAACAAATCTGCGACTATATAATTTTTTTAGCCTAAAACTAATTCTAAGTGCTTTCATTAGAACTTTAAATACTTTTTGTCCATACTTTACTGACCCCCAAATAATTATAGCATAGCTCATAACTGAGTAGAAATTTACATGATAGATGAGTAACAGCGTCTTTGTGTCTACTAAGTCTCTCATTTTTCGCAACTGATAACAGATTTTGTTTAATTTTATACATAAAGACTCTATGTATATTTTCCAGTGCCATCTGTTATCAATTACTAACCTATCATATTATATAGACTAATTATATAAATGTATAATTGAGGCGCAGCCATATACGACCAGGATACGACCGGATAGTATTCTAAGATAAAGTTAGTAGATAGGCTATAAGAGAACGACGGCACCGTAGAACCCCAATTTTCCGGACTACTTTTTGACAATGTTTAGAACCGTGTAGTTTGGGGTCCTACTGTACCTAATATGTTGATTAACCTTTGACCCGGCACGTACCGAGTACATGTATCAAAATTTGTTGTTGACATTTGATCCCACAGTCGCTCACACTGTTGGTCTTGAAATTCCTAAGAGATGAGTCATCACTTCGACAAGATAAATTCAAGTTGATTCATTATGCGTCACCACAATTTGGTCATCACGATTTGGAATTGTGTTAACCCATTACCCGCCATCACGAACATAGTTTTTTTAATGCAAACCTAACGCATGCGCAGACTGAATTTTAGTACACGACGCATGCGCAGAATTAATTTTAGAACACGACGCATGCGCAGACTGAATTTTAGACTACAAATTGAAAGCTCGGATACACTACCGCGTCAAAAATGTGGGATTACCCTGACTCGGGGGTGGCACTAAACTTTTGACACCGTACTGTACTTAAATTTTTGGTACACTGCCGTGTCAAAAGTGTGGACCCCCTGACCAAAAAGGTATCCGATTACTTTTTGAAGCGTATTGTTTCAGGTTTTGATAGTGTATCACGTATTTCTGTTTGTTGTATAACGTTGCCAGTAAAATTTCCTGTTTTATACCGGGTGCACACATTCTCTCTGAACGTAATGGTAAATCGTTGTGTTTATCGTGCAGCTCTCTCGGGTATTCAAAATCCACTTCAAGTATGTATGCTGTGGCTGAATCGTCGCTTATTTCTCGAACATCTATCTCGGTATTTTCCATCCATTTGAAATTTCCTGTTGGTAAGTATTATAACATAGCCCATCCGTTTAAGTTGTTCACATCATAGTACATCAGGTATGTTGATTCCTCGTCCGGATCGTAGGTGTTCATATATTTATTCTTTGCTGTCGCGTATCGGTTATTATACTGGCTCCACCTCGAATACCACGTTCAATGAATAATAATTGATCCACGTCGGATAACAGTTCCAATTCCACTTTTGTATATTTTAAGGCGGCATCCCACGTAAGTCCCGGCGTCGTCTAGCAATGAGCTGGATTCAATCCGTGTGTTCGCATGCACGTATCCCGAAAATTATCAGAAACTTCCACGAGTAGTAGTATGTCCGTTTTCATATACAAAGCCGAGTATTCTCCAAGCGTTTTTATGTTGAATGTATCCCAAACTTTTTGTGCGTGTGTGTAGTCGTACACGGTGATATAGTTGTCGTTTAGTTGATTGTAGAATTTCTCCCGTGATGGAAAACATGTTTCTTCTAATTTATCCCAGCCTGGTATGTAGTCGTACGGAAAAACACCTTTTCGTTTCGTTTCCGTATCGTTTTTTATTCATCTAGTTAACATTGACCTGGCGTCTTCTAAAAAGTCCTTTGGTTCTATGTGCGTTATGTTGGTAATCACTCCCGTTCGTATTCGACTCGCAAATGCTGATTCATCGTCCGCCCATTGGATTCGGTCCGACTGTTTCCGTTGGTTTCGATTCATACCAGCACCTGAAACAATCAACATATCAAAGTTATAAAAAAATCATTAAAAAATTATAAAATTTATATTAAAAAAAAAAAAAAAAAACTTAGCATGTTTTTGTAGCGCCTTCGTTTTGATGCGAAACCCTTTCATCTTGCCCGCACATGACTCGAAGTGTTTTCGTTGTCCTAAATTTTCGCTCCACGTATAGCCTTGTTTATTAGTTCTATGTTGGTATTCGTATATTTCATCCATTTTTCCAGTTCATCCGCATCCGCATTTCCAATAATGATAACGCGTTTCGTACATTTTCCACCATTCTAGTTGTCACGTCATTTAATTTTCATGCGACCAATAGAAAAGGAGATATACGAGAAAAGCTGATCTCTGTGACTTTTGACTCTGAATAGTTCGCTTAGCGAACAGAAGTCCTTCTGGAACGAACTTTTTGTATGTTAGGAATAAAATTAGATGACTAATAATTTAATGAAGGAATAGGATATTAGGAGTTTAAGTCATCAAAATGAAAAACAAATATTTGTTTTAATTTTCTGCTACCGGTTTCGGGGAAATTAACCCCATCTTCATGGCAGATGCTTTATTATAGAAGTAAACAAAAACAAAAACATTAGAAATGTCAAAATTATTATTTTCAATAATGCAAATACTAACAACTTAACACAACAAAACAATTTTTTATGTAAGTACTGCATGTTCTTTCAATATTTTTTAAAATTTTTTATAGTTTAAAATTTTTGACATTTTTGTAAAAAAATTTGTGACATTTCTAATGTTTTTGTTTTTGTTTAGTTTTATAATAAAGCATCTGCCATGAAGATGGGGTTAATTTCCCCGAAACCGGTAGCAGAAAATTAAAACAAATATTTGTTTTTCATTTTGATGACTTAAACTCCTAATATCCTATTCCTTTTTGTACGTTGTTTTAAAGCAGATTTGATGTTTTTGAATTTAAATTTATTTATAAGGAAGGTATTGATTATTTAATTGAATTTTATTGAATTTAACATAAAAATATCGTTTGATAAGTTATGTGTTAATCCGTTAATATGTTTTAAATGTTTGTAGGTCGTAGGTGTATAAAATAGCGCAGAGCAGGAGCGCATAATCGTGAATACACTTACGCTCGACTATTCAGGGCCAGCGCCAACGCCTTACAAAACGATCACTCGTATCGTGACTGACTGACGTGACTCTGAAAAAAAAGTGCTGAGGGCCCACCCAAGACAATATCTTAGGTCCAGAGGTGAAAGGAAGGATCAATAATTGGCAAACAATATAATTCAAATGTAATAAAATATATTTAACATTTATTTATTTACAATGTAAGAGAAAATTTGTATAACAATAAAATTAAGTTTTTTGGAGAGAATATTACCCTATACTTCTTTAAATATTTTACAATGTCCAACAATAACAAAGTACTACACGATAGTCAAATGTAAAGAAACTTATCAAATTAAAATTGAAAAATTTGTAAAATCTTTCCCTGTGCGAGGACCAAGGGCCGACGCAGGAAGTATAAGTCACGAAATTATGTTCGAGAATGTATACGTAATTAATAATTAAATAATTAAATAAATAAATCCCTTGATATACATGAGCACTGTAACGAAATAGAACCTCCAACATTACGGGCAGCATATTTCGTATATGTATATTATGTTTTCCATTTTGATTTAAGAATAATACTATAGTAATAACCGATACGTAATGTCGATTGCATATACTGAACAGTAATTGTGGTCTGTAGGTTCAAAGTATGTTAACTCCTTTCTTAGCGTAAGGGTAAAAACGATTGGTTGCAATAAGGACGATAATCGCACCGAAATGTCACTCATGTATTTTCAATTGGATAATTTATTGCCTTGTTTGTGAAGGAATTCTTGGAAAAAACAGACAACTCGAAGAACAAAATTTGTTGATTAGTAAATTTTAAAAATATAATACTATCCTTTTTTTAGTCGAATTTTTCCTTCAAAAAATTAAACTTATACAGCCTATACGATTACAACGGCGAGACTATGGGCGCTATCCGTTTTCGAACCCATAGAACACGATTCTGTAAAAAAAATGTGATATATATATATATATATATATATATATATATATATATATATATATATATATATATATATATATATATATATATATATATATATATATATATAGGCTGTATAAGTCTAATTTTTTCGAGGAAAAATTCGACTAAAAAAAGGATAGAATTATATTTTTAAATTTTTCTAATCAATATCTTTTTTTCTTGGAGTTGTCTGTTTTTCTAAGAATTCCTTCACAAACAAGGCCGTAAATTATCCAATTTAAAATACATGAGTGACATACATTTTCCCGCTACCTTTTAATATGTGTAGGGCCCCCCTATGGAAGTTAAGAACTGAAATTTGGTGAGTGGTGCTCATTTCCGATGCACCTGATACTATCAAAGTGGGGTCAAATTTTGGGCAAATTTTGGATCCGACCCAACATTTAAGGTGGCGGTGGGGGGCGGTAAAAGAATAAAACTTTTCCAAACTGGTTAGAAATAATGTTCCGGTCAGTTATCTACAATATATCCAAAATTCAGTTTGCTACGATGATTTGGTGGGAGTAGAGGGGGAAAAAGTATTTTGGCTGGATCTAACACGCCCACAGCCCCCTAGAATTAACGCAGAGGGTTGAAATTTGATTAAAGTTCGTACCTAGGTTGTGCTTTTTGGAGGTTTTAATATTTTACCCCCCTCACCCCCCTCATTTTTAAGCTACAATTTCATGCTTTTTTAACGTTTTCGAAGTTTATGCCACTCGCACAGGTCACCCAAATAAACCTAGAGAGTAGAGGGCTTTTACGAAATTACGCACTCGCCGCTACGCGGCTCTTGTGTAACATTTTCGCTCGTGTGTAATACGCAATTTACAACCTCAATCACGTAATATACTATTATGCACGGCAAACTATATAATTATGTGCCGATACAAATCCACCGCCACTCCGAGCCAATAAGCTGCCATATAGTGCAAAGTGTATTTTCGGGGAAAACTCAATAAAAATGTTTTACGCAGTTTTGGCAAATGTCATTTTTTGATTGGATAGGTGTATTAGTATATTTCTAATCATAATAATTATGTCTGTTGTTATGATTTTTTTAGTGTATTTACAAAAAGTACAGTTTACCGATTCGAGAATCATACATATTTTCTTACAGTCTATATACAAATGAAAGATATAATAGAAAAAGAAAACGGGCGCAGGACAGCTGCACTCGGGACCTAAAAATAATCTTGCAATAAATTTTTTTGATTTAAATCTGATAGACAACTGAACTCGTCTTAGAAAATCAGAATAGGGGAAATCTGTACCCTCTCTTAAATACATTAAATATGTATGTATCAGTGACATACAAACAAATACAACGCATGTAATTCGGTTTAATAATATAACTTTAATATAATTTTTTGATGCATAATAAGTTAAATAAAAAACATATTTCACGCTTATTGGCGATCATCAGTTACAGGTATTTGTAAATGGAACTATGTAATGTAATTTTTTTATGTAATTTTTTGTAAAATATGTAATTTTTTTAAAATTTTCTATTTTTCGTTTTTTAATCCTGAGAATAACTATGATTATTGTCATTTTTTCTCAGAAGTAAGAAAATATGTTCCTATTTACATGTTAAAACATTTCAGCATAATTTTTACATAGTCAATTCTTGAAATATGCCCTTGCATATACCTATATATTGTTTTTTGTCGAAAATGAATTTTTTTTCAATTGTACTTTTTTTCTGTTTTCCCGAACTTTGAATTTTAATATATGTTTCTGTTTGGATGTATTCTATTGTAGAATTTTTTATTAAAATCTCTGTGAAACGATTCACACGCATTTGTAGATCTGTGACCATCTGCAGTCATGGAAGCCCAAATATATGGTGGAAAATCTGCTTCTTCGTCTACATATGTTTCTACCAAGTAATCTAAGTAAAAATCAATCCTATTTAAATTATTGAAATTGGTGCGCATTTCTCTTGTATGTAGATTAAAAGGAATAAAAATTTTTAAAATTAATAAGTAATAATAATTTTGATGGCAAAAATTAGGACGTTTTGAATAAAAGTTTGAAATATTTGTGGTAAATTTTAAAAAATATCTTGTGGTAATATCCACGATTCATTTATATTATTCATGACAATTATATCATAAGAGAAACGGAGTAGGAGTAATATTTCCCTCCTTTTGGTTATGTAAATCGAGTGCAGTTGTCCATTCTCACTAGGGGGTATATTATAGTAATTAACATTATTTTACCTGGCCGAGTGCAGTTGTCCTGCGCCCAAGAAAACAACAGTAAATAAAATTTTTTCTACCTGCCTTGTTTATATAAGTTAAATATTTTCTAGTTTAATTTTTCCATTTGCGGCGATTATTTTTAATGTCGCAATTTCGAATATAATTTAGACATAACTATGAATTCCTGAACTTGTATATCTTATATCTTACACGAGTGCATTGTTTATATTAAATTATTAGGGGAAGACAGAGTAATATTGTAATGCAGGAGGTTTTTGTTGTGATTCCAGGAAACGCCATAAAATGAATTGTTCATGCTGATGAACTTTTGTTTTGTCGTGGGTTCTGTTTTTGATTTCTTTTGAGGTAGGAAAAAAAAAGTTCTGGTAATAAAACACTGTTGTTTTGTATAAAAGAAAATAAATTTTTTATTTAAGAAAATTTGTTATTAAAATGTACGAATAAACTGTGTTTGTGTAGCTGTAACCGAATAAATAACTAATCTTTTATGTTATAGAAATGCGCTGTTGTTAGCTGGGGCCAGGCTAAATATATTGTCTAGGTATTGTTTGTAAGTTAACCTTGAACTAATTTGTTACAGGATTTTTCTTATTTATAAATAATTTGCTCTAGAAAGTTTTATTCCAAGGATTAATATTGTTTGTTTGCAAAAATAATATATTCCACAATGTTCTATTTATTTTTATACGACACAAGATAATGTATTGAATAAAGATATATATATATATATATATATATATATATATATATATATATATATATATATATATATATATATATATATATATATATATATATATATATATATACACGGTAATTCTATTAACTTTTATTATTTTTTCGTTTTGGTGAATTTTGATACAATTTTACCCGATAAGCTAGAACAGGATTATTGTGTAAAAATCATATTTGTTTCAATATAACAACTAAAGTTTGCATAACATCTTTATGAAACATCTGTTAGTACAATTTCTATTAAAAGAGACTTTTTTTTACTATGAAAAGGATCAAATCGTATTTAAGATCAATCATGACTTAATAAATACTCAATAGGTTGGAAGTCATTGCTTAATAGAAAGAAGGCAGCTACGTGTAGAACCTAATATGTATATATTTCTAATTTTATATTCATTTCTTAGAAATACAGTGTAAACTCTATATAGCGAACTTTTATTTAACGAAAAACTCCTTAAAACGTAGAAATTGCTAAGGTTTGTTTGGTTTACATTATCATCCGTATATTGAAACACTCTTTATAACGTCACAGCCACTCTCAATAGCGAAAAATATGTCATTATTTAAACCCAAAAAAAATTTTATTTCACTGATTTTCAAACACAATAGTGATACAGAGTCGTAAATATTTCGTACGCACAAAGGGATTCTTAGAAATCCGTTTATTTGTTTGTTGTAATTGCCTAGCACATGTTTTTGCCTACTGTACTTCCGTACTATTGTCTTATTGCTGTCTTTACGTTACCATATTCTTAGCTGCTTTCAAACTTTTTAACTGTAAACATGGCGAGTAAAAGAAAGAGTTTGTGTATTGACGAAAAGTGTCATTTAATTCTGTTAAAATTAAAACCACTTATTAAATTCGTAAGTTGTATTCGTAAAATTATATTGTTTTCTTTTACTCTCCATATAACGAAAACTCTTTATAACGTAATAAAATACCCGGTCCCTTCAATTTCGTTATATGGAGTTTACACTGTATATTATTATTTATTTCATTTCAGACTTCGATTTATTCAAACTGAAATGAAAATTAATTTCAAGCCCAAAAGTCATAATTGTAAAAATGTTTTATACTTATTTTGTGTAATTCTAGATTTCTGATAGTATTGTGTTTTTCGTAACAACATTATCATTTGTAATTATTTAAAAGTCCCTACTTTTTCTTGTAATTTATTTAAGTTTTTACGTTATTTAAAATTTTCATGTAGCTGAAGTTTATATTGATTTTTTTTATTAGATTTATTGAAAATAATAACTGCTTCATTTTCCTATGTTGGTTTGTTCTAACTAAATATCTAAACTAAGTTCAGTAATATATTATAGGCGTTCCAAAATGATATGTGATTACTTGAAATTTCGTTCAGTTTAAAATTATGTAACAGTAAGTTAGCAGCTCTGACAAAAATTTTACACTAAGTATTAGTTAAATGTTTTGCAATGCAGAATTTTGTCCTGCGCAAAATAGAAATTCTAAAATCGTCCCTGTGAGATCATTGATCAATGGAAGTATAACCGATAAAAACCGCCACTGACGCCATGGTGTTTTGGAAGTATTGTAATACATACTTCCGAGTATCCATGTGCAGGCTTGACGAGAGGGCGGCGTAATCGGGGTTGCAGCCCCGGCGCCCGGATTTGAAGAGGGGGCCTGTAGCTATCGGTAGTAGAACCGGGAAAAAGTAAAAAGAGCTTTTTTTTGTTTGTCATTTTCACTGGGAGGAAAATTTTTAAAAAATTTGTTTTTTCTCCGGGGCCCGCCATTTTTCTCCATGGCTCTGTGCGTGTGTCCGGATGTGGTTTGGATTAGTCAAAATACCGTCGTTTTCCACTTGAAGTGACAAGCAATTGACTGCACAGTAATGTAAAGTCAATTACATAAAACATTACATAAATACACCAGAACTTCTTAAAGTGTGACATAGTCTGGACTAGAGATGGGATTCTACCCGGAATTTTCCCGGGAAAATTCCCAAAGTGGGTAAAAACGGGGTAAATTCCCGGGAAAATTCCCGAAAAGTGGGTATTTATTTTAATTTACTATTTATCGTAATATTTTTGAAGTAAACTATCAAAACCGCTGTTTCATAAAGAATATTTGTTAAACGTAAATAATTAATCTTCAGACTACATAAATACTAATTAATATATCACGTTATTATACAATTTTTGTTCGACAGCTTTTCTCTAGACAATTTATTTTTGTAGCTAGTTGTACAATACGCGTTTCGTTTTTCGGTGTCAGTTTCCTGGGCCTACCACGACAGTTTTTTCCATAGTTTTCGCCCCTTTAGATTATGTTTTAAGTACTACAATTTCCAAAACGTCGAAATTTTAGCTCGATTCTCACTTGTCAATATTGAATTTCGTGGCATTTTAATTTTTTTTTAAGACGTAGATATTTCTCTGAAATTTGAACACCTTGAGTTATAAATTTAGATTAATTGCTAACTTCGTTGAAAAGTCATCTTATGTTGATCCGACATAATATGTATGCATGTATTTTTAAATTTAAAGATAAATAAACATTCAGTATGTACAGAAGTGGTTTTATGATAATAATAATTAGAAAACGTTACATCAGCATTATATTATGTAAAACTCCACGCACAAATAACAAATATATACAAATCTAATTAAAAACACATTTGCAAAGAAGTACAGCTAAGTAATCGTTTTTACCCAGGTTTCGGGAATTTTCCCGGGAAAATACCCAATAAATACCCAAATGGGAATTTTCCCGGGAAAATTCCCAGTGGGAATTTTCCCGTCGCCCATCTCTAATCTGGACACACACATGAAATGCACAATTATCAAGACCCACATTGGCGGCTCGCAAAAACCTATATTATAAAAATGTCATTTAATTAGAGTAAGTTTTGGCATTACTTTAGTTTATTATTAGTTAACTAAACTTTGTAGTCGATTGATTTACTCGCTACTGAAACGAGTATGTTGTAGAACAGTAAAAAATAAGCGACACCTGTGGAATAACGATTGGAAAAAGTGAAATCGCACTTTAAAAATTACGGTAAAAATTGAATTTTTCAAATATGTCTGTATCTCGAAAACGATGAGGGATAGATAAAGAACAAGTATCCTTTTTAGAAAAGCTACCTACTAATATGCCAATATGTGAATGTTATCACAATAAATACTTCCGAATTTGGATTATCTAAATGATCTATGTAAATGACTTTATTATCTTTGCTTTTAAATGATAGATACTTGTCATTATCGAAAACTGATCGTAAATATCTCGTAAAGAGTGCGTCGCAGCGACAAAATAACGAAATTTTTGAAGGCTTAAGCGAAGCAAGTTGTGGGTATTCCACACATATTGCGACTATTAAAATCTAGTTTTCATTATCGAAAATTATCGATATCGAAAATAACGATATTTCATTTGATAAAGATAAACGAAATTGAATGTTATATTAATGAATATAAGTGGCGACTTTTAGAAAACTAGCAAAGATGTCGAAAAATCAACTTCACTATTGAATTCATCAGCGTAAAAGACGCCAAATAGTGGAAGCTGACAAACATTCTAGAATATTGGGTAAAACAAGGATAGATGGCCATACGGGAGAGATGGGTCAACAGCTGTAGTTTTCAAATAACTCGCTTGATAGCGCTACCAATCAGTCAGTAGTAAGGCTTTGTTGCTAATGTCACGTATTGCTTGTGTCATCTATTTATTTTAAAAAAAGTGAGTATTTTTCATGTTTTTAGTTTTCAGTATACCTTAAAATTATATCGAAGGTTAATATAATTATATTTTTAAGTAAGATAAACCGTATTTAGTAATGGTAACGGGTATTTTAGGATTATTTAGGTCTAATTCCATACCACAACGTACTATCATTTTTGTATATGATATATACCATATATATTCCTATATACGGGTGAGATGGCCAAGTGTTACATAATCATAAAAAGTCGATTATTTTTTTAAACTAAGATCTTACTTTCTTAAGGAATTCGTATTTTGGTTCACATATACATGAAGCAGTTTCTGTAATTTTTCCAGATTTTTAGAGCCATAATTGGCTCCGCTATTGGTTTTGAAAAAATCATGGCCATTTACACATACATCAATATTCATATGTTCACTTGATGTCCAGCTTAGAGGATGTGTTTGATTGATTAACAGATTGAAATGGCACTCGAGCAAGCGGTTGGTGGCCTGATTGGTAAGGCGCTTGACTATTAACCAAGAGAACCGGGTTCTAGTACCAGCCGATCCAATTTGTTAATTTTTCAAACACAATGTAAATTTTAATTAACATAATGAATTGGTCATACATGATAAAGTAAATCGAGTGTTCAAGTATTAGCTAAGCTGGACATCAAGTGAACATATGAATATTGGTGTATGTGTAAATGCGAACAAAAGTTTGTCATACATTAATAATGTTTCACAGGCACTCGATAACATTTGAAATTAGAAATATAAATGACAAGGACAGGGCAAGAAGTCGAAAATTCAAAAAAATCTGAAACTTTGTCAGTATGTAGAGAGTGGCTACCTAATAACATAAAAAATATCAGTTGCTACTAGAAAACGTTTTTAAGGGGTGAACCAAGTTGAAACTCAAAAATTTAAAAATCGATGAAATTTTGTTTATACGTACCTTAAAAAGTCCTAGTAACAAATATAACATTATTTTGTGCATTTTCACATTTTTAAGGGTTGAAACCACCCCTCAACTGTGTACTTAAAAATTTAAAAATTGAAGATATATTGTTTATATATACTATACAGAGCTTTAATAATAAATATAACATTATTTTTTGCATCTACAAATTTTTAGGGGTTGAAACCACCCCTTCATATGTGTACTTAAAAATTTAAAAATTGATATTTTGTTTATAGATACTATATAGAGCTCTAGTAATAAATATAACATTATTTTTTGCATCTATAAATTTTTAGGTGTTGAAACTACCCCTTCATATGTGTACTTAAAAATTTATAAATTTATAATATTTTGTTTATATATACTATACAGAGTTTTAGTAATAAATATAACATTACTTTTTACATCCACAAATTTTCAAACCACCCCTAGAAGTGCGTACCTAAAAATTTAAAAATTGGCGATATTGTGTTAACATAGAGACCTAACGATAAATATATTATAAACATATTCTTTCACACAGTTCTAGGGAGTGAAACACCTCCTCCAAGTTGTAAACTAAAAATTTCAAAACTGACAAAATTTTGTTTACATATATACAACAAACACAATTAAACAAACAATCTTACAATAAATATAATAATAATGTGTAAAATTAGCAATACAAATAGCTTTTAAATAGTGTACTAGACTACTGTGTAGTAGGTACATGTAAACAAAATTTCGTCAATTTTTGTTTCTAATTTCTAATTTGGAAAGGATATTTCACCCCTATAAATGTATGGAAGCAAAAAAAAAATTATGAATCTATTTTTATGTGATATATTATGTGAATAAAATCTCGGAATTTTTAAGTTTTCAAGTCGACAGCTGAAGTGGTGGTTTCACCCTCTTAAAAATGTGTAGGTATAAAAAATAATATTATATTTATTACTAAAATTCTTAATAGTAGGTATATATAAATACAATTTCGTCAATTTTAAATTTTCTAAGTACACACTTGAAGGGGTGTTTTCACCTCTTAAAAACGTGTGGACGCAAAAAATAATGTTATATTTATTATTAGGATTTCGTATAATGTGTAAAAACAAAATATCATAAATTTATAAATTTTTAAGTACACACATGAAGGGGTGATTTCAACCCCTGAAGATTTATAGATGCAAAAAATAATGTTATATTTATTACTAGAGTTCTATATAGTATATATAAACAAAATATCATCAATTTTTAAATTTTTAAGTACACCTATGAAGGGGTGGTTTCAATCCCTAAAAATTTGTAGATGCAAAAATAATGTCATATTTATCATTAGCCCGGCTGCACACCTAGCAGATACGACACAGCAGATACGACATGAGAGACACAGACATTTCTCTTAAGACATGGCATCTGCACACCTAGGAGACATTTGTCTTAAGACACGAGAGATACGACATGAACGACACTACAACAAGTGGAATTTTTCAAGTCAGTGTTAATCATGAGCTCATCAAGTGAGGAAGATACTATCGAAATGTACTGGTATTTAAGAAATAAAAAAAGAAAAAGGAGGGAGTATTTATTCCTATTCCTCCATGAAAGTCATGAGTAGTTTGTTAAGATGATAAGTCTTGATGATCTAGATGTGCCTTGTTCAACTTCATCCTTGTTCAAATAATAAAATAGTTTATATCAAAAACATTGTGTTTTATTCTCCGGCAAATGGGGTATTCATCCGTAATTTAAAAAAAAATGTGAGCTATAGAGGTCGGTCAATGTGGGAATCAACATAATCAACAAATTCCTGGACCAGCGGCATTTCAATAAAGACCCCGCAGAACCGTTCCTTCAATTAATTATTAAAGAGAATTTTTGATAATGTACACACTATTTGAATTACCATTCCTTTCAAATGTATACGTATAATATAATTTTTAAATTTATCTTACATGTCGTTCGACACGAGCGACAGCAGACTAGCATGCTATGTCGCTTAAGACAAATGTCAGTGTCTGCTATGTCGTATCTCCTAGGTGTGCAGCAGTTTTGTGTTTTCAATGCAATTTAAATGTACTCAAGCGATGCGTGTCTCCAAGCGACACATATCTTATGTCTCTTATGTCGTATCTGCTGTGTCGTATCTGCTAGGTGTGCAGCCGCACTAATTAGAGCTCTGTATAGTATATATAAACAACATATCATCAATTTTTAAATTTTTAAGTACACAGTTGAGGGGTGGTTTCAACCCTTAAAAATGTGTAAATGCACAAAATAATGTTATATTTGTTACTAGAACTTTTTAAGGTACGTATAAAGAAAATTTCATCGATTTTTAAATTTTTGAGTTCTAACTTTGAGGGGGTGGTTCACTCCTTAAAAACGTTTTCTAGCAGCAACTGATATTTTTTATGTTATTAGGTAGCCACTCTCTACATACTGACAAAGTTTCAGATTTTTTTGAATTTTTGACTTCTTGCCCTTTCCTTGTGAGTCTCGCATTAAAGAGAGAATGTGTTTGATTGATTATCAGATTGGAATGGCACACGAACAAGCGGTCGGTGGCTTAATTGGTCAGGTGCTTAATTTTAATTAACATAATGCGTTCTACTAAATTACAAAAAATGAAAATTGTATTTTAAGAAAATGAAAAATAAAGGTTTTTGTGAAAATTTCTTGTTACAATATGTATAAATTATTTCGGAAATCCTATCTTTTTCTAATTTGAAAGTGTTACATCTTAATTCCTTGTAATAAGCAATATTAACTAAAACTTCTTCTTTCGTTGGAGGAACATAAATAATATAATAAATTAAATTAACTAGAAATGGACTGACATCATTAACAAATGAAAAAAATTAGACGTACAAGCGTAAATTACAATAATTATACTCTAATATAAAATTAACATAAAGGGAAAGAGACGGAAAACTTTATTTGATGACGTCAGACTATATTTATTAGTTGATTTGGCCAATATTAAACAAAAAATATTAAGAACAATATCCCCTATGGGTAAAAAGTATTTTCTTGCACTTTGTCATTTTGAATGACATCAGAGAATATTTTTTGAGATTTATTTTGATGTGGTACACTTGAAATTTATCAACATTAATTTTTTTGTAATTTTTCAAGCATGTAAACAACAGATATGTGTGTCTGTTGTCCACTGGTAGGAAAATTAGGCATTTATTTAATCAATTATTTTAATTGTATAGCTTTAAGCATATTATGTTAGTTGATTTTTCCTACTAGACTTTTGAAATGTCTAGGTCAAATGCTGATTTGATGAAATGAATTAAATAAAAAATATGGGCGCAATAAGGAAAAATAATTTTTTAATTAGGAAGTGGCTTTTTTTCTCAGGATCCATTACCCATAAAGAAGGAGATTCAGCCCGTCTGCTGCATTTTAGGGGGAAAACCGAAAATGGATGTTTCTTTTTCATTTTGGTCGTCGGCTGTTGTCAGGTATCGTTAATGACATATTAGAAAAAAATTGAATCTATAGCACTGTGGTGAATTCAATACCGAAAAATACATATATTATCGAAAAATATTTCGAATGAAAATTGTGCCAAATTTAATTTTCTGAAAATTATTTCTTCCCACTTTCTTTGTTAGATGTACCGTTGTATTGATATTAGGCAACAACTGCAATCCAAAATAGTAGCTGAAGCACAACCCTTACTATCCTACCAATTTGGATTTAGACTTCATCAACGTTTTTGAGAACAAAAATCTCGGGTGAAAATTTGGCAAATCAAATTATTAGTACTGCATATCTCATTTAGGTGTTAACAGTACAGACTATTATTGACAAGTGGACTTGATTCGATGTTTAGAGATCTATAACATTTGAACTATTTGAAGTATATCAAAAAGTTCTAAATGAAGATTGTAGAGAATTCTGCGTTCTAAAAATTTGATAACAAGTGTTTTCAACGTACGAGATATTAGAGAAGATGAAAAAAAAGACGTATTATCTAAATTTTTGTGGGGCGCCTACGGCGCAACAGAGACCTTCATACCAAATTTCAAGTTTGTATATATTCTGGTTCTGGAGATTTCGTGATAGGTGAGTGAGTGAGTGAGTGAATGATATTTGGCTTTTATATATATATATATATATATATATATATATATATATATATATATATATATATATAATATATATATTATAGATATATTGGTTATTGATTATTAATTGTTTCCGTAGTTTCAAACTATACGTTGACAAAAATTTGAACGTCTTACAGCTGACATAAATAATTAATTAATAAAAAATTTTACTATTTATTTCAATAAATATTAATGTAAATTTTACGAAAAAAATGTTTTCGTAGAAAAAGTATAGTGTAAAATACGTGGGAAAAGCTCATTTCTCACTCATATGAATTGTTGCACTCGCCCTGCGGGATCGCGTCACAAACTTATATTCGTGAGAAATAAGCCATTGTTTTCCACTTATTGTACAATATACTATTTCACAAACAAACTTTGCTATGTCAGCTGCCAAAATACATAACAATTACAATGCGGCTTGTATGTGACGTTGGCTGTGGGAAAATACAATTAAGTTCTCTATTGGCAAAAAACGAAATTACTTTCCGAACGACTTAATATATTTGAAACTCATTAAAAATGGTATGAAGCCATCAAATAGATGCAACAAATGAAGCAAAATTAGAGGAGTCTAGTTTTCTATCTTTTTTCCTTTTGCCTTTTTTGTATTAAAGTAACTATAGTAACCTAAGGTCGTACGTCTAACTGTTTTACTTGTTAATGACGTCATACTATTTTTAATTAATTTAACCTATACTATAGTTATCTAAGCGGGACTGGTATGGCTGTTTGATTCTAAAAATGTAAATAATATTGAATTGATTTTTTGTTTAATTTTAGTAAAATTTGGCTTTTGTGGAATTTAAATAAGTTTTGAAATTCATCTAGAATTGGGTACAATTATTAAAATAGTAAAGTAAACGTAACGTATCATTTCCGTAAATATTATCTGTTTATCTAAAATTTTATCTAAATAAAGATTAAAATAAATTATCAATTATCTTTATCTAGATATTTTAAATTAGGTTATCTATTATTTAGATAATAAAATTCTATATCTTGCCCAACACTGATCGCAACATTAATAGAATTGACATATATATTCATCCCTTATAGCTAACTAACAGAGTAGTTTCTATTACAAGTTATACAACTATAATCAAATATTTCTTTCCTTTGGAAAGATTTAGAAAAGATGCACAAAGAGTACATTTTGTAGTTATTTTGAAATTAATTTATATAATAATTGAAAAATAATTTCGTTGATTTCTCATATATGACAGGCTGACAATTATGAAATACTTTTGTTTAAATGTTAATTAAAAGTTAATTAAAAATCACATTGTGAATGAAAAATTATCAAACTGGATCAGCTGGGACTCGAGTCAAGAATCTCTGTGTAACTAGCCAAATGCCTCGACCCTAGGCCACACGATCCTTGTTCGAGGAACCAGTGGCGTAGGGATGGCTCCCGCCAGGGGCAATGAAGTAGGGGGGCGCCGCCGCAAAGGTTTCGCTTAATCGTCAAAGTATAGATATTACCTGATTTTGATACTAAGAACACTGAAAAAAATTACTCAAAAACATAGACTGATATAAAATAACAATTAAGATAAATGTAGTTACACTGGCTAGTATTAAACTAGGCTACAAGTTGAAAGTAAAAAGATTTCCAGCATTTCTACAAGTCTGAGAAACAAAACTGGGCGTCGTTTTCGCGTAATCTTGGCTCAGAAGCCCTGGTAGCTGTAGTTTGTGCAAGAGATGAGAGGAGACGTATGATGTTATTGTGGGTAGAGGGCGGATTCTTTAAGCTACTAAACCCTCCACCCCTCTTTTTATCAAAGAGGAGGCGCCACTTTCAAGTCTGACCAGGGGCGCCAGTCACCTCAGCTACGCCACTTCAGATAATCAAGTTTGATAATTTTTCAATCACTATGTGATGTTTAATTAACATATATGGATTTGGTCATATAGGTACTCATATATACCAAAGAAATTGAGTAGTAAAGTTTCAGTTTAGATGAACGTTAAGTGAGCATATGAATACTAACGTATGTTTAAATTCGAACAAAAGTTCGCCATACTCAGTAGTGGTTTACAAACACTCGATAATATTTGAAATTAAAATTAATTAAAAGGTTAAAATATTTTATCTATTTTCAAGTGCAAATTGTTACAGAAATTCATTAATAATTGGACACGTATTTATCTTTATCAAGTAATTTAGGAGTTGCTAATAATTACTTGTTTTTAGATTTCAAAAGGGTATATGATCCAAAGTTTTGTTCTTATTTGTTTGTTTAAGGGGGATTACTAGTGTCACATTTTGAAAAAATTGGAAATTTTTTTTGCATGTTTTGTTAGTCTATATACCTTTAAAAATAACATACTAAAATTTCAAGTGCGTAGCTCAAATAGTTTTTGAGTTACAGCCATCTGAAGAGCGAATTCTGATTTTCATTGTTAACTTGAGAAATGTATGAAGGTTAATAGTTCCGGAGTTTTTGGACGTGGCTCCCAGTCACATGTTGTGGAGCAGCTAGACCCTGGCACATTTAAACAACTCATCTAGTTTTACTATGACCGTTATAGTGAGTACATCATAAATAATTTTAGTAAAAATTCTCAGTCATTAAAACTAAAAGGTAAGATAAAGAAAAACTACATTTTTCAAATTTGCTGCAGTTATAACTCGAAGGTAAATCGTCCGATCGATTTGATTCTTATTGCAGCTTCTTTTATATATCTTTCTTCGTGCCATGAACCTCCAGTTTTCCGATCGAATAAAAAATATAATTTTCGCAGGCCAAAAATCATCGAATTTTCGAGCAAATTTTGAAACTTTTTTTAAAAAACTCCGCCATTTTGTTAAATTTGAACTATTTTTTCGATTGAGGTTCACGGTAGGGCCAATACCTTCTAGTTTAATAGGCTTTTTGATTTTTTTGGTTTCAGGTACTCTAAAAGTCACTATCACTGCCGCAGTAGGGGAATTTTTTTTTGGAGCCTTGGGAGATCTTGAATAACTCATTGAATTTTCAATTTTTTTGTCCAAAAATTTTATCTTGAATTTATTATATATCAAAGAATATATCCTTAAAATATTAAAACATTCCATACAGTAGTTTTCTTTAAAAAAATTCCCAAAATTTTTCAGGCGGTCACACTAGTGGTTCCCCTTAAGGTTTTAAAATATTCTTAAGCAAACAATGTTTGGAAGTTAAGACTCCTGGAAGATAAAAGTTGTTTATAATATTTTGTAATTTTTTTTTATAGCCGTTTGACGAACACATGCGCAATTGCCTTTCCTTATTTCAAATAATTATCTCAAAGCAAACGGTACCTATACAGTTTTTTTTTTGCTCGTCAACTGTATTTTTGGCCTTATAAGATACTTAAAATCAAAGTGGCCATGGGCTTCTCAGTGGTAAACCAGACCCTCTTTAGTCGTTGAAATCAACTCGTTAAAAAGATGATTCTATTTGAAAGATTTTAGAAGTTACTTTATGGCAGTGTATATCAACCTTTTTCACGGCATGACCCCTTAGTATGGAAAAATAGTTCGCGACATCCTACCCTTCGCTATTACTAGCTTTTACTTTTTTTAAGTTATAAATATCGAGTCCGTTCATGATTATTGATTATTTTCATAGTTAGGTATCGATTAAATACGTAATTAAGGACCTGAAACAGGCATATTTTTATATCGACATTGAAGTTGGCGACTTAAAGTAGTTTCTAAATGCCTCGCGCAGCGTAAGAAGAGACACGCGCACGCGCGGCGGTCGTCGCCATTTAATACTTTCGAGCGTAATCCATTTGAATTCTTTGAATTGTGAATGTTAGTGTTTAAATCTATTCAACTGCCTTGTTGTTTGCTTAGTAGTTGCTCACTGTCTTTTATTGTCTAATATTTAAAATTCTGTGCTCATTGTAATTATTGATAATGAATAAAGTTCTGGAAACATATGCACACCCGTCAACTTCAAGTTCCAATGAGAGTAATAAAACAAAACCAAAGAAAAAGTGTCTATATGACGACAATTACTTAAAATTCGATTTTACTGTTATTAAAAATAAGTAGCAATTTTGAAACTTTATCACGTGAAAGAATGGAACTACCACATTAATATAACCATTAATTAACCTTTTCTTTATTAAATATTATATATTGAACTAGAGTGGTTTTATTTTTAAAGTAACTGCGGCCCTTTTAAAAAGGCTCGGCGACCCCCCAGGAGCTCGCGACCCACCGGTTGAAAAATACTGCTTTATGGTATTTTCCGTTTTAAAATAAAAAGACCATTTTTGGTTTGCTAATACCACTTTATTTAAAGTTTTTAAATGTCTGTTATGTCGAGCATTCGTTAATGGCCATACGGGCCGAAACATGTCGCAGACATATTTCAAAAACTTTAAATAAAGTGGTATTAGCAAAGTAAAAATTGTCTTTTTATTTTAAGATTATTCTAATTAGTGACCGACTTTGGGACTCTCCCCTTGTCAATAACAATTCTATGTATCCGATTTGCCGTACATATATCAAGAACTTTTCAATAGAATACTCAAAAAAAAAAAAATACTTTTGTTAAGCATTGTCAGAGATTTGACTTATGATGTGATAAGACATTACTAAAAAAATATATTTTTCCTTATTGAATACCTATATAATTTAAATGAACGATAAAATCCTATTTATTTTGTAAATGGTTAGCAAAATTTTGTTCGAAATATTCTATATGAAAATTAAATAACAATGACGGCATCGAACGTCGAGACACAATCAACAAAAGTGACAAGTGAATATCGGGTTTATAAATGGCGATGGATGATTTTATTTTTATTTGTTGTCATTTTTGCTATAAATGGTTATCAATGGATCCAATATACAATTATACTCAATATTGTCGAGAGATTTTATGGAGTTAGCGCACAGATGATCAACAATACCTCAATTATATATTTAGCTACATATTTACCATTGGTGTTTCCAGCTTCCTATTTAATTACAAAAATGGTAAGTTACAATTATTCTATTTAAAAATTACTAACTTTATAAAATGTGAAAAATAATAATATAGTGAAAAACACATATGTGTGGGTCCAAAAGCAAGTGATCCACCCCGGAGCCAGACTTTTGAAAATGTTATTATAATTTAATCAAACAATATTCAGTTAGTGTAGTTCTTTTAGGGAATTTCGAAAACTCGAAGTTCAGCTATTACGGCCGTTTTATGACGCAGTCTAAGGCCGAGACTATAACAGAATTATGTTTTGAGGTCCCTAGAATACGAAAATGATATTCACTAAAATTTATTTATATATATATATATATATATATATATATATATATATATATATATATATATATACATATATATATATATATATATATATATTTATATATTTATATATATATATATATATATATATATATATATATATATATATATATATATATATATATATATATATTACTAGTCGTACCCGCGACGTCGTTCGCACAAAGCATTGTTATAAACTCAATGAGGAGTATGTAAGTGTAATAATTATACAGAACTTGCAAAGAATAATAATTTTTGTGTAATGCATGCACATTAGGGTGTTTCATTTTTCCAAAGATGTGGTTTTCATATGACTTTGCTTACGCCCCGAGTCTCAGTGATGTAAAAATCATATATGCCAAATTTCAAGAAAATTGGATAATATTTAGGGGTTGCACACATTAATCACTTTTTTCTCTAACTAATGAAATTGCTAATATTGCAGTACTTTGTACTAATAGAATTCTCATGTACTAATACAGGAGTCGGCAACCTTTTTTGGATGGCGGGCCATTTTTAAAAAAAATAATTTTTAGCGGGCCGCACAGTCAAATATTTTGCAATGTTGTATGTGACTTAAGTAGGTTTTTTAAACGAATTTCCGAATCGAAAATTCAGCTATTAGAGTCACTGTCTTGATGCTACTTGAGCCCGGAACTATGATAGAAATAATTTATTTTGAAGTCTCTAGAAGCCAAAAATGACATTCACCAAAATCTATTTAACTCTCGAACGAAAAATCCCGTTTTTACGAAATTTGGTAAAAATATTGGAAGTCCAAAAGGTCAGACACGTCCGGTCCCCGAAACGGATTTTTAGGCATTTTTGTGTAAAAAATTTTTGGGGTAAAAGTAATAAGTAATTTTCTTACACCGTTGGAAAGGGGAGAAAATAATCACATAAAAAGGATTTTTGAACAATAATTCTATGTCAAGTAGTTTCCGAGAAAAACTAATTTTTGTAAACGGAAATTCGCTATATTATGCAGGATGCTGCGACAGGGGTATTTTATTTTTTTAAACACAAATCAATATAAATATTGTTAAAAATCAAATTGAGGAAAAATTTTTAGTAACAGTTTATTTACATGTTATAAAACATCGGAGAACAAAAAGAGTATAAAATCTGCTCAACTCTGCACAAGCAGAGCAAATTGTTTGAAAAGTTATTATATATTGCTTGGCGGACCGCAAAAAAGCTTACAACGGGCCGCAGGTTGCCGAGCCCTGTACTAATATATAAATAATATTGAAAGGAGTGTCTGAGAAGTGTGCTGTAGCATAGAATCAAGTGGCCCTAACTTTTGGGAAGTTCCAAAGTCTGTGGGCTTCATTTGACAAGGAGTCATATACGACAATGCTGGATGAGGAAAATCGCATTCAAGGTTTTCTAGAAGAATAACAAGTCGAAATGTTTAACTACATTTAAAATGTCTTAAAAAATGAAAGTTATGCAAAAGAAGACTACAAAAAAATTATTACAACTCTCACTCTTGTGCCTCGATGACTGGTCTAAAAACGACTTCAGTTTCAGGATCCCAGTGGCTCTACATCAAGCATGGTGGATGGTAAAGGCTATAACTATGCACTTAAAATTGTCCTCTTCACTAAACTTCATTCAATTTCCAAAAAGCTGAATATTTTTTCATGATAATTAACCCTTTCGCGACGTGCTATTTTCCTATTAAGTATGCCCATAAAACGGGCAGTTTTCGAGGTTTGGGGAATCGTACGCTCTTCTAAAGTACAAGATAAATTTGGTAATTACATATATACTTGTAAAAAATACTTTTTGAAAAAAAAAAACTTCTTTATTATAAGTCGGATAAATACGGTCTTCGACTATTTGTCACATTTTTTTATCACGGGAATATACGGTCTTCGGTGCGAAAAGGTTAAAGGAATGAAACGTGTTTGACATTTTGTCAGCTTCATATAGGTTCACTTTGGGCACGAGGCAATTGTGAGTCGATGGGCTCCAAATAATGATTTGGATACGCTAGTTTCTGAGCACTTACTCAGATGTAGATATTAATAAGTGCTCTCATATTTGCTAATCACCTAAAGCATCTTTCGTATTTGCTAGAAACTTTCTTTGTCTTTTGGATTTTTTGGACGGACGTTTTACTCAGACTGATAAGTTAAATATGACTAAAAACTTAGAAACCAAACCTACAAACAAAAAGGAAATAAAAAGATTAGAGCCATGTGAGGGTCTAATCGGTCAGGGACGAACAACAGAAACAGTTCTTTACAATACTTTTACAAAACTGATCAAAATGTGCAACCTCAAAATATTAGCCAATCTTCTTGAAATTTGGTATATATATTTTTTATATCACTGAGATTCGGGGCATAAGCAAAGTCTGCAAAAATTTTACATTTTATTTTTTTTCCCTTACAAAATGAAACACCCTAATGCACATGCTCAAAATGGTTTTTCTATCTTCCCGTGAAAATGAGGAATTTTCCTGGAGTAAAAAGTATCTTAAATGTTGACCCAAGTAATAGGTTATCACCACATCAAATTTATGCTTTGATTGATTTTTGATTTTTGCATGGTGAGTACTATATATATTTATAAGTAAGTAAACTTTTAGAATATTTGTTGTACATCTGTTTTATTTTGTTGGTTGGTCTGTCTTGTTTTAAATTACATATAAACATTAATTCTATATAAACTTAATTCATTATTTCTGATAATGTAAAACTAGCTTTCCAATTAATATTGTATGTTGTACATCTGTCTCATTTTCCTGTTTGGTTTGTCTTGTTTTAAATTACAAATAAACATTAATTCTACAAACTCAATAATTTTCTACATAAACTAAATTCATTGTTTCTAATAATATAAAGTAGCATTCCAATTAAATTAGAAATCATTAACTAAATTTTAATTCTACTAGTTAATTATTAATTTTTCTTGATTGTAAATTGTATCTTGTTTAGATCAAACCCATTCTGGAAGGTAGCCTTTCCTAAAAAACAAACAAAATTGTAATTAATATAGGCTGAAATTTTTGTAAATTATTTCTAGAAATACTCCTTTTTTAAAATTTTTTCTTACTTTTAAAATTGTTAAGAAATGTTGTTATTGTTATATTGTAGATGTATGTTCTTGAAAATGGCGCCAACTGTGCCGAAATATATTGAACAACAAAATGAATTTCTCTTATGGAATTTGTTGGAAAATTTTAATTTAATTTTTACACAAATCCTGTAATCCTCATCACTTTGGGTAGCGGTCAAAACGAAAAAGACAATAATCTACCCTATTTTTTTCTTCCTTGTATGGCTTGGGTACGACACATACTTCGAAAAAACGCAAAAACACGTATCCCCTATTTTTTAGTGCTATTTCTATTTATGAAGGCAAAAATTTGATACATTGAACCATTGAGGCTGTACAAGAAAATTTACCCCCCATTTTCACCCCTCCAGATCCTCTTATTAACTAGGCCCTTGTTTAACCTATACAAGTGAATAGGTCTTTCAAAGAGTAACATTTCGTCAATTTAAAGTTTTCCTCTATCTCTTATAGTTTTCGAGATATCTTAAGAAATACAATTTTAACCCCCAAATTTAAGGGCTGGTTTCACCCCCTAAACGTGGAAGATGGCCGATAAAAAAAATACGGGTCTCTTATTTTTGCCTCTTCTACACACCAGCGAAGTTTCATCAAAATCCCGAATTTCACTCTGGATGCAATTATTTGTGAGAGAAATAGAATATGGCTGAAAGGTCAAACTGGATTAAAAAAATCATGACACGCCACTTGAAAGTAGCATCGCAAAAAATGAGACAGAAATAAAAGACTGTGAGTGTGAGTGTAATGGAAAATGATTTCTTCCACATATTTTCTAACTTTTCTCAAAAAGTAATTAACTTAGAGCAATTGTTTAATTCTGGCAAAAAACTCATTTTGTTAACAAAAAATGCCCGAAAAACCTACTTCTGGGCATGCGACGTGTTTGGCTAACGAACGTTGCGGAGCCAAACCAGATTCCAATACACACACCAAATTTCATATGCATTGAACGATCCATTCAAGAGTTATCGTGGGAACATAAATATATATATATATATATATATATATATATATATATATATATATATATATATATATATATATATATATATATATATATATGAATATCATTTTTGTATGCTAGGGACCTCAAAACATATTTCTGTTATAGTATCGGCCTCAGATTGCGTCATGAGAGCGGCCGTAATAGCTGAATTTCGAGTTTTCGAAATTCGCTAAAAGATTAAAATTATAAAAATTACTTTGTTTTTAGCCACTGAAGAAGATAAAAAATACCGAAAAATTTTCCAAAAAGATTTCGGTATAAAAAATACCGAATAATTTTTGGAAAAAATAATAAAGAAGCAATTTTTACATGGAAGAATGTTGAATTATTTTTAATCTTTCATTTCCTGTGAAAGTTGCTCAAATATCTGGGAACTTAGGTTTAAACATTCTAATTTCTACATAATTTTGATGTATTGTATTTGTACCAAATTTTTATCGTTTATTGTGAATTTCATGTAAAGCGACCCCTACACGCTCAATAATATTGTGCAATCAACTTGTGCAATTTATTGAACTTCCCTCCAGAAGACAGTTCAATAATTTGTAAAAGAAATTTGTACAATAAATTGAATGAAGGAATTATACAATAATTCAATTGTTGTTTAATTTTAAATATTAAGTGATAAAGATGTTGCGAAGCAGTAAATAATTAATTACTCTTGCAAATTAATAAGTCAAACTGATTCAATGAATAGCTATCAAATATGGCATTACAAAACAATTGATAAATTGAAACTTAAATAAATAAAGTCATATTGCGTAATAATATTTGCAAAGCCTACAGACGTTACAATATTCATTCATTGCACAATATATTTCAAACTGTTTTCGATCAGCACAATATATTGTACAACCCTTCAATATAACCTACAGACGATCAATAATATTGTGCCACCTCAGATTTTGTGCAATTTTATTGAGCGTGTAGGGGCCGCTTTAGTCCTAGATAGGGTATATAGTACGTAGCTTGGTTGTAAGGCATATTACACACCCGCGCAATTACGCACTTGCCGCTGCGCGGCTCTTGCGTAACTTTTCCGCTCATGTGTAATATGCAACTTACAACATCAATCACGTAATATACCTACTAAGCATTTTAATGTAGTTGTCAAACATTTGGTATATTTTTAATTTCAAATGTTATCGAGTGCCTGTGAAACATTATTAATGTATGGCGGACTTTTGTCCGTATTTAAACATACACAAATATTCATATGTTCACTTAATGTCCAGCTTTGGCTGATACTTGAGCTACAACACTCGATGTACTTTGGCAAATGGCCAATTTATTATATTAATTAAAATTTACATCGTGTTTGAAAGATTATCAAATTGGATCGGCTGGGACTCGAACCCGGATCTCTTGGGCTAGCAACCTAGAGATCCGGGTTTTCTGTTTATTTTCATTACATGGTATTTTAGCGTCGTTAAAACACTTAAGATAGCAAAATAAAAATGAAAAAAAATGAATATTATATATAAATTAAAAGTGCATAATTATTATGAGTAGGTACAGGGAAAACAACGGCAACTGAAAATGACTCATTCTCAAAAATTTATCTTTTAGACAAACTCGTAATATAGTTACCTCTCACAAGATTTACTATCTAATATATTGAAAAAAGATAGTAGAAATTATAATATCTTTTATATATGACAAAACTTTATTGTTGACATGAGTCATTTTCTTTATATATAAATTTGACTTTAGTTTAACTTATCACAATGTAATTTTTTTTCACCTTGACTGATCGATAAGTACAAAATCACAACAAAGAAAATTGTTTACTTTTCAAGAATTTTTGGACAGTTTTTGTTTAATTAAAAACTGATACGCGTTTTTTTTTTTAAAAACATTGAAAAAATTATCATTAATTTGTAAACACTTTAAAGCGACATTAATTTTTCTTTTTTGCATGTCTAATCGGCATAATATTTATAGAGTCTAGCCGGGTAAGCATATGGGATTTCGGCCCAGCGGCATTTTCGGGTACTCTTTTTAATAAATGTTGCTTATGGTGAGTAATGTTCGAAAATATAGGTAGTAGATCCCTACGCCCAATATTGTCAGTGATATGGGAGTAACAACTGTTAAATTCAAATTTTTTTTCTTCAAAACTATTGAAGATATTTAGATGAAATTCACACAGAACTTTGATATAATATAGCTTTTATATTATACATTTTTTTTGCATTCGTGTGACATCATTTACTGAATGGAATAGAATAGAATAATTTTTTATTAATAGAGAAGTTTGGACTTTCTTTTCTTATGATGTTTGGATCTGTAACTTCCCACAAGTCAACTCTGTTCAATATTCTTCTAAAATTGATTTTAGTGAAGAAGCCCTATTATGTCTGAGATCACAATTATAATTGTTGTCGATAAATTTTAAACGTTCGAAGCAAAGTCTTGGTAATCTTTTATTGTCCATTTTCAGTATACGGTACCAATAATTGAACATACATTGTACGACCTGAACTGCTAAATGGACACAATCAACCTCAATTCGAACATAATGATCAGGTGTCTGTGTTGGTAGTTGCATTATGGACTTCCAAAACCTGACTTGTGTCTTCTCTATATCTTGTACACGGAGAGAAAAATCATATAATTTTTGTAGATAAAATTTCAGAAAAATTATCATGCTCTCTTATAATGCGTGCGCGATCGACGACCAAAGTAAAAAATATTTTACGATCATGTAAATATTATTAAATTGAAACGTAAAAAGTATTAGTCATGGCTTCATAAAAATTGTTGTGCTAGCATGGTAAAATTTAATGTGCTAACACAACTTCTATCACACTCTTATGCATATATGTTATAGTTTAATTCTTGTTGTCGTACTCTTTCATTTGCGCATCTGACCCGCAACCTTATGTTACTTGGGCTGTACGCACTGAGGAACAATCGATGCATATAAAATGATTGGCAACAATATATTCTAATACTGAAGATCGTGAAGTAACAAAATGATGAATTAAACGGTGACCGTCCTGTAAGACATTCTAATGAATACTGTTTGCACATCACACCACACCAGCCTGGCTATGTGACCTTCACGTATGATTGTGTTGATACCTTCTGCAGCCTGCCTGGCTATGTGACAGCGTGAATACCTTCTCTTTCTTTCTTTCTACTACTAGCAGATAACATTTGAAATATTATAAGACAGCATGGTAATTTTTGTAAGAAAAACAATTAAAAAATATTGTTTTTGTCGGGAATGGAACTTTTTACTGTGCTGTTTTATAAATTTTACGGAGCTAATATTACGGAAAGAATATTCTATCCTTTAAATTTTCTATGATTAATTATAATTTTTATATTTTTACCGTACAAATTTGAATATTTTACACGTCGATTGTAGTGCTGAGCACAGTAATTTTTCTATGAATTTTCTCTCCGTGTAGGAAATTAAATCCCCAAATTTCACTACTACATAATAGAGTGGAACTGACTAGAGCTTGGAAAGTTTTGATATTACTTCTGTTGAATATGTTTTACTTTTATAAAGGATTTGTTTCACCTTTCCTATGGCAGAGTCCGCTTTCGATGTCGAGCATTCGTATGCTTTTCCGAAATTTACTAGTTTTAGACAGGGCCGTAACTAGTTCTTCAGGGGCCCCGGGGCAGAAAGTACATTGGGGGCCCCTACGCCGCCCCGGCAAAAACCGCCGCAACCTTTTTATTTTTTTTTTCTTGCTCGCCAGTCGTTTGCCGCCCTAATTTTACAGAAATACCGTCCTTAAAATTACGCCCCCCGGCCAAAAAAAGCGGGGACCTTTTTTTATTGCTTATCAGTCGTTTGCTCGTTTCCTACCCTAATTTTACAGAAATACCGCCCTTAAAATTTGCTAAGAAATTTAGAAATTTGGAATTGCTTGTATTCTCTTGAGGGAGCCCTTTGGCTGGGCGCAATGCTCCGGCTGCCCCAGCCTAGTTACGGCACTTGTTTTAGAAAAATTAATTCCAAAATAATTGACTTCGGTAACAGTTTCTAAATCTTTTCCATCAAATTTGAACTGGTTATACTTTCTTGATTTTGGTGACTTATGGAAAATTATAATCTTAGATTTGGCGCAGTTAACTGTTAATTTATTCTGTTTAGTATATTCTGCCAGGATATTTAGCTTTCTTTGCATAGTGGCTAAATATAATTACCTCATCTGCATACAATAGATGGATCAAATCATTTTTGTAATCAATATTTATACCACTTACACCTAACTTTCTGAAGTAGTCGTCTATGTCTGCAATAAGCCTGTTAAATAAAAGCGATGAAATAGGATGACCTTGCAAAACTCCAGAAGTAACATTTGCGTAATTAGTATAATTATTGTTTACTTTTACCTTCGTTCTTGCACTATCATATAAACTTTTTAAAATTTTAATTATTTTCGAGCTTACACTCATATTTAGAAGTTTATTCCACATTATTCGGTGGTTCAAGCTATCAAATGCACTTTTGAAGTCTATGAAAGCACAAAAAATATGTTACCCTTACTTTTAAAATGAATATCTATTATTGATTTTAAAATAAAAATATCGATACATCCTCGACATCATTTACTGCATTAAAATAATAATTGAATTTTTGAGGCTGCGTTTTTTAGACCAACCCCTTGAGTGATACCTACCAAGAAAATATATCTTATTTGGCTCTAAGATAGTAATCGTGTGTAGAAATTTACCTTACTACCTTACCCTTGCATTTTCACGAGCTTGCAAGCGGAATTTTTTTTTTTTAGTTTTCTCTTTCTGAGAGAAGTATAAAAGCGCTGTAAGGGGGGTACCAACCCATTCCGTAAATGTTACACCCTTGGTGGAGCCCTTGGCAATAATATGAGGGCACGCGGATGGCAAAGTACCCATTCATATTTTTTTCTGTAATGATATTGATATTCATAACTTTACACCTATTTTAAGCATATTTTTAACTCTATACAAAAATTTAATGGGTATGGGAATTTTTTGACCCCAAATTCACACTCAGCGCCGAAAAATGCTTAGGTAACCTGAATTTATATATTTTTTAAGACACCTTCCATCAATCTGACCTTACTGAAATTTCTACATTTGATAACTATGTTAGAGCCAAATTACATATATTTTTTTGGTAGGTGTCACTCGAGGAGTTGGTCTAAAAACGCACTCTCAAAAATTCAATTTTTATTTTAATGCAGTAAATGATGTCACCCGAATATGCAGTGTTACATGAATGTAAAAAAATGTATAATATAAAGCTATTTTATATCAAAATTCTGTGTGAAATTCATCTAATTATCTTCAATAATTTTGAAGGAAAAATTTTAAATTTAAGGGTTGTTACCCCCATATTTCTGACAATATAGGGGGTAGAGGTCTATTGTAATACCAATATTTTCGAACATTACTCACTATAAGCAACATTCGTGTAATAGAATAGTCGAAAAAGACGCTACGCCGAAAACCCATATGCTTAGCCGGCTAGACTCTTAAAAGTTTGTATTACTTATTTTAAATTTATCAAGTGTGTAAGAACATCAGGATTAATGGTAGTAAAAAAATTATGACTTTTTATGATAGTAGAATCACTGTTGTGTTACATAAGAATTAGACGAAATTTAAACAGTTCTTCGACGTGTAGTCGACGCATTTGCGAATGTGCTGATCCAAAGACGTCCAATAAATTTTGAGTATAGTTAGAAACTATAGTTACATTATTCGCCTTCAGTTATAACTGAAGGCATTGCATTAATTTAGGGTGTGCCTTTCATCCAATTCTTAAGGGGTTATTTAGGGCTTGAAGTTAAAAAAATATACATTATCAGGCATTCCTTTAAATATAAAAAAAATTTATTTTTTATTTTTCCGATCACGATGCATTTTATTCGTATTATTGATAATTAAAACTATATAACAAAAAAAATTTTTTCAGGGCTTACGTTATACGGTGATAAGCGCAGCGGCAGGAAACTGTTTGGGATCATGGTTGAAAGTACCATCAGCACATCCAGATAGATTTTGTCTTGGTTTAATTGGTCAAACGGTGCTTTCCGTATCACAGTTATTCATATTGAGTATACCACCCAAAATAGCAGCTGTTTGGTTTGGCCCAGATCAAATGAGTACTGCATGTGCAATTGGAATATTTGGTGCACAATTGGGACCAGCATTAGGATTTTTCATAACACCGCTAATTGTCCACAATCATGATGATATTGATGATATCGGAAATGATTTATACCGAATGTTTTTAACTATTGCAATAATTACTACCGTTAGTTTGGTTGCTACAATAATTTGTAAGTTAGATAAGTCTCTAAAATGTTCAAACCTACATTCCCAAAAGGGTTCTTTTATCCAAGGTTTAAAAAATTCTTTGATTTTCTTTTTTGAGATAAAAAAAATATATCTTTGAATCACAGAAAATATTGTTGTGAAATAAAGAAACATTTTCTTGCCTTTTTTTAATTCAAGGAAAAAAAAAACAAAGAAATTTTTAATCTTTGAATAAAGGAATCGTTCTGAGAGGATAATAAGACATGTTATGAGCGTTGTTAATTTGAATTTTTTATCATAAATAACTAAACAATAAATTCAGTTTTCAGAGAAAAGCCGCCGACAGCTCCCAGTAAAGCTCAAGAGGCTCTACAAAATTCTGTGTTGAGTGAAGAAGACACAAATGTGTTGTCATCATTTAAACGACTTTTAACGAATGGCCCTTTTGTTATGTTGTTAATTACATATGGAATTAATATTGGAATATTAAATACTCTTGGCACATTATTGAATCCGTTAATTCTAGCACATTTTCCAGTAAGTATGAAGTAAATGTATCTAATTATATTAAAATAGTCGTTCGTGTTCAGTGTAAATTATTTTTTAATAATCCTTTTACAGAATCAAGAAGAATTTGCGGGACAAATAGGAGTTTTTCTTATTCTATCGGGAATACCTAGTTCAATTCTTGTGGGGATTATATTGGATAAAACCAAAAAATATAAGTAAGTAATAAATTTTGTCAAATTTAAAATTTCTACAAATTAATTTACTTGACCTAAAAAATAGTATGTACGTATATGTATATTAACATTAACCTTTTTAGATTGTCAATTGTTATTATATATTTTCTCTCCGTTGTTGGAATGGTTGCCTTCTCTTTTTCAACCGTTTCTCGTTTAAAACCTCTTGTATATTTTGCTGCTTTTATTCTGGGGTAAGTTGAATGCTGACTTTGTATCTCTTATCATTTGCGTTTCAATTCTAGAAGTATTAGGTCAGTGAGACACATGATATATATTTAAATTCAATTTTTTTCAGTTTCTTTATGAGTGGATATTTGGCTGTTGGTTACGAAATGGCAGTTGAACTATCATATCCTGAACCGGAATTTAATTCATCCGGTGTTTTGAATGCTGTCTCACAAACAGCTGGCGTAGTATTTACATTAATTTTTGAATATGTACTAGAAATGATTGGAGATTTTTGGACAAATGCGTGCATTTCAATGTTGCTGTTAATTGGTGCTATCATTACGCTTGTAACGCCAAATGTCGTCAATCGTCAAGACGCATTTGCTAAGGATAAAACTCCGGCTACAGCTTAGTATTTTTATTGTTATTTAAAAAATAGTTAAAGTGCATATAGACAGACGATAAGAAAATATTCGTATACGAATAGGAATCTTACATCTATGAACATGGTGAGATTTTTTATCGTAAGTAGATACTACAAATCTTTGTCGAATGGTTATCTGTAGTTACTATTTCAAATGTTTAATTATTAGACGCCCTAATACATACATTCAGTCACCGTCAAAAATTTTGTTGTGTGCATAGATGTACGATTTTTATTCGATGCGAACAATAATTTTTACTTATCGTGAATGTGAGCTCTAGAGTCAAATAAGAAAAGTTAGGTAGTGGGTCAGTTACGTACAACGTACATAATTGCATATTGACCAATATGCTATTAATTAAAGATGTCCCTAAGATAACAGAATATTCATTAATAAAAATAATGTTTCATAAAATTATGTTAATCAATATATTAATTTAATAATTTACAGAGAGACCTAGAAACTTTCCGGTTATTTATTTTTTATCTTGCAATCTCGGTAGTGGGTTCTATTTATGGTCATGCATTGAAACATATTGAAAGAATTTCAATAAAAATTAAATATAGGTGCTTGTAACGCAAATAATTTTTTTCGTGTTTGGACAAAACCAACTTATTATTATGTAGATGGTCTCCGAAAATGCATTAGAAAACCGTAATAATAAGGGAGAAAAGTTGACTATTGATCATATTATTTATTTTGGATTATTACCCGATTAAATTAATATCGAGCTAATACATATTTCTAATAACATTTATATACAGGGTGTAAAACAAATAACTCTCGTCCTTTTGTGGGGTGACTCATAGCACCCTGTAGACACTAAAACCGCAGGAATTTTTTCAGAATTAACAGTCACGTCACCCCTCAAAAGGATAAGAGTTATTTCCCTTACACCCTATATATAGGGGAGAGTCGGTTATATCGTACCACTTTTTACTTTAACTTAAATGTTCGGTTTATAATGGGACTTACAATAATGAATGAGTATGTAAAATAAAGTTTAATATTTTGACTACCACATACAGGAACACCAACTCTTTACCTTTACTTTAACATCCCTAAAAATTACTTTTTGCAGAGGACCGTGATTGGTACGATTTAGTCGACGAGTTGTTTTAATTGTACCACTAGTATTTAAATTGTACCACAGGTGTTTAAATCGTACCACTGAATAAATAAAACAAATAAATTCTTAAAGAAATCATTTTTGGCACTTACGTGAAAAAGGAACTATGTTATCATAAATCTAAACTTATTAATAAGAAAAACATAATTACTAAAATACGAAATCAATGAAACACAACTACTGTAATTAAGGGAAAACAATTATATACCTCTTTTCAGATACAATTGATCATGAGTTTTCGTTAAAAAATTAAATAATTCTTATACTCGAAACAAATAAATCTTCTATTCTTTTCTAAAAACAAACTGCAAATTTAAAATTGACGTAAATGCAATAATAAAAGAGATAAAGCCAAGAAAATGGAAATTATTGAAGTTCAAAGTGACGAAACATGGTTAAATTTAACTAAAATGAACCATACTTATTTGATTATAATATAAAAAAGGTGTGAAAAAGGAACAATGTTTTCCAATTTTTTCTTGTTTTTTTTTCATTACATGTCGTAGAATTGTGGGTTTTGGGATTGAATAAGTTCTTGAGATTTTGTTTAAACTTAATTCTTTCTTTCTTAGGTCACAAGAGCTCTTTCTAAATCTTCATTCCACTGATAATATTCCCTTTTATCGTTAGCGTCCGTCATCTAAAGTAAATTAAAAAAAATATTTTGTAAATTTTTCACCTATTTAGTTTTAGACTAGGCGACTAAATAGTACCGGTACAATTTACCGATCTACGAGTGGTACGATTTAACGAACCAGATAATTTTCAAAAAAACAAAACGTCACAACATAATCTCAAATTTTTGACACGCCGCCAAAATTAACAATAATTTAGCTCAAATCTGTAATCAAATTATATAGACTGTGTAGTTTTAGCTTACTTTTATCACGAGCTATATCCTTACGAATCAACACGAGAATTTATATGCAATATCACTAAAAAATATTTTTTTCTCTGGTATATACACGTCGCGACAGACACCATTTGCAAACAGCAGATTTTTGGTAGCATGCGCAAGCGCATCGTTTGATATTGCCAGTGTAGAAACAATTACTCATTTACTCATTTAGTGGGAATTTTAGGTGTGGTACGATTTAAAGGGCGGTACGATTTCATCGACTCTCCCCTATATATATATATATATATATATATATATATATATATATATATATATATATATATATATATATATATATATATATATATATATACAGGGTGCAAGGGAAATAACTCTTATCCTTTTGAGGGGTGACGCGACTGTTAATTCCGAAAAAATTCCTGCGGCTATAGTGTCTACAGGGTGCTATGAGTCACCCCACAAAAAGACGAGAGTTATTTTTTTTACACCCTGTATATAATAAAACTGTAACGAGACCGTATCTGTATATGGAATAATTTTTGAAAATTGTACTGGTACTGTAGATAGTTATCGATTTGGACGAATAGACTGGACGAATTTTGATGAAATTTGGGGTGGTGATAACTTACATATAATTTGGTTATACTTTTTACTCCATCGAGTAAAAAGTATCCTAGATTGACAATAGATCACGCGAACGATATCGTGGATACATCTAGTTTAAAATATAATAGTAGATTATGCTTAAATAAATGTTATAAATCTTATAACAGTTATAATTAATGTAAATTATAAACACGATATAATATCCAATCAACTAACAGTGTAAGAGAGTTATAATAGAACTTTGAATTTAACCTATTTTAGGAATGCCATTTGTTATCGTAAGGATTAAAAGTAAATTGTTTTTAATATTTAAAATTATTGTAAATTATTATATCCCATATTGGGAAAAATTCTGTACATAAAAAAAATAAAAATTTTTTCAAAAATATGTAATATTTGTGTCTATATCTTATAAAAGTATGTAATATTTGTGTCTAAAAGTTATAGGGTTTGGGACGCGGTTAAACGGCTCTAAGGGTTACTAATATTTAAACGAAAGTATTCTATAAATTAGAGAAAGTGTTCCATTAAGGAGCTTATATCGATTTCGAAAGACTTAGTTAATATTGTAAATGGTTGAATTATTTTAAAAATGGAAACAACGCAATTAAAATTTGAATTGCCAGCATTATTGTCGAAGCTGTTGTTTTAGGAGATGTAGTTAATGTTTTTAATTCAAAATCGGGTATTATCAATTCAAAATCTTTCCTTGTAAGAGTTTCAGGGTCACTAAAAAAGGGAAAAATAAACTCTTTTTAAGAAAAAAGATAAAACCGACTTCAAAATAATAATAATAAAGTACTGAAAAGTATAAAATAATTACGCAATTAATCAAGACATAAATATGAAAATAAAATTTTACAGTTTTTGAAGTTGGTGCCAATTGCCCACTGGATCATTTAGAGATAGTGAAAGTCGAAACAAGGTTTCTGTAAATGAACCTGCGGAGATTGACTTGGCACCAACTTCAAAAACTGAAGAATTTTATTTTTATATTTATGTTTTGATTAATTATGTAATTATTTTATACTTTTCAGTGTTCTTATTATTATTATTCTGAAGCCGGTTTTATTTTTTTTCTTAAAAAAGGGTTTCTTCAAAACAAAAATAAACTATCTTTTCAAGAACACGTCATCACCGATTTTGAAAATGTGTTTACTGTTACAGAGCTGAACTATTTTAGATGGATATAAGTTAGGTAAGTTATATGAGGTCTGTCAGTGTCCGGCGGTCCCAAAAGCGCCAAAAATAAAACTACCCAACCGATTTTGAAAATTTTTTTACCTTTTAAAAGTTAAATTCTTTTAAATGCACATATGCTATAATATATGAGATTTGCCAGGGTTCTGGGGGCCCAAAAGCGCTAAAAATTAACTACTTAACCGATTTTGAAAATTTTTTCACTGTTAGAGACCTAAACTATTTTAGATGGGAACAGGTTGTTATATGAAATTCGCCAGTGTCCAATCTTTAGAAATTCACTATGTTATACAGATGTTACGACAGAGCTATTTAAAAATGTTACTATTAAATTGTTGCGCATTAAATATTGCTGGTAATTGAAATTGATAAGAAGTATTAGTTTTATTGAGTCAATGCTTAAATAAACAATCAAACTTTTCCTGATTACGTTTATGTCTGTCCGTTAATATATAATGCACGCGTTTTAATTGAATCATTTAGGTAATTGTTGGTTTCAAGGCTATTTTTCTGTATCGGTATGTATCGACCGGCTTGTTTTTCTCTATGTTGGTTACTAAAGAAAAGTACCCCGTGTGTCAAAATTAGTATGTTTGCTAGGTTCACCTTGTTTTTGAGTATATCGTGTTTGGGTACCTACGATTTGTATTACGAGTTTCTTTAAACTGGGTATTTCGACGTCCGTTACCTTGTTTAAATTGATTATTAAAATTTTTCGGTTCCTGTTGGAAATTATTTTGTCTATTATTATGAGTATTACCTAATTTAGAGTAATTATTATTTAAATTTTGAGACCTACGGTAATTATTGTTGTAACCATTATTATTTGAGAAATTATTACGTTTAAAATTGATTTGTTCAGGACGAGAATCAAATGGACGATTAACACCGTTAAAATTTTCACGACGGTTATTAACAAAATTTGGGCAATTTCTCTTAATGTGGCCTTCCCTATTACAATTGAAACAATTAACTTTTTGATTAACCGAATTAATGTCGTACATATTACGCGATCCTATTAATGACTGTATAGTAATCTCTGTCTGTTTTGCCAATTCGATAACCCTGTCAAATCTAATGTTAGTTTTAAATCAATAAATTAAATCCTTGTCACGTTTAATACGTATAATCTGTTTGCCTACATCATTATCTACAAGTTTTAAATCTTCTGTTAAAACTGCATTTCTTAAAATTTTTTAACGAGTTGCGAAATTGTCAACATTTTCTTCAAGTTTTTAACTGCAATGGGCTAGAGTTTCAATTTCCTGTCTGGGTGTTAATTTTTTCGTGTATTTTTTAATTAAAGCATCCTGTAACCTTTGAAATGTAATATCCGGTTTGATTTTCGCGAAAAATTCGTTGACATTTTCATTCGGTTTTCCCGAAAATTCTGGTAATGCCACTAAAATAGGACCTGTTACATTAATAGGTGCGGGTTTTTGAGCCTGAGTGGTTGCGCTTGATTACGCAAGTGGTGTGATAGTCACGTTTTGACTAAAAATATTACCGGGTGTTACAAATTTTGATTGAACGGTTACGACAGACGACGTATCAGGAGTATATTTTTTTTTTCTAAATAAAATTTAAATTTTAATGAAACTTTGATAATTAAAGTATAATTTTATTACTGAAATATACGTTCGAGCGTGCTTTAAACAGATAGTAATGAAAAATTATGAAAAAAAAGAATTTTTTTGGTTTCGTTCACCAGTTTCTAAGCAGCGATGCGGTGTGGGGGTAATTTCGCTAATCCCAAACGCTGGCCACCATATTGTAATATATTACCAGAGTAAAGAAGGTAGCTTCAGTGGTTGATTGAATTATTCCACCGACGCCACCATATTTGTAATGTACTGGGATTTGTAAGGAAAAATGGTAGCTGTGGCTGTATTTAAGTTAAAATATTTTGTAATTTTTAGTCCAAAAGTTATGGATTTTGGGACGCGGTTAAACGGCTCAAAGGGTTACTCAAACGTAGTTACAAAAAATTGAATAGACAATATGCATGGTTTTTAGAAAGTTGTCAAAATTTTCTTTTTAAATATTCTATACATGTCACAAATTCTTATGACAGTTCTTTTGTTTGATTAATTTTAGTTTTCATAACGAAATTAATGTAATTTTTTTACCTTAAATAAAAATTCCGCCAAAATGATACATTCGAGCAATAGGTACAGCGATCCTATTGGTTGTTACACTTGTGACGTTTAATGTAAGTAAAACACAAGATATGCCGAATACATATACTGAATGAAATATGCACAAAAGGTATAACGTAGGATATCATAAATAAGAGGATACCCGCCATAAACTTTGTCACTGGTACGAAAACATATATCAAGTAGAATAAAAATAAATTTTTGAATATTTAAAAATATTTGGTAACTTGTCAGAATCAATAAAGGGTTATGTTCAGCAGATTTCAATGCTCAATAAGCGATTAGTGACCAATTGCAACAGTTTTGTCTTTTTTATGTACCGAACAACTTCGTGCAAGTTCGGTACATAATAAGATTGGACTGTGTAGAATGAATAATTATTGAGTTTTACATCCATATTGAATAAACGCAAGAGGTATTGGTTGTGTATTGTATGTATTTAATGTACCTGTGAACTCTATAGTTCGATTAAACGATTAAGACTTGTAACAGTACTGCTATCTAGCGATGTATATAAGTATTTCAAAGTAACTGGTATTGGGGACGCAAACCCCGAGTAAGCAGTGAATAGTAATGACGAACAGAAAAAGGAAGTTTGAAATGACGGATTGATAATTAGTTAAGTTAGAAACTGTTTTGGAAAATTAACAAAAAATTTATATTAAAAAAAATATTTAAAAATAAAATAATATAAAAAATAATCAACCAATATATTTGAAATTATAAAAACAAAAGGAAAACCTATAAATAAAATATTATCATTACTTAAACCAAAAGAAAACAAAATTAATAAAATACATGTGCTTTCGTGTTTAACCTACAAGAGAATTCCCTGTGTTTCATTTATCTACCTTGGAACCATAAAATCTACATCAAGAAAATCTTCCAGTTACGATAAACTCATTAGAAATAACTTTTGTGATATAATAAATACGTTGTCTTTGTAATTTTGTGTTTCTAATAAAAAAAATCGTAGTTAATATTTTTTAAACCTTTATTTATTTCTAATTTTTATTATATACATAATTAACCCTAGAACGACAAACTTATTTTTTCTACTCTTAAACTACAAACTGGGGTATATATTTACCCCACGGGATTTTAGGTCGTAAAATCGATCTGACAGCAGCAATTTCACTTATAAGAACGCGAATTTGTTCGTTTTTTCATGCTGAAGAGAATGGTGAAGAGTAAATTCAATTTAATCAAAGCTTAGTCGGTGAAAAATCTATTTAAATAGCTAAAAGTGTTCAAAAACGCTCAAATTGTCATTTAATAAACAAAAATTGATAACTATTTTTCTAATGAACCGATTTTCAAATTTCAGACGGTATTTTAAAGAGGACACAAGGGACTTCAAGCATACAAATGACATCATGATGTTTTGCCAAAAAAGTCGATTTATTTTGGATTTTGAAAATTAAAAAAATTGGGAATTTGATATGTGGAAAAATCAAACAAAAATGCATGAAATTTTAGTTTTTAAGAATATATTTTATTTTTTTTCATACAAAATGTAAAAAAAGGAGAATTTAACTTATTCAAAGGCACTACAATCGCTGCAATATATATTTCCATGATTCTCGCAGGTCGGTCGCTTGCACTTCGTGCAATATATTCGCGTTTTGCGGTCTTCCTCGAGGACACAAGCAGCATCGGGCTGGCTATATCTAATGTTTTGTTGCAAAATAAGGTCATTATAAGTGAATCCAAATTATTTTAGCAAGAAAAATAAAAATAACTTACCTAAACAAAACACTGACGTAAACTACAAACTGGCGTACACATCAACCCCATACTAGCTTCACGTTTTCCCTTCGTCGCAGTAGACAAGAAACCGCAGGGTTTCCCGACCTCACTCTACTGTTAGAACCTTGAACTAAATTATGGTATAGGTGTTCAGTCGATAATGTTACTGACTAATTTAAAAACGTAGTTTAAAGTTTACCTGGGGTAGATTTCTATCCCAGTTTGTCGTTCTAGGGTTAACTTTAATAAAAACAAGTCGTCAAGTGCAAGTTGTACTTGCGCTAACAGTGTTCCGTACAATCAGTTGTTTCTAGGAATTTTTTATAACGGGATGTGAAGGTGGATAAAATATTTTTCCTAATAAATAAATTTTATTCCTAAAGTATAACCCATTTTTAGATTTCAGAACGATCGTGTTCGTATGTGTCACATCGTGAACGTATGTGTCCGGACTGTTATATTTTAAGAAGTTTTAGTTATGACCACTGATGGTGAGGGACATTACTTAGTGCGTGTCAAACACGCACTTGACGAATTTTTTATTCTGGTGAACGTTTTTTATACGATGACAATGACAGTTAATATTTGACAAGCAATCAGCCAGTCAATGTTGACTATGTCCGATAGCACATTCCGCTTCTTTGCAGCGTACTTTAAATAAGATCGAAAACATGGCGACCGCTGAGTAAATATGTTGCAACTCAACGGAAAAAGAAGTACCATTCAGCAGAAAATCATAAACCGTTTTGCAACTGTTGAATTCTGCTGAACGTACTTAATATTAAGTATTTTTAAAATTGATTTGGATAACCAGGAAACTATTAAATATTAATCATTATTTTTAAAAAAGTAGTTGCTTTGAAAAAAATACCCCTGTCGCAGCATCTGCATAACATAGCGAATTTCCAAATATTAGGCACTGGCGGATCTCATCTAAGAACTGTACCTACTTATTTAAAATAGTTAAGCTTTCTAAGAGTAAGAGATATTTCAAAATCGGCTAGGTAATTAATTTTGATATTTTTGGGACCCAAGAACCCAAACGAACTTTGTGCAGCATAGTTGTATCCATCTAAAATAATTTAGTTCTGTAACAGTGAAAAAATTTTCAAAATCGGTCGGTTAGTTTATTTTTTACAATAATGGGATCAGTAAACCCTGGCGAAACTCATACAACATAACCTTTATTCATCTAAAATATGTAATTTTAGTAAAAAGTTTATCCTAACAGTAAAAAAAGGGTCCTAGGGATCTCATATAACTTATGGTAGTCCGAAAGGTTCTTGTGGACATCATTTAATTACTTAATGAATTCAAATACTTTAACTTATTAACGGTGAAAAAATTTTCAAAATTTTCGAAATTCGCTAAAAAAATCATTGAAAAATATTTGATATGTTTCGATCAATTAATGGTCAACATCAGCAAATAAAAGTTACTCAAATCGAAGAAAAAAATGAGTTATTTGTCCGTAGAAATTAAAATATAAATTCTGAAAACGAGCAAAGAAATATTGAAAAAACTAGATCGGCAAAACATTCTGACAAATAACACTACTTTTGAAAAATATTAAATGATTTTCAAATGACTTTGGAAATTGACCCCAAGGTCGACTTCAAAGTCATCATGAAGTGCGTCACTTTGAACTCTATAACTTTGATCCTAAGCACTTTTTTCAGAAAATATATCGTACCATAATCCACTTCTATGTTGATTCCTGGTCTCTTTTCCTGCGTTTCTAATATTTATGTCATTAAAAAAATGTGCTACCGTAGACAAGGATGAATAGGGACGCATTCAGAATTCACACCGTATTTTTTTGTATTTATTTTATGAGTACCTAATCTTTAATATATTAAAAATTTACGCGAAGATGGTCACTTTATCACAGTATCCAAAAAAATTTAAAAATATCGGTGGTTTTTGAAAAATTAACATAAATCGTATAATTTCTTTTCTATGAAAAATTGGGGTCAAAAGAGACGAGAAAAGAGAAAATGGGGACAACCCGTAGGGTCGACCAAAATTGAAATTCTAATATAAAATAATTTTGAACTTTTTGTATTTATACATTTAAAAAAAGAAATAATAGGTACTTGATGATTTTCTATAAAAATAAACGTAGAATCTAAAATAAAATTTATAAAGTATAGAAATGTTATGCTGAATGTATTTATAAAAATTTCGAATGACTTGATAACCTTGAAAGTGCTCTCTTCTATGTCTCAATACATACTTCATACGTTCCTAATCACCCCACATTCGTCCCTTTATACTTTAACGTCCCTATTAACCTATATACTGTCCCTATTCACACCTTTTCCGTCCCTATTAACTTCCAACTTAGCCCAAATCTCAAGTTCTCTTTATTTCCTCTTAAAAAATAAAAACAACTAAAAGCCTGCAGTCTTTTTTTCAGATATGTTCTAAAATAATTAACGACTAAACAACAATTTATTCATTAGAGCACCGAAAAATATAATTTTTAGACAAAGTTTTAAGGAACAAAAAATAGCACTGTTTGAAGACGTCAATCGAAACTCAATTTTTAATATTTTTTATTCAACTTCAAGCTTAGTCACTATTGTTACCCGAAAAAATAATAATTATACTATAATTTAAGTAAGATATATGTTCGCATTTACGTTTAGTATTTGTAAATTAAGTTCATGAATAACATTTTTCGTTTCGTCCCTATTCACCCGCCTGTCCCAATTTATCCCATTCTACGGTATTTGTTTCAAAAATTCATCACAATCATTGCTTTTAGCGAATTTCCAAAAGTGAAACTGGAAATACGCTACTACAGCAGGTGTCATGACGGGACCTAAGCCCGGGATCATAACAGAAATGTGTTTTGAGGTCCCTAGAATACGAAAATGATATTCACTAAAATTTATATATATATATATATATATATATATATATATATATATATATATATATATGTGTCGCCACGATAACTCTCGAACGAAAGTCTAATGCTTATGAAATTTTGTGTGCGGACTGGATTCTGAATTAGCTCGGCTAAGTTCGTTAGCCAGACACGTCGGATGCCCAGAAGTAGGTTTTCTGGCCATTTTTTATCATTCGATCCTATCATAAGACAGTTCGATTTTTACATCGTTGAAAAGGAAAAAAAAATTATGAAGAAAATATTCTTATAATTTTCTTTCTATTTTAAGTATTTTTCGAGAAAATGTAAATTTTCACCATTATATTAGTTTTCTTTCTTTGTTAGTCTAATAAGTAATTTATATTTATATCTCAGTTCTTTATGAAGTATAAAAATATTTCACTTTTTTATTAAAGAATTTTGTGAGAACAAGTGAAGTCTATTCACATACATGTGTTATAACACACATACATGTATAGAGTTTTGTTTCTCATTTATTGCATTATAATTAGCATGGTTCTATCTCAAGTTGAAAAATGAAAATTAAACAGATTTTCTAAGCTAATGTAATGAAGAATTTTTTTTTTTTTTTATTGAGTTTTTAAGTAAACAAGAAATTGAAGATTATGTTATGATATAATATTATTAAATATGAAACAAAACAAAATATGTACAATGTACATATGTATGCACGGAAAAATATTTTGAATCGATTTTGAAAATTTTTTCACTAATAATTAATAATGTTAAAAAATTAAACCATTTCAAATGGATTTAAGGTATTTTATGTGAGGTCGAGGTTTTCGGGACCTAAAAAGGCCAGAAATTAATTAAACAATCGATTTTAAAAATTTTTTCACAGTTAGTAAGTTAAAGTATTTGAATTAATTAATTAAATGATGTCCGCAAGAAGCTTACGGACTGCCATAAGTTATATGAGATCCTTAGAACCCTTTTCTTACTGTTAGAGTACTAGACTTGTATGAGTTTCGCCAGGATTTACTGATCCCATAATTGTAAAAAAAAACTAAGCGACCAATTTTAAAAATTTCTTCACTGTTACAGAGCTAAACTATTTTAGATAGATTTAGAATACATTATGTAAGGTCCGCCAGGGTCCACAGGACCCAAAAGTGTCAAAAATAAACTAACTGACCGATTTTGAAAATTTTTTCACTGTTACAGAGCTAAACTATTTTAGATAAATATCAATTACGTTATGTAAGGTCCGCCTGGGTCCATAGGACGCAAAAGTGTCAAAAATAAACTGCCTGATCGATTTTGAAAATTTTTTCACTGTTACAGAGCTAAACTGTTTTAGATAAATATAGATTCCGTTATGTAAGGTCTGCCAGGGTCCATAGGATCCAGAAGTGTCAAAAATAAACTAACTGACCGATTTTGAAAATTTTTTCACTGTTACAGAGCTAAACTATTTTAGATAAATATAGATTACGTTATGTAAGGTCTGCCAGGGTCCATGGGATCCAAAAGTGTCAAAAATAAACTAACCGACCGATTTTGAAAATTTTTTCACTGTTGGGGAACTCAGCTTATTTAGATAGACATACATTACGTTATTTAGGGTCCGCCAGGGTCCATGGGACCCAAAAGTGGTAAAAATAAACTAACCGACCGATTTTGAAAATTTTTTCACTGTTACAGAGCTAAACTATTTTAGATAAATATAGATTACTTTATGTAAAGTCTGCCATAAATAATATATAAAATAATATTATATTTAGATTGCATTCAAATATTTATTAATTATGTAAATAAATTTAATATGTAAATAAATTATTTATAACAATTAAATTTAAAATATGAACTTGGTGGTGAGGACACCTATAGCAGCTGCCCTTGGCACCCGTCAGGGATATTTATCCCCCATTGGTGTCAAGGAGGCTAAGGGTGCCAGGGGTAGTTTATGCGCAATATAGAAATCTTCGGATTCCATTAGCCTCTGACTACCCAAGATCGGCAGCTTTCCTTCTCGAGGTGCCACTGTTTTCACAAAAGATGCCGGATCAAAATTTTCGACGAGGACGAACGTCGTATGACCGACAGAGATATCCACCGTATGAGAGAAACACCACCGTCTGATTGTGCAATAGCTTCTCGCCCGGATGTCTGGCAACAGTTCGTGTGCGTTTAGTATCCGTATGTGTGTGATTTTCAAAGTCGTGAGTCGTGTTCCGCCCAGTTGATTGGTGATATTTTTATGCTGTGATTTGTGGTAGTCTGATCTGTGATAGATTTCGTCCTGTGATATTATTGTTTTTACTCTTTATAGTGTATACTGGTTTGTGCACACTAGTGTTACACATCTGTGATATATATTTACTGTGATACTTCTCGATCTTTGTCTTTGTTATTTCGACGGGTAGGAATGTGGTACTCGACGCACTCTTTCGCTGTATGAGTCGACGTCTAACCGAACAGCTTGAGCAAGCTCGCCCAGTAAGTAGACGTCGTCGTCCCTCATATGGATGCGGTTCTGGGCGTCGATGTGGCCGCTTCCGCCCCGTCGGCATGGTGAAGACAGTCTTGGTCAGATTTTGTCTGTGATACTCTGTGGCATTGTCTTGTTCCCTGTAGCCCCGATTCGGACGAACGTCGCTGAGTCAAGTACCGGTCTCCCGGGTAAGTTGAACCCCGACGTCTGACTGAAAGGTTGTAAGTTACTCACTTAGTAAGCAGACGTCACTTGTTCCTTACACGGATGAGTTCCTATGAGTTGACGAAGCCGTTTCGGAATTGTCGGAGTTATGGAGACCAGGATCGTGTCACAGAGCAATAATTCGACTGGAACCTATGTGATATTGTTGTTTTATTTTTTAATCAAAGTTTGCGTTGTTTTTAATCGCCTTGTGCTTGTTTTAACTTTTTTATCTTTTGTTGTGCCACCAGGGAGCTCTTTGCACCCCTGGCGGTGTTTTTTTGATTCTTCTTGTTTCGTGACTTTGCATCGATTATTTGTGAAATTGCTCCGCACCACTGAGTTTTGTGTCTGTATCAGTGGTGTGAAGAACGTAATTTTGCCCATTTGGGGACAGAACACTACATCTTGTCGCCTAGTGCGTCATGTCCTGCCTTAACCGAGCGTTTCACTAGACCCTGGGATGGCAGGGTCTGCCCGTTATTTTGTTTTAATTTATGTGTTTGTCCGTTGTCTATTGCATTTATGTGTCCCTGTCTGTTCTGTGTATATTTTATTTCCACTGTTTATGGCGACGCATGCCCATAGTAGGCGATGTCGCCGGGTGCGGCTGACCGCGCCATCCACCGGCAGCAGTACCCCAATTTTAAATAAAAAAAAAAAATATGAACTTTTCCAGAAATTTGAAAATTTGAATTTTTTTGTTCGTTTATACGGTTTAGATTTTATAATACCCATGTTTCTGTCAAAATTCGTATTGACTGATTCTCTGATTAATAGTTCTATATTTGAATCGCTTTACAAAAATTTAAAGTGGAAACTTAAATTGAAAAACTGAGACTGATTGTAATTGAATTGTAATTGAAAAATAACTTTTTCACATGCTTCCTCTATTTTCCTACATTTTATCATAGTGACAATATCTTTGGTGAGAACGTTCTTCGTTTTCATGATTAACGACTCTCTATTTTTAGGGATAAAATCTAAACGAAAGTGGCAAAAATTTATTTTCAAATATAAAGAAGAGAATACGATATATAAATGATCAAATTGTTTGTCAAATTTTACGTGTTTGTCAAATTATTTGATAGTATATTTGATATTTGAAAGTAGCTACTTGATAGTAGCTTTGTTTGACCCGTTTGTCAAATAATGTACGTGTTGGATGAAAATCTTGATTGATCAACTTGTTTGCCGTGTTTGACTAACAAGTTTGAAGGTGAGCGACAGTGTTTGTTGTGTTTGTCAAACAAGCTCTATTATATCATATTCAAGATCTAAGCCTTTAGCTTTAAATTGCTCTGAAATGAATAGCAAATTTGACAAAATTTTTGCGAATTTCTGTACGAGCAACCTTTTTTCTATAATTTTCATTATTTATTCTATGTTTGGCCAAGTTGTATCTAATAAAGTTATTTTATGGAGACCACTAGTGTGACACTACGGGCAAGTTTGTAAAATTTGTTATAGAGCTTTGATTTGATCGTTTAAGCCATTGTTTGATGAAAACGTGAAGTTTGACAAACAAATTTGATCGTTTACAAGGTGCTAACTCAGCTTCAATGAAAATAGATTCAAATTTTATGTAATTTCATTTTTTTTCTTTTTTTAGCGAATTTCGAAAACTCGAAATTCAGCTATTACAGTAGGTGTCATGACGCAATCTGAGTCCGGGACTATGGCAGAAATCTGTTTTGAGGTCCCTAGAATACGAAAATGATATTCACTAAAATTTATATATATATATATATATATATATATATATATATGTGTCGCCACGATAACTCTCGAACGAAACGTCTAATGCTTATGAAATTTTGTGTGCGGACTGGATTCTGAATTCGCTCGGCTAAGTTCGTTAGCCAGACACGTCGGATGCCCAGAAGTAGGTTTTCTGGCCATTTTTTATCATTCGATCCTATCATAAGGCAGTTCAATTTTTACATCGTTGAAAAGGAAAAAAAAAATTATGAAGAAAATATTCTTATAATTTTCTTTCTATTTTAAGTATTTTTCGAGAAAATGTAAATTTTCACTTTTATTCTTTCTTTGTTAGTCTAATAAGTAATTTATATTTATATCTCAGTTCTTTATTAAGTATAAAAATATTTCACTTTTTTATTAAAGAATTTTGTGAGAACAAGTGAAAACTATTCACATATATTTGATATAACACACATACATGTATAGAGTTTTGTTTCTCATTTATTGCATTATAATTAGCATGGTTCTATCCCATGTTAAAAAATGTAAATTAAACAGATTTTCTAAGCTAATGTAATGAAGAATTTTTTTTTTTTTATTGAATTTTTAAGTAAACAAGAAATTGAAGATTATGTTATGATATAATATTATTAAATATATGAAACAAAACAAAGTATGTATAATGTACATATGTATGCACGGAAAAATATTTTGAATCGATTTTGAAAATTTTTTCACTAATAATTAATAATGTTAAAGAATTAAACCATTTCAAATGTATTTAAGGTATTTTATGTGAGGTCAAGGTTTTCGGGACCTAAAACGGCCAGAAATTAATTAACCAATCGATTTTAAAAATTTTTTCACAGTTAGTAAGTTAAAGTATTTGAATTAATTAATTAAATGATGTCCGCAAGAAGCGTACGGACTGCCATAGATTATATGAGATCCTTAGAACCCTTTTCTTACTGTTAGAGTACTAGACTTGTATGAGTTTCGCCAGGATTTACTGATCCCATAATTGTAAAAAATAAACTAAACGACCAATTTTAAAAATTTCTTCACTGTTACAGAGCTAAACTATTTTAGATAGATTTAGAATACATTATGTAAGGTCCGCCAGGGTCCACAGGACCCAAAAGTGTCAAAAATAAACTAACTGACCGATTTTGAAAATTTTTTCACTGTTACAGAGCTAAACTATTTTAGATAAATATCGATTACGTTATGTAAGGTCCGCCTCGGTCCATAGGACCCAAAAGTGTCAAAAATAAACTGCCTGATCGATTTTGAAAATTTTTTCACTGTTACAGAGCTAAACTGTTTTAGATAAATATAGATTCCGTTATGTAAGGTCTGCCAAGGTCCATAGGATCCAGAAGTGTCAAAAATAAACTAACTGACCGATTTTGAAAATTTTTTCACTGTTACAGAGCTAAACTATTTTAGATAAATATAAATTACGTTATGTAAGGTCCACCAAGGTCCATAGAACCCAAAAGTGTCAAAAATAAACTAACTGACCGATTTTGAAAATTTTTTCACTGTCACAGAGCTAAACTATTTTAGCTAATATAGATTACGTTATATAAGGTCTGCCAGGGTCCATGGGATCCAAAAGTGTCAAAAATAAACTAACCGACCGATTTTGAAAATTTTTTCACTGTTACAGAGCTAAACTATTTTAGATAAATATAGATTACGTTATGTAAGGTCTGCCAAGGTCCATGGATCCAAAAGTGTCAAAAATAAACTAACCGACCGATTTTGAAAATTTTTTCACTGTTGGGGAACTAACTATTTTAGATAGACATACATTACGTTATTTAGGGTCCGCCAGGGTCCATGGGACCCAAAAGTGGTAAAAATAAACTAACCGACCGATTTTGAAAATTTTTTCACTCTTACAGAGCTAAACTATTTTAGATAAATATAGATTACGTTATGTAAAGTCTGCCAGGGTCCATCGGATCCAAAAGCGTCAAAAATAAACTAGCCGACCGATTTTTAAAATTTTTTCACTGTTGGGGAGCTAAGCTATTTTAGATACATATAGATTACGTTATGTAAGGTCTGAAATGTCAGTAGGACCTAAAAGTGTCAAAAATAAAATAACTGACCGATTTTGAAACCCTTTTACTATTACCAAGGTAAACTATTTTAGATAGGTACAGGTTGTGTTATCTGAGATCCACAACTGTCCTGCGGATGCAAATGCGGCGTAGAATGCTACACAACGGGTTTTGAATATATATATATATATATATATATATATATATATATATATATATATATATATATATATATATATATATATATATATATATATATATATATATATATATATATATATATATATATATATATATATATATATATATTACATAAAGTCCGCCTAGAATATACGGTCGAGCTGATTTTTTAATGAGGTCCACCGGGATCTTGCAGATCCGAAAACGCCAGTAATAAGCTATCGAACCGATGCTAAAAAATTTCTCACTGCTAGAGAATTAAATTATTTTAGATGGATACAACTATGCTGCACAAAATTCGTTCGGGTTCTTGGGTCCCCAAAACTACCAAAACTAATTACCCAGCTGATTTTAAAAATTCTTTTACTCTTAGAAAGCTAAACTATTTTAAATAGGTACAGGTCTTAGATGAGATCCGCCAGTGCCCAAGATTTGGAAATTCGCTATGTTATGCAGATGCTGCGACAGGGGTATTTTATACTTACCTGCGTATAATGTACTTTGAAAATTTGTTATCTTTCTGAACCCTGTGAGTAAAAAATTTCTTTTTCACTTACACCAAAATAACACATTTCATAAATTCATATTTTCAGAATTTATTCATTTCACAGAAAATTCTAATTTATTAAAAAAACCAAATAATTAATAATAATAAAAATTAAAATTAAAAAAAGAAAACCTTTATTTATATTTGAATTTTTATAAACACATGTATTAAATATTTTATATCCATTTTAACTAAATTGTCAAATTTTCCACACACATTGTTAATTATTTAACATGGCTTTAACTCCGTTGTCCCGGTGTCCTGAGAGATTTTCTTGGGACGTTGCCCGTCTATTTTTTCCAGTCTTTCAAACTACTAATTTCTTATTTTCATCTTATATTCGTAAGTACACAATTTTTCGTTCTAAATAACGAATAGCACAAAACAATTCACTAAGTATGATATTAAAAGATCAACTAGGTTGGTTTTTTTCTGGAAGTCACAAAGAACTTTTTCATGAGCGTAAAACAGTTTTTGAGACTGGTTGTATCATCAAAATAAGGTTGAGATTGATATTTCATAACTGAGTTCCATGTCAAAATGTTAAAACGTATGCAAAAACATATTCACAGCAAGTCAAAATATTTTACACCTAAAAATATTTTTAAAAAATTAATTACATATTAAATTTTCTTGGTTTTTTAAATTTTACCTTAGCATAGCAATAAAAATAACGACAACGTTTACTTTTCTTAACTTTTTAATCATATATTACCTACATAAATAAATTATTATTGTAATATTAAGTATTTTGTTTATGTCATGATTTCTGTCAAACTCAAACAATTAAACAATCAAAATTACCGGAATGCATTCAAATTTAAATACAGAACTGTAGCTAAGTGCCGCTCAGAGCGCCCCTATGCACAAGTAAGAAGTACCCACATTACATTGCTGGCGTTCGAAACGAAAATTTTGTTAGCGTAACGTTAGCTAACTGAGCTTTTACCGTTACAAACCAGAGGGCTCCAAAAATAAAACTACCCAACCGATTTTGAAAATTTTTTCACCTTTTAAAAGTTAAATTCTTTTAAATGCACATATGCTATAATATTTGAGATTCACCAGGGTTCTAGGGGCCCAAAAGCGCTAAAAATTAACTACTTAACCGATTTTGAAAATTTTTTCACAGTTAGAGACCTAAACTATTTTAGATGGGTACAGATTGTTGTATGAGATTCGCCAGTGTCCAATCTTTAGAAATTCACTATGTTATACAGATGCTACGACAGAGGTATTTAAAAACGTTACTATTAAATTGTTGCGCATTAAATATTGCTGGTAATTGAAATTGATAAGAAGTATTAGTTTTATTGAATCAATGCTTAAATAAACAATCAAACTTTCTCTGATTACGTTTATGTCTGTCCGTTAATATATTATGCACGCGTTTTAATTGAATCATTTAGGTATTGTTGGTTTCAAGGCTATTTTTCTGTATCGGTATGCATCGACCGGCTTGGTTTTCTCTATGTTGGTTCCTAAATCTAGAAAAGTACCCCGTGTTTCAAAATTAGTATGTTTGCTAGGTTCACCTTGTTTTTGAGTATATCGTCTTTAGGTACCTACGATTTGTATTACGAGTTTTTTTAAACTGGGTATTTCGACGTCCGTTACCTTGTTTAAATTGATTATTAAAATTTTTCGGTTCCTGTTGGAAATTATTTTGTCTATTATTATGAGTATTACCTAATTTAGAGTAATTATTATTTAAATTTTGAGACCTACGGTAATTATTGTTGTAACCATTATTATTTGAGAAATTATTACGTTTAAAATTGATTTGTTCAGGACGAGAATCAAATGGACGATTAACACCGTTAAAATTTTCACGACGGTTATTAACAAAATTTGGGCAATTTCTCTTAATGTGGCCTTCCCTATTACAATTGAAACAATTAACTTTTTGATTAACCGAATTAATGTCGTACATATTACGCGATCCTATTAATGACTGTATAGTAATCTCTGTCTGTTTTGCCAATTCGATAACCCTGTCAAATCTAATGTTAGTTTTAAATCAATAAATTAAATCCTTGTCACGTTTAATACGTATAATCTGTTTGCCTACATCATTATCTACAAGTTTTAAATCTTCTGTTAAAACTGCATTTCTTAAAATTTTTCAACGAGTTGCGAAATTGTCAATATTTTCTTCAAGGTTTTGACTACAATGGGCTAGAGTTTGAATTTCTTGTCTGGGTGTTAATTTTTTCGTGTATTTTTTAATTAAAGGATCCTGTAACCATTGAAATGTAATATCCGGTTTGATTTTCGCGAAAAATTCTTTGACATTTTCATTCGGTTTTCCCAAAAATTCTGGTAATGCCACTAAAATAGGACCTGTTACATTAATAGGTGGGGGTTTTTGAGCCTGAGTGGTTGCGCTTGATGACGCAATGGGTGTGATAGTCACGTTTTGACTAAAAATATTACCGGGTGTTACAAATTTTGATTGAACGGTTACGACAGACGACGTACCAGGAGTATATTTTTTTTTTCTAAATAAAATTTAAATTTTAATGAAAATTTGATAATTAAACTACAATTTTATTTCTGAAATATACGTTCGAGCGTGCTTTAAACAGATAGCAATGACAAATTATGAAAAAAAAGGAATTTTTTTTTGGTTTCGTTCACCAGTTTCTAAGCAGCGATGCGGTGTGGGGGTAATTTCGCTAATCCCAAACGCTGGCCATCATATTGTAATATATTACCAGAGTAAAGAAGGTAGCTTCAGTGGTTGATTGAATTATTCCACCGACGCCACCATATTTGTAATGTACTGGGATTTGTAAGGAAAAATGGTAGCTGTGGCTGTATTTAAGTTAAAATATTTTGTAATTTTTAGTCCAAAATTTATGGGTTTTGGGACGCGGTTAAACGACTCAAAGGGTTACTCAAACGTAGTTACAAAAAATTGAATAGACAATATGCATGGTTTTTAGAAAGTTGTGAAATTTTTTTTATTAAATATTCTATACATGTCACAAATTCTTATGACAGTTCTTTTGTTTGATTAATTTTAGTTTTCGTAACGAAATTAATGTAATTTTTTACCTTAAATAAAAATTGCCGCCAAAATGATACATTCGAGCAATAGGTACAGCGATCCTATTGGTTGTTACACTTGTGACGTTTAACGTAAGTAAAACACAAGATATGCCGAATACATAATATGTATATTATACTGAATAAAATATGCACAAAAGGTATAACGTAGGATATCATAAATAAGAGGATACTCGCCATAAACTTTGTCACTGGTACGAAAACATATATCAAGTAGAAAAAAAATACATTTTTGAATATTTAAAAGTATTTGGTAACTTGTCGGAATCAATATTGGTTATGTTCAGCAGATTTCAACGCTCAATAAGCGATTAGTGATCAATTGAAGCAGTTTTTTTTTTTTTTTTTTATTCTGGTGAACGTTTTTTATACGACGACAATGACAGTTAATATTTGACAAGCAATCAGCCAATCAGTGTTGACTATTTCCAATAGCACATTCCGCTTCTTTGCAGCGTACTTTAAATATGATCGAAAACATGGCGACCGCTAAGTAAACATGTTGCAACTCAACGGAAAAAAAAGTACCATTCAACAGAAAATCATAAACCGTTTTGCAACTGTTGAGTTCTGCTGAACGTAGTTAATATTAATTATTTTTAAAATTGATTTGGATAACCAGGAAACTATTAAATATTAATCATTATTTTTAAAAAAGTAGTTGCTTTGAAAAAATAAAAGAAAAATCTTTATTGATTTTAATTTTTGAAAAAATTTGTAAAAGGAAACGGTCTTAAAAAATTAAATTAATAATTAATTAATAATTATTATTTAATTTATTAACTATTTAATATATTTGCTAAATTTTATTCGTCAAACAAATTAAAATATTGATAGATGTAGAAAGCAGAGGAAAATAATAAACGATTCGATTTTTGATATTATTCGATGACAATCATCACATGTTTGAGTAATTATTTTTGACTACGTAATTATTGTTAATAAGTTATGAATTAATGAACAATCCAAATTATTAATTTAATTATTCTTTCTAAGTTAAACTAAATGGTTTTTATTAACATTTAATTTATTTCCAATATATTTTACGCAAACTTTGGATAGAAATTGCCGGAACCAATCAGCGTTCAACACACATGTCACCACTCTCTTTATTATAGGCACTCTAGGTTCACTATGGTTCCAAAAATATACACCATTAACACGTATTAATCCGCAACAGACAATTTTTTTTTTTAGTTTTCGCATTTTGGCTGTGAACGCCCCATTTATTGTCTATTTTTATATTCACTTATTATTACACGAGAGGCTTGTATTTTTTCGAATAAATTTGGATTTGTCTAACGAAAATTTGTTGCCTAGCAATTAAGCGAGAAGAACTATCAACCAACAAAAACGCGACAGCGTAACTGAAGCGTTTTTGGGTTGACAGTTCTTCGAGTTAGATTGCTATTAGCAAGAAATTTGAGTTGTAGAAAACACAAATCTATTCAGAAAAAATATAAAACTCAAGTGTAATACGATAAGATAATTTAACGAATAAAATAAATTAGTATACTTCATATTATTATTTAATCCATTGTTACTATGGTTCTGCAATCAGTTACCAATCAGTTTACCAATTGGAATTTTTGTTTCGTTTTTATCGTGTTTACCTATAGTGAATTGCCCAATTAAATGTTTTGTACTACTCGTATTTTTTTCGCTGTAAAAATTTGTCCTACCTTTTTTTCCATAGTAAAAGTAAAAAAAACTAGAATATTCTTATGGGACTTGAGGCACATGAGTTAAATTATCAGTTGAAAAAAAGATGTGAAATAAATAATGTAATAAATTAGTATGTATATAGTATGTATGCATAAATTTATGCATATTAAAATACACTGATACTTTGCTCATGTTTTAATGGCATAAGTATAAGAGGATTCTGGAATTTTTTTTTTTTTTTTGGGGGGGGGGGTAGTTTAAATGAGCAGCCTTTTGAGAATGATGTCATTATAATTAAATATTATTAAGAGAAAATATAATGTTTATATGCCTGAAAAAAATTGAAAAGGATTGGATTGATTTTGAAAATTTTTTATTGTTAGAAGCCTAAACAAATTTAAATGGATATAGGGTATAATAAACAAATATTTCACTTCGCAAAATACCATTATATATTTTTTAAAACTGTGACAATATTGTTTCGAACCGTCAATTCATTCTTAAAAAAAAAATTCTGTTTGAAAATGAACTGACGGTTTGAAACAATATTGTCACAATTTCAAAAATAAAAGTGGTATTTTGCGAAGTGAAATATTTGCTTATTATTTACAAATACGGAATACCATAAAGTAACACTTAAATCTATTAATTTTATAGGGTATGTTATATTTATAAGTTCCATCAGAGTACTACGGACGTAAAAACGCAAAATTGAATTACCCAATCGATTCTGAAATCATCGCAAACCGCTTGAAATTTCTACAAAATTTTCCATTACGTAACCACACTTAGCCACGCCGCACAGTGGAGTATTTGGCCTTAAATCATGGCCAAATCGAAAAATCCAATGTTCACTAATATTTTTAAACTTTCACTAGTATTGTTAAACTACGCCTTCCTGTTTTGGACTGATAAATATCTGGTTTATCCGTTCGGCCGTATACCGGGTCAATAAGGCATGTTCAGACATTATTACCGTCAGTTGAAGTCAGAACTTTTTTAACAGTAGAATATCATGGCTTTATTATGATTTTTATAGTCAAAGTATAATTGTTCAGTTTTTTATTTGTCTAATTAACTTGAATTATTTTTTCCTCATTAATTTATAAGGTGAATGGTCAATGTTTGTTTATCATGCCTAAAATAATTTTAAAATAATTCCTTGTATATTTTTATGACATTTTTAAGTCAAGTTTATATTCAAGTAATAAAATTTGATTGTAAATTATTAAAGATAAGGATCTAAACACCTTCTGGGCTTTTCCGGGCAAATTTGTTTATATCACTTCATTCTGCATGTTACAGAGAAACAATTCCTGGAATAAAACTTCCCGCATGTACTTGCCATTTCTATAAAATTAGTTTAATTATTTTATTAGAAATTATACATTTCGAGTTTCATAAGTATAACATAAAGAGTATATATTGAAGCATCCTTGATTTTTTTTCTCTTGATATCTGTATCAACACATTTATGCTTTAAATAATACAGGGGTGTATACAGTCAAGCATCTTGGGGGGAGACGGGGGTCACGCAGGAAATGAAAGAATTAAAACAATTTCTGAAACAAAATTAAGAAACAAAAATTGAAGCTGACGAGTGACGAGCAAAAAAAAACACGCTGCTTGGTAATAATAATGGACTAATTATATAACATTTGCCGATATTGTGCCCAAGATTAAATAATATCTAATGTATATTTTTATATCAACGGGGGGGGGGGGGCATGACCCCTTGACCCGCCCCCCTCACTGTATATACTCTTGAAATGATACCTAAATAAATAAGTAATTGGATCTAATTGTATTTTACAGTAAAATTTAACAATAAAATACAATTACTATTTTTGGCCCGATTTTATTATCAAATACTCTATACTGTGCGCCGGCGACTTATGCCAATTTTTTTAATAAGCGTTTCATGATGATAACTTTCTAACCTTCAATCGACATAAGTGCGAAAATCGTATCAAATTCCCTTTTTTCTATGCAGGTTTACGCTAACATTTCAACCCTTTAGCCATTTGCGCGACTTATGCCTACCATTGTCCACAGCTAGATTTTAACTTAACATTATGTTAGTGCATATGGCATAAGTGCGAAAATCACACCAAAACGCTTCTTTTTTCGCAAAAAGAAACTTAATTTTCGATATAAAAGCCACGCGCGCGGAATTCAAATTTTTCCTTAAATTTCTTAAAATTTTCATAACCTGCATTACTCCCCGAGGCATAAGTGCGAAAATCGCGCAAGGTTTTTTGTTATTATCTCCCGCTCTATAATACTTAGAAAGATTTACAGATTAATTTCAATAGCATTTTATTGTATGTATAGATTAAAAAAGAAAAGGGCGCGGTTTAAAGAAAAAGAAAAGCAATTGGACGTCTTAAGAGATATATAAAAAGTTTTCATAATATATCTAAATCTAAGATAAGAGATAATGTTATGCGTTTTTAAATAAATGTTATCAAATACAGTCGACTCTCGTTAATACGAAACTCGAGGGACTCTTAAAATATTACGAATTATAGAGAGGTTCAAATTATCGCAGGTAACAATTTTATTTTTTTAAGCATTTGCGATGAATGAACTTGAACTTGTCTCAAAATATACTTACAATCTTTCTGTCTATTTCTCTCTGCAACTTTGAATTGTCGAGTGTTTGACGCCGATGAGTTCGAATTAACGCGTAGTTCTGTTACATAGCAATGACTTTTTCGTTCGAGTTACCAAGGATATAAAAATGTATTGTTTTAGTTCGAAATATAAAGAGATTTTGTAGGTAACTCGTGATACCTTTGAATTATAGAGAGTTTCGAATTATCGCAGGTTTGAATTAACGAGAGTCTACTGTACTTGTATATTAAATTAGTATTATATTTTAATAAATAGGTAACAATTTTTAATCCTGATTTTAATATATTCTAATTTAAAAAAAAATTACTGTTTGAATTTGTTACATCAAAGTTAGTTTTTTTGACCATTTAGATTCCTACTTACTAAAGCAATATTATATTAGCAAACATTTGTGAACATTTAGAAAATATTTCCGAGTTATATATTTTTTCGAGGAGATATTAGAGGCCAGGTAAATGGTTAAGCCAGATAATTCGGAGCAAATGTTCAAGGGTCAGAGAGCTCAATAAATTCTGCAGTAAAGAAAATGAATCTTACCAGATCCTTCTATGCCTTCCTGTTTTCCACTCACCAAGGGATATTCTTTGCCTGCTTTAAGGGTTAGTTTTGTTGTGCAGACTCTATGCCGTTGATAAATTTCCCTTCTCTCGGATTAAAAAACTCCAAAATCTTTCCGGTTTTAAGAGTTTTTCGAATACTTCTTATGAATTTGGAGGCAATTTTTACCCATTAGACAGATACAGTCGAAGCAGTTAGGGGATATTATGCTAAGTGCACTGTATAATTAGACAATCATGAAGCATATTATATCAAATAGACTTGTTTGATAATGATCATATTGACATATTGATAATGATCATATTGATAAATGTTTTAACAATAAAAGTGGTATTTTTGCAAAGTGTTTTATTTATTAGTAGCTGCTGCAAATGTTTGGGGACATTTATCCCAGTTAAAAAATGAAAAAACTGGTGATATCTATCGTGCTATTCATCATTGCAGTGTTTTTATTTTAACTGTTAGAATTGACAAGCTCACAAGTTTTTAAGTAATTAAATTAGGAAATTGAAGTTCTCAGTCGAAAACATGATGCAGTAGAGGGTTAAATATATAAATCATAGTTATGTTAATATGTAACAATCAGGGCCGGATTTATTTTTGTGGAGGCCCCAGGGCACTTCTTATGTGGTGGCCCCTAAGTACTTTTGTGGAGACTCCTGCTAAAAAAATAAGGAATTTCCAAAATATTCCAAATTTTCTTAAAATTACGAATGGCGAGCAAAAAAAAAAAACGGAAAAGTGCTTATTCATTACATTCTACTCCTCTTTTAAGAGGTTTTGTTGAGGCCCCCATTGTGTGAAGGTCCCGGGGCACGTGCCCGAAATGTCCTTATGTAAATCCAGCTCCGGTAACAATGAGAAAATTAATTTAGTGAACTTATTAAGTTAATAAACTTAAAATAATATTAGAAAGGTTTACTTTGTGAAAATCCATATTAAAAACATGGGATCGTTGCTTTGTCACTTTTCACAACAAAATTTCGTACAAACACGAGTCGATTCGGCTATTACGCAATCATCAGGTGTAAAACACAACTAAAAACTGTTCTTTTAGACGAAACTATTATAAATTGAAGTGAATAATGTATTAGTGGGGGATGTTAGAGATAGAGGCAGATATAAGCACATCAAACAAATGTAAGAGAAATCCCAAGTTAACAAATTATTTCGATAAAAGTAAAATTTTTTTTTGTATTATTTGTAGTACCTACAGCGAATTTTATTTTAAAAAGGTTAAGTATAATCTCATTAAAATGACTGAAGTAAGTTGGGAAAAACCCGACATTTACGACACGTGAAAACAGCGGTGAACGTTAATTACAAGAAATAAAGGATAAATTATACAGGTATCGGACGGTGCTAAATTGTCAAAAATAGAGATATGTATTGATTTGAACGAAAAATTACACCCCCATCAGGTAGCTGCTTTTGTTAAACTAAAAGGATTGTTAAAAGGATGTAGAAACAGAATTATTGTATAAAACCATTTGACTATAAATATTAATTACCAGGAATCAATAAAATTATTAAAAACGGTTACCTGTCAGCTACAGTCTTCAAAAACAAATATAAGATCTATTGTGTTTTTCACCTGATGATTGCGTAATGGCCGAAAGTCGACTCGTGTTTGTACGATTTTTGTTGTGAAAAGTGACAAAGCAACGATCCCATGTTTTTAATAAACTTAATTTCTGCGTGGAAAATTAGAGTATAAAAACGGAACTTTTGACAAAATAGATTTGTGTTCAGGGCCGTGGAGAGAAATAGCAAAACCCGGGAATAAAGCACATTTCTTAAATTTCTGCTCGAAAAAATAAGTGACGAGCAAATAAAAAAGGCACACTTTTTAAAAATTTCTGTCCAAAAAAATAAGTGACGAGCAAAAAAAAATTTTTACTTTTTCACGAACCCCTACGACCGCTACAGACCCCAGGGCTACATCATCGGCTAGCCCACTCTCTTGTCGAGTCTGTTTGTGTTTAAAAGAAATTATGTGACATTATATTTTTTTACTCACAAAGACGATTTAAAGAGATAGTAATCAGAGCCTTTCCTGTATAGAATACCTATGTAATCAGAATACTTGTGGCTAGCGGAAATTATTACAATATATTTTTATTGTTGCATTTATTATTTAATATTGCATACCCACTTGTGTTGCTGATAACAGTGTATTGAAAAAATGTCTGAATAACAATTGTATCTGCAGGTTGTCATGAAAAATAAGATGTGCTATTGTTTGTAAACAAGTTGTTTTTATATCAACTTATGAGACCTCTTTAATTTGTTGATTTATTTACTCTGGAATATTATCTTATGCAATAGACATTTTTGTACATAGCTTTGATTTTAATGGTCGTAAATAATACAGAATAAAATACATATATACTATAGTAAGGGTAAATTGTAATATAAGCCATCACAGTAACGATGTACTTTTTTAAGTGAACAGACTGTATGTATTTACTTTAACAAGTAAAATAATGGAAAGTACACGTTTTTAATACTCTGATTAAATTATATTTATTTTATAATGAAATTGTACTGACATTCTTTACGATATTTCATAATAAAAAACAAAATAATTTTACTCCATCATCAAGGGCGTCCATATGATAATTTGCATGGGGGGGGGGGCTAGAACTGGGGATAAGGAAAATTTTTAATATTTTGGATGACGAATTTCGACTCGTAAGTAGCCATAAAAGTGTCAATTAAGGACCGGTGAGAAAAATGACGGGCCTCTGAGTACAAAAAACATTTTTTTCTCCAAAATTCAAGTAGCAAGTATACAGGGTGTAAAATATATAAATTTTATAACTAGGAGGCGAGAAAGGTCTCAGTTTACTAATTAAGTTTTGCTAGTTAATTTGTTCCGATTATGTTTCATTTCAGAAATTTTTGATTGTCAAAAAGTTGTTAAAAAATGGCCCCTAGAAAAAAAACCTTAATCAGGCTCTGACTACCTAACCACTTTTTTGTTTCTGTTTTTTTGAATGTTAAACTTTTTGTCAACAAAATATGTTTTGTACTTATTTACGACTTTTCAAATTTAACATATTTTGTAGTAAAATAAATTTTACGTGGTATTTCATAATTTTAAATTTAGAAAACATCTGTAACTGATTTCAGTAATTTAAACATCACTGACTTACATCAACTTTAATACAGTTCTTTCACAGATTTAATACATTTAACACATATTTAACACAAACCGGCGAAAATAATTATCATAGTCAATTAACAATAATTAACCATTTCAAATTCAAAATTATACCGAACATTATATTTTGCGTTAAGTAGATAGAGCCTACGTGTTAATACGTACAAAAGTTCATTCTTCCAAAGATAAGATAAATATTATTTTTTCTTGTTGAAACTTTCATTTAAAATTCGTATTGCAAAAGAAGTAGGGAAATGTTAGCATATTGCATATTAAAGATGTTTAATTTGAAAAGATTCTGTAAAAAAAAAATTGATTCTAAACAATTTTTAATTAGAAATTTTATTCTCGTACGTCAGTGTACATGAAATTTATTTCATTGTTAAAGATACTAATAGCTTATTTATAATTAGGTCAGTAGTGTGGTGTGTTTAGAAAACCAGCTGATATTTCAGAACAATTATAAAAAATATTTACAGGGTGTCAATTTAAATACAAGCCGACCTCATATCTTTGGAATTGTAAAAAATAATTAAAATTTCTCAAAACCGTTCTAGAACATGGAGGGGGAATCAATATGGCCAATATGAGGATCTTTTGCAACCAATCCACTAGGCTACAGCGACTCCGAGCCTATTTTTGAACTTGAAACCTCACTTGTGGTACAGCATTGGAAAGCTCTTTAAAAATGCTGTTCGTTAATACCAAATATAATTTTAATTTATCGATTTTTATTTGGAGAACACGAAAAATAAATTTCAATAAGTTGATATATATTTTCTCTTATTCAAATTTACAAGTATCAAGTCAAATCCCTATTTGAAATAAAATCGTAAGAAATTATAATCTTTAAATCGAAAGATTCAAAATACTTATCATTAATTTTTCGATTATTTTTGGAAAATTATAAAAAATAATGTTTGAATCAATTTATTTAAATTTAATATTATAAATGTCAAATTACGTATTATTTTCCAAATCAGTTTATTTTTACTAATTAGAAAGTCAAAATGCACAGAAGAATACTACAATAACTAAGAATACATTTTACATAAAAATGACGGAAACTAATCTAGATCAGATCCTAAAATGATTATTCTCTAGCCCCATTATTTTCTAGCCTATTGAAACTTATTTTCTATATTCATTAAATAGTAATCGTATAGGTATTAATGAATAGCGTTTTTAAAGAGCTTTCCAATGATGTACCGCAAGTGGAGTCTTACAATTTAAAAAAATAGGGTGGCTAGAATCTTAGGGGCTGGTTGTAGAAGATACCAATGTGGATCATAATGGTTACCCCTCCATGTTAAAGAAACAGTTTTAAGAAACTTTATTACCTTTTACAGTTCCAAAGATATGATCACAGAGAACAGAGAAAACATTGCTATGTCTGTACTACTGATACCTGCGTAGACAAAAACTCCCTTCTGCTTCTCCCCACTATGTTGTGTAGATACACACTGTTTGTAGTCGTGTGGGTTTGATGTTTGCATGTGTGTGAATGGTCACACACATAACTACATAACACGTATTAGCGGACAGAGCAACGTGCAGTTTCAGTAACAATGGTCTTAATAATACATAACAATTTTCGTGCATTCGGTGATCGGCACTGAACCACTAAACGCCCTAAGTTGTGACATACCAACAAATGACTCCAAGCGATCCACACTTTTTTGATTTTAGTTTGCTTCTAGAGTTCTATGGATATGATTATTTTTTACAGGATCGGAGTGGTTTGTTTTTAAATTGACACCCTGTTTGTTTATCTTTCAAAACCAAAGTTGGGGCTACCGTATGGGAATATTGTTAATAATATTGTTAAAATGTAAAATCTATCTTTATACCTGTTTATGTATATATATGTGTTGTGTTTATGTATATATATATATATATATATATATATATATATATATATATATATATATATATATATATATATATATATATATATATATATATATGTTGTGTATAAGAGTAGAAGTTATAGCTTAGTCATAGGGTCCCGAAGAAAAATTTGGAAACCCTTATAATTACTTGATGTATAGTTACTTCAAAACTCAAAACTAATTTAAAGTACGAAAACTGGTTTCCAGTAAGTGAAATTTTATGTTAAAGTATATTTTGATATTAGATAACATCTTCCAAAAATTAAAATTAAAATTATTAAGAGAAATGTTGAAAAATGGATAAAATTTTCATTTTTCGTAAGTAGCTTCAAAAAAATTCCATGTACTGTATTGTGCGGCATATCATTAGAAAAATCCTTTAAAATCAAACTGAGGTTTTTTAACAACTTTTAATTTTTATAATTCGTTTCAGAATTTAAGAGTACAGGTGGAAAAAGATGAAGGTCCACTTGGTATTATTTTGAGTAAAACAAATTTTTAAGTTTAAAGACTTTGTACGTTCATCGGACGTTCGTTGGACGTACATTTCTTTTGCATATAATCACTTGTACCCTCAACTTTCTTTGCGTGTACATTTTTTTTAAACGGCAATAATTTCGTACTTTCATTTTTTTGTCCAATTTTTAAGAGGTGCTACAGATTCTATGAAAAAAAATATACAATATGGATACAAATCACATTTTAGACAAAAAGTGAACCCTCATCTTTTTTCGCCTGTATTCTTCATATTATTGTACTTTAAAGTCGATATGTTTTGTAAGAAATCAAATTATCACTTAACTAGCTCTTAGGTAACTTAAGTGGAAATAAATTGTCGAATATATTAATTTATTTTCATAATAAACCGTAAGAATATACCATGCCTTGCTTTATATCCCAAGAGCCAAAAAAAAAAAAAAAAACGGTACCTAAAAGAACCCTGATTTAATGTTTATCTAATACACGCTTGACGAACCTTTTAGATTTTGTATGTATGTGACTATGTATGTATGTGTAGCCCATAGAGATACATAGAGAGGCAACTTAAAAAATCGTTTAAAAAGTTAAATAGTCATTAAAGAAAAAGATGACAGCAGTCATTTGTATTTCTAAACTATATTTTGTCTTTATCTAATGAATGACAAAATACAATTGTTAAAAAAATGCTAATTTTGAGTCAGCAGTAAAAAAAGATAGCATCACCTTAAATATGTTGTTGTCACACTCTTATCAATTGTTTATATTGGGGCTTCTGTTGTCATAGATCACAGTTGTCTACAATATACTTGCTTCAAAAATAGGTACATAGTTGGCCATCCATGTATATCACTGGTGTAGCCTCAATATTATCAATACCATGCCATCCTATGATGTTTATGATTGTATTTACCAGTTTAAACTCAACTTGTGCTATCTTCGATCTTCATAAAAACTACTTCTTATGTATTTATTTACTTAACACACACACACAGACATATAGTATATTTTTTTAGTTTAGAAATGACGTCATTATCATCTCTTTTCAATTTATGACGCTAGCTGTCGTTTAAAAAAATTATACGATACTGATCCTTAAAATAGTACCTATATTAAGTTTATTTTCATTTTTTTTTTCTCACTTATTTCACTTACTATATAAGATTTCACTTACGGATTTGTGTATCCTGAATGAAAGTTAGAAAAAGATAACATACCATTAAATTAGGTATTATTAAATAATTTTTACCTATAATTTTTCATTTTACCCACCAGTATTCATACTTTTATGATACCTAGGTAGTAAAGTACCACAGTAAGGTATCATAAAAATATGAAATTAAATGGGTGAGTCAAATAAAAAATTATTTGTAAAAATTATTTAATAATACTTAATTTAATGGTATGTTATCTTTTTCTAACTTTCATTCAGTACACTTAAATCTGTAAGTGAAATCTTATATAATTTGGCAAGTAAAATAAGTGAGGAAAACAAAAAATGAAAATAAACTTTATTGGTACTATTTTAAGGATCAGTATCGTATAATTTTTTTTAAAGGAGAGCTAGCCTCATAAGTTGAAAAGAGATGACAATGACGTCATTTCTAAACTAAAAAAATATACTATACATTTATAATGGATATATTATAAATACCATTATACGTCTTATTTTTGATACTGCAGATAAAGTACATAATGCAGTAGACTGGTAGCATTCTAGAATTTTATAATAATGTCAATTGATACAGATAGTTTCGAATTTTTGTTACTACTTTTCGCTAAAGTTACACAAATTATGAATAAAATTCACTTTTTGACGATTTTAAATAAATTTTTGTTTGTAGTATAATTTGTCTTTGCCCACATCTGTGTGTCTTTACAAACTTTTAATTTTTGAAAATCATTTAAAAATGAATTTTTGATCTTAGTGAGAAAATGAGACAGGAGAAAATAAACTGTTATCAGACATTGTTATTAATTTGTGTTCATTGTCTCATGTACTTTACTTGCGAAACCATCGAATATGGAACACATTATACAGAATTTGGATACCAGTAAAATGGGTACATATTTACTTTTTGTAGATAGTGCATGAAATAAAATTGTGTACCAAAATATGTACCAATCTACTAAAAATTAAAAATTCGTGTTTTATGATAGTTAAAATAATTTTTTTTTTTAATTTCTGAAACTATAATGGATGTTTTCTTTGTGTAACTTTTCATTGTTTTGTTGGGTTCTTTTTTGGTTTTTTGACAATTCATAAGTGTAGTTTTTAATGTAATTTGCAATTAAATTAACTTTATAATACAGCAGTGTTTTATACTATTATAAGAGTTATGGTTTTTCTATATTATAGTTGCGTGGTCCCCAACCACGTAACTATTATGCATTCACACATTAGTCTTCATAAGTGATCATTAATTCCTTATACACATCGGTGGCGCTTTCCACTAAAAACAGTTAGGCAGTGAGTTATTTTTCATTCAAACGTACATTACCAGTGCACCACTAAATCGTTGTAGTATGTTTACCCTTGAATCATTTTTAGTTAAAAAATGACCGACCGTTTTTTGGACGGATTTTGGTGGCAGCAGCTATGATAAGATACCAATCCTTTAAATTTACATATAAGCATACCTAAATCATGTATTTATATTATTAATTACATACCAACACAATTAGATGACACTGTAGTGCCATATAATATAGTTACCTGTATACATACAATACAGTTACCTGTATACTCAGTTTCACAATCAGTCACAATCAGTCGTTATTTAATGATCTTTTAGATCGACCTCCAGTAGATATCACTAGATGGCAACACTGACCATCTGAGAGAAATACTATTTTTACACAAGGTAAATGTTTTAGTTATTGACCCTGTCCCAGTTTGTGACCTATTTGATGCAAATTTTGTTTTAACTAATGAAATTTTATTTTAGTTTTAACATAAATACTAGAATACAAAACATTGATATGTGTTTTTTTTGTAAACAAGAATTTGTTACCATAACATACCTCTTATAAATAAAATTTCGATATAATTATGATAATTATCTTCATTTGTAGTCTGAACACCGTTGTTGACACATCGTTACAGTTTTGTTTAGTGCAAAGTTCTTCTAAAATATAAGGTTCTTCCGATGTAAATAATAAGTATATAATTATTAATTTTTTTAGAAATATTAGAAAAAAACTCTAAATTTACATTCAAAACGCATAAAATTAATAAAACAGTTATTTAGTTATAATATACGGGTCAGTAAATCGATCACTTACTGAGACCGATGAGCGAGTTACTGACCCTCTTAACCCTTAACTGGTCACTACTCACTACAACTACTCACTTTTTGAAACATAAGTAGTCTACTGGGGTACAAAAGTTATTTTCCTAAATTATTGGTTAATCTGCTTTGAAAATAGAAAAATATTATTCAAAAAATACTAAAATATTTTCCTGAAATCATAACATATTTTATTTAATCGTTTTCACAAATTCGTGGGTGGTTCAAGTATAAACAGGAATTTATATTTATTTTTTTAATAAATGACGATTACAATGCACTTACTCCATCGTTCCGGAAGCTTTTTTATACCGGAAGCGAAAAATTCTTTAGGTTGAATGTTAATCCACTCCTGCACTGCCTCAATGACGGCATCATTCGATTCGAATATCTTTCCGACCCTCTCTAAACAACTTGCACCATTCATACACCCTGGACTGAGAAAGGCACTCATCTCCGAACTGTTAAGTCTTACATTCAGACGGAATAACTCTTTCTTTTAATAGAAATTTTATGATTATTGGCTGTGCAACGTTACTATCTACCGTTTGTTCAGACATGATGATTTCGAATGACGCTGATGAGGTAAAAAACAAACAACACTGCTGATGACAAGTTCAGACATGCAACTGTTCTTCCCAATAATGCATGCGTAGTTTCTGCCTATAGCAAACGCAGAACATGAAAATTCCCGTTTATATTTGAACCACCCACGTATTTTTCGTGCAAATATCTAGGCATATGAAATTAGAATTTAAATAGTAATAAAGTAAAAATAAATTAGAATTGAAACATTAACCTAAAAATAAAATTGTGTTTTTGCATATTTGAGAAAATTAAGTTACCTAGATCTATTTACACAAAAATTAAATTTAATTAATTAATTAATTACGTTTAATTTGGTTAATTATTTTAAATAAGATTATTATCAGTCTACTGGGGTACAAAAAAATTAAATCGTTAATAACCGAAATTAAAAGTTTGTAAAGAGAAGGTAATCACACATCAAATGGAAGTACTTAATCTCATCTGGGAATACATGGTGATTACAGTTCAGTAATAGTGATTATAAAAAAAATTATTTTAAGAAAAATAACAAAATTGGATTCGTACCCCAGTAGACCAATTAAGGGTTAAGTGACACATAATTAATCTACAACCGTAAAAGTATTTTCTTTAATATTTTTGTTAAATTAAATTTATTGATGAAGTGCTCCAATTTAATACTTCGTTTACAATGTTAAATATTTTTTTTGTAGGAGTCCAAGAAAAACCCCAAAAAATTAAAAAGACAATAAATTGGTAAACACAGTGCGGAAACGCTAAAGAAAGCACTAGCTGAAGTAAACACGTCGATACGTACTATTAAATTTCCTACATTTAACCCAAAAAATTGTGAAAAATTAGCTATTGACCACGCAACTTTGATAATGCGTGCCCGACACGCACTTGGTGAATTTTTCATAATGTCCTGTGATATAATACTCCAACTGCATCCGAGGCCATCAAACCATTCGAACACAAAATTTCCTGCACACTGTCAAACATGGTCATACGTCTATCAAGGGGAGGGGTGTAATATTGTTGGAAATTTACATTTCTTTGATCAAATTGAGGGTAAATATGTTTATCGGAATATTTTAAAATTCGCCAAGTGCGTGGTAAACACGCATTATGTCAGCGTTTCAAAGTCAATAGGCAGAGTTCATCACAATTCTTAGGACAAAATATACTATAAGTACAATATAAGAAATTTAAGTATATTTGTTTATGACGGTTCATCATTCTCATAATTTCCTTTGAAACGATTACGAAATCCAAATTTTGCGGATTCAAAAATTTAAAATTTGGTATAATGTTAGATCTTGGTGACGCGCACATATATCACCAGTCAACTGTTAGAAATCTTTTTTTAGGACGAGGAGTTGTTAGTTAAAACAACAACAGCCTTAATTTAATGCGTGTCAAACACACACTTGGTGCATTTATTTGTAGTTTATTTATTAACAACAATGATTTTAAGCAAAATAAAATTTTTGTCATTTATTTGTCCCAATTTTATAATACAAAACAGTATAAAAATATTATTAAGAGTATAAAAATTATTATTATAAGTATTATTAAGAATATAAAAATATTATATTATTCACTCTCCAAATTCAAAACAGGATTACACTCTTTTTGAAGGTATGTATAGTCTAGTTCACAAGTTGAAAAACGTGGAAAATAGAAATAAAGCTCTTAAAAATATGAGCAATAGCTCATTCGATTCGTAATGACATATAGAAAAATTTATTTTAAGGATTTTACAGCACATAAAAAATTGCAATTGTTATTAACAAAATAAGATGGAAAAAAATAAGGTATTCAGGTTTTTGCTAATAACTTAAAAAGTATTAATAGTTAAGAAATGAGACCAAAAGATTCTTAAAGAGGAGGAAATTTGCAATAAGAAAGTTTCAGCTCCTCCATTAATAAAATGGAGAAAAAAGTGCCTCCATTATTTCTAATTTTAATTTAATGCTGAAAACAGCGTACCACCGAAAATAATTTTTTTTATAGTAGTAAATGTTGATTTAAAAATTTAAAAAAATTATGCTGTATTCAAAGCACTTCAAAGAATAAGATCCTGTCAGGAAAAAATTTTTACCCTAATTTTTCATAAAGTTATGCAATTGTTAACCAATAAATAACAACAATAACCAAATAATGACCCAATTTCGGTACCCGGAAAATTGATTGCTGTCATAGTTTTCTGTTAGCTAGAGTATATTGGACGTGTTCGTCTTTTGTTTCTATCACATCTCGTTTTTGAGGTAGACACCGATAATTTTCTTTGAATTATCCTTATTGCGTCCATATTGGCACATTACTGCTTCGATTGAGAGAAAGAAAAATGCGTAAGTATTGGTCACACGGATAGGTAATCGCAGAGCCTAAACCGCAGAACTCTTAGGCTCCTGTACACGATCAGCAATACTGTCAGTATTTCTAAGTACTGACAGAATTACTAATCGTGTACAAGCGGTCTTAATGAACAATTTGTTAAATGCAGACAAAAAGATGGGTTTCTGGATGTCATTGAAAATTCATTTTCTTCATTCCCATTTCTCTTTTTTTCCTTCAAATCTTAGAGCTGTTAGTAATGAACAAGGGGAGCGGTTTCACCAGGATATAAAAAGGCTTGAAGAATGGTTTCAAGGTCGTTCGGATGCAGCTATGTTAGGATATTACTGTTGGCGCTTAAAGCGAGAAGATACTTCCAAACATAAAAGAAAAAGTGTAATTTACGGATCTCTGCTTTCACAAATTGTTACATAAAAGTTTAAATAATTACTTTAAAAATTTTTTGCCTCGTGGAGCCTTTCTTATATATACATACTTAAGAAGATTATGTGGTAAAAGTTTATAAAAGTTTTTTACATATTTTGTTTATTATAATTTCTTAAATTTAAAAATTTAAGAAATATGAAGAAAACGATAAAAAATTTTTTTTAGCAATTTTATCTACCCATGACAGTAATTAATATTGGTTGCTATTTTTTTAAGTCATTTGTTAATAAATTTTTTATAAACGGATGTAATTATGATTTTTTGTAAATGGAGATGTTTAATAGTTAAAAACAATTTTTTTACCCGTTTATTCTCATGAAAAAATAATAATTATTAAACAAAAAATTTTTTCTTAAAAAAATTTTTTTATTGTTAAAAATTTTTTTTTTATATTTTAATATTTGCTGTGATTTTAATTAGTATGATTTTGTAGTACAGATTTTGAAGAATTTATTTCCCTTATTTCTATTTTCTTTTGTACAAAAGATCTCGTAAAAAACGAAATAAAATTTTTAAGCTTCTTTAAAGAAACTTTAGTCTAAACACTTCTGCAAGATACTGTATGTACAATTTATCTCAAGTAGGGCTAGAAGTAAATAATTATCATCAATTATGACCAACTAAGATATCAATTTACAGGAAATAAACAATGAAGGTCATTAATACCAATTAAGACCAGAAGTAAACCATTACTATACCCACGTAAATAACACACTTCACATGACCACACCCAAAAAAAAAAAATTCCAGCGGCACCACAAATTTTTCAACGCTCCATCGCCCTCATATTTACTGATATAATCTATGTTGAAATGTAGCGTATCCTTTACCCGTTAGGTAAAAAAATTTTGAAACTAAGAGGATAGTTTTCGAAACTACCCCCAATTGAAAAAAAAAATCATAAACTTTATTTCTGATGGTTACCAACATATATTCTTAATGGAGCACTATTGTTTTGCAAATTTTTTTAAACACATTAGAAGATTAAATATTTAATGTTTATATTCCTTATCAAATTATTGATTATTTATCAGTGTTTCAATTATCGTTTTTTATATTTTAAGGAAAAAGATAAAAATTATCATTAGAATGGTTTAATAAAAGAAACCTATATTATAAAATTCCCACCAATAAATATAATTCCAGTTTTATTGTCTAAAAGATATTTCAGATATGATATAATTCTGTAATAATATAGTTGACAATGTAAAAAAAAAATAAATTTGAAAATTTTTATAAGATAGTGTTACGATTTCTCTCAGCATTCATTTAATCATTCAGTTACGATCTGTAACAATGAGTAGTCCAGAGAAAAAAATTAGCATAGTAAGTTTAAGTGACAGCAGCAATAATTACAATAAATTCAATAACGAAATTGACTCGAATATTGATATAACATATCATACGTATAGAAGACGATGGTTTATATTATTAATTTTTCTAATGATTTTTACATTGAACACCTCACAATGGATACAATACACAATTATTTCAAATATTATAATGAAGTATTATGGAATTAGTGCGGCAATGGTGAATAATACGTCAATTGTTTATTTGATTACATATATGCCGTTAATTTTACCAGCTTGTTATATAATTAATAAAAAGGTAATTTCAATTTCTTTAAATTTTTAAATTTAACTTATTGTTTTTTATTTTATTATTATTGTTAGAATTAGTTTTTTTTTTTATTTATTTATTTCCGGGACAATTGATATAATTCGGTATAATTTTTTTTTTTTTGATTTATTTACGAAAAATAACGAGTTCTGAGATCCTTTATATAATCCTTTCTAAAAGTTCTAAAATCCTTTCGGTTCCAATTTTAGAAAGAAAAAAATTAAAGGAAATAGCAAAAATATGCTAACAGCACATGGTTGTGTACACTTTGCGGGTAAATGAAAAAATTATTCTATTTGCGCTCAAAAATTTTAATAATAAAGGGATTAATGAAGATAAGGAAATTTAAAAGTTTACCTGGAAATATTTCCGGTCAATAATAATTTTGGTTATTTTAATTATTTTATAAAAAATTATTATAGGTCCATCGTTCGAAATTTGCGATTCTTTTAATTAAAATTTTTTCATCTATTATAGATGAAACGAATACCAAGAATCCACACAGATTACCACTGGTTATCGTAGCTGACTATTTAAAACCCTAAACCCATTTTTCTCTAATACTTTTTTTTTTTAAATTTATGATTAATACCCTCAGTTATGTTGCTTGTTTAGTAGCGTTTTCGTATAGCAATTCACACATATCAATGTATATTGCGTTAATTTCCATAAGAATATATGTAACCCCCGTCCAAAAATCAGTAAATGTGTAACTCCCTTCCGCTCTCACTCCTTAAATCTGTTTACGTAGTAATTGAATGCTCCGCATAAAAGAAGTAGCAAAAAAATATCATTAAATTTACTAAAACAGCGAGAAAATTATACAAACCAAACATGCTTATTCTTTGTTTAATAAATTTTTTCATTTTTAACCACAATTCGGATAAAACTTTTCAGTTAAACTAAAAATCCTGCATTTAATAGATTTGAGCGTTACTTTATGGTATTCCATATTTGGTAATAGTAAATAAAAACACTGCGAAATACCTATTGAATATAAAAACTCTTATGTTTCGGTCAATATGACCATTCTCAAACATGTGAGAATGGTCAAATTAACCGAAACATGTCATAAGAGTTTTTATATTCAATAATACCCCTGTCGCAGCATCTGCATAACATAGCGAATTTCCAAATCTTGGGCACTGGCGGATCTCATCTAAGACCTGTACCTATTTAAAATAGTTTAGCTTTCTAAGAGTAAAAGAATTTTTAAAATCGGTTGGGTAATTAGTTTTGGTATTTTTGGGGACCCAAGAACCCGAACGAATTTTGTGCAGCATAGTTGTATTCATCTAAAATAATTTAGTTCTCTAGCAGTGAGAAATTTTTTAGCATCGGTTCGATAGCTTATTACTGGCGTTTTCGGATCTGCAAGATCCCGGTGGACCTCATTAAAAAATCAGCTCGACCGTATATTCTAGGCGGACTTTATGTAATATATATATATATATATATATATATATATATATATATATATATATATATATATATATATATATAATATATATATATATATATATATATATATATATATATATATATATATATATATATATATTCAAAACCCGTTGTGTAGCATTCTACGCCGCATTTGCATCCGCAGGACAGTTGTGGATCTCAGATAACACAACCTGTACCTATCTAAAATAGTTTACCTTGGTAATAGTAAAAAGGTTTCAAAATCGGTCAGTTATTTTATTTTTGACACTTTTAGGTCCTACTGACACTTCAGACCTTACATAACGTAATCTATATGTATCTAAAATAGCTTAGCTCCCCAACAGTGAAAAAATTTTCAAAATCGGTCGGCTAGTTTATTTTTGACGCTTTTGGATCCGATGGACCCTGGCAGACTTTACATAACGTAATCTATATTTATCTAAAATAGTTTAGCTCTGTAAGAGTGAAAAAATTTTCAAAATCGGTCGGTTAGTTTATTTTTACCACTTTTGGGTCCCATGGACCCTGGCGGACCCTAAATAACGTAATGTATGTCTATCTAAAATAGTTAGTTCCCCAGCAGTGAAAAAATTTTCAAAATCGGTCGGTTAGTTTATTTTTGACACTTTTGGACCCATGGACCCTGGCAGACCTTACATAACGTAATCTATATTTATCTAAAATAGTTTAGCTCTGTAACAGTGAAAAAATTTTCAAAATCGGTCGGTTAGTTTATTTTTGACACTTTTGGATCCCATGGACCCTGGCAGACCTTACATAACGTAATCTATATTTATCTAAAATAGTTTAGCTCTGTAACAGTGAAAAAATTTTCAAAATCGGTCAGTTAGTTTATTTTTGACACTTCTGGATCCTATGGACTCTGGCAGACCTTACATAACGGAATCTATATTTATCTAAAACAGTTTAGCTCTGTAACAGTGAAAAAATTTTCAGAATCGATCAGGCAGTTTATTTTTGACACTTTTGGGTCCTATGGACCGAGGCGGACCTTATATAACGTAATCGATATTTATCTAAAATAGTTTAGCTCTGTAACAGTGAAAAAATTTTCAAAATCGGTCAGTTAGTTTTTTTTGACACTTTTTGGTCCTGTGGACCCTGGCGGACCTTACATAATGCATTCTAAATCTATCTAAAATAGTTTAGCTCTGTAACAGTGAAGAAATTTTTAAAATTGGTCGTTTAGTTTATTTTTTACAATTATGGGATCAGTAAATCCTGGCGAAACTCATACAAGTCTAGTACTCTAACAGTAAGAAAAGGGTTCTAAGGATCTCATATAACTTATGGCAGTCCGTAAGCTTCTTGCGGACATCATTTAATTAATTAATTCAAATACTTTAACTTACTAACTGTGAAAAAATTTTTAAAATCGATTGGTTAATTAATTTCTGGCCTTTTTAGGTCTCGAAAACCTTGACCTCACATAAAATACCTTAAATCCATTTGAAATGGTTTAATTTTTTAACATTATTAATTATTAGTGGAAAAATTTTCAAAATCGATTCAAAATATTTTTCCGTACATACATATGTACAATGTACATATTTTGTTTTGTTTCATATTTAATAATATTTGTATCATAACATAATCTTCAATTTCTTGTTTACTTAAAAATTCAATAAAAAAAAAAATTCTTCATTCCATTAGCTTAGAAAATCTGTTTAATTTACATTTTTTAACATGGGATAGAACCATGCTAATTATAATGCAATAAATGAGAAACAAAACTCTATACATGTATGTGTGTTATATCACATATATGTGAATAGTTTTCACTTGTTCTCACAAAATTCTTTAATAAAAAAGTGAAATATTAGCGAATTTCGAAAAAACTCGAAATTCAGCTATTACAGTAGGTGTCATGACGCAATCTGAGTCCGGGATTATGGCAGAAATCTGTTTTAAGGTCCCTAGAATACGAAAATGATATTCACTAAAATTTATATATATATATATATATATATATATATATATATATATATATATATATATATATATATATATATATATATATATATATATTTATGTGTTCCCACGATAACTCTCGAACGAAACGTCTAACGCTTATGAAATTTTGTGTGCGGACTGGATTCTGAATTGGCTTGGCTAAGTTCGTTAGCCAGACACGTCGGATGCCCAGAAGTAGTGTTTCTGGCCATTTTTTATCATTCGATCTTATCATAAGACAGTTCGATTTTTACATCGTTGAAAAGGAAAAAAAAAATTATGAAGAAAATGTTCTTATAATTTTCTTTCTATGTTAAGTAGTTTTCGAGAAAATGTAAATTTTCACTTTTATTCTTTCTTTGTTAGTCTAATAAGTAATTTATATTTATATCTCAGTTCTTTATGAAATATAAAAATATTTCACTTTTTTATTAAAGAATTTTGTGAGAACAAGTGAAAACTGTTCACATATGTGTTATAACACACATACATGTATAGAGTTTTGTTTCTCATTTATTGCATTATAATTAGCATGGTTCTATCTCATGTTAAAAAATGTAAATTAAACAGATTTTCTAAGCTAATGTATTGAAGAATTTTTTTTTTTTTTTATTGAATTTTTAAGTAAACAAGAAATTGAAGATTATGTTCTGATATAATATTATTAAATATATGAAACAAAACAAAATCGTACATACATATGTACAATGTACATATGTATGTACGGAAAAATATTTTGAATCGATTTTGAAAATTTTTTCACTAATAATTAATAATGTTAAAAAATTAAACCATTTCAAATGGATTTAAGGTATTTTATGTGAGGGCAAGGTTTTCGGGACCTAAAAAGGCCAGAAATCAATTAACTAATCGATTTTAAAAATTTTTTCACAGTTAGTAAGTTAAAGTATTTGAATTAATTAATTAAATGATGTCCGCAAGAAGCTTACGGACTGCCATAAGTTATATGAAATCCTTAGAACCCTTTTCTTACTGTTAGAGTACTAGACTTGTATGAGTTTCGCCAGGATTTACTGATGCCATAATTGTAAAAAATAAACTAAACGACCAATTTTAAAAATTTCTTCACTGTTACAGAGCTAAACTATTTTAGATAAATATAGAATACATTATGTAAGGTCCGCCAGGGTCCACAGGACCCAAAAGTGTCAAAAATAAACTAACTGACCGATTTTGAAAATTTTTTCACTGTTACAGAGCTAAACTATTTTAGATAAATATCGATTACGTTATGTAAGGTCCGCCTGGGTCCATAGGACCCAAAAGTGTCAAAAATAAACTGCCTGATCGATTTTGAAAATTTTTTCACTGTTACAGAGCTAAACTGTTTTAGATAAATATAGATTCCGTTATGTAAGGTCTGCCAGGGTCCATAGGATCCAGAAGTGTCAAAAATAAACTAACTGACCGATTTTGAAAATTTTTTCACTGTTACAGAGCTAAACCGTTTTAGATAAATATAGATTCCGTTATGTAAGGTCTGCCAGGGTCCATAGGATCCAGAAGTGTCAAAAATAAACTAACTGACCGATTTTGAAAATTTTTTCACTGTTACAGAGCTAAACTATTTTAGATAAATATAAATTACGTTATGTAAGGTCCACCAAGGTCCATAGTACCCAAAAGTGTCAAAAATAAACTAACCGACCGATTTTGAAAATTTTTTCACTGTTACAGAGCTAAACTTTTTTAGATAAATATAGATTGCGTTATGTAAAGTCTGCCAGGGTCCATCGGATCCAAAAGTGTCAAAAATAAACTAACCGACCGATTTTGAAAATTTTTTCACTGTTGGGGAGCTAAGCCATTTTAGATACATATAGATTACGTTATGGAAGGTCTGAAGTGTCAGTAGGACCTAAAAGTGTCAAAAATAAAATAACTGACCGATTTTGAAACTTTTTTACTATTACCGAGGTAAACTATTTTAGATAGGTACAGGTTGTGTTATCTGAGATCCACAACTGTCCTGCGGATGCAAATGCGGCGTAGAATGCTACACAACGGGTTTTGAATATATATATATATATATATATATATATATATATATATATATATATATATATATATATATATATATATATATATATTCATAAAGTCCGCCTAGAATATATGGTCGAGCTGATTTTTTAATGAGGACCACCGGGATCTTGCAGATCCGAAAACGCCAGTAATAAGCTATCGAACCGATGCTTAAAAATTTCTCACTGCTAGAGAACTAAATTATTTTAGATGGATACAACTATGCTGCACAAAATTCGTTCGGGTTCTTGGGTCCCCAAAAATACCAAAACTAATTACCCAACCGATTTTAAAAATTCTTTTACTCTTAGAAAGCTAAACTATTTTAAATAGGTACAGGTCTTAGATGAGATCCGCCAGTGCCCAAGATTTGGAAATTCGCTATGTTATGCAGATGCTGCGACAGGGGTATTTTTATACTTAATAAAGAGCTGAGATATAAATATAAATTACTTATTAGACTAACAAAGAAAGAATAAAAGTGAAAATTTACATTTTCTCGAAAAATACTTAAAATAGAAAGAAAATTGTAAGAATATTTTCTTTATAATTTTTTCTTTCCTTTTCAACGATGTAAAAATTGAACTGCCTTATGATAGGATCGAATGATAAAAAATGGCCAGAAAACCTACTTCTGGGCATCCGACGTGTCTGGCTAACGAACTTAGCCAAGCCAATTCAGAATCCAGTCCGCACACAAAATTTCATAAGCGTTAGACGTTTCGTTCGAGAGTTATCGTGGGAACACATATATATATATATATATATATATATATATATATATATATATATATATATATATATATATATATATAAATTTTAGTGAATATCATTTTCGTATTCTAGGGACCTCAAAACAGATTTCTGCCATAGTCCCGGACTCAGATTGCGTCATGACACCTACTGTAATAGCTGAATTTCGAGTTTTCGAAATTCGCTAAAAGTGGTATTTTGCAAAGAGTAAAGTGTTTTCATTTACCAATATTAAAAATACTGGTATTAAAACTAATAGGTATTAATTTTCTTTTTCGTATATAATTTATAACTCTGCCAATTTTTATTTCAAACAAATAAGCCAAAATTAGTCACAATGATGGTTAGCCCTGGCGCTATAAAGACTTCCGTTTATTAATCCGTAAATTAAGTAAGACTAGATCATTGCAAGCATTTTGTCCACCATGTTTAAATAAATAGAACAATTGAAAGTAATAAGATAAATAATCTGTCAAATATTTATTGTCTAAACAAAGTTTGGCTTCGACTCTATAAAGCATCTTCAGCTATACATTCAGCTTTCGGCCAAAAAGGGAACCAACTCGATTTATCCTGGTGATTCACGAAAAGGAACGATAACAAAATATTCTATTTATACGTTGTACTATAATTCTTCAATAAATATTATAATTTGACAATCCTGATTACATAATTCTTATTTAAAAAAAAGCGCCACCGCTATTGCTAAGTTCGGTCAGATGCATATTTGCATACTTTTTGATTTATGAGCCCGCAGCCCAGGGCCCCGTGGATATAAGAGGCCCCCTTCATAAGAAGATTCATAATATTATTTAACATTAAAAAACATAATAAACCGCGTAGGGACTACCGCTTTATATTCCACAAATATAGTCAGTAGTTCACATTGCAAATATGTTATTACAGGGCTCGTCCCCTGGGTCGCCGATAGAGGCTTTGCCCTTGGCACCACACCGGGGACTTCGCCTTCTGTACCTAAGGGTCGGGACCCTTATCATACAAATGATATTATCATTTTGTTCTCAATATATGCGAGACAAAAAATTTCATAAAAAGTTTCTTATTTCAATTAGGTTTTTAGACCATTATGTAATAAAGATATGGTAACAAATCTATATGATCTATGTTGTGTTAATAAAGTTAATTCCGTTTTTTTATCACAAAAAATAAACCACTAATCCGAATTGCTGCAAACTTGATCTGATCATCATTTATTCTCGAGATATGCGAGACGAAAAAAAATTCACGAACGAACGAACGAACGAACTAACGAACGCACACACAGACATCACGCTAAAAACGATGAATTCGGATTGGAGTAATCTTGAAACTATATTGTCCTATTTCTTTTTACTATAGATTCCTATACATAATATTTTTTAAAAAACAATTATTTCATCAAATTGCAATTAGTGTGTTTAATTGGGTGAGCCCTCATATTGGGGGTCCCCAAGTGGTGTTAGCCCACAGCCCCCTAAAGTCACGATTCGCCCCTGGCTGCCCGCATTGAAATTTTTGTTAAAATAATCCTCAAATATGTCTAACGCCTCCCGGAAGTCCCGCATTGAGGCCGGGTCTATCGAATTTGATGAAACTTGTATATGTTAAAGAACAGTGTTTCTTAACTTGTGAACAAGTATACTTCAATCACGATCCGGTAAAATTTCAAATAATTTGGTGCACATTTATAATCACATATGACATAATTACCAGTTTTTCAAATTACATTTTAATATAAAATGTTGTTTTCCGACCACTTTGTCTACCATGTAATTCATGAATGTCTGATACATTTTTAAGCACTAGAGAGATGTGTAAAACTTGTTCTTTAACCCTAGAATCATACGTACACGTCAAAACGACGTACGAACTTCTCTACCTGCTCCAATACTACGACTTGTTGTCACTTGTTTGCTGTGAGATTTCTGTTTTCTAATTTATTTGTTATTATAACACACCACATATATTTATTTTGTTTATAGTCATTGTCGTTTTGTTTGTATTGAAATAGTGTCCGTCAAAAGGACGTCGATGTATAATTAACGTATGTTTTTTTTTTTTTTTTTGAAGATTTTGTACACTACATATAAAAGTTTTCCTAATTTTTTTTAAAATTTATTAAAGATATGCATGTTATAATTAATTTATTCAATGATTATGATAATGTGAAAGATGATTACAGCTGTTTGACTTATAGAGACGACATAATACTGAAGTTTTAATATATTGAATCGAAAACTAAAGAATGCATTTCGAATGACTTAATAAAAGATTAACAATTTATTTTGTGGAAAATATTTTAATTTTTATTATTTTTTGAGATCTTATTCGAAAAATTACTAACAAATTTTAGAAAATTTACAAATGTGCCTAATGGGGAAATAACTACATATCTATAGGAATATTTATGACTGAGAAATTTCACATTCTGTAAAGTCACACATGTCCACTGACTCATAATAATTCATAAATTAATTATTACAATTGATGTATTTATCTATTTTTTAAATTTTATAATGAAAATATGCACTGATAAAAAGATTAAAAAAATTAATAAACATTTACATTAAGAAATTTTTCCAAATCCAATTTTTTTAAATATTTTGTTCGCTTTTGTAGTATTGTTATGTAAAAAAAATGTTTTTTGCAAATAAACTCTAAAACTCTCCGTAAAAAGTCCATCCGTCAAAACGACGTCGATGTATGATTAACGTTTCTCGTAGACCAACGTATGATTCTAGGGTTAATTTTAAATAGTATTATTGTACCCTGGAATCATTTGCACCATTAGTTGGAATAACATTTGGTCGTGTAATATGATTTGTCGTTTTCCAACCATTTGATTGACTATATGAACTAAAATGTTTTAGATGGATACAGGTTGCTATATGAGATCAGCCAGTGTCCAGTCTTTGGATATTTGCTAGGTTATGCACATTCTGCGACAGAGGTATTTTTATTTTTACATGGCTGCAATATTTCCAAGTAATTTTGTTGAAAAACAATTCGAGATAAATAAGTGGAGAATTATAAGGAACTGGTTCAAACTAGCTAAATAAAAATAACATCTGGTACTTGAAGGAGTTGACATTGTTCAAATTATTTTGATCATTTTAATGCACGTACCTAGACGATCAAGTATTTAATAACGATTTCTGAAAACTCTCTTATCTTTAGTGTAATAAGAAAATAAAATATAAAGTAATAAAAACAATATAAGACCTCTTACAATCAATCGCAATACAACCTCGAGGAGACTGAACAGTTTTTAAATTCATCCCTTCAAAATCTCTTTATATCTCAAACTAAAACAATAGATTTTTATACACTTGGTAATTCGAACGAAAAAATCATTGCCAGATAACTAAATCACGCGTTAATTCGAACTCATCGGCGTCAAACACGCGACAATTCAAAGTTGCAAAGACAAAGAGACAGACAGATTGTAAGTATATTTTGAGAAAAGTTCAAGTTCATTCATCGCAAATGCTTAAAAATATTTTTTTAAATTCGTAATATTTTAAGATTCCCTCGGGTTTCGAATTAACGAGAGTCGACTGTATCAGGATAAACGGTATAGTTATTGAACATTGACAGTTATTGGACAAGATATAAGGCTTATAATAAAGCAAACTTTCTGATTTTTTAGTTAAACAGAGCCCTGTAGTATCTAGTTGCAGAAAATGCATTCTGAGTTAACCATAATTTACAGAAACGTGTAACTACGTCATTCTTAAACAAGTCTAGTATTATTTACACGTGGTCTTAGGTAGTTCGTTAAGAAAGTTTACTGCGTCTAGTGAGTGAAAACGCAAGAATCATTTAATAATAATATCCTACTAAATTGTGAATCATCGTAAAGAATAAGTCTAGGTCGTGGTTATGTAGGAAGCTTGCACGCGCGTGTAATACAAATGCAAACAAGCGCGTGTAAGTGCAAGCACGCGCGTGTAAATTTACTTCTTTTATTTACACGCGCGTGCAAGCGCGTGTATGTATCTCTGTAGTGGTTTTTTGTAGTGAGCGTTGCAAGTAGCTCGCTGCTCGCAATTTTATTTCAGTTGACAGTGAACTTAACATAGTGACTTTGGCTTTGTTCACGGCACAAAAATTAATTTTATTAGAAAATGTTTCATTAAAACATAAATACACCAATGTAACTGACAATGGATAATATTCCTAAGAAATATAGTTAACAACCATTTATAGGGCTTACCGAAAGCGTCTTAATTGTGATTATCGGCAAGAAATTTTATATACGTATTTAAAATAAACCGACGACTATAATATAAAGGTAAAAATTTAATTTCATTAAAAATGTGACCCGTCATATTTTGCATATAGGATGAATTGAAACAAACCAAAGGGCCGACATTCCTTTATATATAAATAAGACCGATTATTGCCGAGAATTAAAATAAGAAAAATCCAAAAACTTGCAGACCGGGTCAAAACCGTATAGCTAAGGTTTTGGACCTGTAGATTATTCATTTTAAAACATAACTCTCTGAAACTAACGTTTATAATTGGTCAATTTCATAAGGAACATAATCACGTCAACATATTTTGGATAATCACAATATTAAACAAAAATAACATAAAAAAATTAAATCACTATTGATTACGGTTTTACCCCGACACATGGACAAAACCGTATACTATATTCAACACCAAAAAAATCGATTTAAATTCTCTTAAAGCTTTGCGCGTTGAAGAACCCAAATGAATTTTGTTTGAATATGTTGACTCAATCTTGTATAATGTTGATTTTGATACCTGACATGTTCGAGCAGTTTTGAAGTACCCCATGGTTCCGTCAAATACCGCTTCAATGGTTTTTCTCATATTATTCCAATTTTTTTACTAGTAGTAGCTCTTTTATGATTACGTAGCATTTTTTTTGCAACTAATAATAAAAAATCAGTTTAGTTTATATTTATACATCCAAGCCAAAATTGTATACAGGCCGGTTTTACCCCGTACGGTTTTGACCCGGAGATCTATGTACAAACATATAACTCACTTCTACATACGCAAATCGATTTCGCCGGTACAAATATTGTAAATTACGGGTAAATACACACACTTTAATCTAACTGATTGGAGACTAGCTTATAGTATACATAGACTTAACTATTTTTACTTGAATTTTCACAAAAATAAGATCAAGTCTACCGAAAAATACGAAAATGAAATATTTTGAAAACATTCGTGCTTGTCGCTACAAGTGTTTGTTGACAAATAGCTTTCATTAGTGTACGCTGTTGAGCGGCTTGCGTTCCGGAAATTTTAATTAATGAGAAAAATAGACCTACTATACTCTTTTACCCTGGTATACGATTTTGGACAGGTTTCCCCTAACATTATAATTTATAATGGATGTTAATTCGGTTACATTACAATGGATACTAATTCGGTTACAAAAAATAGGTGTAAGTATTTAGTCTATCAATTTTCACAAATTAAACGTCTCAAATTTTAATTTTCAATTCAATTTATTGTTAAAAACTTATTTTATATGGCGAAGACTGTTTAACTTTGTCAAATTTTCACTTAAATATAGAGAAATACTTTTTCACAAACTAATTTTCGATTTGCTAAACCATCTCCAGGTAAACTCTGAATTGAAATGAATTCTGTTGGGAACAGCTAAATATTTAAATTAAATAAAATAAAACAGAAGCAGGTTGAAATGTAGTTGGTTAAGAGATGGCAAGAACCCAGAAGACAGGCAAACAAATTGCACGTGTACCGGAAACGAGGTGGTAAAATTAGGAATTGATGCTAAACAAGTTTTGGTGGATAACAAAAATAATGGGCGGGACGATTGCACAATGAGGATTAGAATTGTAATGTTAAAATAGTTATAGAAATTAAAAGAATTGACTGATTAAACTTCAATTTGACAGTGGTTAAGAAATACCTTAACAGAAGTATATTGGACAAAAAGCTAATGAAATATATTAATTAAATAGGTTAAGAAGGGGAGATTTATATATATATATATATATATATATATATATATATATATATATATATATATATATATATATATATATATATATATATATATATATATATATATATATAATTCAATTTGCTCATTCAAAACGATTACATTTGGATCATTATTTAATTTGTTAATTTCCAAAGCTTCAAATATATTTAATTTCTGTCCTTTTTCACAAAAATGAAGGATTTTGTGTTTGTAGTCTGATTTAACAGAATGTCCCTTTTCTAAAAGATGAAGATCAAAGTTTGAAGTATGCTTATGAAAGGCAATATTGATTAAAAATTGTAATTTCATCTAAAAATTAAAATGTCAATTTTAATCTATGTTAACTTTTAATATTAATAATACTATGCCACTTTACCTACCTAAGGTGGGCATACTGTGAATATGTAAACCGTATGTATATTATAAAATAAAGATAAAATAATTTTATTATTAAATTTGCAATTGTATTATGTCAAGAAATATCAATTAATTAAAACCGTTTAGAAAATATATCAATTCAAACCTTAGGGTGGCCACATTGCCCTACCTTCCCCTACTCTATATTTTAGTACTGAAAAGACAACTACATAATATTATGCTATATACACTTTTAGGTAGCGGCATTGGTAATAATTTTCGCCGATAATTACCCATATTTCTTCTTATGTAATCTACATCTTGTTTACTTATCGTTTCAGGCAACTCTTTTGCTAATTCACGTCGAATTATTTTCAACGGTTTTTCCGATATATCTTCCTGTGCTTTTCTTTTACACGCACTTACAATAATTTTTCGATTTGTCTTTGTATCGTCGCGTACATGGTTGTATGAATGTTCGTTACGAGTTATAAGGTGGTCAGATCCGACGGTAAATACTTTCGATTGACATTCCTCTTTGTGCACTATTTAAACGTTTTTGATTATAGTAATTGAAACCATTCACTAAAAACATATCGTTGCCTCTTTCACTTTTAATTAACTTAGTTTCCATTTTGTACTTGAAACAAAGGCAATATTTCCACAATTGTTACTATCACTGTTACTGATTGTAACTAAATACTAAATGACGAATCAGAACCACTTTATATTTGTGATTTGCAATTATCCCTTTAAATATAATTTGGAAATTCCTTAATTACACCCGTCATAAACCATAGGTCATAAAAACAGATCAGTGTGTAGTTTACATATTAGATTATTTTTACCTGCATCAAAGAGAGGTATAAAAGGGCCATCAGTGTGGAGTTTACATATGCCCGCTGCATTACATTTTCCACAATCTAACCGATAAACACCAGATTTTTTGTATGGATCAGTTTAAAGATAATCAGTCTTCCGACCACTCGACCGATCATAGTGTCGTATTGTCAAAATGAAATACCAGTACAACTAGCATTCAGTATTTAATTAACAAAATACTGTAAACACGGGTTACTTGTCCCCAGATTTGCAAATCATCTGATAATTTTTAAAATTTAGCGTAACTATTATATTTATTTGGGATAGAGAATTCAGTATATTAATCTGTATATGACTACGGTTAGTTTATTATATAATATGGATTTTTTTCTGACGATCCATAATTTTTATACATCTTTAAATTTTGGGTCAAGTTAACCTCAAGATCGGGTTACTTGAGCCTAAACCTAAATTTCCAAGTGATTTCCATTTGAAAACAGTTTGAGACCATGCAGGATGTTGGTTACTAACTAAAACACATTGTACAAACATGCATTTATTCAAAAAACATGAATAGGTACCAAAACTGAATAAAAATTTTCAAACAAAAATTATAATGGATACCAAATTATTTTTATGAGTTAAAGTGTGTCTTTTAGTCTACCTAAAGAGAATAATCCTTTTTTGATTAGCGTAGGTAGAGGTATTTTCTTAACTATATCTTCCCATTTATAGCACAATACGTCCTTGTTCTTGGATCACTTCCATGCCTTTTTAATTGGATCCATATACCATTTTATCCCAAAGTTATAATGGGCTCAAGTTACCCTAATCTGAAGGTTATATTAACTGGTTTATTAAAACCTTAAATTAAGAAACTAAGGAAATAGCTGGCATATGAATGTGTCTGAATTTGCTTTAGTAACGAAGCAAATATGAAAATTATACACTTACCTTACTTTGTGTGCTATCGAAATGTTTTTTAGAGTTGAAAGTTAGCAACATAACAAAAACAGCAACTTCAAATGGAGGTAAACAACACTCGCCTGACACCTAGTGTCAATTTTCAGAACTACCTAAACATAAACACAGTGAACCTAGTACTGTTACCTATCAGATAAACCTGTAACTTACTTTGGCTACACTAAGCACAAAACAAAAAATAATACTTTTTCCATCTTAGGCTCAAGTTACAAATTAGGGCTTAAGAACCCGCGTTTATGGTATATAATAATTTTCAAATATTTATAGTATATGTTTCGCAACTACGATAGGTATTTTAAAAATATAAATTTTACAAACAATATTCCTTATATACATTGATAACATTACAAAATAACTGACTTTTAAACTAACAAGTAAAGGTCCCGAGGCCGGACCTATCGATTTCGATGAAACTTAAGTATATTGTAGAACACTAGAAACTAAGGGACACGTATTTTTTTTTATCTGCGGAAAAACGGTTTGAAGGGGTGAAATCGCCCTTCAAAAATTGGGGTAAAAATTTAATTTTTCAAATATCTCGAAAACAGTAAGAGATAGAGCAAAAGTTTAAATTAGCGATATTGCTCTTTTTTAAAGAGCTATCTATTGATATGCAATTTGTTCATATTACATAAACAGAGGTGGTTGGGGGTTAAAATTTGGGGGTTAATTTTGCAAAAAGGGGGTGAAAAATAAACAATATAAAAATTCTGTTTACAGATTTGAAATCTACGTCAAAAAATCTAATTGACCTATTTTTGATCAATGTCCTAATATTAAGTCTAGGGGTAGTTAACTAGAGGGTGACTATGTCGAATAGTCGTACAATTTGGTTATTTCAAGAAGTTCTTCTTCGTGGAAAATAGCTTAAGACAATTAGAATAACGTAGAAATGAAATTCTGGAATTCAAAATTGAGTTTGAGCAACATTGGAGAGGGGGTGAGTCACCCTCTTAAATTACATACTAGTTTATATAAACTAATTTTTGCTATTAACACACTGATAGTGGGTAAAATAATGTCACAATAAGTGGTTCTGAAGTTGGACTAAAATGAAATTCTCGAATTCAAAATTGATTTTAAGCAACATTGGAGAGGGGGTGAGTCACCCTCTTGAATTACATACTAGTTTACATACACTAATTTTTGCAATTAACACACTGACAGGGGGTAATAATGTCACAATAGATGGTTCTGAAGTTAGACTATCGTATGTAAGGTTTCATCAGTGTGTTAAATTAAAAAAATTAGTGTATATAAACTAGTATGTAATTTAAGAGGGTGACTCACCCCCTCTCCAATGTTACTCAAACTCAATTTTGAATTCGAGAATTTCATGTCTACGTTATTTTAATTGTCCTAAGCTATTTTCCATGAAGAAGAACTTCTTGAAATACCCAAATAGTACGATTATTCGACATTAATCAGTCACCCTCTATTTAACTACCCCTAGACTTAATATTAGGACATTGAGCAAAAACAGGTCAATTAGATTTTTTGACGTAGATTTCAAATCTGTAAATAAAATTTTTATATTGTTTATTTTTCACCCCCTTTTTGTAAAATTAACCCCCAAATTTTAACCCCCAACCACCCCTGCTGATGTAATTTGAACAAATTGCATATCAATAGATAGCTCTTTAAAAAAGAGTAATATCGCCAATTTAAACTTTTGCTCTATCTCTTACTGTTTTCGAGATATTTGAAAAATTAAATTTTTACCCCAATTTTTGGAGGGCGATTTCACCCCTTCAAACCATTTTTCCGCAGATAAAAAAAAATACGTGTCCCTTAGTTTTTAGTGTTCTACAACATATTTAAGTTTCATCAAAATCTATAGGTCCGGCCTCGGGACCTTTACTTGTAAGAAATTAACATATTGTCAGTAAATAACAAAGCGAGAAATTTCAAATTTGTTCTCTTATTGACAACATATAAAATCAATAATTAAACAATAAAACAATTATCGGCCATAGAATAACTTTTCATTTGAAACTAATCTAACCTTCGGGCAAAGAATAACCTTAATTAACCTCACCACCTAGTTTTTTTCAGCAAAGCCGAAGTAAATTGTCAAAAATAACTAAACTAACCTAATCTTAACTAACTTTACCACCTAGTTTTTATATCAAAGTCGAAGTATATTGTCAAAATTGACCTGTTTTTTCGGACAAAGAGTAACCTTAACACTAACTACACTACTTAATTTTTATATCAAAAATCTAAATATTTTGTCAAAATTAACCTGACCTTCGGGTAACAAACCTCACCACCTAGTTTTTATATCAAAAATCGAAGTTTATTGTCAAAATTAGCCTAACCTTCGGACAAAGAGTAACCTTAACTAACCTTATCACCTAGTTTTATATAAAAAATCGAAGTACACGGTCAAAACTAACTTAACTTTCGGGTAAAGAGTAACGTTAACTAATTTCACCACTGAGTTTTTTTGGTCAAAATCGAAGTATATTGTCAAAACTAAGTAAACTAACCTAACCTTAACTAAGTTCGCCACCTAGTTTTTATACCAAGGTCGAAGTATATTGTCAAAACTAACTAACCTTAACTAACCTCACCACCTAGTTTTTATATCAAAGTTGAAGTATATTGTCAAAACTAACTAAACTAACCTAACCTTAACTAACCTCACCACCTAGTTTTTATATCAAAGTCGCAGTATATTGTCAAAACTAACTTAACTAGCCTAACCTTAACTAACCTCACCATCTACTTTTTATACCAAAGTCGAAGTATATTGTCAAAACTAACTAACCTTAACTAATCTCACCACCTACTTTTTATAACAAAGTCGAAGTATATTGCCAAAACTAACTAAACTAACCTAACCTTAACTAACCTCACCACCTAGTTTTTATAGCAAAGTCAAAGTATATTGTCAAAACTAACTAAACTAACCTAACCTTAATCGCCCTGTCTTTGACGCCATCTCGCACCAACCTAGCCTCCAAATTAACGTTAATATAAGAGATGTACGAAATCATTATAAACCGTATAAATTTACATTATTTTATATTCAGAAATTATGTATGAGGATATAAAAATCAGCTGTATATATAATACATGTGTATGAACCATACATGAAGCATATTCTCTCTAAATAAGAATACGTATGTATAAACGTCGTCGTTTAAAACCTCACACGATTTAAAATAAAAAGGTTAAAATTATTGGGAATTTTGTAGAGTACCGTCAGTTGGGACGAATGTAGACGATTTTTTCAGTTTTTTGGCAATAAATTGTTTAGAGTTTATCTAAAAAATTCTAAAAAAATTATTTAAATGCTTTAATATCACGAGCATATAGGGCAGTAATAAAAATATCAAAATTGGTACTGCAACATTTTTGTTTTTTTTTTGTTTTTTTTTTTTTTTTTTTTTTTTTTTGGTTATATAGTGTCTAGATTCGCCCCTATGTGTGGGGCGAATCGAGACAGTGCTTTGTTTGCAATATAAATCACATTCAGTCATGCATATGGGTAAAATCGGACATAAAAAGATAAAAATAGCTGAATTTCCAATCTGAAAATTTGCTAAACTAAATAACTGCATCAGCGAATGACTTTTGATGGGTGGAATAAAACAATTTGGATTTAAGTGAATTTTATTTCGATTTGCCTTTGAGTCTATCGTGCAAGGTCGATTTGAGAACAGGGAAATATTCAGCAGCTTGTCTGAGCGAATTTCTTTTATTTTTAATACCGGAAAGCAATGGCGCAACAACTACATATCTACAGGGGGTCCAACAAAAATTTAAATTATCAAATTGTTTGATAACGCAGTTCTCCGATAACAATGGAAAAAGTTGTAATAAAATGTCGTCTCCGAAAATTTGATTTTCAAATAAAAAATATTAGTAAACCACTAAAAATTTTACTTTTTAATATAAATAAAATAAATTGAAGTAAAATTTCCAGGTAATTTTAGGGGGTCCGGACCCCTTGGACCTCCCCGGTTGTTGCGCCTCTGTCGAAAAAAGCCAATTTTATGTTATCTAGACTACAGTTTAAGTAGTTTACACCCACTTTCTTTTTATACTGACGCAACATGGTGTATGAATTCGCCTCACCTATAGACAATTTTTTGTTAATCAAATTATAAAAAAAAAATTAAGCACAATACAACTTTCATTTTTAGTACATATATTGTCAACAAAATGCCAAACTTTTTGTGGCCAGTCCCTACTTTATATATATATATATATATATATATACATATATATATATATATATATATATATATATATATATATATATATATATATATATATATATATATATATATAACTGTTTTTTTTTTGTACAGCAGTTTCTTTACAAGATTTCAAAACGCGCGTTATTTTTAAAAATTATAAACAATGCGCCTGTAAAATAACAAAATATAAAGATGTCACGTTCACCGCTTTTCTTTGATGACTAACTCATAACTGACAAAATTCAGTAGCATAAATTGATCTATGACCTTGTACGGTCATAACACTGACGAAGAAATATCGAGAGGCAGCTCTGTCTAGATTCGCCCCTACTGTCTCGGTTCGTCCCAACTGATGGTACGTTGTCATGTGATATTTTTTTTTTAATGGTAACACAACCGATTCAAAATTAACCAAATTGCAAAAAAACTATTCTATTCTATTTTGTGGTTTAATGGCCTGTATGGTACAAATCGATCATTTATAAAATAATTGACTAACGTTTTCTAATTATTTTTATTTAGATGGTTTCTGAATTTTGTGATTATTTTATTTGATTTTATTAAATTATTTATTTAAAACAATTTAAATAATATTTTTAGTGGCTTATAATTTGCGCAGTAATGTTAAAATTATTGTTTCTTTATTTACTTGTGTATATTAATTTATGTGTGTGTTATAAGGTATGTACGTAAATAACACATTATGTTTTAACGTCATAGCAACTTTTACTATAATTTTAACGATCGATATCTCAAAACTAAGGCGAATTTCAAAATTTTTTACTCTTTATTTTTTACTTAGAATGCTAAAATCTATCAGATCGGCTTGTCAAATGTTGTCGCCTCGGATATCGTACTCCCCCCAAAAGTTCTAATAAAATTAACTGAAAATTATGATATATATTTATTTACTTGCAAGAATACAAATCGTATTTTCAGAATTACATTTTCTGGTTAAGCTCTATGAATGTACCTGGCAATAAGGTGGGTGTACCATGGAAGGCCATGCTCCTTAGAAGGCCAACTATTAAAAAGTCGTAGTTATTGACATGTAAAGACATATTCCTTCTACATTCACAAACTTCCATCAAACTCAAGACCACAAACGCGGTGACGAGTCCCTCGCGCCGCTATTGCGACAGTGCGATCTCACGCTTCGTAGAATTCGGTCGTCAAAGTTACAATTGTTATTCGCGCGCACAACAAAACGTAAGTTTTTAGTTAAATAATCTATAATTATCTCATACTTTTGTACTTTAAATTGTCGTATAAGGATATGTTTATGGTACTAAAGGAAAAAAAATAGTTTTGCCTCGATTTAAGTTAAAATATTGTTAGTGTTCCTAGGAAAGCCGGTGGTTCCATATAGGGCCAATCAAAAAGTTGACGGTTGGCCTTGCTAGGGTACATGGGCCTTACAAGGAACATCTACAAACGATGAACATATGAACGTTGATTTTAAACATTCCTGACTAGAAGACTGACTATGTGCCATGATAAGTTTGTGATAACTACAGTACTCAGTCTGTAGTGTCTATTATTTTATTATAATTAATATCAAAAAGTCATAGATAATTGTTAGTTTGGCCTTCTTAGGAACATTGTGGCCTTACAAAGAACAGACCCCTAAGAAGGCGACTTTAGGTAAAAAAAAAAAAAAAAACTTTTTAATTTCATTACAAAACGCATTGGCAAGTTACAGCAAAAGCATTAATATATTCTTAGTTATACGATGGTGTTCAAGTAATGTTCGTTAAGTTATTTATAGATGATAAAAATACATATGTATATATTGAGCATTTAATGTTTCACTCAAATGAAAGAGCTTATTATGTAGTTTTAGTAAAAGCGGATATATTAATTGTTACAACTCTATTTTTAAGTTGAACGACTGATGTATAATTGGCCTTGTTTGGAGCCGTGTTCCCTGCAAGGCTATTTGGAAGAGCTTTAGAAAACTTGAGTTTAATAAATAGTGATTAAGGCAAGGATAAAAAAAAGTGATTTATATGATACACAATAAAACAAAGTATTACTTAATAATTTGTTTCCTTCATTTATCCAGTAAATAAACGAATAAAACATGTGTAATCGTTAGAGTGGCCTTCCATGGTCCACCCACCTTATATAATCACATTTTTTAAATGTAGGGAGCACACTTTCATTTGCGAAGTAACTTTGTTTATTTTCAATAAATTTTTCCACGCTTTAAATTTATCAACTTTTTCAAAATTGCCAAAATAATTTTCAGTAACCACTGATCGATTACCAGGCTTTGGAAAACGATGAAAAATCACGTTTAAATCCTTATTTGCTTTACTATGACACTTTTTTACTGCACAACAGACTCTATTCTTTGATTTTTTACGTGCTCAAAATATTCCCACTTCCATTTTAATTCCTATTTATTTATAAATATTTTGATAAACGTAAAACTGTCAATATAAACAGCGTGTACAGACTGGAGTATTGTAAGCTATTATTGGTTTCATTTTTTGCCACCAGATAGTGTAGCTCAATTGGTCAGTTCCCAATAGGTACATATGTTATTTATGAGTCATTGAATTGAAATTTTATTCTCAACAATGTACTATATAACAAATAAAAACGATTTTTGCTTCCGAGACTAATCAAGTAGCGGAAGCATTGTGATCACTTTTGAAAAATAAAAAAATTTTTCCCTCCAAAATGAAATTTTTTACGCACATTTTACGTTTTAGAGCTTCCTGAACAATTTTGGTTTGGTGTCTGTCCGTCCGTCCGTCTGTGTGTCACCAGTTTGCACCAAGAGGCGTAACTTCTGAACTATTCGATTCTTTTTAATGAAATTTTCAGAAATTATGCAGGTTGGTCCCCAAATAGTCCCCTATGAATTTAATCGAAATCGAAGTAACGGTAGCTACGCCGCTACCATGTCATTCCATTAATATACTAAATTGCACCAAGTGACACAACTTCTGAACTATTCTTTTTTTTTTAATGAAATTATGCAGTCGGGTTCCGAGATAGCCCCCTACAAATTTCATTGCATTCGAAGTAATTGTATCCACAGCGCTACCATGAAATCCCATTAAATATCAATATCTTATTTACTGCTAGTCCCACTTCGCTCAAATTTTTAAAGTATTTTGAGGGTTAGTTCTTAAAATGTTTTTGCTATTATTTTATACGAGGAAGCTGTATACCACACCTCATTGGCAGCGTATTTTTCTCTGTAATAAAACAAGCATGTTTTATTACAGAGTGTTTTTTAAACACTCAAATTGATATGAAAATGAAAATTATGGTTTTCAAGATAGGTAGTTATTTTAAGAAACACTTTAATAGGAATAAAAAAAAAAATTAATGTTGTGTTTAACCCTTCTACTCCTAAATAAAAACATTCATACAGTTTAAAACATTTTTTAATAAAAATCGAAAAAATTCATGCTAATTTTTTTTAATACAGGATTAGTGTACTTCAGAAAATTTGTAAAATGTATAGTAATATATGTTGTCGTATCCTGAAGTTTCTCGAACGTCAAAAAAGATCCTTCATACGAACACCAATGGATTATGTTACGGTCGCCAATTAGTTTTACTTTTAGTCGAAAACTAATAAAAATACTATTTGATTTTACACGTAAATGTACTTTACTGCTTCTTAATTGTTTTCCTTTGACTGAGTAAACTTTCACTTTACTTTAAGTTGAAATAGTTTGGTTCAAAAGAAATAAAACAATAGAAATTTGATTTAATTATTTTTTATAACACCTGCTTCTAAAGTTCAATATTCGAGCATTGTGTAGTGGGCGTAAAGAGCAGTTTTTTTATATCATTGTAAAACAAATGACAGTAACTGTGCGCGAAAGTACAAGTGTGCGTGAAAGTAGCTAAAACTATGCGAGAAAATAATGATATTCATTTATCAATGATAATCATATTCAAATTAACATGGAAACGATCAACAAATTAATAAAAAAAACAACAACGTTCTACAAATTAATAAAAATTGCTTAAAAATAATTAATTTTTCTCTCTCTATTAAACTTTAGAAGCCGTCGTTATAAAAAATTATGTTCGATACGTATACGTAAAGAGAGGTATCGTCACTCGATCTCGTTGTGTATACGTCAGTCCCTTAGACTCGTGCCCGAATTTAAGCCTACTAGAATACCTCTCTTTACGCATATGTATCGAAAATAACTATTATTTAATAATAATAATAATAGATTTACAATATGCGTATTGTAAATCTGTCCTAATTAACAATTTTGATACTAATGACTTAGTTTAACGACATGACTCTAATGACTTGTATTTTGTGTGTTGTTTTGTCCTATTTATATGATTTTTGATTTTTGAAAGTTACAAAATGGAATTTTCCAGACAGGAAGTTACTAATATAATTGATAACAAAAAATCATTAAAAATAAATAAAATTTTGGAAAGTTGTAGTGTTCTACACTCCTCGGCCATTAAGAAGGAAGTCATCCTAGTAAAAGACGTTGGCGTCGATCTGTAAACGTTGAACGGCTTGAACGGGTTGACGACCTTGTTAACCTTTTTGTTACAGGTAATTCCTTTGGATGGTGAGTCTCGACGTTGTCGTTGTCTGGGAAGTAAGTGATGTTCCTGGAGTTTGATATTCGTTGTTAACTTCTTGGTGTGTCCAGAAAAAGCAATTGAAATATTTATTGCAAATTTGTTGTTGAGCCCTCGGACCTTTAATGCGTTTCCAGACGAAGCTGATGATTGAGTATTTCTTGAATAAGTGCACTGTTGTGATGATTAGTGCAATGGTTCCCAGGATTTTGACGTAGTATAGTATGGATCCCTCGTATTTGATGAAAAATGGTTAATTAAGGGTTTGTTGTATTTGCTCCTCGAATTGTTGTAGCCTGTAGTTGGCGTTACGGAGCTCATCCAGGTTGATTCTAGTTAGTTGCAGTGGTGCGAGCTTGATGTTGGATAGGACTGTATGATTTATACGGCAACATTCGTCGTCCAGTAATTCGATTCGTGGAATTACGTTTTTATCCAATGTTTTGTTTAATAGCGTAACTTGAGTTTCCAGTGTGTTCATTGGTGTGTATCCTACACAATTTTCTTGTAGTGTCAGGATGCCGGTGTCGGAGATGACCGTTGTGGTTTCTTGGTTGCTCTTGAAAGCTATTTGTAGTCGGGTTTCTGAAGATAGAGAATATAACCAGGCGTTGTGAGTAATCATTTGCCATGTTTCCAGTTCGACAAGAGCTTTGTTGATTTGACAGGATGAGGGTATCCCCTTTGTAGTTGGTTCGAACAATTGGACTTCGCATGTGGTTTTTTCTTGATTCTCTGTTATGTGGAGGTCTTGACATATGAATTCTTCGTTACTGAATTCCTTGCAACCATCCATGTTCCATAGTACCATATTTGAATTTCTGCTTTTGGATGTTATTAGGTACGAGAATTGGATATTTATGATTTGTACTATCTTTTGGGATAACACAGGTATTGGGTAAATTTTGTAAACGTCATAGTCCGTCAATTTAGTAATGGGTATTTGTATTACTACCACAAGTTCATTGTGTGTACGGAATGCTTTAGTTGTAAGTATTTTATAATATTTCTCTATATTTTCCCAATCTAGTTTAATGGGTAAATTAAATTTAACAGAAATTTTTAATTCTTCCAGTAGGGTGGAGGGCGGTAAGACTTTATAATCAATTATGCCGTGCCGAGCATATGTAATTGCTTGTTCTAATTAATTTATTTCTTTTTCTAAAATATTTAAAATTTTATTAACTAAAAATAAATGATCAATTATTTCTAAATGAAGGTGATCTTCATTAGTAATGCTAGTAGTATTTTTCATGTATTTATTGAAATTTATCAGATTGTATTTTAATTTTTCTTCAAGTGTACTTAACTCAATACTGGTTTTGTTAAAGTTTCTAATTGTATCTGTAATAACACGTATCCAAATCTAACAAATTATTATGAATTAATAATAAAGTTTGTTTACATTGTATTTTAACTGAATTACCTAAGTTACATAAGTGTAAGCTACTACTATAAGCTTGTTTAGCTTTACTAAGGATAATTTCTATATTACTAACGTTATAGTAATGGATTAATTTTATGTTAGAATTACTAATTTGTGCTGTCCCTAAGTGATGGATGTACACTAAAGATGGAATGATCCATTTGTGTGGATGCCCGGTGCAAGAGTAGCATCGACAAGAGAAATATTAACACTTGTTTCGTCATCTGAAATGATATAAGGTTTCAGATTAGACAAGTGGTGTGTGCGCATTTTGTTTGGGGAAATTTTTATCGTCGCGGTTCGATTATCATGGACCTGCACGATCTCGTATGGACCCAAGTAAGAGGGTTGTAATTTTTTATTTTGTTTGTTCGCTAAATTATTTCTTAGATTGAGAGAACCTTTTGTCCTTCGAAGAATTCTGTTTCTTTCGTATTCCTGTTATAATATTCTTTTGATTTAGTTTTCGCTAGTAACAAATTTCTTTTGGCTTTATCACGTATAGATTTGAATTTATTTGTGATATCTTCTACCAAGTGGTTATAGGTGGGTATGCTTTCAGGTTTAGATATGGAGGTTGGGATTCTAGGTTCTTCACCAAATACAAGTTTATAAGGGGTTTCTTTTGTGGAATGATTTACGTGTGTGTTGTAGGCGTGCGTTGCCAAGAACACATACTCGTCCCATGTATTCGGGTTGTCTTGTATGTAGGAACGAAGGAAATTTTTTAATTGAACTATGGGTTCGTTCCAATGCGCCGTTAGTTTGCGGATGGTAAGGGGTTGTAAGTTTGTGTTTGATTTTTAATATTTTGTTGATTTCTTTAATTAAGTCCGCGGTAAAATTTGTTCCATTATTGGCTAAAATGGCGTTCGGATAGCCGAAAGTACTAAAATATTTAAACATATGTATGGCAGTGGTTTCAGCTGTATGTTCCCTAATTGGATAGGCCTGAACAAACCTTGCTAATTCGTCCTGAATTGTTAAAATGAACCTATTCCCGGATTGTGTTTTAGGGTATGGTCCCATAATATCTAGAGCAATGCTATCATTAAATCTTTTTGCTGTGGTTGTTATAACCATTGGCCGTTTATGGGATGTTTTCTTCACCTTTTGACAGGTGGGGCAAGATTTTACGTATCTTTCTATTTCTTGTTTCATACCTTTCCAGAAGTAATTACGTTTAATAGCTTCCCATGTTCTTTTGCTACCTGGATGCCCTGCAAGTTCGGAGTCGTGGTGCTCTTTTAGAATTTGTGGTATTTCGGAACGTTTGAGGTGAATTAAATCTCCTGTTACAATGTTTATTCGAATTCTGTTATCAATATTTAAGTACTGTAACATGTGCTCGAAAACATCTAATTTTAGATTGTTTGTGACTTTAGTAAGTAACATCGAAAATATGAATTTTATATTCATTATTTTTTGTTAACAATAAAAATAAAGTTCTTAAAGTTTGAAAAAGATTTTCGGGAGTTATATTTTCCTGTGGATCATTTCGCGGAAACAATAGATAAATTTTGTTATTATTGTGTCGGTGTTTTATCATAGATACTTCATTTAATTGTCTATGAGACTGGCTTACTAAGAAATTTTCATTTATATATGACGAAAATCTATTATTTTTACTCATTTTACAGGAAAAAAATAAGACTAATATTTCAAGTTGTTCTAATGGAAAGTTAACTTTATTGAATTGTGGTTGTTCGTTTAAATTTTTATAATAATATTTTTTAAATGATTCATAGGTTTGATCGTCTCTCAGTTGATCGAGTTCGTAATTGAATAGTACCGGACGACTTAGACAGTCGGCGTTTTGATTAGTTTTGCCTTCCCTATACTTTATTTTATAATCGTATTCAGAAAGTTTTAGTCTCCATCGTACAAGGCGTGAGCTTGGATCTTTACAGTTCATAAGCCATTGTAATGGTTTATGATCTGTAACGATAGTGAACTTTACACCGAATAAATATGGTCTAAAATGCTTAACCGCTTTGACAATTGCTAATAATTCCTTGCTGTGACACTGTAATTTCTTTCGGCGTCATTCAAGGTTTGTGAGTAATATGCTATAGGTTTATCCGTTTTTCCTAGCTCTCCTTGGGTTAAAATAGCACCGATTGCATCGTTGCTTGCGTCAGTAATGAGTATGAATTCTTTTTCTAAATTTGGGTATTGTAGTAAAGGTTCGGACGTAAGGATTTCTTTTAATTTATTAAATGATTTTTCTTGTTCGTCCGCCCATATAAATTTTGAATTGGCTTTAAGCAGGTTATTTAATGGCTTAGTTATCTGTGCATAGTTAGGAATGAATTTCCTATAGTTGCCGGTTAAACCGAGAAAAGATTTAACTTCTTTTTCATTAGTAGGGGGTTTTCGTTCCAGAATCGCTTGGATCTTTTGTGGATTTGGCCGTATACCTTTATCTGAAATTATATGACCGAGATAGGAAATTTCTTTTCGAAGAAATTTGCACTTATCTGGTTGTAATTTAAGATTGTGTTCGCATAATGCTGTAAATACTCGATTTAATTTTAATTCGTGTTCTTTAAGGGATTTCCCAAAAATAATTATGTCATCAAGGTACACGAAGCAATCATTCCCTAAATTGTTCATTAAAATTTTGTTCATGAGCTTTTGAAAGGTGGCCGGAGCGTTTTTTAATCCAAAGCTCATTCTTTTGTATTCGTAATGCCCATTGGGGGTCTGGAATGCCGTTTTAGCCATGTCTTCCGGCTTCATCGGAATTTGTTGGAATCCGGAGGCCAGATCCAACGTGGTGAAATAAACCGATTCCCCTAATTTGTCCAATATGTCATCGATGTTGGGCAAAGGATATTTGTCCTCTATCGTGACACTATTGAGCTTTCTATGATCGCTTACGATTCGCCATTTTTGAATGCCAGCAGCGTCCATCTTGTTGGGAACGACCCAGATTGGAGCGGAATAGGGGCTTTCGCTGGACTGGATGATATCCTGTTTCAGCATTTTGTCCATTTGGCGTTTAACCTCTTCCTGATGGATTTTCGGGAACCTATAATTCTTTACGTAAATGGGAGTAGGGTCGGTAACGTTTATTTCGTGTTGAATTCAATTTGTTACGGTTAATTTGTCACCTTCTAAAAAGAATTTGCAAGTATTTACGATAGATTCTTTTTCTTCAGAATTAAGGTGATCAACACGTAAATTTTTTAATAGTAATTCCCTACGATTATTATTATTTAATTGTATCGTTGCTTGATAAATTGGGATTGTTTCGTAACTTGCTCTGTCAAGAACGATTGTTTTATCTGATTTATTAATAACTGGATAATATAATGTATTATTTAAAATTGGAATGTTTGAGGTATAATTATATTTTCGTCTTCGAAACCGGTTAAAATACAATTTTTATTTTCAGTTAAATAATTTATTGGGACCTGACTAGTGTGGTTTGGTGGTATTTTAATTTTTGTATTGAAAGTTATCGTATTTGTTTTGTAGCAAATTGTGGCACCGAATTTATCCAGAAAATCGTGTCTTAGAATTCCGTCATAAGGAATATTATGAACCCGGTCTATCACATGGAATTTGAAAATAAAGGTATCATGAGGTTTCGTGAGTTTTACCTCAGTTGTACCTTGTGTCTGGACTAGTAAATCCGCGATACCGTTTAACTGGACAATATGATTTTTATCTATCTCGACATTTTGCAATTTTGTTTTTTTTTTACATTTTGCAATTTTTTTTTTTTTTTTTTTTGTTAAATATGCGTATTGTAAATCTGTCCTAATTAACAATTTTGATACTAATGACTTAGTTTAACGACATGACTCTAATGACTTGTATTTTGTGTGTTGTTCTGTCCTATTTATATGATTTTTGATTTTTGAAAGTTACAAAATGGAATTTTCTAGACAGGAAATTACTGATATAATTGATAACAAAAAATCATTAAAAATAAATAAAATTTTGGAAAGTTGTAGTGTTCTACAATGTATATAAAATGTATATAAAATATTTCTCTTTAGGTATATAGTATAACACGGATTAGTTTTATATCGATATGACCTTATATAGTACAGCCAGAGCAGAATTGACGCAAAAGTAACGCCAAAAAACAGCGCCAAAGCAGCATAAAAAATTTGGTGCAAGAGTGATATCAACACAAAAAATAGATGTAAGAGTAACGTCAGTAACAAAAGCAGCACCAAAGCAACATAAAGGCACCAAAAGACACCAAAATGCACCAAAAGGTACCAAAATACACCAAAAGACAAAAAACAAAAGACACCAAAAGGCACCAGAAAACACCAAAAGACACCGAAATGCACCAAAATACCACAAAATGCACCAAGATACACCAAAAGACACCAAAATATACTAGAAGACAAAAGAAATAAGACACCAAAACTAAAGGGAAAAGACACCAAAAGGCACCCAAATACATCAGAAGACACCAGAAGACACCAAGAAACCAAATCGATCTAATGAACAAAAGATTTACCGTCGCTTAATAATTACAAAGAAACAAATTTTACTCCAAAAATGACTGGTCCCTTGTAAACTACTCTAGACATATTAATGATCAAAACACTTGCGCAAAGGATAAAGAACAAGAAGATAAAAATTCAGCAGAAATGGAACAACCTTTAACATCAAATTCAATAAATGGAGAAGCTAAACGTCTCAAGTATAATAAAAACGCTAGCCTTCATAATGATCATTCAAAACAAGCTGATGAGAAAGAATATTTCGTTGATTTAAATCCTTTAGTAGACGATCTAAGAAGTTTAGTAACTCACACGTAAATTGGAGAAGAAATGGCTAATACTATGTACAATTTAATGGAAAGGAGCCATATTATAAATCCCAGCTTTACGGACTACATCGAAACTGAGAAAAAACGAAGCCATTTTAATAATTTAAAGGAAAGTGACATTGGGAGGCGAATCATCTTAATTACTAGGAAAATGGAAAAACGAGATATTATTGAGCCAGTGTTAAAATATATATCGAATGATGACGAAGACAGCGATGAAAAAACATCTGCTAGCGACAACGAAGATATTTCGAGTGAAGGAGAAGCTGATGATGAAGAGAGTGACTTTACAGTGAAATGAGACAAAGTAATTATAACTTTAAATATAATTTCGATATTCAAGATGGAATTTCACAGAATAAAATCTTTTAAGAGAGAATTGTTTATAATTATTTATTTTACTTTGCTTATTTGATTATGCCAGACTTATCATACACTTACAATTAGTTTTAACTTGCTGTTTTATCAGCTAGTTGCGTAGCTGATAAAAGATTCATTCAATACCACAATTGTTCAAAATTAGTCTCTATAAAATATAATTCATTTTTTGAAGATCAGTAACCACTTTGTGAGCGACTGTTCAGAGAAAGTTTGAAATTATGTGTTTTTGAAAGTAAAATAACAATTTTATGTTCTTATGTATTTGTTATTTGTTATTATTTTAAAAGAATTTGAATTTATTTGTCAAATTTACAAAAACTGAGTATGAAAATTATTATTTTTATTTTAGAACTGGTAAGCACCTGCCATGCATTGCAATACTTAGCAAGGAAAGAACGATTTTTGGTTTTAATTCTGTTTATTGAAATAATTTTGGATGCACAGTATTTTTTGTTTTTACGTCTGGTGTGTACACGAATATATTAGAATATTTTACCGACGCGTGAGTAAGCTATAAGTTACAATTCTCCATTTGAAAAGTATGGATTTTCCAACAGTTCGCACACTTGTAGCGATTGCCTCTGCACTTTTTGTTTTTATGTCATATTTCTTTAAGCGACTCCCGCGCCACTTTCTGTAAAATGGTTGTACTAATTCAAAAAACTTTCACGATTGTACTCATAATAACTTACTTTAAATTATACGGAATTATCCGCGAAAATAATATAATACACCGAGGGAATAAAGTCTTTCTTTTCATTTCTCGTTTGAATTGATCCCTCGCGTAAAGTTCAACAAGAAATTCACTTTCGGGAATTTGTCCCGTAAGGGGATAATTTTATTCAACTGACAACAATGTAAACAGTTAGAATTGTTAATAATGTTGATATTATGAAGTATAATCCGTACACTTTGAATTTACAAACAATTTGTAAAACTCAACAGCTAAAAATTAACTTTTTTCATTATGAAATTCAAGGGTATTTGCAATTTTTTGTTTGATATTAATTAAAAATTTTTGCTTGATATTAATTAAAAATTTAAGTTTTTTCCTTAGTGTTGTTTAATAGTAAACAACACTAAAAAAAAATTATTAATTGATATTAGGCCAAAATTTGAGTCAAGTCAAACAAATGCTTTTATGCCGGAAATTTATATTAATTGGGTTTTTGAATAAAAAATAAATATCATTTTTTTGTTTTATTTCAAATCTATATCATAAATACTATTGATAATCGATGTGAAAAATTTTTTAACAATGATTATCAATAAATATTAAATTAATTAAAACCTGTGACGTCATAAAGGTAATATGTCAAAAGAGTGCATTATTTTTATTCTAAATACAAGTAGGCGAATAGTAATTTAAAAAAATTTTAAAAAAAGTGAACTTACTTTTATAACAAATGAAATACATACATATTAAGTAATTCAAAAATGTTATTAAAGTCACTGTTTATTTATAAATTAGGAATTGTGTTGGCTTTTTTCCTGCTAACTGCTGTCGACAAAAAATTGAAATTTACTGAGATTCAGCCCTTAAAACTTAAAACCTTTTTTTAAAGCCCCGATCAACCGGACACTCATCGTCTGTTTTGAAACCACCAAAATAACAAATCGCTTGTAAACTTTCAATTACATTTCGCTTGTAGACATCCAATACCGAATATGAAAGGAAAAATTCGACTTCCGTGATGGGGCCCCGCTGCTCACAGCGTTGCTTTTTTCTTTAGCTGTTGATTTAATTAATATAATTACTGGTGTAAACTCTCTTTGTAATGACACTGTCGATCTACAAATAAATATCAATCAAATTAGTATTATTTTGTTCCTAAGCATAGTTATTATGATTATATCTCTTTCTTGACATATGTAGTAATGAATTTTAAATATTTTTTAATACTGTTTTTAGTCGATTTTTTTTTTTTTGCTAACACAAAATATTCTTGACGCCAGTATTTTTGCAGATATTCCCAAATATCTGTGTTTTGTAGGATTTTTAATAATGAAAGTTTTACGATTAAAATATTTGAAGAGAACTTGGCCAAGCTAAAACAATATGTGGGCGAATTTAGTTTAGTCATATCTTGAAAATAGTAATATTTTATTAATTAATAATAATCAATCAATGGCTAGGATATTACACAAATAATACAATAGCAAATAATATGTCAAAGTTGAGAAGTAAATCTTTATTTATTTAGTTAATCTATTAAGTAACTTACTATTAAATACGAGCAATTTCGGCTTAATTCAATCAGTAAATTCACATTAAATTTCACAAAAATATTTATATTAAAATTCATAAAAAAAAAGTAGTCAACTTCTAAAATGCACAATATATTATAGGATTTTAATTTTTTTTTAAATACATATTGAAAAAAAGCTTACCACTTTTAAAAAAAACTGTACTTAAATAAAAAAAAAAAAAACATTTTTTTAATACGTCAAGCAGATTAAAGTTCAGATGTAGAGATAAAATTTCCCACTTGAAAACTGGTCACACATATAAATTAAAAAAAAAAAATGGTTAATTTATATTTAAAATGTTAAAGTACATCTTCAAATATTTTCTATCCTCAAATTTTTATTACTTAAGTAAATGTATTTTAAATTTCCTCTGATTACGTTTACATAAAGCTGTAGAATTTAAAAATAAACAAAATACACTGCCAATGGGGTGTGGCACGCAGCTCCTTCGTATTCGTGAAAGACTTTAAAACAGTATTCTACCAAATATATATACCGTGAAGTTATATTTTCGCCTTAAAGTTCATAAAAAATTGTTGTAACTCAAAATACTTAAAGTACTTAATACTAAACTCAAATACTTAATACTAAATTATAAAATAATAGTAAAAATATTTTAGAAAGTAACCCCAAAATATCCTAAAAATTTGATCGAAATGGGACTAGCAGTAAATAAGATATTGACATTTAATGGGATTTCATGGTAACGGCGTAGCTATCGTTACTCCGATTTCGATTAAATTCATAGGGGACTATCTAGGCACCAAACTTCATAATTCCTGAAAATTTTATAAAAAAGAATTGAATAGGTCAGAAGTTATGCCACTTAGTACAATTTTGGAATGACGTGGTAGCGGCGTTGCTACAGTTACTCCGATTTTGATTAAATTCATAGGGGACCATCTAGGAACCAAACTGCATAATTTCTAAAAATTTCATTAAAAAGAATCGAATAGTTCGGAAGTTATGCCCTTGGTGCAAACTGGCGACACACAGACGGACAGACGTGCGTAAAAAATTTTATTTTGGAGGGAAAATCTTTTTAATTTGTCAAAAGTGATCACAATGCTTCCGCTATTTTAGTAGTCTTGGAAGCAAAACAAATAATGTTTACCGAAAATAATAAAATAGAAATAATGGACAAAGTAATTGCCGAAGTAACTGGATAATTCCCTTAAATGTAGTGTTATCTAGATGATAATTCAATAATTTTAAGTATTTTTTAATTATCCAATTCGTACTTTCTAGTGTTTGTTTGGTGGATTTTTGTGTAAGATTCACTTTTAGCGAATTTCGAAAACTCGAAATTCAGCTATTACAGTAGGTCTCATGACGCAATCTGAGTCCGGGACTATGGCAGAAATATGTTTTGAGGTCCCTAGAATACGAAAATGATATTCACTAAAATTTATATATATATATATATATATATATATATATATATATATATATATATATATATATATATATATATATATATATATATATATATGTGTGTGTGTTCCCACGATAACTCTCGAACGAAACGTCTAACGCTTATGAAATTTTGTGTGTGGACTGGATTCTGAATTGGCTTGGCTAAGTTCGTTAGCCAGACACGTCGGATGCCCAGAAGTAGGTTTTCTGGCCATTTGTTATCATTCGATCCTATCATAAGACAGTTCGATTTTTACATCGTTGAAAAGGAAAAAAAAATTATGAAGAAAATGTTCTTATAATTTTCTTTCTATGTTAAGCAGTTTTCGAGAAAATCGTAATTTTCACTTTTGCCTTATTTTGCTCTCTTTGTCATTGTAATAAGTAATTTATATTTCTATCTCAGTTGCTTATAACATATACAAAAACTTCATTATTTTTTACGTAAAACAAACGGTAGTTATTAAAAATCTATGTATTATAAATACCATATCTCTGTCTCATTTTTTTAAATTAAAATTAACCAGATATTTTAAGCATGTGTAATGAAGATTTTTTAAATTTTTTTATTGAATTTTAAATGAACAAGATAATGAAGGTAATGTCATGATATAATATTATTAAATATTATAGAAAGATAACATAATAATAATGTTTATATGCCAGGAAAAAAATTTTAAAGAACTAGATCGATTTTGAAAATTTTTTTACTGTCAAAGATCTAAGCTATTTTAGATATTTTAGACAGATATAGATTACGTAATGTAAGGTCCGCCAGGGTCCATGGGACCCAAAAGTGTTAAAAATAAACTAACCGACCGATTTTGAAAATTTTTTCACTGTTAGAGAGCTAAACTATTTTAGAAAGATCTAGATTACCTCATGCAAGGTCCGCTAAGATCCATTGGATCTAGAAGTGTCAAAAATAAAATAAGCGACCGATTTTGAAAATTTTTTCACTGTCAAAGAGCTAAGCTATTTTAGATAGATATAGAATACGTAATGTAAGGTCCGCCAAGGTCCATGGGACCCAAAAATGTCAACAATAAACTAACCGACCGATTTTGAAAATTTTTTCACTGTTAGAGAGCTAAACTATTTTAGATAGATATAGATTGCCTTATGTAAGGTCCGCTAGGGTCCATTGGATCTAAAAGTGTCAAAAATACAATAACCGACTGATTTTGAAAATTTTTTCACTATTACAGAGGTGAACTATTTTAGATGGATTTAGCCTATATGTTGTATGAGGTCGGCCAGAGTCCTGGGATCTTTTAAGCGCCAAAAATAAACTAACCGACCGATTTTGAAAATTTTTTCGCTGTTAGAGAGCTAAACTATTTTAGATAGCTAGTTATAGATTACGTTATGTAAGGTCCGTCAAAGTCCATGGGACCCAGAAGTGTCAAAAATAAAATAACTGACCGATTTTGAAAATTTTTTCACTATTGCAGAGGTAAACTATTTTAGATAAGTACAGTATGTTATCTAATATCCACAACTGTCCTGTGGATGCAAATGCGGCATAGAAAACTACACAACGGGTTTTAAAAATAGTTTTACTGTTAGAAAGATAAAATATCCTATATTATATAGGATAGAAATAAGCTACCGAACCAATTCTCAATATTTTCTCATTGCTAAAGAACTAACTTATTTTAGGTGGATGGCACTATGCTGTACAAAGTCCGTTCGGGGTCTTGGGTCCCAAATATACCAAAAATAAATTACCTAGCCGATTTTGAAAATTCTTTTACTTTTATAAAGCTAAACTAGTTTAGCCAAGCACTTTTTGCGAAAAAGCGCCAAAAATTAACTACTCAACTGATTTTGAAAATCTTTTCACTCTTAGAAAGCTGAATTATTTTAAATGGATACAGGTCTTAGATGAGATCCGCCAGTGCCTAATATTTCGAAATTCGCTATGTTATGCAGATGCTGCGACAGGGGTATTTTAATTTTTAGGACGGTGGAACAACTCCTAAAAATTAAAAAGTGAATTATCAAATTCTATATTATGAATTAGATTAAAACGATATATTAATTTAGTACAAACTTCAATCCAATAAAATACAATTTTATTTTAATTTCTAGGGTCTTCGCTTTACAATATTACTCGCAGCTGTTGGAAGTTGTATAGGAACATGGATAAAAGTATTATCAGTAGACCCAGATCGATTTTTCGTTGGATTAATTGGACAAACAATTCTCTCAATGTCTCAATTATTTTTACTAAGTATGCCATCGAAAATTGCAGCTGTTTGGTTTGGGCCCAATCAAATGAGTACGGCCTGTGCAATTGGTGTGTTTGGTGTTCAAGCGGGTCCTGCGCTAGGCTTTTTTATTACACCTATAATTGTAAAAAATAGAGAAAATATTAACGATATTGGAGATGAATTGTTCCAGATGTTTTTAGGAACAGCCATCCTTGCGACGATTAATGCTACACTAGCAGTTGTTTGTAAGATTTTTTTTGTTTTTAATTGAATAGATAACATAAATGGAGAAATACTTCTAGAATTCTATATTTTTATAGAATTTTGTCACATTATTATTGATTTATAGGTTATTTTTTTTTTTTTTACTAAAAAAAACAAAAAATTTTTTAATGATGATAAAATATAGAAAACGGATGGAATATTTTCATTACCATTTCAAACCTTGTAACTATTTTCAAACTGCTTAAACCTTTCAAGCCACTACCGCCGACTTACCGTAAGCGACGAATATCGAATTTTACAGGTTTTTTTTTTTTTTTTTTTTTTTTTTTTTTAAATATTTTACACCGAAATGTGCTATTAAATTGAAACAACTTAGAATTATGATTTTTAGTAATTTGTATAATATACAAATCAATACAAATTTCAATTTAACAGCACATTTCTGTGTAAAGAATATTTGAAAAACCTTCTCCTGTAAAATTTTATATTTGTCAGTTACGATAAGTCGGCAGTAATGGCTCGATTTATAACTTTAAATATTTAAACTTGACATTTTATGACGTCAATAACCATCAGGGTGTTAATATTTACTGTCTAACAAGCGTCAAATAGTACTGAAATGGGTTTATAGAGGGTTAAGTATTTTCAGTGTAGGATTACTATTTGAAAACATTGTGATTGGAGGATTAGTTACAGTTAATACAGGGCCAGTTAGATATTGTACACGTTAGTGTTTAAATTTTGGTGCGGAAAATCATATTATTAAAAAGATATTTTTATCAAAAAAAAGTTAAAATTATTAGGTCAAGCATTTGCGGAAAAATTGCATAATTTATCTTAATACCTTGAAATATGAGATTATATGGATTAGTGAATTTAATATTTATTATCTCTTTTAATTAGTAAGGTTTAATGACTGCTTATATGTATTTTGTTTCTTCTAATCGTCAAAATATTTTTATTTAAAAATAATCCTTACTATTCAAGTATTTTTGTTTCTTATAAATTTCACTCTAATATAGTGTTTTTCTAAGTGGTTCCCCAGGAGTTCATACGAATTTTTGAGAGCTTATCGGGCAAATAAAAAAACTTTAGGGGGGCTCTAGGGCTTAAGGACTGATCTTTAGTCACGTATTTCTCTGAATTCTTAAATTTTGTTTTTTCTAAATCAGTGTTTTTCAACGTTTTTCATGGCGCGACCCCTCCTAGTATGGAAAGATATTTCGCGACCCCCTAGTATAAAAAAATATTTCGCGACTCCTGCCCTCTGCTATTTCTAACTTTTTTTTATTTTATGTTATAAATATAGAATCCGTTTATCATTCATTATTGGAGTATTATACGTAACAAAGGATTTTAAACAGGCTTATTTTTATATCGACATCGAAGTTGACGACTTATAGTAGCTTCTGAACGTGCGCGTGACTTGTGTGAGCGAGACATAGCGCAACGTAATGAGCGCTGCGTGGAGCGTCAGGCGAGTAAAGGATGAGACTTTTAAATTCTTTGAATTGTGTTTAAATTTATTGAATTGACTTGTTGTTTGCTTAGTAGCTGCTCACTGTCTTTTATTGTTTAATATCCGAAATTCTCTGTTTATTGTAATTATTGAAAATGGATGAGTTTCTGGAGATATATGCACAACCGTCAACTTCAAGTTCCAATGAAAGTAATGGAACAAAACCAAAGAAAAAGCGTTTATATAACGACAATTATTTAAAACTCGGATTTACTGTTATTGAAAATAAGTCGCAGTTATTTGTTTTGAAATTTTATCAAGCGAAAGTATTAAACCATCACATTAACGTAACCTTTAATTAACCTTTTCTTTATTAAATATTATATATTGAACTAGAATGGTTTTATTGTTAAAGTAACTGCCACCCCCTTAAAAAGGCTTCGCGACCCCCAGGGGGTCGCGACCCACAGGTTGAAAATCACTGCTCTAAATTAGTATACTCAATAAATACTCAATTGTTTGAAAAAAGTGAATTACAACCCTAATTGCCATAATCATAAAAATATTTTATGCTTATTTTCTATAATTCTAGATTGCTGATAATTTTGTGTTTCTGGTAATAATATTATAATAGGTTATTTAAACTTTTATCTTGTTAAAATTTTCAGCTGAGATCAGAGCCAGCAAGAGAAATGATGAGCCCCTGGGCAAAACTTTCAAATATTTTTCCCCAAAAATACAATTAACGAGCTAAAAAAAAACGCCGTCTCACTTTCACCGGACCCCTAATCAAGACTACGGGCCTCCTTTTTCCCGCCTGCCCTACTCTCTCACCGGCCCTGGCTTAAATTTAGGGTAAGGTCGTGTAAGATGGCGCGGTCGGGAAGAGTGCGCACTCCAATTTTCTCGAAACAGGAATGGAATTTGTAACCTCAATCGTGACTTCAATAGTGTTTTGAAGTGTTAGGGTATCTGTAATTGTTCACCAAAAAATATTGGTTTACGACATAATTCCGATATTCTAGATAAGTTTAAAATTTTTAGTACCTACGATTTGATATTATTTTTCTCGAATTTGAATGCATTACTAGGTTTTATTTCGAAACAAATTAAAAATTATAAATGATGTTTTCATAGCTAGTAAAGTTAGTCACGAACTAGTTCTGATGACTTTAATTCGTGTCAGTAGGCGCGGATGATTACCACAGGATGATTTGAAATTAAAAGAATAATAGACAGTCGTATAAGATGGTGCAGTACAAGGGTGTGTAAAACAGCGCACACAATTTTATACACACAGTTTCTTTTATTATGTTTTTCTTTAACTTTTCTAAGGAATTCTATGCAGAGCACTTCCGTAGAATTTTAATTCGTGTAACCCAAGTTCCTACATCGAAAGTTTACCATTACAAAAACACGACAACGGAAAGTAATATTTTTAAAATATTTAACTGCTAATAAAATCAGTGAGACTAGTGGAGTCTGAAGTTAACCAATTATAACCAATTTATGAAAAGTAATTCAATATCGATAATTTTCGATAACGAAAATTATATTTTAATAGTCGCAAAATGTTTGAAATACCCATAACTTTCTTCGCTTAAGCCTTCAAAAATGTCGTTGTTTTTTCGCTATGACGCATCGTTTACAAGATATTTAAGATCAAAGGTTTACGATAACGATATTGATAATTTTTGATAACGAAAAGTAAGTTTTAACAGTCGCAATATGTTTGGAATACCCATAACTTTCTTCGCTTAAGCTTTCAAAAATTTCATAATTTTTTGTCTACAACCCACCATTTACTTACGATCTTAGTTTAGAATATTTACGATCAAAGATTAGAATAACGAAAAATAGGGACAAGTGCTGACATAAGAAATTTACCTGTTATATGGGTGCTGGATTGTTCAAATATGATTTGTGTTAAATTCCAAGTATTTTATTAAGTACGCCATCTTACCGACCTTAGTGTTCAGTTTAACCTTACCGGTCGTGTAAGAGGGCGCATTCCTCATTTTGTGAATTTTTTTTAATAACTCGATTAGTATTGAATTTGTAATAAAAATTCATTATCACATCGTTAACTAATCATTAAGGTACTAGAATAAATACAATTTATGTACTTCTGTAACATTTATTTTAATTTTTTATAGCCACCTAAATGTTAAGTGCGCCGCCTTACACGACCTTACTCTATATTTATTTTTCTTTTTTAATTAAATTAATAATAGTGCTTCATTTTCCCATTTAGCTGGGTTGGACTAATTATTTAAACTTAATTCAGTAATATATAGGCCCTCCTAAGCAGGGCCAGCTTAGCCAATAGGCCACCCTAGGCCATGGCCTAGGGGCGGGAGATTTTTAGGGGCGGCAAATTTTTAAAATAGGGCGGCTAAATCTTTAAAATAAGTAATTAACGTCTTTTTTTTTTTGCTCGTCACTTATTTTTTTTAAGAGAAAGTTTGTAAAAAAGGTAGGAAAAGGGGCGGCAAATTTTTAAAACAGAGCAGAAAAATTTGTGATTGACGTTTTTTTTTAAGATTTCCTTTTTTCAAATAAAAGGTAGGGGCGGACTCAGGGTTAATCCGGCCCTGCTCCTAAGTAATATTTTACCTGAAACCGCGTGTAAATATAGATTAAAACTATACTGTTCAGTTTAAAATTATGCAGTAGAAATGTACAACTTCAAGAAAATTATTCATATAAGTTAGATATTTACAATACAGGAAAATTCGAGCCCAGTCAAAATAAAAATTGTAAAGTCGCCTCTGCCGAGGCTACGTCGTTAAGTCCTGTGAATTGTATTTTTGGTACAAAAAAGTATATTATTATTATTAATTCATAGTTTTCGCTGATGCACCGCCAACCCCGCCAAGCAAAGCTCAAGCCATTATTCAACAGAATGTTGAAAAAAATGTAAATATACTGACATCTTTCAAACGACTTCTTACAAACAGACCATTTTTAATGCTTCTTATTGCTTATGGAATTAACATCGGGTTAAATAACACCATATCAACATTAGTGAATCAGTTAATTTTGCCGAACTTCCCTGTAAGTACTGATAACCATGTCCCTTCTTTCTTTTTTTAAGTCACTGTACAAATTAATTCTTCTTTGTTAGCATGGTGAAGAGTTTGCTGGTCATATAGGAGCAATTATAGTATCTAGTGGTATTATAAGTTCAGTCATTTTAGGACTTATTCTGGATAAAACTAAAAAATACAAGTAAGTTCGATTATTATTTTTTTTTTTATAATTAATTCTAAAAACTGAGTAACTTTTTCATTTTTACAGATTTGTTACTGTTTTTATTTATACAATGACAGTATTTGGAATGCTTGCGTTTACATTTTCGACTGCTTCTCAAACGAAAGTTTTAGTATATATTTCAGCTTGTGTTTTAGGGTTTGTAAAATTTTTTAAGGATATATTACGCAAAAAATGTATGTCTCAAACAAAGTTAATTTATATAGGTTTTTTATGAGTGGATACCTTGCTGTTGGTTACGAAGTAGCAACTGAATTAACATACCCCGAATCAGAATTTAATTCATCTGGATTATTAGTTTCAATGTCTGAAATGGGTGGTGTTTTGTTTACATTAATATTTGAACATCTGCTACCGGTGCTAGATGACTTTTGGACTAATATTTGTATGTGTGGTGTACTATTTTGTGGAGCTATTATTACTATTCTCACGCCAAATATCACGAGAAGACAAGACTATTTACGTAAATATAATGAAGTATTAAGTAATATAGATTCAGAAAGAATTAAAATATAATTTCTAGTACATTTAATAAATAAAAAAACCTGAAGTACAAATTTTATATACCGTTACCTTTTGTATCTGTTAGGAAACATTTTTTTATTATTTACGTTCATACGTATATTGTAATAATATTGTAAATAATATAAGATAACGTTTAACTAAAATAAAATTCGTAGTGTGTCTGTTGTATTTTTAAAACTAAGGTACCGTAAATTGGATGACTTTGGCCACCATGGTTGACTTTGGCCATTTTTCAATATTTCTTTTATTTATGTACGATTACGTTATAATAATACTTATGCACGACATAGTATTTTTTACTGATTCTATAGATTATATTGGACTCGAAAAAAATTATATACCTAAAACAATTTGATTTTTAATACCTGAAAAATTTTAAATAGAAAAATTTACGAAAAACCTGTAATTTTTATCATCAAAAATTTCAAGGGCAGCTTGACAACGAGGCGACATCTATGACTTTCATGCGAAAATATGCTGTCATACAACCTTTAGGGAACTTTATGAGTCAAGGCAGCAAACTTAAACTTTTAGGTCTTGCTGCTAGAGGGCGGCCAAAATCGCCCAATGCATTATTCGCTAATATTGGTCTGACTTTGGCCACCACATGGTTGCGTTCTTTTCGACCTGTAAGCACCTATCCCATCCAAAAGAGGTTTCTTTAAAATACCAGAAGTGGAAAATTACAATTAAACCCTGTATCTTGTATTTTTAATTTACCTACTAAAGAATTTGCTGTTTTTTTTTTTTTTTTTTTTTTTTTTTTTTTTATTTTACCAAATAATTTGTTACCTTATTTGTAATTTGCGTATAAAATAATTATAAATTTTTTTTTACATTTGTTTAAAAAATTTGATAATAAAACATAAAAAAAGAAGTATTTTTATCATATTTTTATTTAAAAAAAACCTCAAAAAATATTTCTATCTTAGGGTTTTCTAAATAAAACAACATGTGGCCAAAGTAACCCAACTTCGTCGTCTGACCTTGGCCACCCTTATTTAAAAAAAAAAAATATTTAGAATGTACTTAACTTCTTCTCCATTTCAAAGTTAAAAGTACTAATACAGACCCATAAAACGTAACTAGAAACAAAAATTAATATCATTTGGTGTAAAACTTATAACAGTGTAAAGTTCAAAAGTGGACCAAAGTCATTCAATTTTACGGTATTTTAAAATATTAATTTCGTTGTAAATAATTCCATTCAAAGTAAAATAATGAAAGTAGATACTTAAAAAACTTATAAGTATTATTAATAGCCTCTAAATGGAAAATTATAAGCTTTTATTAAGGTCTCGAGGAATCATTATAAAAATGTGTACCAGTAACAAGTGACAAAAACAGGTTTTCACATTGGCAATTACGATTTTTATTTTTTAATAATAATAATGAGAATAAATACGAAGTTGAAACCAAACATACTAGAGAACACGTATCAAGTCACATCATATAAAATATAATTATGGACTTACCATGAATGAATGGTAATGAATAACAACAATCAGTACGGTCCTAAAAATTGTTCCGGACTAAAAAAAAAAATTGGAGATCGGAAAGTAGTCCAGCAACGTATTCACATGTGAAGACTTGAGCTACTTTTATTATTATGGCTACTTTTAATTTCTGTGGTTGGACCCGAACACAAAAGGTCTAGTGTTTAAGTGTAAGTTAGCGTGTCTTTAGAACGATTAAAAGTAGGGTTTCCGATCTTTGGCAAAAAAATAGATTTTATGGATCGATTCGAATCGTCAAACTAAAGATCGATGTAGGAGAAAATCGGCCTACAAAAGATCGATCTGACGAAAGTCGATTCAATTATTGTACTTACAGATAATAAAAGAAATATAAAAGTTTTAGTTTCTTATTAGGTAATTACTAATAATAAGTTTAAAAAATTTTCAATTTCCTTTGAAGATGATCTGGTGAATTTAATATACATAAAGTGGTTTCCAGTTTGTGCTAAAAGTGTCACACGAATTCAAAATTTGACTCAATTTTCTATAAATGAATCATAAAAGTGATAAAATTATTTCACAACATAGATAGTTAATAGTTAAAATACAAAGTAGTTTAAGAAAGGTATGCCGACGCGCAGATCTTGATGACGTAGATGGTGAATTACATATATATATATATATATATATATATATATATATATATATATATATATATATATATATATAGTCTGAGTATTTTGAGAGTTGCCATTTTTACTACAGCCAAACTGTTGATTTAATTGAGAAATTGTTCAAATAATAGTTGCAGATATCTGCGGGGGCAACCGATTGTTATAGTCAGGATCTTTATAGTTCTTAACTCTTATCAACGGTTTGGCTGTAATAAAAATGGTAACTCTCAAAAAACTCACACTGTATAAATATAATAATAAGTAATTGTAATGTTGTCTTTTTCTAAAAATTCAAATATGTGACGTATTATGACGTAGATGGTGAACTACGCAAAAAAAGCTTATTTTGGACTCAAATATAGTGTACCTTTCTTAATCTACTTTGGTTAAAATATATTCTACAATAATTTTGAAAAAAACATCATATTTTCACTAAAAATATTCCAATTCAAATTCGAAAAGACCGATCTCCGATCCCGTAAATTTTTCATGATGTCTGAATTGATTTTGTCTTCAAAGAATCGATTCGAAAAATCGAAGATCGGCTCTCCAAAAATCGATTTTCGATAAAATCGAATCGAGATCGGAAACCCTAATTAAAATAGAGTTGTCATTAAAAGACTGCTGGTATAGTAAATCAGACGAAAAATTTTGTTCTACAATCATTCTGAGGAAAAATCTGACTATTGTATTGCATAGAAAAATCGTTTTAAAAACAAATCGCATAATTTTTTGGAGAAATTCTTTCCAATGTAGAAAAACATAGTTGTTTTGAGATTTTGCTTAATAAAATTTAAATTTTAACAGCGGAAAGATTAATCTATTGTTACAAATAAAATAAAACAACAAACTAACAAATAAAATTTATTTAAAAACATAATTATATCTTTTTTGTACAATTTTAAAACAGTATTTATTTCAAATTGCAATAAAAATATTTGCTTCTTTTAATTTATTTAATAAATATATATTATAGACAATATACTAACAAATCTTAAATTTACTTTTTTATATTATTTTGTAAAATAAAAAAAACATATTTAATTTTCTCTTTTGTGTTTAGTTAGTCTTCAGAGTACACAGTTGTACAGTTGCACTTTTTCGTTAACAATGTAGTAAATGCAATATAATTGTTACAAAAATTGAAAGATATTTTTATAAAAATTATCATTTTTCCATTTTGAATATAAGCACAATAAAAATCAAATATCAGTCTATAATAGGTCTTCTATTTGTTTCTTATAAAAATAATTTGTGTATTAATAAATATATTGATTTTTATTTGTCTTTCATAATTTTGCAACTGTGCAATCGTTACTAACGGATAATACATAGAGAAAGCTGCCCAAGTAAGGAATGATAGGACCAAAGTTTACAAGTCGCAGCCATTTATCCCCTATGTATTTGATTTTGTTGAGCTTCCAGTAAAAATTTTCCAATCTATTGAATACGTATAACATGTAATATATTTCAAGGTTGGTTTTCACATAAAAATATTCATTTTTATTTTTCCACATATACCTAGTTTAAATTTTCAAAATGTTATAAAATTTTAAAAATGTATTTATATTTTTATTTGACTGCTATATTGCCTTTTATACTTATGTATACTGAATTTAAAAATAAAAAATAAATTAAAAAAGTGTTCTTTAATTCTAACACACAATCTAACACGTTCTAATAAATTTTAAAATAATAGGACAGCAAAAAAACTGTATTTCAAGTTTTTTACAAGTTGATAAGCAAACAATTAAGTAAAAAAAAACATTAAGGACAGTAAAATTTAGTACTTTTCGTTCTCTACTACTTTAAAGACTATGTATGTTGGATTTCTAAGTCTATTTAATGTACATCAATATAAACTGCTAGTTCACTGTTGCTTTAGAATTTAATTCTAACAATATTTGTACATCAAATATGTTCAATTTTTCATTTGTCATAAAAAAATAAATTTAAAAATATAAAAATCTTTTTTTCTTTCTATTTCGTAGCACATTTATTATATTTAGTACTGTCAACAATTTGTTTATATTTATATATGTTTTCCCAACCCTGATTTCAGTTATAATCATGGTTTATGTAATGTAAAATTAAATTTAACAGATATTAGGATAATGAATTGTGAATATTTTTCCAAAATTTCAGACAACAATGTCAAAAAGTTCGAAATAAAACAGAGATCAATAAAAAAATTAACTTTTTTATAATTTAAATAAGCAAAAAAAAGGGGGAAAGATTAAAACAACAAAAATATATGTAACATATAAAGTTTTAAATAACATTTGTCTTAAGAATTTTGGAATGATAAACTTTAGTCATATATTTTGCAAAATCCATATTGTATCAAATGACTATTTTTTCTTTATTATTTATGACTAAACCTACCGAAAATTTATATATAATCTATCCGTACCATGTGCGGACAACAAAACTATTTTTTAATACAGAAAAGAGTACATTAAGTGCCTAATTAATTACATAGTGAACAAAATGTAAGAAAAAATTGTACAATTAAATGACGTTGCTATAACACTGTACTCGTATGTAAAATAAATAAAATTTTAAAAATAGTTTGCTCGCACTTGGTAAGTTTAGTATTAAAAAAAAATATATTTATAAAATTCTTTATAATTTAGCAAAGTTATTTATTTGAGCTGAATGATAATAACGGGGCATATATAATAATTACTCAAACATAGTTTGTGTTGGAGCTACTTCCAATAATAGTTGTAAAAATACTGTCAGGCCATCTGTAAATAAATAATAATATGTGATTTTATTAAGAATGTAGTTTACCTTAAAATTAAAAAAAAATTTATCATGATTAAATTGTGAATTTGTTGAACAAAATTCGTAACGTACAACATCTATATTAGATGGGCGACTTACTCTTAAAAAGATGCTTAGAATTTGAAAAAGTGACCATGACCGTTCTAACGGCTAGTTTTTTTTTAATCGATGCAGAATTTAAAATAAAATAAAAAAATTTAAATATTATTTTTTGACTAAGCCACGGTTTCCATTCTAAAAATTGATTAACACACATAATTTAACACATATTCTTATAAATATTGGATTTAAATCTACGTATTCATTATACTACGCATTAATATACTACATATTTATATAGTTTTCCCTCTCTTTAAAAAAATGTTATAAATATTTTTCTATATATCAATTGTGTTTGTAGAATATTACTAATACATACCTTACCTAATATTTTCATTAATTATAGTCTTCACAGTGACACCGGCATTTGATAAAAAATAGTATTGGAACGTTCGCGGTTGCTTTTTGTTAAAAATTAGGGTTAAGGCCCTATTCTATATCATTAGCATCAGTAGTAGTGGGTTCGTGCTCAGTGGAAAAAAGTAACGCAAATTTAAGTAACAAAATACTTTTGTTACTGTTCAAATAGTTGCATGAACTACACTAAGAATCTAATTGTTTCGAATTTGTAACGTCTGTAATATCAGTGGTAGTGGTTAGTATTCTTTGGAAATAATTATTAAAAGAGGCCAGTTAACAAACATCCATGTTAAATATATTTCCATTAAATTTGTTTTGTTAAGATTTTTGTAATTCCAAAATTAAAGTAACTACTTTAGTCGCTCATAATAGGCAATGAAGTCCCACCTTTATTTCCAAGAGAGCAGAAATACCTTTGCTTCCACTTTTAAGACAGTCAGCGAAAATAATTTATAAAACGGAACCAAATACTAAGTGAAATTTAATTAAAATAACATTGCTAGGAAATTAACCACTTATTTAAAATAAAAACGACATTCTATTAATATTGACAAATAGTAATATTCCATTGTCTAGTTTGCTTAATTTGTTCACCGCATAATTGATGCCATATCTTCCCCAGTTTTTATAATTTAAACTATTCTAAATTACAAAAAATAATATATACTGTATACAAATATTATTTGGTTATAAACAGTACTACAAAAAATCCCGTTGTCTGTGACGTCATAATGTTAAGATATTCAACAGAAAAATGTTTATAGCAAGCAATAATTCCATAGGAACAATAATTTAAAATAAAAAGGCATTAATGTATTTTCAGGAAAGTATACATTATTATATCACATACGCTCGAGCGGTCTCGGAAACTGTTGACCCGTTATCGGTTCTAAGTTTAAAAATTTATTTTTAATTTGTTATAAGTTTTTAAATATTGTAAACTATAAGAAGGCTATATTTGTACATTAAATGTATGCGTGTACATTAAAGACCAGTATCTAATTCTCAATTAAGGGGGGGGGGGTAAGGTTTTTAAACTTTTTTTTGTATTTTTTTTTAAATTTTTTTTCTGAATGTGCAACATGTCAAGCGTGTTGTGTCAAAATTTCAAGTAAATCCGAGCAAAACTAATGAAGATACAGCGTTTCAAGCGACCGGCCCTCATGCTCGATTTTTACTTTAATTTTAAACTTACAAATCTTATACAAAACAAATACTTACTATAATTACCCGCGTAAGTATAAAAAATTATATGATTTTATTGATGCTTAGTTTTGGATTTTTGAGTATAAAAAACTTTAAATCCATTTTCTCGCAAACAACATTTTTGAAGTTCGTGAACATCATAACTCAATTGTGAACTCATTTATATAAAATTTTGTTGAAATTTTGTACACTGTTTCTACACATAATTCAACAGGTAATCACATCGAGTTTTTTTTTTTTGTTATTTTTTCCGAGATGATCCGGTACCAAGTTATGATGTTCACCGTAAAACAACTTATTTTCGAGGCGCCTCCGGAAATTCGCTGTCACGGACTTATTTATCGATATTTGTAATTGATAATTTTTTCAAAGATACTTCAGATGTTATACTATAACGTGTATATGACATAAATAAACCAACATTATTCATATCTCCAAAAAAAAAATCATGAAAATATGCCTTTTTTTCGCTTTTAAAACCTTACCCCCCTTTAAATTTTATTGTTAAATTTTGTAATTACATTTTGAAAGAGTTTGGCTACGTTTGTTAAAATGACTTACCTAAACATCGTAAATGATAACCATAATATACGAAGGGTATATAAAACAACATCCCTCCTAAAATAAATACAGTAGCATACAAATATTCAATTGTTGGATTCTCTAAAATTGGCGCGAGCACCAAGTAAATCGATATGACTAAAACCAAAACTGGAATGATAAACGGCACCTGATAGAAAAGCAAATAGAATTAGTTAATTAATATATATTAAATGCACATTTATACGGCTATTTAACAAACCTTGTATGGCCGTGGATAATTTGGTTTGGTAAATCGCATAACAATCAGAGCCAACATTGCCCCACCATAAAAAATCCAAGCGGTGAAACTAAAGAAATCAATCAAAGAGTCAATGGTTCCGTATAGTACCATGGCCCCCGCTATTAAAGACTGTAACAAAAAAGTTAAATTAACTAAAATTGCAATTCAAATTTTAGTAACGATAACGACAAATAACGATTTTCGAGACCAAGAGTGGGTCTACAAGCATATCATGGGGGGCGGGGGGTGTGACAAAAAACAAATCTAACAGCTAGAAAAATAATAATAATATGAGAACATCGAAAAATAAAAAAATACCCATCTCGCAGCATCCTGCATAACATAGTGAATTTCCGTTTACAAAAATTAGTTTTTCTCGGAAACTAGTCGACATAGAATAATAGTTTGAAGACCTTTTTTGTGTAATTTTTTCTCCTCTTTTTATTGGTGTAAAACAATTTCGCAAAAGTTTTTGATTACGTGGAAATTTTGGCAAAAAACCAAATGGGACCAGAGTGATTCCGGAAAAACCAAATTTAATGGTATTTTGCCTGCAAAATTGTAATATGGCTAAAATAAACACAATACAGTGGTTTTAAGAATACAGTATGTATCCGCTTTCAGCGCCCGTAGGCATAGTACAGTGGATACAACCAAGCCGCTCACAGCAAACGCAAGCAACTCTACCGCAAACTGTATTTTAGACGCAAAAAACGTACAGGTACTATAATTTGGTTTCGTTCCGGATAGTCGAATGCCGGATAAACAAGGTTTTAGTGTATATATAAATTTTAGTGAATATTATTTTTGGTTTCTAGGGATTTCAAAACAAATTTCTGTCATAGTGCCGGACTCAAGTCGCGTCATGACAGTGGTCGTAATAGCTGAATTTTCTATTCGAAAATTCGCTAACACAAACTTGAACACTCTCAAATTTGAACGTCTATAGTCTTTCGTTTTTATTTAATTATTAAGAACGAAATTATTTTCATTTCAAAGCTCAGTCCTCTAACTAGAAAGACGATTGCGTTTATTAAGATCGAATTTTTGTTTTTTTGAATTTTAATCGAGTTTTGTATCATTTTCGAAAGTCTTAGGGAGTCTCACTCCCCTCTTTCCATCCACTCCTATTAATAGCTAAAAATTTGCAAAGGCATGACGGTAAAAGACATGAAAACTCGTTACGAACACATGAGTTTTCATGTCTTTTTTATTTTTGAATTGTCCTACTTGGTCATAATTATAAATAAAATAAACGTTACCCTACTTAAGACTATGATTCCACTTACTTTCGAACAAATGAGGTGCCCATTTGCCTAATATTAGACGGAAAGCATATCTATAATGTCTTTATGGTTGGACTAATGGTAACTTTGAGTCAACTACTAAAATTTTAGATTGTGGTTTCTAATGAATTCAAGCAATAAATTAAAAATTTTCTTAAATAAATTATGTTTATTTAAGAATTCTGTTTTTATGTATAAAATTGTTGGAACTGACGTATTCTGTTGAGAAAAAAATAAACTGGTATTTATTTTAATAAAATAAAAACATATTAATAAACTTCTAATTGAAGCATTTAAGCTTGAAGACAAAATTAAATGATTCCGATTTGGAGTGTATGTTACGTCACAGTGACGTAACATGAATGACATCAAAAGTGCAAAAAGTTTAGTAAGTTTCAAAATTATTATCTTTTAAATATATTACTATTCTGTTCTTAATTAATTTATTAGCCAATTAATGATTTTTTTGAAGCATATGATTTTTACAGAATTGAACTTACATGAAACATTAAACCAGGTATTGGAGTGAATCTCCTGATATGCACGTAACTTAAAATATCCATTAAATGTCCTTCGCGACTTGCAGCAAAGCACAGCCGGCCAGCGGCAAACAATGTTCCATTTGCGGAACCGAATGTTGAAACAGTCACTGATAATGGCATTAACCATGCCATAACACCTAAAAGACGGTTTCCAAATGTAACAGCCACAGCCTCCGAATCAATCATTTCTTGTGGTGACATAACCGCTAGGTAGGATATATTTATCAATGCGTAACATATTGTCACCAATGGGATGCCAATTATGATTGACAGAGGTAAATTTCTAGAAAAATAAAAACATATCTAATTAATTTAACAATCCACAATTATTTAAGTTATTTACAAATAGTTGGACACCGACCAAAAAGTAAGGGATATAAAGGGGATTAAGTAATGCTATTATGATTCTATTTTTACTAAAATTAAGTTTAATACGTAGTAAAAATGAACAAAAAATCTACCTCGACGGATTCTTAATTTCCTCAGTGACGTAGTTCAAATTATTCCATCCATCGTAAGCCCATAAACCAGTGTAAAATGCTGTGGCTATACTACCAAAATTATAGTAGGTTCCTTCAAATGGGTTCTGGAGATGCTGTGTATTCCCTGTTTAAAATAATATATATTATGTAATGAGTAAATATCTAAATAAAATTGTTATTTTTGTGTATTTTATTTAATAATAAATCATATTAATCGTATATTTTTCTTCTTTTCCCTAATATATAAAATGTTACGACTAATTACGATTAAAAGACTTTTCAGATTACTAGGGGTATGAGATTTCGGAGCCGATATATACTCATAAACTCTACATATATAAACTCTTCTATGAGTTTTGGTTCCGGATATATTTTTAAAGAAACAAAGGCGAATTATAATTAAAAATTCAACAATAAATGAAAAATCTATTAAAACAAACGCAAGAAGCAAAAATTTATCAATGTTTCTCTTAAGTAGCGGATAATAATATCACTATAAAATACAAATACTTGTCCTAACCTTAATTTTAATGAATTTAATAGATGGCGGATATTATTTTATTAATAGTTTATTTTAATGTTTTCACAAATTTTGACGACTCGGCTTGATTGCTGATTGTTTTGTGGTATGGGTTTCATTTAAGTAAGAAGCCTGGCTTAGCTACTTAAAGAAAATTGCTATTTTTTGCAAATTTAATCGAAAGTAGTATTACTGAAAAATATTTCAGTAAAATAAAATGAAATTTTCAGTCGTTCTTAAGTTATGACGATATTTCAGTTTAACAGACTCCAAACCCTACCAGTTTTGTTAAATATAACATTCTCCGATATTGTAAACGCAAATTTTTATTTTCTATCAATTAAAGCATTGTAAGGTTTCTTTTAAATTACAGTAATTTGAAATAAATAAAGAAAATATACAAATATAGAAATGTACATATTTTAATTCCTAGTTTATGAGTCGAATATCTAGTTAATCTTAGTTATGTAAGGCTGGTATTTCATTGATTTAATTCAAAAGGTGCATCTTTAGTCTCTTATTACAAAGAAAGAAGAAAATTTAATTTCAAAAATTTTGTTTTGTTTTTGGCTGTGTTTTTGAATTTCCTGTAACTCTTTTATTTTTTTAACGAAAACTACACGAAGCAGGCACCGACAGGCGGCTTTTGGGGGCAACTACTACCCCTGTTAGTGTTCACCCCCTATCAGCTAAGATCAGCTAAGATCTGTTGCAAAGGACAGATATCAAATGTGTTCAGTAATTACTCGAAGCGTCAAGATCAAGCTGTCTCTAAATGGCAGGTGTTATTTAATTGAGCATTCTTGCTACTGCATTTATTTTATGCGTAGCTGAACCATGAAAAATTTCGTCAAATTTAATTAAAATTAATTTGTGTAAATTTACCTTGAGCAAGTTTCCACCCTCCACCACATATCACAATTAATACAGCAACTAATTTTGCTGCAGTAAATATATTTTGTACGCATGTTGCCAAATTGACACTGTAGCAATTAACAAATAATATCAGCACTGAAAGAGAAATCAATCTGAAATTAAAAGTTGTTTTAACAATATTGTTTAACATAATGGAACACAGCGCCCGCTCTAGCGTTTACGCCGCGCCGGGCAAAAAGGAAAAATTCCGCCCTAGTATGAAACCGGCGACCTTGTTTTTTTTTTTTTGCACGTTAGCTGTAATAATACCGCCCATTTTCCTTTTTTTACACAACCGATGACCTTTTTTTGCTTATCAGTTGTAAAAATACCGCCCTTAAAATTTTCCGCGCCGGGCAAATGCCCGGGTTGCACCCCCCTGGAGCGGGCCCTGTGGAATATTAGAACATTTAGATAATACTGATTGCTTATGATTACTCGAAAAATATTTTTCTATAAAAATACAAGGTTATTCCAGAATTGTTCCAAAGAATTTAATTTTTATCATAGAATGTGACAGAACATTTTGTAAAGTTAAAATTTTTCCTACTGAGTATTTCTTTCCATTTAATTTGTCATATATTTTGCTTCAATTTTAGTTACAAATAGTAATAATATTCTTTTTTTAGTTTTTTTCTTTTTTTTATATTCTATGTTTGTATAAATGTCGGATTATCCAATTCAAATAAGTTAAACAATGAAATTAATTAAACTATTTTAATTATAGCTTACCTACTGCAAGTAGTGCAACAGTTTTAACAATAAGTTCAGGTGGTTCACATTCTGAAACGAATGGTTCAACTGCATATTTGGCGAAACTAAGACAAATAATTGCCATTTGGGATGGTTTCAACACCAGTGTGCTTACCCACGAAAATAAAAATGCCGGTGGTGCACCAAATGCATCCATAAAATAGGCATATTCAGCCCCTGAACTTGTATTCATTGTGCCTAATTCAGCGTATGATAGAGCACCTGAAAATAGGAAACGAAGTTGTTTTTAGAATAATTTTAAAATATTAAAAAACTGGTTGTTTCAAAATTTATTTAAAAATACAAATTACGAACACTGAGTTCCTAATTGTAAGATTAAAATGATAAAAAACCAATACGGTACTTGACTGTATTCAAAATTTGTTTTAAGTGTGAAATAATTTTATGTATTATCCTTAAATATATTCAATTTTAGCAGTGACAAATAAAAATATTCTTTAGTTATTTAAAAATTCTATTTTGAAAACTACAAATTTTTAGCCTTCATTTAAATGACTAAAAACGCGGTGGTATTTGAAAATGACGTCATTTTTTTTTATCAAATATTATTACCGTAGTTACAATTTGCATTTTCACATTGACATTTTCACAATTCTAATTTACCAAGTGAAGTTGTTTTTCTTTTTAATTTATTTTGAATTTTTTGGTTTGTAATTAATTTTGCACTCAAATTATATTGATGGAAGAAATACACCGTCACTTAATATGTAAAATATCTTTATCAACTTGTTGTAAATATTATGTTAAAAATGCTTTTATTTTTGCTACAATTTTAAAGTTACGTAAAACTGTTTTCTTAAAGTGCATTTAATACTTGTAGGGCTTTATGAAAATCTTACGGTGATGATGCTATTGGTTACATCCAAGTGAAACCAGAGGGGATCATCTGTACTGTTAAGTGTAAAATATTTGCTTGAAGATAAAATAAAAATCCGGAACATATTCTGGGACATTAGCTGTAAATGAAGAAGATAAAAACGTAAGAAGTTGTAAATACCACTAAAACTGAGCATAATGAATGCTGAATATTGTATAAAAATTTGACATGACACCGTGAAAGCGAAATCTGTTTGAGTCAAATTGTGACGTCATTGCATACGTCACTACGACGAGTCGTTTTTCGCGCCAATTTGTTCATTTAAAATTGAACGGTGGTTTTTTCAAGATTTTTAAAAAATTTAACAAAAATTAACTAATTTGTACGTAAGAACAAAGCATTTAGAATCATTTTTCAATTGCAGTCAAGTACCCTATTAAAACCAACAAATTTGATAGATTTTAGAATGCAAAAAGTTTCATGTGGATTGGTGATTGGTAGTATATTGGTCTAGTACCTATAAGTTGATTTTATATTTTAATTAACTTAGTTCAAAAACACTGTATTGGAACACTATATACATTACTACAAGTTATGTAAATTTTAGATTTTTATCACTAGCCCCATCAGAGATACAGGAGCTTAAAGTTTCTAAATTTGAAAAAAGTCAATTTTTGGAAATTTGTAAATAGTATACAAGTTTCACAATCAAAATTTTTTTGGTTAGTGGTATCCAGATACAGCTACTTCCATAGAAAAATACCATGCTGTAACGTAAAAGCCCCCATTATGGAACGGTATCTAATACTGGAACAGTTTTCACATTTACATATTTATTTCTTTAAGTAAGGAAACGTTAAATGCGAGGTGAATTTAAATTGAAAAACAATCATTCAATTAATAATAATTTTTGTTATCAGACGTTTCTTTCAGAAATAACTTCATTAATATGTAAATGAAAAAACTGTTCCAGTATTAGATACCGTTCCATAATGGGGGCTTTTACCTTATATAACATTTCTATGAGAAAAAAAATGTTCAAGAAGTGAATTTTGTTTGCTTTTGATATCCAACTTTAGGTGAAGTTTTCTTGTGGAAGGGAGGAAAATAGGGCAGATATGGATATAATATAAAGAGAGACAAAATCGTTCCTGTTTCAACCTTTTAGGATGAATGATTTATGAATGGTTTATGCTTATGTGTATTGTCGTAAAAGGCTGTAAACTCAAAAAGCAGCGCCAATAGGAAAACAAAAATGGCCACCACGCTTAAACGGTTTATTTTATTCAAAAGAATTGTTTTTAATACCTCAAATACAATAAAAACAACTGGGAGAATATTAACCTTTTCTAAAATGGTCAAGCAACTACCTCTGGACGATTTCATATCATAGGCGATCCCAGAGGGGGGATAAGGGGGATAAATTCTTCCCCAAAATATCAAAACATAATTAAATACATGTACTGCTCTAAATAATATAGGTGTGAAACACATGATTTAAAATTTATGAAAATTAGTGTAAATTCTGCTCTTAAATATCGTTATTACTGTTAGATTGCCTTGACAATAATTGTATTTAGTTGTGGTGGACTGTATTGCTAGACTGACTCATCAAAATTCTCCAGTATTAGTCAAAATCTTTCCAAAAATGCATTTTTCAGAGAAAAAAACCTCCAAAAAATGGAAGAAATTATTTAACGTAGATGAAACATATAAGCGACATCCGAATAGCCCAAAAATAGCCAATGCGTAAGGGGGACCAACTTTGTGAAACATGTCTTCAAAACTAATACGGTTGATGAACAAAAAATAAAGGAAAATTTAGAGAAAAGATAACTAAAAGTTTTTAACTTTTAAACTAAAACTTACTTGGTTTTTAGTTTAAAAAAAAAATATATTATTGTCATATTATCTTTAAGAAACTGTTTAATTATATTTTTTTTAAACAATAAAAGTACGCAATGTTGATTGTAGTAAACGTCGCCCTAAAAGAATGTATAGTAAGTAAATTTAATTAATAAATATGTATTTTGTTAGTAACAAAAAGATTTTTTTTTTCTTATTGGCTAATTTAAAATTGATTGTTGACTAAGTTCGATTATTTCTAATAAGGGTAACGAATATATTCTTTATTAAACTAAAAAAATTTCCCCTAGTTTGAAAATTTCTATTCAGAATTGAAATTATCCCTACAAAATTTCCTCTAGCAATATCTCTCCCCAAAATATTTTCCTATGACCGTCCCTCTTTCATATAGACTGATTTCCGCTCTAAAGTTCTAAACTATATCTTCATATACGCATAACTTATGTCTTATATATTATAATTACATTAAAGAATAATGTGATCAATATAATTTAATACATAATATGGTAATGTATCTGGTTTTAGTTACATTCGTATAATTTATTATTTTATACAATCATCTCGGTATAAATAAAATTGATTGATACCTACTTACAAGTAAAGGTCCCGAGGCCGGACCTATCGATTTTGATGAAACTTAAATATGTTGTAGAACACTAAAAACTAAGGGACACGTATTTTTTTTTATCTGCGGAAAAACGGTTTGAAGGGGTGAAATCGCCCTCCAAAAATTGGGGTAAAAATTTAATTTTTCAAATATCTCAAAAACAATAAGAGATCGAGCAAAAGTTTAAATTGGCGATATTACTCTTTTTTAAAGAGCTATCTATTGATATGCAATTTGTTCAAATTACATCAACAGGGGTGGTTGGGGGTTAAAATTTGGGGGTTAATTTGGCAAAAAGGGGGTGAAAAATAAACAGTATAAAAATTTTGTTTACAGATTTGAAATCTACGTCAAAAAATCTAATTGACCTGTTTTTGCTCAATGCGCTAATATTAAGTCTAGGGGTAGTTAACTAGAGGGTGACTATGTCGAATAGTCGTACAATTTGGGTATATCAAGAAGTTCTTCTTCATGGAAAATAGTTTAAGACAATTAGAATAACGTAGAAATGAAATTCTCGAATTCAAAATTGAGTTTGAGCAACATTGGAGAGGGGGTGAGTCACCCTCTTAAATTACATACTAGTTTACATACACTAATTTTTGCAATTAACACACTGACAGGGGGTAATAATGTCACAATAGATGGTTCTGAAGTTAGACTATCGTATGTAAGGTTTCTATTAGGTTTCGTTATTTTAGTTAGGTTATGTAATTTTCGGTATCGATAATTTTCGATAAGGAAAACTATAATATCCATTAAAAAACAAACCTAATAAAGACCTTACATATGATAGTCCAACTTCAGAACCACTTATTGTGACATTATTTTACCCACTATCAGTGTGTCAATAGCAAAAATTAGTGTATATAAACTAGTATGTAATTTAAGAGGGTGACTCACCCCCTCTCCAATGTTGCTCAAATTCAATTTTGAATTCGAGAATTTCATTTCTACGTTATTCTAATTGTCTTAAGCTATTTTCCATGAAGAAGAACTTCTTGAAATACCCAAATTGTACGACTATTCGACATAGCCACCCTCTAGTTAACTACCCCTAGACTTAATATTAGGGCATTGAGCAAAAACAGGTCAATTAGATTTTTTGACGTAGATTTCAAATCTGTAAACAAAATTTTTATATTGTTTATTTTTCACCCCCCTTTTGCAAAATTAACCCCCAAATTTTAACCCCCAACCACCCCTGTTGATGTAATTTGAACAAATTGCATATCAATAGATAGCTCTTTAAAAAAGAGCAATATCGCCAATTTAAACTTTTGCTCTATCTCTTATTGTTTTCGAGATATTTGAAAAATTAAATTTTTACCCCAATTTTTGGAGGGCGATTTCACCCCTTCAAACCGTTTTTCCGCAGATAAAAAAAAATACGTGTCCCTTAGTTTTTAGTGTTCTACAACATATTTAAGTTTCATCGAAATCGATAGGTCCGGCCTCGGGACCTTTACTTGTTAGATTGATGGTCACGCGATCTAAATAATATTCAATGTCATCGTCAGACATAGGTAATATATGAGAAAAATAACAAATGATATTGTTAATGATATACTAACACACATGTACTAAGTACATAAATAGACAGGTTTGATCAAGTTAATATTTATATCTACAACGCGTACATTTTACTTCGAGAGTACTAAAGTAACGGAAGTATGTATTGTGATCACTTTTGAATTATAAATTTTTTCCCTACCAGAATGAAAATTTTCACGCGCATTTTACGTTTAGAGCTTCTTGAATTATTTTGGTTTTGTATCTACTTGTCTGTCTGTTCGTTTGTGTATCCAAAGATTTCACTAAGCGACATAACTTAGAAACTTCGATCGCTTTTGATGAAAGTTTCAGAGATTGTGTGGTTTGTTTCCTAAATCGTCCCGTAATAGTTTCATTACCATCGGTAATGTAGCTAAATGTCGATATCTTACTTACTACTGGTCCCATTTCTGTCAAATTTCGAGATTATTGGTTTCTTTCAATTTTTTTATGGTTTTCACCAACATTAAAATAGTATTTTACAATATAAGTTCGGTAAGTTGCTTTTACTGATCGAGAAAATGTTGCGAAAACGAGACCCGCAGGGTCGAGTTTTTGCAATTTTCGAGATCAGTAAATGCACTTAACGCATCGTGTATTGTATAATATTTTTTGCACGATCGTTTAAAATAATCAAAGAATAAAAATATTATGTTAAATAAAAATTAAAATTCGGATAATATAGGTGAAATTTATATTTCTATGTTATGACATAGAATGCCATGAATAAATATTATAAATATTCATAACAACTAATATGAATCTTTGTAGTGACAATTGACAACTATATTTGTAAATAAAAAATTAAGTGTCAATATTTCACTGGCGTGAATATTTTTTTTTGAATTTTCTATTAAAAAAAAATTGAGGAAAATAGTTTGTTAAACTATATTATTAGTGAGAATAATGAAATTGATGAAGCATTTTATTTTTGACTGCAAATTTATTCTCGTAAAATGAAAGGAAGATTATGAAAGCCACAGAAAATCTTAATGATTGAACGAGCTTTTGAAATGTCAATAAAATAAGAAGACTGATGCCAACAATAATAATAATAATGTGCAAACTAGTGAAAATTTTCATATTATTAATGAATTTATTTTCCTAATTGTTCAAATTGTACTTTTAATTTCAATATAAATAAATAAATACAATCATTTTTGAGCTAATTTAACTTACCACACTCCTATTTACTTACCACGCATCTATTTCACTTACCGCACTGTTATTTTTTGGTTTCCATGGATATAAACAAACGTTCGGGAAATGCAACTTACCAGCATTGTCAACAGCATCGGTAAGTGCATGAAAATACACGATCGTGCAAAAAATTTTTTTTGTAAAAAAGCTTGTAAAATAGAAAATAAAAAAAGAAAAATTGTGTAAATTTTTTGAACGATGAGATATTTATTTTATTAGCAATTTATGAAAAATATAAAAAAATAATAAACAATTTAGAAAAATCTTCTGAATTGGTTAAGTAACTCCATAGCAGAATCTAACGAATCACAAATGGATGACAGTGACGAAGATATTTTTATTCAAATCTAGAAAATAAAGCAACTTTAGCCTTTCAGTCAAAAAATTCTTATTGGGTTTTTGGCCAATATAAAATAATACCCCTGTCGCAACATCCTGCATAACATAGCGAATTTCCATTTACAAAAGTACGTTTTATTTACAATTACTCTATATCAATTAGTTTCCGAGAAAAACGTACTTTTGTAAATGGAAAATCGCTATGTCATGCAGGATGCTGCGACAGGGGTATTTATGTAATCTTTTCTCCTCTTTTAAATAGTGTAAAAAAATTTCACAAAAATTCTTGAATAAGTGGAAATTTTGGCAAAAAAACAATTTTTTAACCATGTTCCTGGCATCGGACATGTTCTGGCTAACGAACTTGTCCAACGGTTTGGGACTTCCAATATTTTCACTAAATTTCGTAAAGCTAGGACATTTCGTTCGAGAGTTATCGTGCGGACACACACACACACACATATATATATATACATATATATATATATATATGTATATATATATATATATATATATATATATATATACATATATATATATACATATATATATATATATATATATATATATATATATATATATATATATATTAGTGAATATTATTTTCGGTTTCTAGGGACCTCAAAACATATTTCTGCCATAGTCCCGGACCAAAGTCGCGTCATGACAGTGCCTGTAATAACTGAATTCCATTCTGGAAATTCGCTAATAATAAATTCAGTTTATATAAATTATAGAATAATAAGGTTCAGTTAGGTTAGAAAAAATTTTGTTGGGTTCGGTTCGTTACAAAAAATTTCCTTAGGTTCGGTTAGGTTTGAGACCAAATTTTCTTAGGTTCGGTTAGGTTAGATCAAGTTCCGTTAGTTCAGTTAGATTAGAAAAAATTTTCGTTCACATTACTCCACCCACCGCCGGAGGTTTCTAGAACCGCCCCGGTAGCGGATTTTCTTATTTTCTTATTTTCTCAAAAACTAGCTAGCCTAGAATAATAGTTCAAAAACCTTTTTTATGTGATTTTTTTCCGTCTTTGCAATGGTGTATAAAAATGTGGCAAAAACTTTTAAACTATAGCAAATTTTGGCAAAAAACTAATTTTTTGCAAGAACAAAAACCATGTTCCTGGCATCCGACGTGTCTGGCTGAAGAACTCATCCAAGATTTTTGGATTTCCAACGTTCTCACCAAATTTGGTAAACCTAGGACATTTCGTTCGAGAGTTATCGTGCTGATACATAAATACATACACATATATATATATATATATATACATATATACATATATATATATATATATATAATATATATATATATATATATATATATATATATATATATATAAATTTTAGTGAATATTATTCTTGGTTTCTAGGGACCTCAAAACAAATTTCTACCATATTCACGGGCTCAAGTCGTGTCATGAGACCTACTGGAAAAGCTGAATTTCTGGAAATTACACGCTAATACATAGGTAGGTACGTCCTATAATAATGTTACGTTGATTGTTAAAGGAAATATGTTTAAAAAAAATCGGCAATAGTTTTCCTTCATATTTACATTAATTACAAAGAAATATACATACATGTTTCCTTTTCTTTTTCTTAAAATAAAACTTAGTACTTATTAAATTATATTTACTTTCAAGGTGGAGACGCCGGAGACACTATGTAATTTGTGGATAGCAACATTAGGACCTCTGTTATCTATGTGTGTAGGTTGAAATCCAAACGAACAGATGGTCTGATGTCAGATATAAAATAAATCTACATGTATAAAGAACAGTCAAAAGTTTAATATTATTATAAAACTTTACAGTTTAAATTTAAATTATTTATATGCATGAATGTTATAAACGAGGTGTTGGGTGACATTGAGTATGCATGAAAGAGTTACAGAATTTGACTTTTGATTATTGTTAGGGTGTCTTCTAGCGAGGTCGACAAATTGGGGGGAGGGGGAAAAGTTGCAGAAAAAGCCGATCGGGAGATGGCTTATATCTTGCTTATTATTGATCGTAGAATGATCATTTTTTTTTTAAATTTGTTTGCAATGAAATGATCTAAAATTTATGTCATATGGAAATTTTTGATATACCTAATGGTTTTCGTGTAAAAAAATGAAAATTGAAGGCAACGTTAAAATTTAAGTATTTTTAGTACCTATACAGGGCTAGTCAAAAGTATAAAAAAGTCAAAAATCTCAGCGGGAAAGCATTTTTGGGATAGACAATGAGGACAAGAGTTTCATCATTTGTTACGGCGCATACGATGATGACCTTCACCTTGGCCTCAAAGTCAAGGTTCAAGGTCATATCATGGTCAAGTCCGTTTTTTTTATACGGCAACTCCCAGTTTTGACACCGGAAATGGAAAGAGCGAAAAATTCAGAATTCGAATATGACCTTGATCGTGATCACAAGGTCAATGATTAGGGTCAATTCAAGGGCAAACCCAAATTCTTAAATTTTACCATTATTTTCTGTTTTCATTTTTTTACACGAAAAATGTTAGGTATATCAAAAGTCTGCATATTACATAAATTTAGATCATTTCATTGCAAACAAATTTAAAAAAAATCATCACTCTACGATCAATAATAAGCAAGATATAAGCGATCTCCCGATCGGCTTTTTCTGCAACTTTCCCACCTCCCCCCAATTTGTCGACCGCGCTAGAGGTCGACGACATGGGTTTTCATACTGACTTAAGACCTCTTAACAATAATCCAATGTCAAATTCTATACCTCTTTCATGCATACTTAATGTCACCTAGCACCTGGGCTATTATACTTATGTATTTAATTTGTTATTACTAATTTAATATTTACATTTAGGATATTTTGTAAGCAATTTTGTGAATTAAATTTAATTATTTTTGATGACAAAACATAAGTGACTTTAATAAGCTAATTTTAGAAATAAAATGTGCACTAATAATTATTATTAGAAAATGAGACGGGATTTAGATTTTTGAAACAATTTAAATAATTAAATTTTATAGGATAGGGTGGACCCAGCCACGCGTTGCTGTGGCTCAGTAGTTATAATTGATTGAATTAATTTTTTCTTATCATTTTGATACAATCAAATCAATATTTACTAATAAAGCTGAAAAAAGTTTAGCCAATTTTAAATCATATGGGATTGAGAATAGGCGCGAGAATAACGTGCTTCGCTTCGTTCGCTCAACATTTCAAAATTCTATAAAAGGTTAATTCCATGTAATGCTTCGCTCCGTTCGCAATACGAAAATAGGGGTTCATAGTAGAAGGATTTAGGGAAGGAAAATTTAGGGTTGTATGTATTTTTCTATGCCATATCATAAAAAAAAAATTTTAAAAAATTGTCTAAAAATATTAAATAAATTTGGGGTGGGTCACTTAGGGGTATAAAAAATGGATAACAACCTATTCTCAGACCTACTGAATACATACATATATAAAATTTCATCAAAATCGGTTGAGCCGTTTCGGAGGAGTATGGTAACTAAAACTCTGACACGAGAATTTTATATATTAGATTAACTCATTTAAATGCCACATATAAAAAAAAACTTTGGTGTTAGAAAGTAAAAGCTTTTATAATTAACACATTTTCCAATTAAGTAAAATATTTCGTATTGGTTACTCTTAACGTATCCAATCGTTAAATTATTCGAAGAAAACGAAAATGTGATATCAAAAAAATAATTTAAATAAAATACACAATACTTCAAATCTTGTTATGTTACTTACGCCAATGAGAGTTGTAACGAAGTATGGATCGCTAAATTTTTGCACTTTCCCAAGAAAATAACCAGAACTTCCAACTTCCAGAAAAGAAATGTAATATATATAATTTAAGCATTTGATTAAATGTGCTGCAAGAGCTAACACAGTAATGTTTTGGCAATTGCATAAAAACTAAGACAAGAATATTGCTGTCAGATACACATGGTGATATGTACCCTCCATACACATGGTATTGAGTAGTAGTATACATCCATCCTTCCAAATAAGGAAAGACAACTGTGTATGTAGTGGATAGTGGATATATATATATATATATATATATATATATATATATATATATATATATATATATATATATATATATATATACATATATATACATATATATATATATATATATATATATATATATATATATATATATATATATATATATATATACATATATACATATATATATATATATATATATATATATATATATATATATATATATATATATATATATATATATATATATATATATATATATATATATACTGCAGAAAATCTAAATTTTTGTGTATTTTTTAATTTAGTTATGTAAAACGCAAACGTCCAATTTTAGGAATTTTATATTACATTTAGGTACTACTTAATGGAAGTTTTCAAAAAAAAAAAAAAAAAAATACGGTAATTGATTGTATTTAAAATTTGTGTCAAATGTTAAATACTTCTATGCATTATCATTACATATGTCCAATTTTAATGATGAAACATCAAAAAATTTGATAAGTATTTAGAAATTTTATTTTAAAATTTTTGCCATTTTTCAACAAATATTCCAATTAGTGAAAAAGCCCAATTTTCTGAGTATGACGTAACATTTTGTAGCCAGATATGTCGATTTTGATAATTTTCATCGATGGGGTGAAATTGTGTTTTCTTTTGAATATTTCTATATATGTATATGTATATAGCCTGTATATATAGTAATAATAATCGGCCAGAATTCTAACAAACACTTGCTTTTACTTTGACATTTTATGAATATAATCAAAGTTTTGCGGTTATAAATATTGACATTGACGTTTAGTTGCTTCAAACTGTGACGTCACTATAGTGAGGTGTTTTTCCCGCCTTTTTCTCATTTGAAATTGTAGGGTTATGTTTTTTTTAGATGATTTTTTACAGAATCTGTCGAATATAAAAAAATCACTTAATTGGTATGGAAAAACAATGCTTTTAGAATATTTTTATAACTTCAGTCAAGTACCCTTTTCTGAATTAGTCCAAGGATTGCTGATTTCCTTCTTGCCCTCCGTATAAAAAAACAAGCTAAAAGAGCTCAAATTCTTTATCTGACTAACATCTATGTAAGTCTGACTAACATATGGTAAAATACGTTGTTCTCCTTAATTAAATGCATATCTTTTATGTGATAGAAAATAAATTATATAATTTACCTATTTATTTAAAATACATATACAAAGAGGGAACGTGATCTTTCACACGTTTGTGCTACAAAAACTTTATGTATTATAATATGTGTTAGTTTATTATGTCTGCTGCTTACATTAACAGGTAATTATAGTACACTTCTTAAGATGTTTTCTTAATTAAAAGTGGCTAAAGACAAGTATAAAATTCATGACTCAAGTTACATACGGATATATTTAATCTTTTTTTCTCGTAAACTCTGCACTACTTTCATTACCATATTTTTATGCTACTTAAAGCTTCTTAAATGTTGAAGAATTTTTGTTAAGGACAATAAGCGTATCCAGGAAGTAACAGACGATAGTTCTCTCTTCATAGAATTTAGATAGAGTAATTATACACTTTTTAATGTTAGCTTAGATACATTTTAGATACATTATGAAATTATTAAAAGAATGTGATCCCCTCCTAAGTTGAGAGCTGAATCCGCCCATTTTTGTTGGGCCTTTTTCGTTGTAGGTTAGAATAGTCATAAGTCGAGAAATGATTGTATTTGTAATAAGTATTTTTTCCTTATGTTGTTCGGAAAAATATTTACACACTTTATACAGTGTAAAAGTGTAAAACACATCAGTGTGAGGGATGTAAAAACTAATAAAGGCACTAATATTATGTGAAAGACAATTTGCAAACAAAAGTTTTATGTAATTTGATTAAAAAAATTCGTAACACATCGATGATTAAATTAAATTGTAGAACCTCGAAAGTCAATTTCATTTTTACTTAAAAATTTTATTTTTTGGAGAAAGACATATTCCGATTGCTAAGTATTATAATCTGCAAATACAAAGCCCAAAAATTCACTTTCCTAAAATGTAAATTTAAGTGGCCCTTGAAGAAATTATGAATTCTAGCAAAATAAGAATTATTTAATTTTTTGAAATCTGCTTTTAAATAAAATCACAATTATCAGAATGAACTGATTATGAATTCACAATTATAGCAGATTTCAAAGAATGTTATAATTTTTATTTTGCTAGAATTCACAAAATTTTCAAGGACCACTTAAATTCATATTCTAGGAAAGTGAATTTTTGAGCTTTATATTTGCAAATTATAGTACTTAGAGATCAGAGTATGTTTGCTAGTCTAATTTTGATTACTTCATGAGGAAGTGATTAATAATTTTCAAATTATTACGATTCATCATAATTCGTAATTTTAAAATTTCCGGTGTCCCTTCAAATAGTAAGCGGAAAGTAAGATGTCTTTAGCTACTTTTTCTAAAATAAACTTGATAACTTTTCTAAAATATTTTTTAATATAATTTTTTTTTCTGTGTGTGTGTGTTTGAAAGTTTAACCATCGATATAATATCACCTTTCCATTTGTTCAAATTATGCTTCTAGTCGCATCCGAATTTGGGAATACTCATAGATCAGTAAACTGAGAGACAGAGATAAGCTCAAATTAATTTTTTAAATACTACTTTTCTAGGAAAAAATCTGTACCGATTAAATAAAATTTAAAAGTGGTGGTGTTACATTTTACTGAATGACTTACGAATTCGAAATTCTAAAAAGGTTACTCAACTAAAAAGTTTGCCACGAGTTATTCAGTTGACATAAGAAACAATGTACAATACGTAATTCATTTATGTTTTATGTCAAATTTAATTTTAGTTTAGTTTAAAAATAAAAAATTTCTTCATACTTAATTTTCTTTATTTTTTAAGCTACATTTATCAAAGATATAACAATTTTCTGAAAAAAGTTTTTTGAATTTCATTGTTATTATAATCAATAAAAAAAAAATTGGCACATTATCAACTAAAATTTTAAATAAATAATTTTAACTATCATTGATTGCCAGATGAGGCATTATTTTCGTTCAGATTTATTCAGCCTACCTTATTTTGCATTAATCGATGTTAATCATTCTATTTCTTTCTATTTTACAATTGTGACAAACTGGCGCTTTTTGTAATAGGTGAATGGAATTTTTTTAATACAACATTAATAGAACTATTCATATCTAAAAATGCACCAAAATAAAAAGTTAAATATTTTTACTTAAAAAAGAATTTTTACATTTTTTTGACTGACAAGACAACAAAACAGAATAATGAAATAATGTTCGATTCATTTAAATCAAAAGGAATGGCTCCAAAATTGTATAATTATCATTTTTTCAATTTCAATCTTTTTTTTTTTTATTAACAGATGAACCCCGATTAACAATAAAGTCCTTATCAAACAAGTAAAATTTCACTATATTCATGCCTTATTTATGCCAATCTAACCTAACTAAATAAATTTTTAACATTCATGTTTTACTTCCACAATATCTGCGACAAAAAATTATAAAATAAATGTTATATGTATCTTTTACAAAGCAATGTTTTTATTTGTTAATAGTGTTAATAGCAAATATGGAATACCATGAGGTAATGATTAAAACGACTAAATTAATCCTTTATATTACACTGAAATTACTAGATTACTAGACAGCCTTCGAGCGAGTTTCTAGAGCTGTGGAGAAAAATGAAGGGCCCCGCGAATAAACTGCATTTTTTAAAAATTTTCTCCCCATAAAATAAGTGGTAAGCAAAAACAAAAAAAAACATAACTTTTTTCTCGGACCCTCTACCAACTGCTGCGGGCTCCCCCCTCAAACCCGGGCGCCTGGGCTGCAACTCCGGCCACCCTCTCGTCGGAGCTGCGAGTTTCATACCATTGTTTGCAACTTGCAAAAAGATGCGGCCAGATTAGGATCTTCTGATGTAAGTATAAAATAAGCAAAAATAAAAATCTCGTTTTTATTCTCTTTTTTTTTCCACGTTTAAGAAATAGAACCAAGCGATTCAAATCGTATTTATTAAAAGATTTTGAAAACTAGAAAAGATGAAAGGAAACTTTAAACTTACGAAATCATAGCCTGAAATGATTTATCCATTTGTGTAGATTCAGACCAGCATTGAGTTTGCAAGGGGCTTGGAGGTAAATTTTCTTGTATAACCTTAGTGCTTTGCTGTATCAAATTTTTATCGTTCTTGATAGGAAGATTAGCAAAGATGAGAGGAAGTATACGGATTTTTGTGTTATTTCGAATATCTATGATATTAAAATATTTAAAAAAAAAATGAATTTATTAGAGAAAAATTTAATTGCATGTATTGTACCTTGTGTATTTTTTCATTTTTGAGTTTTCTTTGTAAATAGATATTCATTCCTTGATAATGATTCACGTATTTTTCAGTATTTGTTTAATCGATAATTTATTGTTAATTGTATTTTAGGTTACTTTTGTTCTACATTTTTTTTCATCAACTTGTGCCAAAGTTCTAGTTGAATGGAATTGCAAACTAAGTCTATTTTAATCTGAATTGAGTACGTTTTTCAGTGCGTAATTTTTTAAATTTTTTTTGTTTTGCTAGTTTTGATGAATACCTGTAAATAAGTAGCAAAATGTTCTATTTGCTGTTTAGATGTTTTGTAGGGAATTTCTTTATTTGAAAAACGTACAAATATACGGCCTACAAATATAACGAAGAAATTGTAACTTCAATAGTTGTTCCGATTACTTATCCAATTGGTAATTGCCATATAGATATAGAAATATTTCTACCAAATGAAAATGATTTCATGCGATAGGAATGCACGTAAGACAGCACAGCAGACAAGCTTGTAATATAGCTATCTCTTACAAGATCTACTACCTAATATATTGAAAAAGGACAGTAAAAATTATAATAGCTTTGATAAATGACTTTAATCCGACGGCTGGCTATGCTCGTGAAGGTTTTCTGCAGTTTCCCTTCACAATTCCCGATGAATACCGGCATAGTTCCTTAAGAAGACGGCTGCAGACGCATACCCACCAAATCCTAGCTCTCACAGCACTTTCCTTCTCCTCCAACCACATCATAAGGTAATTTGTAATGTATTAAAAGTATAAATAAAGTTAGAAAAATAATGGTGTGGGTGGCGTCTGTTATAGACTAACTGTCATAAAAAACGGACATTAAACCGCATTATTACTTTTTTTTATTATTTTTTTAATTTTTTTTATTTATTTATCCAATTGGTAATTGCCATATAGATATAGAAATATTTTTACCAAATGAAAATGATTTCTTGTGATAGGAATCCACGTAAGACAGCACAGCAGACAAGCTTGTAATATAGCTATCTCTTACAAGATCTACTACCTAATATATTGAAAAAGGACAGTAAAAATTATAATAACTTTGATAAATGACAAAATTTCATTTTTACATTCCAACTATATGAATCATTTGCATTTTGTGTAAATGCGAGTATAAGATCTTTTTATTCCTATATTTGACATTCGACCTGATTTTTAATCGTTGGTGTGGAAAATGTGTATTTAGCTTTTTTTGAACTTGAGATATTCAAAAGCGAAAAAATCGAACGTGACAAAAGTTACAAATCAGATCTAATGTCAAAATGACAATACCCGTGAAAAAATGTTTGGATCCAATTTGATCCCTTTGGATCTAATTGGATCCAATATTTGATCCAATTTGATCTAATTTGATCCAGATAGATCTAATTTTTTATCTTGCTTATCCAATTGGATCTGATGTTTTATTTTTTTTTTTTTAAATTGGTCATATCCAATTGTATCCAACTAGATCCAATTATTGATCAAATTTGATCCAATTAGATCCAGTTAGATCTGGCATTTTATTTTTCGTTATTTCTCAGATCCAATTAGATCTGATATTTAATTTTTTTGTTATTTGGCAGATCTGATTGGATCAGATAATTTTATTTTGATTTGATTAAACAAGTCCAGTTGAATTTGATTTTTAATTTTATTTGTCAAGTCCAGTTGTATCTGTTATTTTATTTCTTAATGAACGATCATCAAATCTAATTTGACATGCTGTATTTGTTTATGAATTGAAATAGGATTTCAAGTTAAATAACCTACTTAAGGGGATGGTAACGTATTAAAAAATTTTTTTCTCATTATTTTTTTTATTAGGTATTAATTTAAAAATAAAAAGGTTATGAAAATTCTAACAATTTCTTAAGTTTACTAATTTATCAAATATAAAAATATACATATTATTTAATGATACATATAAACAAGGATAGCGTAGCCCAGTCGTTAAGAGACGTCAATTCTTTAAAAAATGACGTCATATTCTACACACATGGAACACGAACAGTAATCGAATCCTACAAGAGTCAACATTTACAATACAACAATAAAAAAATAGTACATAGTCCATAAGGTATAGGGAATGTTGTATAGTACCTACATATAAAGATAAAGAAAGAGAGATAGTAGAAAAAAGATAATAAAAAAAAAATTTGCGTTCATGTTGGATCCAATTGGATCCAAGATTTAAAAATACACTCGATAATTCAGATCCAATTGGTTCCAATTAGATAGGGCCAATTTTAGGATCAAATTGGATCTGATATATTTATATCCAATTTGATCCAATTAGATCCAATCATTTTTTCACGGGTAGGTATATTATCCTTTATATTATCCAACTACGGTGCTACCTTTTTCTAAGTAATTACCAAAAATACACTGTTTAATTGATTTTGAAAATTTTTTTACCTTTAGAAAGCTAAATTAATTTTAGTTATTTATATATTATATTAAATGAGGTTCCCAAAACTCTGGCGGACCGCTATAAGTTATGTTATTTTAGGTTTGTCAGTAAACTGCCCAACTAATTTTAAAAATTCTTTCATTGTTAAAGAACTGAACAACTTTAAATGGGTATAGGCTTTTCTATGAGATTCGTCCAAGTCCTAGCGCCCCAAAAACGGCAAAAAAGAAACTAGCCAACCACTTTTGAAAGTTTTTTGTCACTGTTACAAAGCTAAAATGTTTTGGATAAATATATGCTGAGTTATATGAAATTTAAAAGGGGATTGGTGACTTTAAAGCGCGAAAAATTAACTACTCAAACAATTTTGAAAATTTTTTCATTGTTAGAGAGCTAAAATATTTTAGATAAACATAGGCTGTGTTACATGAAGTTTGACAGGATCCTAATGTCCTAAAAGCGCCAGAACTTAATTACCTGACAAATTTTGAAAAAGTCCTTTATGTTAGATGAATATTCAATATAGGTTACCTTATATGAAGTCCGCCAGGATTCCAGGAATCCAAAAGCACCAAAACTAAACTACCCAACCGACTTTAAGAAAATTTTCACTCTTAGAAAGAAAAATTATGTTAGATAGACAATGGCTATGTTATATGAGGTTTGTCAGGGTCCTAGGATCCCAAGAGTGCCAAAATAAACTACTCAACCGATTTTGAAAGTTCTTTCGCTGTTAAAGAGCTAAACAATTTTAAATGGATATAAGCTATTTTGTATGAAGTTCGCTAGGGTCTTGCGAATTTAAGAACGCCAAAAATAAACTATTCAACCGATTTTGAATATAGGCTATGCTCTATGAGATTTGCCAGAGTCTTGGCGTCCCAGGAACTCTAAAAATAAGCTACGCAAACGATTTTGAAAATTTTTCACAGTTAGAGAGCTAAAATGTTTTAGCTCTCTAGATAAATAAAAGTTATGTTTTAGTAGATAAATATAGGCTATGTTATGTGAAGTCGACATACCTGTCCTAGCGACCCAAATGTGCCAAAACTTAACTATTCAGTTTTTAAAGTAAAACTATGTTTTCCAGCTAAATTGTCTTATTCGATCCTAAGCATGTGTCTCTGAGTTGAGTCTTGACAAAAGAAAATGTTCAGTAGTAAGCACAACCTGAACAAAATTTGGCAAATTTAAAAATAGCAACACATATTTAAAAACTAATCAATGTACTTTATTAAGTAACACAATTTTTTTAGACTTCTTAAATTTATAGTAATATAGAAGTAATAAAAAAAAGTTTCGTACCTTTCAAATTTGATATAAATAAAAGAAGTATTTTTAATCTTCAAATCACATGCCGGCATTATGTAACATTAAAGTCTTTGTCAACGGTTAAAAATGTGTCAGAAAAAAATTATTGTCGTTTATAAAGTCAAATTGTTCTAAAAATATCCCCAAAAGCTCTTTATTCATTCTAAGAATTTTTATGTATTTATTTTTTTTTGTAGAATTCTTTTATTTGTAAACAAGTTATCAAAAATAATTAATTATAGAAACGATAAAATTTACCCGGGTAATTTTTTTGAAAATTATTAGAATCTGAAATGTCTTTTGTTGTTTATAAGACCAAATCGCTCATTTGCGAGAAGCGTAACATAACTCAAAAATCACCCTTATTGAATTAAGGGTACAGGCGGTCACGGAAAATGTCATTCTTTTTGCTAACAAAACGACATCACGCTAGATACATAAATGAGAGAACGAGAGAGGTTATGACTTTATACTCTATCGCACTTTTTCAATTGACTGCCATAAGTACTCTTTATTTTTAAAACTTTAAACCATCGTACTGAAAAACAGCTTTTTTTGAGTTATGTCAAGCTTTTCGCAAATGAGCGATATGATCATAAATTAACACAATGGCGATCCTGAAGAATTATGACGAAATGACCAACTGGTACACTATTTTAACAGCTAATACACTTTGTATGAAATTGTATCGTTGTAAGACGTGGTGTATGACTTGACAAGGTTTCACTTGACATCTTATGACGTCAATAACTGTCAAGGTATTAATAATAAATTGAAATACAGAACCAAACAAGCTACTATATAATATGTCGATAATTGTCACAATCCCTAATATAATCAAATAATTTACTGTTGAGAGGTTTACTTTGTGAAATTTCATTTTAAATATTAAAAATATTTAAAGTTTTAATTACTTTGTCAATTTCACTAGAATTGAGTAGAATTTACTAAACGCGTTTTCAATCTCGCGATCATCATCAGAGTAATTGAAGAAATGTATGTGGGAGTGTAATAAATACTCTTAAAAATGAATTTGGGAAAAACCCGTCATTATACTATTTCATATGAAATAGGCTGTACAATAACGTACCTGATAAACCAGTTTTGAATAATAGAGATAATTATTTTTATCTGTGTAAGGTAAAAATTTTTAACCAATATGTTTAAGAATAAAGGAGGGGTGTCCAAAATGTTAAAGTTGCTGAAAATTATATTTTTTCGTTTAGAAGTTCAGTTTTAATAAAGGTGAATTATTTAGGTCGTTTTGATCATTTAAAACCTTCACTTGTGGGTCACTGTTCAATCTATTAATTTCAAGAGCCTCCAAGAGATTCAGTTTTGTACCCTTTTGACAAATATGTAGAACTTTTGGTTTGTGATTTATATTGGGGAAATGACCTGTTTCTAAGACGTGTAAACCAAAATTTGAGCTATGAATTTGAGATCCAACATGTTCCTTATACCTTGTCCCGAAGCTGCGACCCGTCTGTCCCACGTATTTAGCATTACACTGCGAACAATCTAAGCGGTAAACTCCACTCTTTTTTAGCGGATCAGTTTTTTCTTTTACGTTAAAAAGTGAACGGCCGAGATTTCCAAATGAACAGAAGACGGGTGATATATTATATTTTGAAAATAAATTGCCTATTTTTTGTGAGATGACACCTAGGAAAGCGAGTGATACATAATGTTTTGGATCTGGACCAGCAGTAATAGATGGATATATTTGTTCAATGGTGATTTTGTGTTGTTTTTTACGAATGAGTTCATTTATTAAATGGGTTGAAAAACCGTTGTTGAGGGCGATTTGTTTTATTGTGTTAAGTTCAGTTTCTCGGTCTTTTGGTAGAAGAGGAATAGCGAATGCTCTGTGGATCATTGAATGATACGCAGCTAGTTTGTGGGACCTGGAGCTAAAGGAGTCAGCAGGTATAGTTAAATCTGAAAATGATGGTTTACGGTAGATATTATAGATGAATTTATTGGTGTCTCTAAGGATGGTCTCCCCCATCCTTAGAGATTATACAGTCAATTTCAAAGAAGCAAAATAATCAGAATATGTTTATTTTTTTTACGGGTATGCTTTTTAGATAATACTGCTTAGTATTAAATTTAAAAATGATATTTTTTAAAATCAAAAGTATGTCTAGAATACGTATAAAAACTTTTGTTAAATATTGGGATATTAAAAGATAAAGTTCAATATTAATTTAATATTTACCTATATACAATAAACTTACTTTTGTTTATTTTTATTTATTTCAAAACATTATATTGGTACAATATTATTTTACTTTATGTTAATTACCCAGTAAAATCAAATATAGCACTTTTGATTACAATAAATCTATACTATATTATGTTAAAATTTGTATGTTCCAAGTTGGCTGAAATATCCTGTATGTAAAGAGGATTGATTAATGATTTTTAACGAGACAATTGACATTAAAGTGAGTTATTCAAGTATGTAATTAAGAAAAAAAAACTAGATTTATCCAATTTTTCTTTTCTTTCTTGTTTATGACAATAAAATTTTTAATAATTATAAATATTTTTCTGTTTCTGTTAAAATGTCTTTATGTATTTTTTACTGAATGCTCATTACATTATCACATGTGCTCAATACATTTTTCCACGTGATAGATTACATTGTAAATGAATTAAAAAGCTGCATTTTTGAAAAATATACAAAAATTTACAAGAGGTAGGTAGACTTGCAAATTAAATGTGATATAAAATTTCATTGTTAGTAAACTGATTTTGATGATTTTCATAGACGTATTAAATTTTAATAATTTGAAAAATATAGTAAAATATTGTTCTCATATATGTATATGAAAATTATTATTAAAGATGCACACTGTTTTCATCGTATATATGCAAGAAAACCGAAATTTTTCATCAAAAAGTCTAGAGAAATTAGAGTGTTCAATTCGCATGTATGCCTCGCAAACTCGGTTTGTGTTGCGAATTTCATTTTCGTGAAAAATAGCTAAAATTATTTACAATTAGTCTGAAAACTTAACTTCCAAGGTCGATTCCAAGAAATAATTTTTTCCGAGAGTGTCAAAAAAATACTTCTTTATTTCAAAAAATATCTTCTTGGCGCAAAATATCAATAGCGTTTCGTGACCTAAAATTTCATCAGAACTAGCCAATTTGGCATACTACATTAAGATTTTCGTTATAAAAAATTTGAGTATTCAATCCACTTTTAAGTTTACAAAACTGTATAACATATAAAAAATTAACAATGAGACCAAATCTCAGGTAACAACAGCAACCTGAAATGCGAATCCACAAAGTAGTGATCGAGACGTAGCTCTAAATCAAGATTTTGAACCTCAAATATTTATGGCGCAAGTATCATATTAAAAAAAAGTAACTGTACCTTTTAAAATTTTACAATTTTTACTATAAAAATATTTTTTTAAGTGTTATTGAAATTTTATTTTATTTTTGTGATATTCCACTTGATTAAATTATAGTATGTTGTGCAATAAGTGCGGGAAATTGTCGATTGCCCACGAAAGCGAAGTTGAGCGCACGAATGTAGTGAGTGCGCTCATTCGCTTGAGTGGGGCAATCGACAATCCCGCACGAGTTGCACATACTATTTTGTAGTACGAATTTCACATATTTTTTCCTATTGTTATCACTATTTTTGACATTTTTATTACTTTCCAAAATAATATTTTTAAGTGTTCGTCTTTTTTTCTGAATTAATTATCGTTTAAATTATTTTGTTGGTGGTTTATATAGAAATAATTATGAAATATTTATTAAGTGAAAAATTAAGAGGCGGCTTTGCGTGTTTTGATTAAATTTTGCGTGTTTTATTGTCAATTTGCGTGTGGAAAATTACTTTCCATACGCAAAAAAGTATGCGGGAAGGGTACAGTGGGCAAACAGCTGTTTTGCGTACAAAAATGTGTGCGCCAAGTTAGTATTTCTCTCGCATGAGTAATAAAAAAATAAGTTAACAGATATCATTATTTTTAGGGGCACAGACCACGCAGCACGCTACTAATATAAACCACGCCTATCAAGGCGAAGATCTTTCAAAATCTCGAGTGTACATCAAAATATTAACGTTAAACATAAAACTTTAGTTTTATTTATTTATAAGCTATTTTATTAAGTCTAGAAAGACGGCACAAATGACATCTAAAGCATTCTATATGTATTCTACCAATACATAATGGAAGCTGAATCTAAATCTAAAAAATTCTAAGCGTCTCGTATAGTTTATGTATGCACCATTGCACCATAAGTAATTTTCTTTTGATTAACACTTCTTCGTGACAGTCATAAGATGTAAGCATGGTACACCGGTAGGGATGGCGGTTTTTCAAAAATAACCGGTTTTCGGTTATTTCGGTTTTTTTATGCTCGAATTAACCGGACGGTTTAAACCGCTCAAAATAACCGGCTTTTGAAATAATCGGTTTTCGCTTTTTTTTATTATAGGCAAAACAACATTAATTATTATCAGAAAATTTTAATTTTTACATTTACGCTTATTTTTAAAAGAAATCAATACCGTGAATACAGGTAAAAATTTAAAAGTAAATTAACTAAACTAACACAAACTCTAAACAAAAACAAATGTTTTTCACTGATTATCTATACATATAATAAAACTGTAACGAGACCATTTCTGTTCATGGAATATTTTTTGAAAATTGTACTGGTACTGTAAATAGTTATCGATGTAGATATCAAAACAGCGATTTTAAAAATTTTTGTCTGTCTGTCTGTTCACGCATCACGCAAAAACTATTAGAGGAATTTTAATGAAATTTGGTGTGATGATAACTTATTACCTGGGTCAATATCTAAGATACTTTTTATTCCGGGAAAATGTCTCATTCCCATGGGAAAAAAGAAAAACCATTAGGAGCATGTGCACACATTACACAAAAAATGTTGGACGGATTTTGATGAAATTTGGTATGGTGATAACTTATTGCCTGAGTCAACATCAAGATACTCCTTACTCCGGGAAAATGTTCCATTTTCACGGGAAAATAGGAAAACTATTTTGAGCATGTGCACACATTACGCAAAAACTATTGAACGAATTTTGATGAAATTTGGTGTGGTGAAAACTTATTACTTGGGTCAACATTTAAGATACTTTTTACTCCGGGGAAATGTCTCATTCCCACGGGAAAAAACAAAAACCATTTTTAGCATGTGCATGCATTACACAAAAACATTGTTCTATGCAAATTCTGTATAATTATTATACTTAAAAATATCTCATTGAGTTTATAACAATGCGTCGCGCGAACGACGTCGCGGGTACAGCTAGTTACACGATAAATTTGTACTTGTCTAACGAAAATTTGTTACCTAGGAATTTAACGAAAAGATTCTTCAACTAAAAATACCTATCAGCAAAGGTGGAAACAAATTAGGTTAGGCAACAACACTTAGGCAACAAATTTGAACCTTTGAAAAGAAAAAAATTGTTTTTAAATTACATATTTTAATTACTGACTATTACTCAAACAAAGTTCTTTTTAATAATTAGGGTAACGGAAAATATATTTTGACCTTTACAGTATACTTTTGCTGTAGATCAAATTACAGTATACTTTTGCTGTAGATCAAATTACAGTATACTTTTGCTGTAGATCAAATATTTATGTTACTATAGTCACTCGAATATAAAAATAACAAAAAGGAAAAGAGACAGAAGACTGGGTTCGTCTAATTTTGCTTCATTTATTGCATATATTTAATTACGTCAGACCAACTTTTTTTAACTTATTACATCATCTTAAAATGGATAATGGATTCAGGTAGAGTTTCTCAAATTTATTTTCTCCGTAAATATATTTCAAAATTTCAAATAAAATGATAAATTGTTTGCGGCTACTAAGATGGCTTCGAAAAATACTGAACTATAGAATAGATTAAATTAAACATTTTAAAACTAGCCGTATACCTACCTGATGGATTTACCATTAGCAAAATTTCAGGATGTCAGTTAGTGTTGCAGATTTATTAAATATTATTTATTTTAACAGCCATAGTAACATATTTTTATACAATATCTCTTACTTGAAAAATGACAAATTTTCATTCCTTATTTAACCCACTTAGGGGATGAATTTTCATTCTTTTAAACCCAACGGTTTAGGCTGTGCGTTGTCTATCAAGTGTCATAGTCAGTCAGTCAGTGTTAGAAATTTATTAAGTAGATAAATAGTGTTTTTTAAAAAGTTCCCTTTATGTGAGGAAATTATTTACTATTAATTTTTTTAAAAATAGTGGCGTCACTTGGTGCCCGCTTGTTATTTGGCGAGAAGCGATAAATAATAGGGTTTCCGACCTCGATTCGATTTTATCAAAAATTGATTTTTGGAGAGCCGATCTTCGATTTTTCGAATCGATTCTTTGGAGACCAAATCGATACAGAGATCGTGAAAAATTTACAGGATCGGAAATCGATCTTTTCGAACTTAAATTTGAATATTATTAGTAAAAATATGATATCTTTTTCAAAATTATTGTAGAATATATTTTAAATATTTATGTGGTCAAATAATTTTACCACTTTTATGATTCATTTATAGAAAATTGAGTCAAATTTTTGATTCATGTGACTCTTTTAGCGCAAACTGGAAACCATTTTATTGATATTAATTTCAGCAGTTCATCTTCAAAGAAAATTGAAAATTTTTTTGAAACTGATTTGTGATTACCTAATAAGAAACTATTAAAACTTTTATATACTTTTATTTTCTGTTATTTTCTGTAATTATAAAAACTGAATCGATTTTCGTCAGATCGATCTTTTGTAAGCCGATTTTCTCCGGCAACGATTTTTGGTTTGACGATTCGAATCGATCCACAAGATCGCTTTTTTGGCCATAGATCGGAAACCCTAATAAATAAGATGTGTTTAGCTCATTTTTGATGTCAACCGTTGCATCAACTGACTCCTCTAAAATCAAAACTCATGTCCCGACTCTATTTTATATAGGTACAAGTACCATCAACGCCATCTTGCATATTAGTTACAGCGCCGACAGTAAACGATATATGTATTTTTTTATAAAAGGCATATTTTATGGAGAGTGGCAGGGACAGGATCTAAGACAAAAAAATATTCAGAAAATTATCAGAATCGACATACTTGTTTACATTACAAATTGTTGAATGTTAATTGTTAGGTCGTTTTAACGTAAATGTATTAGAATTTTAAACAAATTAACTTATTTTTGTAAAAAAAAAAAACGGCCATTAAATGTTGACCTAATTTTTTAAATTGAGATTTTTTTTCAAAACTAATTTGTCCGTTTTTTTTCCGGTTATCGGTTAAGAAAAAAACACCGGTAATAACCAAGTCAAAAATATAACCGAAAAAAACCGGTTCACCGAAATAAAGAAAACGGTTTTCGGTTAAAACCGGCCGGTTTTTCCCATCCCTATACACCCGTTTCAAAATGTAAACGTATTCTACATCTAAAAGCTTTTAGTCATGATTATTTAGTTGCATTAATTAAAAATGCGTAGTAATTTGTCTGGAAGTGGAACACTGTAACATTCTCAAAGGATTTTACTATTTTTTTTTAAATATAATTAAATAGTAATTAATAAGGTAGATAATTCATCTAGTCAGAATTAGAAAGTTCATTAGGGAAATGCTTATTATTTCCGGACATTGTGTATATAACGTTTCATTAATAAATTCTTAGAATTAGAAAGTTCAAGGTTTGCTATTGTACCGCTAACACAAAATCAACAAATTTGAAAAACATGTAATATTATTACTATAGCGATAATACTAATTTATTTGAATAAAAGGACATAATATTAACCCACAACTACCATTGTCCTGTTCTGATTTTGACATTTTATCAGTGGGGTGCCATTCTCAATGGTTTTGTATGAGTAATCGGCAATGTTACTGTGTGAATATGTCAAATATATCAAACATCAACGATAAAAACTATAGAACGATCACTATAAAAAAAAAAAAAATTGGCCGAATTTTCTCTATTGCACGGAAAAATATTAAGGCCAGGCGCATATTGAGACGCAGTTAACGCAGGCGGGGCAGCGCAGTTTCTGTGACTCGTGTTGTAGAACGGGACAGCGTGAATTGAAACGCAGAGCAAAACAGAGCAGCATTGCGTCGCATGAGACCGATGTGGCACTCGTGAATGTGACACAGAAACTGCGCCATGCTGCGCGACATTGTAACACGTTCTCGAGTTTTAGTTGGTTTTTTTTTTCGTCGAAAAGAAAATAATTAAAGAAATTGAAGAAAAATAATGCTGTTCTGCTCTGCTTTGATTTTAAATTCGTGCTATCTCGTTCTACAACAAGAGTCACAAAAACTGCGTTGCCCTGCCTGCGTTAACTGCGTCTCAATGTGCGCTCGACTACACGTGTTTTCCTGCTCCGCCCTGCTCTGCTCTGCTCTGCCCTGCCCTGCGTTTACTGCGTGACGCAGCTCAATGTGCGCCTGGCCTAAATCATGGATATGTTTTATAGTTCGATAGATACATATAGAGACAAAACCATATCTATGTTAAAATTTAAAAACAAAAAAATTCAAATGCTATTTAAACCGTGTGGAATAATGTATGACATCAGGTATACTCTGGATAAATTAATTAAATTATACAATATAATATATAACGTAAAGAGTAAACGAGACAATAAACCAGGTACGTTCAACTTGCTTCATTTGTCGATGCTGTAGCTAAAATTAATTTCGGGTTTGGTATACCAAAACAAAAGATGATACTCAAATGAGATATCATGTATAGATCACAAGATTCCCTATTTTTATAGCGAAACTTAAAAGAAAAAATATATAGCTAAAGCATAATATTAATTTCTGTTTTCTATTTTATCTAATAATTTCTTACTTCCCCATTCCTTGGCTCTATAACATTTATGACAGGTAAAACATTTAATGTATTCTATGTGTAGTTACTCCTGAAAATATTAATAAATAATTGTACTAATATGTACCAATTTTATGTGGGGAAGCCGGTATGGGCTGTACATAATATATTGATGTAGGTTCAAAAAGTAATTGAGGGATCAAAATCATTCAGCCGGAATTTGTTTACATAAATTTAGCCTAAATATAATACTTATTATAAGAGTGCATGCTGCCACCTGGAAACCTGGTCAGATTTTGTTTAAATCAAAATTGTTTGTACGAATGAGAAAGAGTAAACTTATTTGTATTTTAAGTAGTTTCCACTGTTTCAAATTCTATGGTATAATACCAACAATGGTCTTTTCACTTTTTGCCATAAAACTAATATTTTCGAAGTTATGTATGTTTTTGAAGTCTAAATAATCTCGATTTTGTTTGACTTTAGATCGCTATAATAAATTATATTTACAATTAATATGAAACATTATCCAGCTAAATTTTTCCACATATTTTGATCTTTTATCAATGAAATTCCTCAATAAAAATCCCAATTTGGAACTAGAAACGGTGTTCTGATAAAACGTACCAGCGACAAAACTTGCCACTTAATTTTTCGCGACATGCGTAACACTTGGGTCGATATGTATCTGTGAAGGATCTCATTGTTTAACAATACTGCGACAAAACGTACCTACCACCTTGATTTTTCACGTCATAAAATGATATTGAGATATATGTTGTTCATTATTGAAATCTAAAAGACACATATTAATTTTATCTGTGGAAAAAATATTTCATCATTTAAAAATTGGGATGAAAATTTAATTTTTCAAATATCTCGAAAACGGTAAGAGGTAAGAGATAGAACTAAAGTTGTTCTTCTTTAAAGAACTATTCATTGATATGCAATCTATTCAAATATTGATATGAAATCGGTTCAAACATTGATATACAGTCTGTTCAAATTGCACTAACAAGAGGGTTAAAATTTGGAGGTTAATTTTGCCAAAAGAGGGTTTTCCACGTTTTTTGTGGGTCTGGCATATCTACAGACTCCTTGGACGAATCCAAAGGTCTAAAATTTTATGTAAGGATTGACTTATTATCCAGCTAGTTATTATCCACCGCCACCATTATTACGTCAAAATTTTTTAATATTTAAACAATAAAAACAAATAATCACATTTAAATATCTTAAATAGGTCTATCGAAGATGAGGGGAAAATTCGACTCGAGTGATGGAGCTCTGCTACTCACAGCTTTTTAAGTTTTACATTTTAACCTTAATCAGTAATAACAAAAATGTTAAAGGCTTTAAATAGTCGAAGTCAAGATAATTCTTACTTTAGTATAAAGTCGACTTTTATACTACCGAAGCTTTAAATTTGATTGTAAAGCAGTACCTAATTATTATTTAAATAGGGGAAGTAGAGACAAAATTAGGCTCGGGGTAGACTGGGAAAAGTGCTTGTGCGCATGACAAGCACATATTTCCGAATCGGCAACGCCAATCGGTCACCATTCAGCCACCTCGCTTGAGTCAATGTCAAAAGAACGTGTTGCTCTAAGTTTTAGTGTCAAAGTTATAAAAAAAAACACATTTTCTGCGTATCTTTATTCAGAACACTCGTTTATTATTGATGTGCAGAAACGAAAGTACATGAGTTACATACTATTTTTTACTTTTCAGTTATTAGAAGTGGTACTGACCAATACCTGTACGAGTATTTTTTAAGTAATATTGTTTTAAGTTAGAACAACCAACCATCACAAAAAATATGTCATATGGGGCAAAATGGTATACTATCCCATTTTGTCCTTTTTTACGAAGGGTAAGGAAGATGAATAAGGTAGAAGGTTAAAAAAACAACAAAATAAAGCTATGGATTCGAATCCGACGCAAGAAGATTGTGGTTAATTTTATTTGCAATCAGATAAGGATGCTTGGTGCTTGGGCACATAATTCCTGTGCAAGAGTAGATGACGAAAATGACGAGGTGCATATTTGTTCACGCTGCATTCCTGGATAAACGGAATTGGTCATTTTGCCCCGAAGCATTTCCCGTTTTATCCCAAGTTCGGAGTAAAATAGGAAATTTGACACTTTTTATTTAGTTTCTATTTCTCTAAAAAGTTGGCTGACTTAGCTCAAAAATACTAATAATAATTATTATAAATAAGAGTACAAATATTATTGTTTTTAATTAAAAATTTGATGAAAAAAACTTAATTTTCTGCAAATAAGACTTTTTGTCTTAAGTATACCATTTTGCCTCTACTTCCCCTATACAAGATAAAATTAAAAATTTCACAAAGTAAATCTTTTAACAGTGAATTAGGTATGTTATGCCGCTGCTACACGATGCTACGAACACCTTCCAACATTCGACGTTGGATGGTTCATAGCATCGTGTAGCCGTTGTTCGAACCTACGAGTGTCCAATGTCGAGCGTCAAACGTTCGCATTTGGTCGTGTCCCGTTCGATGTCGGTATTCTTGCACCGAGTCAAAGGGATGCTTCGAACGTTTGAAGGTCAATGTTGGTTGCGTTGGTTGGTTCGACTCAGCAGCTGCACGACTCGTTCATGTGAAGAGAGACAACATCAGTGTATAACATTAGAGATAACATCAGACAGATAACAGCGTTGTCGACTGAGTACCAACACATCATCATTCGTATTGGATCAAACATTCGATTCACCGTGTAGCAGATACATTCGTCGCATCAACTATCGAACTTAATTGCCTCAAACGTTCGATCAAACGTTGGAAGGAACGTTCGTAGCATCGTGTAGAACCCGCTTTAATATAATATTTGTACCTTTCTTCGTATAGAACAACCATGTAATTTATTTTCAAACAGAAGTACGTATTTAATTTTGTTCCAATATTTGATATAAATTATGAATTTATCTAAAATAAATATTCAGATATGTAATATTGATTATTTATATAAAATATAAATGATGCTGATGCATATTTTGCGATAAATAAAAATACGAATAATTGTAATGCTGTAGGCGAATTTATGTAAATATGTTTTTAATAGCACATACTATCCAAACTGAAAACATGCGAGATTCACAATATTTTCTATACTAAATTTTTCATTGACCAACATTTCTACAACTTGTGTACGAGCGACTGGAGAGTTATTTAATTTTACATACATTCACTCCTTCATGACTCATGAAATAAGCGAATGAAAAATTAAATTTAGAACATGAAACCACCGAAAATTAATAAACGAGATGTGTAGAAAATGTGCAGTGAATAGTAGCGTATAAAATAAGTTACGCACGTATTAAATGATAATTACTTATGTGTACCTACACTTATGTCCTTAAATGTTTATAAAATATGAAAAAAAACGCCGTGAGCAGTGGGGCCCCCTCACGGAAGTCGAATTTTTTCCTTCATCTTCGGTATTGAATGTCTACAAGCGAAATGTGATTGATACTGATTCAAAACTGATGATGAGTGTCCGGCTGATCGGGGTTTTAAAAAAAGGTTTTAAGTTTTTAAGAGCTAAATCTCAGTAAATTTCAATTTTATGCCGATAGCAGTTAGCAGGAAAAAAGCCAACACAATTCGTATGAGGACATTCCTACCCATGCTTATTCGCCATTTGCTTTTGTCTTTTATTTTTAAATATTAAAAAAGGACCTTAAATAGTAAGCTGGAAGGCCATTATGAAGATACTTTTTCTTTCGGAAAGAATCCAAAATTTTTGGCACTAGCTGGATACTAACTCAATACACGTACAAAATTTCAGCCCTTTACGTTTCCTTAAAGAGTCTCTAGCCGTGTTAGAAAAAAAGCAAAAAAATCAAGGAACTATTCGTGTAAAAATCGTGGGGGTAAGGGTTAAAAGTTGAAACCTCCAAAAAGCAGTGGCGGGCTATTAACTTAACCTGTACACAAAATTTCAGCCCTCTAGGTTTATTTGGGGAGATTTTGACCCGAACGAAACTGTTAAAAAACATCATGTTCTTTTTGGTATAAAAATGACCTTTTTTAAATATTAAAAAAGGGCCTTAAATAGTAAACCGGAAGGCCTTTATGAAGATATTTTTTATTTCCAAAAAAATCCAAAATTTCTGTTTTATAAATAAAATAAAAATTACATCAATAACATTTTTGCTGGGCTAAAATCCAACCTGCACGTCCCCGTTCGTGCCCGGCGGGCAACTGTTAGCTTCGGCTAGCAGGCTGACGAGGCTCTGGTACCGTGTTTCGACAAGGATGATCGTGTGGAGGGGACGATGTCGTATCCCCCGAGTGAGTGTTATGCCTGCGTCAGCTTGTTTTTGGTTTAATTGGTACCTTCACCGGAATTCAATGCGTCGTCAGTGCTGTCTACTCTCATGGGCGTGATCTTCAGAGTCCGACGAGACCGTTCAGACGAGTTGAAATATGTGATATTGCATTTGTGATTTTGTTTGACTGATCTGTGATATTTTTATACCTGTGATAGTTGTTATGCCACCTTGGGTTCTCATGCCTGAGGTGGTACTTTTTAATCTGCTCGTTCTGTGATATTTCCCTGGCCTTATTCTTGTCATTTCGATGGGTAAGAATGCGGCTCCCGACGCACTCGTTCTCATCGGCCACACGTACGAGTCGACGTCTGCCCGAACAGCTTGAGCGAGCTCGCCCAGTAAGGAGACGTCGTCGTCCCTCGTACGGATGCGTTCGTGGGCGTTGATATGGCGGCTTCCGCCCCGTCGAAGTGATACGAACACAGGTCAGATGTTGGCTCTGTGATACTCTGTGGCATTGTCCCGTTCTCTGTAGCCTCGACTCGGACGAACGTGGCCTAGTCATCGTACCGGTCTCCCGTGTAGGTTGACCCCGACATCTGACAGAACGGTAATCAGTTATCTGACAGAACAGTACATGTTGCTCAGTAATCAGATGTCACTGTCCCTACACGTGTCAGTTCCTAGGTGTTGACGGAGCCATTTCGGAATTGTCGAGACTATGGGGAGCGGAATCGTGTCACAGAGCAAGAAATTTTGAAAACTGTGATATTGTTGTTTTTGTTTTTTAATAAAATTGATTTTAATTTGTTTTATTTTAACGATGTACCACTGAGGGCCTTTTCCACCCCAGGTACATCAGTTGTTGTTCTTATCTGTGATATTTTGTCGTGCCGCTGTAGGCTTGCTGTTGTGATCCTTCAGCGGTATCGTTTTTAACTACTTATTGCGGCACTGGTCGGCCTGTGGCTCCCCAGTAACGTAATAAGATTTCGCTTTTCCTGTGATATTTCTAGTCAGTATTTTCCACTCCGAGGCCCTTTACACCTCGGAGATTCATCGTTGGATTTCAGACCTTGGTGACCGGACGCTCTGGCTAGCCCTTAGCGTACCACCACCAAGGACTGTCCGTACTTTTTAGGCCCTGGGATGGCAGGGCTCATCGTTGAATTTTAATATGTGTATGTTGTCCATTGTCTATTGCATTTATGTGTTCCTGTCTTTATGTGTTGTTTTTATCTTTACTGAGTTTTGGCGGCGCATGCCCTTAGTAGGCGATGCCGCCGGGTGCTGCTGACCGCGCCATCCACCGGCAGCAGTACCCCAATTTTAATAAAAAAAAAAAAATAACATTTTTTAAATTACATATTAAATTTATGTATTGCATTTGACATAAATGATAGTATATATGTACTTCACTTGTTTCTTTAAATTTAGTCTGCCTACTCTATTGTTATCAATATAAATTACATTTAACCATATATAACAACGCTATTGAATTCCGATGTAAAAATGGGAAAAGTGGGGGGCAAGTTAATGTGGAATCCCTAAAGGGCACACCCTCGATATTAACTGAATACAGATACAAAATTTCAGCCTTTTAGGTTTACTCAGAGAGTCTCTAGGTGTGTTAGAAAATACGCAGAAAAATCAAGGAAATACAGGCATACAAATCGTGGGGCTAAGGATTAAAAGTTGAGACCTCCAAAAAGCAATGGCCGGCTACTGAACCTGTACACAAAATTTTAGCCCTCTAGGTTTATTTGGGGAGATTTTGACTCAAACGAAACTGTCAAAAAACAAGAAAAATCATATTCTTTTTGGTATAAAAATGGTGGGGGTAAGGGTTAAAAGTTGAGACCTCCAAAAGGCATCCCCCTGATACTAACTCATTCCGAATACAAAATTTCAGCCCTCTAGGTTTATTTGGGTGACCTGTGCGAGTGGTACAAACTTCGAAAAGCATGAAATTGTAGATTAAAAATGAGGGGGGTGAGGGTAAAATATTAAAACCTCCAAAAAGCACAACCTAGGTACGAACTCTATCAACACACCAAATTTCAACCCTCTACGTTAATTCTGGGGGGCTGAGGGAGTGCTAGATCCAGCCAAAATCGTTTTTCCCCCTCTACTCCCTCCAAATCATCCAAGGAAGCTGAATTTTGGATATGTTGTAGATAATTGACCGAAACATTATTTCCAACCGATTCGGAAAAGTTTTTATTGTTTTGTTGCCTCCCACCACCCCTTTAAATGTTGGGTCCGATCCAAAATTTGCCCAAAATTTGACCCCACTTTGATAGTATTGTTGTGAATCGGAATGAGCCCCACTTACCAAATTTCAGCTATTAATTTCCATAGGGGGGTCCCACACATATTAAAAAGTAGCGGGAATATATATATATATATATATATATATATATATATATATATATATATATATATATATATATATATATCAGACATTTTTTTCTGCATAATCGTGTTCTACGGGTCCGAAAACGGATAGCGCCCCCTACTCTCGCCGTTCTTATCGTATAGGCCGTATATGTCTAATTTTTTCAGTTGAAAAATTCGACTAAAAAATATATTATACAGGTGAAGTAAATCCATATATAATCTGTACATTAAAATATTGCTGGCATTGGACTGCAGACAGTTGTTTATATATATATATTAAACCGATTATCAGTTGATTATAAACTATAGCTATATTGATTATGTTTGACAATTTAACTCATATGTATTAAGCCCCATAAGAATATTGTAGTTTTTTCACTTTTACCATGGAAAAAAAGTTAGGACAGATTTTTACAGCGCAAAAAATGGCACAAAACATTTCATTGGTCATTTCACTGTAAGTAAACACGATAAAAACAAAAATTCGTATTGCAAAATTTAACTGATTTCAGAACCATAGTAACAATGTATTAAATAATAATATGAATTTATTATATTAATTTAATTTAATTTATTCGTTAAATTGTTTTACCGTATTACACTTGAGTTTTATATTTATTCTGAATAAATTTGTGTTTTTTGCAACTCAAATTTCTTGCTTAAAAGCAATTTAACTCGAAGAACTGTCAACCCAAAAACGGTCCAGCTTCGCTGTCGCATTTTTGTTATTTGACAATTCGTTTCGTTAAATTGCTATGCAACAAATTTTCGTTAAACAAACCCAAATTTATTTGAAAAAATGCAAGCCTCTTGTATAGGTAATAGCCTCTTGTACATATAATAAGTGAATAATTATTAGTTACTATAACATAACCTTCGGTTAAATATAATTAATTTTGTTAATTATTTATTACAATTTTGTTAGTTATTTTGTGCCAAAAGTGAGTTATCTTGTTATTTTAACTAGTTTCATTATTATAGCTTCTTTGAAAATCATTATTTTAGGGCCAGCATCTGCATTATCTTTTATGTGTTTTCATAGTCATGCCTTATATATGGTGTTCTACGCCAAGTTGTAGAAATTCACGATACAAGACGTTAAATAAGAACGTCAACTATTTTGTGTTAAAGTACCTATTTTATATTATCATTAAAATAACTTTAATATATATTTTTGTTTTGTTCACTGTTAGCACTAAAAGGCATAATAGAAATAATAGCAATCCGGACCCAGCTACACTGCAGTCCAACATAATAATTGTGTAATGCTCTGTTTTTCGTTTGATGTACCTAACTTGATAAGCAAGTTATATATGTATAGGTAAATAAAGTAAAACTTACCTAAGAGAGAAAGGAGGCCGCATGACATCCAAATAACAAAGCTCATTCCAATCGAGCCAGTACGAACCATCAATCCTGACGGTGACACGAAAATTCCAGACCCTATTTAAAAACAATTAACAAATATATTAGAACTTTTTATAGATATACACACAAAATTTATGTACAAGAATTCAGTAATTGGATTTTGTAAGAAAAATATTTTTGCCATAATTTTTTTGTCGTAGACCGTATATGACCTATTTTCATTTGCAGTTTTTTAACGTGAGTTTTCAAAATTTCTTTTAATGAGTGCTTTCGATTCTTCGAAGTTTATACTGTTTTCAAGTTAAATTGTTAAATACTCTTACATATAACTTTCGCTTATTGCAACATGTATCATTGCAGTATTATCTTACTGTGACGTACTCATGATGTTAAATAACTGAACGAGAAAAAAAAAGTAAGAAAATTTTCTCCGTTGTACAGAGAAACATTGAATCATGAATATACATATTTTGCATTTCAATGGTTACATACAGAGACAACAAGAAATATTAGCTATTTATCTGGTTTATTCATTTATGATCATCAATACCCCACCCAAAAACCTTATCTATGTTAAAATTAAAATTCTATTTAAATTTTGTAGAGCAAAATAACGCCAGGTACCTATACTTTGTCTAAATTAAATAAACTAGACAATAATATAATTGTTTGTCTTTATCTATTTGTTGAATTTGTTTATTAAATGTAAATATTAACACAAATTTCGATGCTTGTATTGGAATTGTACATAAATGCAAAAAAATTAATTAAAAAATCAAAAAACTCGACTGCGTAAAAAGCAAACTAAAACGGTGGAAACAAGATGAAATAGAGAAAAAGAAGAATGAATAAAAAGTAAAGCAGTGGGAGGCATCAAACTTTTCTGTTTAACTTGGTACAGCAGGTATGCCCCCGACTGCTTTACTACTTACTCATTCTTCTTTTTCTCTATTTCATCTTGTTTCCACCGTTTTAGTTTGCTTTTTACGCAGTCGGGTTTTTTGATTTTTTAATTAATTTTTTTGCGTTTATGTACAATTCCAATACAAGCATCGAAATTTGTGTTAATATTTACATTTAACACAAACACGAAATGTTACATTAACGCACGGTTGTGTTACTTATTTAACACAAAAATTTTAACCACTGTTTTTTTTTACGCAAAACACAATTTTTTTTACAGTGTATAACAAACACATTTAGCGAATTTTCAGAATGGAATTCAGCTATTACAGCCACTGTCATGACGCGACTTGAGCCCGGGACTATGGCAGAAATTTCATTTGAGATCCCTAGAAACCGAAAATAATATTCACTAAAATTTATATATATATATATATATATATATATATATATATATATATATATATATATATATGTGTGTGTGTGTGTCCGCGCGATAACTCTCGAACGAAACGTCTTACGTTTATGAAATTTGGTGAAAACTTTGGTAGTCCCAAACCGTTGGACGAGTTCGTTAACCAGACACTTCCGATGCCCGGAATATGATTTTTTTGGCAATTTTCGTGAAAAAAATTAGTTTTTTGCCAAAAATTCCCCTTATTTAAAAATTTTTGTGAAATTTTTTTACACCATTGAAAAGAGGAGAAAAAATCACGTAAAAAAGGTCTTTAAATTATTATTTCATGTCAACTAGTTTCGAAGAAAAACTAACTTTTATAAACGGAAATTCGCTATGTTATGCAGGATGCTGCGACAGGGGTATTTTAATTGTTAACTTTACAAAATAAAAACGATTTTTTCCCGGAATTGTTTAAAATTGTAGGTGTATACGCTAAAAAATTTATATTTGGTATAACAAATATAAAATAAACTTATGTAAATATCATTTCGATAGGTACCCAAAATTACAATTATGTATATGTATGAAGGTACCGCTGCCGGGGTACCTCGTCACACTAATGAAGGTGTTTTTTTTGTCACTCACATAAGAGTTAAGAAAATATATTTTAAAAGGTACAAAAAGTTAAATATAAACATACTAAAATGGCTCATAACATTGGATTCCACCGAAATTTCTAAAACGACTATAACTATGATTTCAATATGCAAATGAACCATTTACAGACATTAAAAAATATACTAGAATTTCCATTGAACTTTGACTTTTTATAAAAATGTTTTAAATGTTTGTTGTTTTGAGACTACAGACACTACAGTATGAGAGGTCTTTCCGTTTTGTATTTTATATTGAGTACTACTGTTTTAAGTACATTAAGTATTTTAAATTTGAATACTAGCCAACACAATAATATATGAAAGAAAGAGTAAATTCTTGCAACTGATTTATATTGCTAATTTTTCCTTTTTTTTTTAAATCTTCCTACTTGCAACATTAATAATGGCGAAATTAGATAACCTCTTTTGTTTATAATAATTTTGCAGAACAATATTTTGTTTTAGTTTAAAAATATCGATGCGGTGAAAATATTTAGTAGAATTACATTTTAACTAGTGTGAGACGGGTAAATGTATTGTCATATGTTTATTAAAACTCCGTTCCTATTTATTTAAAATAGCCACAAAAAATATTTTCTTTGGCGCAAAATAATTTAAGATGTATTTGTTTCATTTAGATATTTATTAAATATTAATTAAAATTAGAAATTTTTGCATTATAAATCTGGGGGCACGGCAGTGGCCCCGCCAAGACGAGACAAAACAAAAAAAACAAACAGAGCACTGCTGTATCTTTTCTCGAAGCAATACAGCCTATTTTTGGACCCTGATAACTTCGGTCTGGATAAAACTTAACTGCTCTAATTGTCAGGGTAGAATGTAGTCACCAGTCTCATGAAATATACCAAATTTCAATGTTATAGTTCTATTGCTTTCGATTTTATTAATATGTAAATTTCATTAAATTCGTCACTCACTCACTCACTGATGATCATGACAATTATAGAGTACTTCCCGAAGTCTTAGAAAGTTGAAATTTGGTGTGTAGACTGGGTTTAGCATACAATTAACGAGAAAATTAACATCTGGGGCACGGTAGTGTCCCCGCCTTAATGACGAGTTGACCATGATGTCGACTTATTTAGAGTTTGGCGCTACATTCGATCTCATAACTTTTTAAGAGTAAAATAGTTGCGAGTCTTAGCAATTAGTCTTAGTCTTAATTTTTAACATGAAATGTTTTTTGGTGGGATTAATATTGTTGAAGAGATTTAAAATATTTATATACATATAAGTGTTGACTAAGTGTGTAAACAAAATAAATAAAATAAACCTATTAAATCTTTAAGAAAAAGGAATTTTTAAACCTGTAGTTTTATAAAAGTTGAAGAGACTTTGATTAATTTACTTGAAACAGTAATTAGAAAAGAATTACACTTTTGACTCGTTGTAAAAAAACTTGAAATAGAGTCTTACTCTCTTTAGATAATAAAATTCGCATATACGTCAAAAGATTGAGGAATATGATTCTATTTCGATTTAGATGTTGCCTGCAATGAGTCAAATATGTATAATGTTATGGTAGTAAAAACATTAAGAACATTCTCAATTAAAATTTTGTCAAGTGTAAATTGTATTTGAGCAAATAGTATTCCGCAGAATCAATTGTTTTTATGAAATTGGTGTAATAGATAGAGAGAAAGCCACAAAAAATGGACCACATTGGACAAAGAATAAGACTTTCAAATAGATACTGGAACTTTCTGTTTATATAGGTACCAAAGAAATTATGTAAAAAAATTCAGTCATGAAAATTTTCATTGAATTATTCTTAATGTATAGGATTTTTTTCAAATTCTTCTGATTTGTCATTTTGGTGATAAGAATGAACAGCAATTTCTAAGCTTCTAGCCCTCCAAAAAAAAAATAAATAAATAAATAAAAATAAAAATAAATAAATAAAATAATATAAAATAAAAAAAGTACATCATATATACAGTGTCTTTCATCGAGTTCGCACCATATAGGAAACTTTTTTACTATTAATATTTTGAAAAATATTGTAGTGGAGTTAGTTGGTGCATGGGTTGGAATGAAGAAGTAGCTAAACACGTTTCACCTCCCACTTGCTGTTTGGCGGGAAACCGGAAATTTTAAATTTGTTAATTGCGAAAAATGGTAATAATTTCAAAGTTATTGGTCACTTCCTCATGAAATTTTGGCATCGTATCAAAATTGGGTCTAGTAAACACAGTCCGACATCTAAATACCATAATCTTCGAAAATAATGTCCAAAAATGCGCTTTTCCAAAATACGACTTTAAGTGGCCCTAACTTCAAAATAATTTTACGAATTCTAGCAAAATAAAAATTATACCATTCTTTGACGTCTACTTATTCATAAAATCACAATTATTATCAAAATATTTTCATAGATGTGGGTCTTTCAATAGAAAAATTTAGTTTTGTACTAAAAAAACACGTCTCTGTAACATTGGAGTTTGAATAAGCATGAACAATATTATTATTACTGTATTTTCTTTATAGTTAGTAGCAAAGATACTTATTGTGCTAATTTCACAAAAAAAATTCCTAAGAGTAATTCAAATAAATGATATTCCAATCCTTTAATTATTACTAAAATTTTTAGCAATATTTGATATTTTATTATTAAATGTTATTATCAATATAGCCATGATATACAAAAATCAGGGCAATAGTTAGAATATTAATAATAAGTAGTTAAATATTAAGAAAATTTCTAGCAGTTTTAAAACGCTGGGATCATTTATTTGAATTATTTTTAAAAGATTTTTATATGGAATTAGCGTACTGCATATCTTTACTACAAATTACAAAAAATAAAGTGATGATAATTGTTGATGCTTACTAGAACTTCAATGTTACAGAAACGTGTTTTTTTACGACAAAATTCAATTTTTTTATTGAAAGACCAATATCTGCGGCAATATTTTGATAATAACTGTGATTTTATAAATAAGCAGACTTCAAAGTTTGGTATAATTTTTATTTTGCTAGAATTAATAAAACAGTTTTAAATTTAGGCCTACTTAAAGTCGAATTTTGGAAAAACAAATTTTGGGTTTTATGTTTCCATACTATGGTATTTAGTTAACGGGATATCGCTCATTTGCGAGAAGCGTGACATAACTCAAAAATTACCCTTATTGAGTTAAGGGTATAGGCGGTCCGGAAATGTCATTCTTTTTGCTAACAAAACGACATCATGCTAGATACATAAATGAGAGAACGAGAGAGGTTATGACTTAATTCTCTATCGCACTTTTTCAATTGACTGCCATAAGTACTCTTTTTATTTTTAAAATTTTAAACCATCGTACTGAAAAACATCTCTTTTTGAGTTATGTCAAGCTTCTCGCAAATGAGAGATATGTTAACTGGACCTAATTTTGATATAATACCAAAATTTCATGACGAAGTGATCAGTACGTTTCAAATTATTACCATTTTTTATAATTCTCAATTTTGAAATTTTCCGTTCCCGCCAAATTGCAAGAAGGGGGTAAGATGTGTTTAGCTACTTTTTCATTCTAACTGATGCACCAACTAGCCCCATTAAAATATTTTTCAAAAAATCAATAGTAAAAAAGTTTCTCATATGGTGCGAACTTTATGAAAGACACTGTATATTGTTGAATTCGTACTTCAATTAAACTTTCCTTTAAACTCCCACGAAAAAATCTTTTATGTTTAATGTTTTTTATTTTTTTCAGGTTACCCTCTAAAATTGGCTCCCAGAACAACAATTAACTTCAAGGCTGTAATTTGGCTTATAGACTCTATGTTAAATTTTAAAATTTTACATCGAATATATTTATAGAAAATTGCCCATGACAGATGAAGGAATATTCAAGTGATTCTATAAGCGTTCCGTTTAGCCAATTTCAATGTTGAACACTAAAAACTTTCTTTATAACTATGCAGCTAAATGACTTCGGTTAAATCAGATAAATAAAACTGAGGCTCAGAGGGACAGCCGAGGTTGCCGACCTGGGTTTGAAGAGGGGCCCGGGGAAAAGGAAAAAGACCTTATTTTGCTCCTCACTTATCCCTCGGGAAAAAAATTTTAGAAAATGTGGTTTATTCCCGGGGCTCGCCATTTTTCTCCTCAGCCCCAGCCCTGATAAAACTATAAAAGATATTGATATTACTAATTGATGAAATAAACACAAAGGATTAAACTATTCTAGGTTCATTTTATTTAAAAAGAAAACCTCGCAAATTTTTATGAGACTAAATACAAATAATAGTGTTTCGTATAGCTCGTATATAGATTAGGCACTGTGAACGTAGGAAGCTGTTAATTTAAGTCGGACAAAAAAAGTCGGAGAAAGTATTCTGGAGAGAACCAAGTGCAACTACCACATTTGCTCTTAACTATCCAGTTAAAGAAGGTCTTTAATTTCAAAATAAATTACGGATTTCCTTTTTAGGGAATAATAAATAAAATTTGGCTACTTTTGTAACTCAAACTATCGTAATCCAGAAATATTAGTGCATTGCAGTCGTTAGCCTACAATGACACAAATGAATAACAATGATATCCTATTGTTTATAAACACCTTACACTGGGGAATTATTTGGTGCCAAAATTGTAGACATTTGTAATTTTATTATACTTATAATAAGTTCATAAGTTTGCCAAAAGACTATCAAGAATTTAAAATATTATTTTTATACATAAATACTTCAGAAAAGGAATGTCAAACATTTAAGACAAGAGAAATTAAGAGTATAATAGACGTACGTAAATGAGCATATTTTACACAAATCTTACGTATGGGTTTTACTTGAAATACGTAGATAGACATGATATAGGAAGTACTCTCAAATTTTGGCTTCAGAAATAACCAATCAAAAAACAACAGCTCGTTAAAAGTTATGTCTACATTAAATTATAAAGGGTCTAGCAGGTTAAGATAGGGTTTGCAGCCCCAGAAAGGCCTATTAAAAATAAGTTGCGATATCGGTGAGTAATAAATATACCATTGGCACCTATTTTAGCCTCTGATCTCTCTGCGTTCTTAAGATAATTGACCATATATATTCCAGAGCGGGTATTTTTTGAAATTTTTTTATTCCGAAACTATTACATCCAAATTGATAAAACCCAAACTGTTTATTAGGTAGTACGTTGTGCTATATTCTGTATTTTTTACAGAATTTTCTAACAATCTCTACCACCTAAAAAAAAAAAATTAAAAATAAAAATTTCTTATTTTTTTCCATAGTTCTCGGAGAGGTACAATCACAGAAAAAATATATAATGTAGCTTAGTATGTCTACTATTACAACTAAAAAGTGCCTTAAGATCAGATGGGTGCAACACTTCGAAAAAAAATAATATATCCTTATGACCGCTCTAGAGTACTCACCACTTCATATCTCTCCTTCATATAAACTTGCTTATAAATATATAATCAAGTAGTAGTTACAGTTGATTTCCATCTAAAACGAAACGATTTTTCTGAGTGACGAGTGTATGAGGCAAGGGGTATATATATATATATATATATATATATATATATATATATATATATATATATATATATATATATATATATATATATATATAATATATATATATATATACAATACCATATGCACGACTACTATATAGATTATATAGGGTATATGTACGGTGTGGATTAATACGAACGATTAAGGGAAATAGGAAGGGATAGATTGGGATATAAATATCATGGATCGATTCTATTTAGAAGAAAAGGAATTGTTTTCTATTATGAATATACTAAATAATACTTGTGCTGGACGTACTATACGAGAAAACTGGTTGCACAATATAATTTCAAGTAGCATTTTGTTATAACACCGGGCAACATATTAAAATTGGAAGTAAGATCAAGGTATATCAATACTATAACAACACTTATCACTTATACATGTATCAGTATATTTGTCATGTGTAGATTAATAAGCAACGAATATACGGGAAAAAATAGATTTTAATAGTGCAATCAACAGTATTGTTGTTTATTTATAATTATGAGTGATATAAAATTATATAAATAAGTGGAAATCGTGGATGTTCAAAATAAGAATGTATCGACTGTAAAAAAATTTCAAAAAATACCCGCTCTAGCGTATATATGGTCAATTATTTTAAAAACGCAGACAGATCAGAAGCTAAAATAGGTGCCAATGGTATATTTATTACTCACCGATATCGCAACATAACTTATTTTTAATAGGCCTCTCTGGGGCTGCAATCCCTATCTTAACCTGCTAGAGCCTTTATAATATTGTCAAAAAAGCAGTGAATTTAAAAAAAAACAAACTATATAATGATTATTATATTTATTACTAACTGCGATCCACGGTATCACCCGTGTAAAATTGTGTGAATTATGGACTAAATTTCTTTTAAATTAGTCATATTCATATTTCAATAGCATATTTAATTTTCATAAAATTATTCAATTGAGACGATCAATTTCGACATCACCTAAATTTTAAATTAAATAATCTAAATTTTTTTACACAATCAGTTCCTTGTAGTGCACTGCCCACTCGCCCAATAGCTATAAATTTACTATATTTATTTTTTAAAAGAGTTTATAATTTTTATACCTTGAGACATTTTTGTAGACACCAATATGGAGAATTTTAGGAGCACTTTAATTTTTAAGCTTTTTTTGAGGTGTCATTTTGGAGAACATTTCGGCTTAATTTCGTTCAGAGTTTCAATAATATTGGACTAAATTTAGTTAAGATCCATCCAGTCGTGACAGTTTTTGAGTCTCCAAGACCTAGGGAGCAATTTTTACTTTACATCCATCACGACCTAGGGCCTTGTGGAACAATTTAACCTCTAAAAGCGTATCAAATGTTAGAACATTGAGTATCACATAATTCGCATATCCGCCAGTAAAAGAATTTTTAAAATTGGGTGGGTAGTTTTCAAGATTAGACTAATCTAATAAATAAGTGAAGTCTCAAACTTTATTATATCAGTGTTATTTAATGGTAATTACGCGTATAGGGGACACAACTACATTAAATTACAGCTGAACCTTTTTTTATGCAGTGAATAGGGATTGCATAAAAAAAAAATGGTTTCATAAAAAATGCTCAAGACTTCACGATTGCCGTAGAAGCTGCTTTTCTAAACAAGATAAAACATTAATTTATATATGGGAACATTTTATTTCATTTTTCTAATAGTATGAAAATTGTGTTAAATCCGTCTGTAAAAAAATTAATGATGCAGTATCTTATGTTCTTATGCAATGTACTGGATTTAATACTTAAAAACCATTAAAAATTAATTTTATCAAAATAAGTTATTATAATTAATGTTTAAATTTCTTAATTTCTCTTGCGTTTGATTTACATTATGCACTTTCATGTCCATTTTTTAAAAATGGTAAAAAAAATCAAAAAAGAAGTCGCACCAAAGAAATAACATAAAAAAGTTTCAGCTGGGTATTTTCTGATTTAAAATGAAGCTTAAACTTACCTATCATAGTTCCAACAATTAGAGCCACCCCACTGATGAGTCCCACCCGTCTCTTGAGGTGAATAGGGTCATCCGTAATTGTGTCCGCCCCCTCCAACTTGTCCGGCCCTGGTGCGGCATCACTACCGCCCGTGTCCTCGCTGCCATCGCCGCAGGTGAGATTCCCATTGTTATGCCCGGATCGGATTGTTGCATGAAAGTTAGGAGTGCCTGGTGTGCCGCCATTCGGCATGTTTCCATTGTGTTGTATACTATTCGCTCCACGCCACTGTAAAACTCCTCCATCTTTTGTAGATACATTATTATTTCCTGAAAATAAAAGAAAAGAATAGGCATAATAAAAATATTTTGGTATTCATTGTTGATATTTTGACAGCAATTTTAAGCAGCATCAAGTTCTTATTAAAGCATTATATTATATCAGTGTTTTTCAACCTTTTACATGGCGCGACCCCCTACCCTCCGCTATTACCAACTTTTATTTTTTTATGTTATAAATATCGAATCCGCTCATCATTATTAATTATTTTCAAAGTTAGGTATCGATTAAATACGTAATTAAGGACTTGAAACAGACGTATTTTTATACCGACATCAAAATTGACGACTTCTAGTAGCTTCTAGTAGCTTCTAGTAGCTTCTGAAGGCGCACGTGGCATAAAAGGCTACATGCGTACGCACGACGGTCGTCACCGTTTAACACTTCCGAGAGTAACCCATTTGAATTCTTTGAATTGTGAACTCGTGTTAGTGTTTAAATTTATTGAATTGCCTTGTTTAGTAGTTGCTCATTTATTATTGTCTAGTATTCAAAATTCCATGCTCATTGTAATTATTGAAAAGTTTTTGGAAACATATGCACAACCGTCAACTTCAAGTTCCAATGAGAGTAATAAAACCAAACCAAGAGTGTCTATATGACGACAATTATTTAAAATTCGGATTTACTGTTATTGAAACCCGCGACCCACAGGTTGAAAAACACTGTATTATATGTTTCATATTTAGTTAAGATACTTGGAAGAAACGACTCCAACATTCGTAGCTTTTTCCAAGAAGTATATTTTTAAAGAAATATTTCCTGGAAAGATTCCCTTTTATTTATAAACATTAAAGGACCCTGCCCACTACAACGTATCATACCACGACCGTAACCCTACCGACACATTCAAAAAATATTCTTTTTTATGAACTCAAATGCAACAATGCCCACAAGACCGTTCCGTCACCGACCAACACCGTAGCGTGTTATGACCGGACCGTTAACAAATCCGCGACTAGAATATTTTGCCGGTGGTGGTATCCTCCGTGCATGATACGTGACGTTTGCTATGAGATACGTGTTTTTACGTTTACTTGTAAGTTCCTAAATAATGTCCAATATTCTCTCTCGGTTTTTCATTCTCTTAGAGAATCATGAATCCAATAGCGTCAAGTCTTTTTTTTTTGTTTTTTTTTCCTCATTCAAAATCATGGCAATCATTCCCAATTGTCTAACACCTAATTTAAAAGCCATATACTTATTTGATAAATTTTAAAAAAATTACAACACTTCAAGTTATCTACGCAAAGCTGTTACGTATGCAAAAATGATATATCCGGTGCTGTACGGTTATTGAACGGGTTCAATACGGGCATAATACGGGTTACATATGGACACAGAACGCTGTCGCAGTGGGCATAGTAATACGTGTCGTGTTTCTTTCGTGCCGGATACGTTCATAGCACGATCATGGTATGCTCCGATTATGTGGGCAGACACCTTAAAAATATTAAAAGGTTTGTATCAATTTCGTAGGTGGTCCAAAAGAAGAATTTCTATATAAATAACTGCTTAGTTTTAAAACACTTCTATATATTTTAGAACGCAAAACACAAAACCAGAACATGCTTATGGTAAGAACCTATAATACAAAAATATATGTATAGTAGTTAAATTTGTTATGGACATTGAGTCTACATATCGTCGGGGATAGTGCAAATACGCGTAACTAGCATTGGATAATTCCGCGTATTTGACAAATGTATCCAATTTAAAAACGCAGGAACCTGATTAGCAGCTACCTCTTTGATAGATACTTTGTTCGACTAACGGAGAGCAAGGAATCGCCCAATAACAATACCGCAGATCTACTGCCGGCAAGTGGCGATCCCGCGTATGTATTCAGATCTAATGTAGATACGCACTCTTTACCTATGGTATATACGCGAATTTGCACTATCCCCGACGATATGCCATTTTCTTGAGCATAAAACAAAGCGTTATGTTAGAATGAGATGTTGGCAGATGTTATTTAAGCGATTTCAATATTTGTGTTGGAATGGATGCTTGAAAATCATTCCTTTCTAACCATAGTCTCCAGTAATCTTTATATCTCTTACAAATGTGTGTTAGTAGAAATTTGACGTAGAGATGATAACTAAAATTTATTAAATATTTCGTTGCAAAAATATTATATGAGTATGTAAATAATCTATACATATAATAAAACTGTAACGAGATCGTTTCTTTACATGGAATATTTTTTGAAAATTGTACTGGTACTGTAAATAGTTATCGATATAGATATCAAAACAGCGATTTTTAAAATTTTTGTCTGTTTGTCTGTCTGTTCACGCATCACGTAAAAACTACTGGACGGATTTTAATGAAATTTGGTGTGATGATAACATATTACCTGGATCAAGATCTAAGATACTTTTTATACCGGGGAAGTGTCTCATTTCCACGGGAAAATGGAAAAACTATTTTGAGCATGTACATATATTACGTAAGTTTACATATTTCATAATTTCATAACTATAATAACAAAATGTAAATAAATTGAATATTGTACTATTGGTTTGGAAATTTTTCTGAATAGGGTACTTGACTGCAATTGAGAAATGATTCTAAATGCTTTGTTTTTACGTATAAATTAGTTAATTTTTGTTAAATTTTTAAAAATCTTCAAAAAAACCATTGTTCAATTTTAAATGAACAAATTGGCGGGAAAAACGATTTGGCGTAGTGACGTATGCAATGACGTCACGATTTAACTCAAACAGATGCCGCTTTCATTCATATCAACACTTGTCAACACGGTTTCAAATTTGTACACAATATTCAGCAGTCATCATGCTCAGTTTTAGTGGTATTTACAACTTTCTACTTTGTTATCTTCTTCATTTATCATCATCGTAAGATTTTCATGAAGCCCTACAAGTATTAAATGCACTTTAAGAAAACGTAACTTTAAAATTGTAGCAAAAATTAAAAGCATTTTTAACATAATATTTAAAACAAGTTGATAAGGGTATTTTACGTATTAAGTGACGATGTATTCCTTCCATCAATCGTTTTTGAGTGCAAAATTAATTGCAAACCAAAAAGTTCAAAATAAATTACAGAAAAACAACTTCTCTTGGTCAATTAGAATTGTAGAAATGTCACAAAGAAAATGCAATTTGTCATAGACAAACCGTAACTAGAGTAATAAGATCTGCTATTAAAAAATGACGTCATTTTCAAATATCACTGCGTTTTTAACCATTTAAATGAAGGCTAAAAATTTATAATTTTCGAAATCGAATTTTTAAGTAACTAAAGAATATTTTTATTTGTCACTACTGTAATAGAATATATTTAAGGACAATACATAAAATTATTCAACATTTAAAACAAATTTTGAATACAGTCAAGTACCGTATTTGAAATCAAAGAAAATGTTGCTAATTGTGTACCGAAAAATACACTAAATACACAATTGTCAATTTGGAGACAATTTAATGCATTTTGTGTTGCAAGAAACTATAAATTGGAAAAAGAAACTACTCAACGTTTCGCGTGAACAATGTCACGGGTACGGCTATATAATAATTAGTTTTGAGAAAATATGCCAAAATCAATTTAAGAAAATTTTCTTTACCACCCCATAGGTACAGGCACGGTACAGGTAATTACAATCTATTAAATTTTTAACGTTGATAAACGTTAATAATAACACTATCTACAGTGGTAGGTTTATTTAACTTATAACAATATGACATTTACCTAATTGCCATAAATAACATTTAATTTACCACGCCTTGTAGAGTAAACTACAAAAGTGATCATTAAAGGTATAATCATGGTAAGAATAACAGACTTGCTTCATAATGTGCGCGTAATAAATACTTATCATTACGTTGCTCTTCGTTTAAGTCTACATAACATGTAATTTTTGCCTGAGAATAGTTTAGAAAAATATCAAAAAATTCTAGAAATAAAAATGTTGGTTTTAATACCTGTTTATGTTCCTAAAAATTTCACAACTGCGTATTAGACACGCACTATGTTAAAATTTTATAGTTTACTAGGTAGTTTTTTCACAATTCTTGGGATAAAGTATTTCCTGCTTTTATTTAATACTAATATTAACCTTTAATTTGATAACCTTTTACATCGTGTATGAGTTAACAAATTTCAATAATAGTTCTAATAATAGTTAACAATAATAACAGCTGGCTGCCTTCATTGAAATTTTTTTTTTATCAGTGAAGGCCGCCTCAGTGTTTCGAATTACTAAGGCGTGGCAGCCCTCGATATTTTTATTTGCACCTCGAAACCTTCATTTTCGTGTAATGCATTTGATGACATAACAAAACCATATCTGGAAGTGACGTCAGATTTTTATCATGCGGGCAAAATTTAGCAATTCTAGGGGGGGCTCTCTTTAGGTCTGGGGTAGTACTACTTACTTACAAAAAATCGTTCATGTATCTTATACATAGGTTTTGCATACGGCGGGTTCTCGGGCTATTACGGGCTAGTACTATACAATTTTTTTAAAGTACATAAGATCCGATACTGAATATTACAAAGTGATCAAGTGTATATACCATAAACTTATACAATGTCAGAAATGACGAATTCATAAGGATTTCGTTGTTAAAACTACGAATCGTAATAATTTCGTATTTTGCTTCTAGATATATTTTTTTAAACATTTTAATAAAGATGGTGAATATAATATTTATTTATATTTTAATTAGTATTTGAATATAAAATGTAAAATTTATCCATACCCAGGGGAAGTATTTTCTTTAAAGTGAAATAAATTTTCATTAAATATAAAAATTCTGTTTGAATAATGTAAAAGTTATACTTATTTTATATATTTTTTTTCTTTAATTTTAATTGGTGATTGTAAATGTTACTGTAAGATATTTTTCATGCTAGTGTCAGAATTATCAGCCAGTTTCTGTTCTTTTAAAATTTAGTTGACGTAGCAATTTTTACTGAGACTGTTACAGAGGGATTTTTACAAACTGGGTACACTTACATTGTATACACCAGTACACAGGCTTGTTCTAATGTCTGCCTAACCGTCCAGTAAAATATTATATTAAAATATATAATATAATATAAAATATTATATAGCAAAATATTACTTGCTACGTAAATATGGCCCATTTCACTTATATCTAACCATGATTTCACTTATATTTAACCATTACTCTTATGAATTTAAATAATTTCCGTTTTCTTGGCGTTATCTCTTTCATTATTGCACTTATGTAAATTTTAAATTTGCAGTTTGTTTTTAGAAAAGAGTAGAAGATTTATTTGTTTCGAATATAAGAATAATTTAATTTTTTAACGATGACTCATGCTCAGTTGTATTTGAAACAGCGTATAGCTTTAATTACTTTCTATATTAAATTTATTGTTCATTAAAAAATTCTATATTAAATAGCAAATACAAATTGCATCCTAATCCTAACTAATATAAATACGAAAGTGAGTTTATTTGTTTCTTTAACTAATTTTCAAGCCGCAACAGATCAGCCAGTCAACTTATAACTTTGCACAAACATAACTTGCGGCACAGAGGCGGTTATAAGGTGCTTTTTATCTCAAGAAAATATCTCATTTCCGAGGGAAAATGTATTTAAGGCAAAACAACGAAATTACGAGATTGTTAAAAAAAAGGATGATTGAATTCAAATTTTCCATATTGTTTACAGAGGGGACGAAAAAGGAGATAGACTACGTTCTACCCGGAGAAAATATCTAAATTCCATAGGAAACTGTGAGTGAGTCTTATTTCCGTTGGAAAATATATTTTTTATTACCCATGCGGGAAAAGTACTAACTTGACGCACACATTTTTGTACACAAAATAGCTGTTTGCCCACTGTACTCTTCCTGCATACTTTTTTGCGTGTGGAAAGTAACTTTTCACACGCAAATTGACAATAAAACACGCAAAATTTAATCAAAACACGCAAAGCCGCCTCCTAATTTTTCATTTAATAAATATTTCATAATTATTTCTATAGGAACCACCAACAAAGTAATTTAAACGATAATTAATTCAGAAAAAAATACGAACACTTAAAAGTATTATTTTAAAAAGTAATAAAAATGTCAAAAATAGTGATAATAATAGAAAAAAGTATGTGAAATTCGTAATAAAAAATAGTATGTGCAACTCGTGCGGGATTGTCGGTTGCCCCACTCAAGCGAATGAGCGCACTCACTACGTTCGTGCGCTCATCTTCGTTTTCGTGGGCAATCGACAATTTCCCGCACTTATTGCACAATATACTATAAAACGATATAAAAAAGGAATCATTGAGTTCATTCGAACTTTTCATATTGTTAAAATGATGTTATAGTCTACCTTTTACCCGGGGAAAGCATTTTATTTCTATGAGAAAATTTCCAAGAAAAAGGTAACAGTTCTCAATAGCTACGCAATGAAAGTACACTTTATACGTTTTAACTTGATGTTATAATTTCAAAAGTCGTGCGCGCGAAACCGCCGGTAAATGCTAGTATTATATTATATTAGTGATGTCATGGATATTCGTAACCATAACCGAAACTATCGAAATAATTAAATATCCGGAACCGAAATTGTATCCGAAATATAATTTCGGATTTGTCTTGGATAACAACAGACAATTACCGTTGGAAAACTGAATTTCAATCAAAAAAAGTTTTTGCTGTATGTATTATTCGAAAAAACTTATTTAGATTGGTAAAAAACAGCACGGATAATGTAATTTTAATATCATAATCAGAAAATCAAAATTTTGTAAATGTTTAGTGGAAAATTCCATTCTTATTGGAACAATTTTTTGATTAGGTCAACAGTTTGGCCGTAAGAAAATCAATTTCAAATATAAAAGTCTAAGTAGCTTACACAATGAGTACCTATCTGTGAATTTTACAGTTGTCCAAACTTATCGGTTGTTTACAAGCGCTAAATTTTTAAGTGATTAGTTAATTTTAACACTTTGACGGTCATAACCTACAATAACAAAATATCAAACTGGTACACTATTTTGACAGCTATACTTTATATGAAATTGGGTGTTAATTTAATTTCTATTGGATCAGCGTATTTACACGTATTAAACATTTAATTTGAGTTGGCAGCCGAGCTGTTAACATAATATGTATGTTACATTAAATAATTAAAATTTAGTTAATTTTATATTTTGTTTAACTGTAAATTTTGCGCTTTCAAAAGCTGAAAAAAATTTTTTTTGACTGTTATTAAAAATTAAATGGATAAAATTATTAATAAATTACTCAACAAAAAGTTTTAAGGTTTTTAACCATCAATATACAAGAGAGAAAAGTGAATCAAAAACTTAATCTGTATGTATTCCCTTCAAGAAGTAAAACAATTAATCAGCATAGTACGTCGTTAATTTCGTCAAAGGTGACGTTATCGCACGGAACTTTATTTATACTTGTATCAAACTGTCCCCAATTATAAACGAGTTTCTTGAGAAATGTAAGGGATTAATAAAGACTAAATAACGAAGGAAATTTCTTACACAAAGAGTAACATTTTGTAACCTCATATTTTCATCACTATTCCAACAACATGATTGTCCCATAAATATTGAATTATAGACAATCTATACTGTGTTTACAAATACATAATTATATGTTATACGCTCTAAATGTCTCGACTTTTCGATTATTATGTAAATAAAAATCTCGGTATATTTTACTTGTGATAGATTTTCTTATCGGAGGAGTTCAAACTGTGCTCACTCTAGGAAGTGTGTAAGTGTATCGTAAAAATAGGTCAAGAAAACATTAATTGCGAAACATTAAGTAATTCAGTTTAGACGTTTGCATTGGCTTTCTCATAGTTCTAAAACATATTAAACAAGCACACGGCTTTGTAAGTTTTTAAATCGTTTTTTTAATTAATATTCAGAATTTTTTTAATTAGTTTTCATTATTTACATCATTTTTATTATTCAGTATTAGCATTAAGGCGTTATATCACTTTGAAAAAGTTTCCTTTTTTATTTTTTTATTGGGTTATCCGGAAAGTTCGTGCAGTTTTTGATGTAAATGATGATCGCGATCTTGTTCAAATGGCCTAAAACTGTGGATTTTGAATGCTCAAAAGTTGTCGCTAATTCTTAACAGTTTACATCGTCAATACACCCAGGTCGACAGGAGGCAGCTTCATCTTCCAAAGAAAAATTATCCTTTTGAAATCTAGCAAACCACTTTCTATAAGTTCTGTCAGAAAGCTCATCATCACCATAAACACTGCAAATATTTCTCGTTGCATCAGCTGTATTAGTACCTTTTTTAAACTCGTATAACATGACATGATGTTCCTTGATATCTAAGATCGTTCATTATTACTGACAAAGAAAAATTAATTAAACATTGTTTAAAGATGCATGATACATATTACAAGTAGAGTTGCCACCCATACTTTTTTAAAATGTATGGTACTTTTTTTAGACAAAAGTACTTTTGGATTTTAGAAAGGAATAAAAGTACGCTAAAATACTTTTTTTATGGGAAAAAATTTAGTAAACATAAAGTGACGAGCAAAAAAAAAAAAAACTTTCAATTCCAAATTTTTCCATAAATAATATAAAAATTTAATGCGTACTTTTTTTTTACTAACTTCTGTACTTTTTATTTTTGCTAAAAAACCGAATAAAAAACCGAAAAATACCTTTTTTGCCTTGAAAAAAGGTGACAACCCTAATTACAAGCAACACTATCGGTCTAACGCTAACATATTGTTGCATGTTTCATTTGCTGTTGCTACTTGAAGAAATATGAATTCATCCGAGCGGCTCCGAAAATGGCACGAACTTTCCGGATGACCTAATATTATTAAATGATGTATTAATATCTCTAGAATGATATCCAAAAGAAATTATAATTACAAAGATATTTTAAAAATTGTTTTGAAATCAGATTTCTAAAACGACGTCAAGTGTTTGAAAACGTTCAAAAACGCCACTTTGCTGCGCGTAGCACGGAACGGTGTGATGTGATCTATAATACATCACGTATTGAGTAGCAGATCTGTTGTAGCTGTCGCACATCTTGTATGCGTCTCTAACGTTTACAGAAATCATCACTATACTGAGTGTGATCACTGATCGCGATCGGTTGCTACGCTTGTTCTTGCCACCATACGCATGTGGTATGCTCGGACTATAAAGAGTTAATGACAATTTTTTTTACAAATAATTTTAACGTCAAATGTTTAATTAATTTCAAAAGATTTTTATAATTAGTTAGTTCTTGTAAATTATTCGAAGGGTAAATAGTTCAATAAATTAATGGGAATTTCATTATGCATAAATAGGTATATATGAGTAACTTTTATATTACATTTTATTCATAAAACTTTCAATCTACCTATAGTATTTCTATGACGTATTGTACCGAAGTATGTAGCAAAATTAAATTTAGAAAAGCTTACTACTCCGTTATACAGTGATATTAAATCCTGTCTTTTTTATTCATCGTTTAATGAACGCTTATAAACATGCATACTATTATTATATTATTATGGATCTTTAATGTAAATATTGAAAATTTAATAAATTTTTTCTTAATGTAATGATAACTTTTTTTACAAAAGGTATTGATAAATATAAAAATGGTAATAGGTACGTATTATGGTAACTTAATTAATTTTCTCTTTTGAACAAAATATCAAAAGAAAAAAAACTTATTTAGATTGGTATAAATTCGAAAATTACTTTTTATATTTGAAAACCTTATCAATAAATGTGAAAATGTTTTGTTTGTTTGTTTGACTTTCTTTCACTCCTCAACCACTTAACCTTAAGTCAACTTTAAATTTTGCATAGAGATAATTTGGCTAACAGAGAATGTATTTCCATGGGAAAATTCTCAAGAAAAAATAGCAGCTTTCAATAGTGACACGGTTATTAAATATATATATATATATATATATATATATATATATATATATATATATATATATATATATATATATATATATATATATATATATATATATATATACATATATATATACACCAACAGCTCGCTATAAAGAACACTTTAGAATGTGAGACAGAATTATACTTCTTACTCTTTATAATCAATAAAATCTCATATATTTATATACCGGGTGGTTAACGTAATTAATATCGTATGATAAAAATCGTGAAATGTAACCTTTGCCTTAAAGTTAATAATAAAAAATAACTACAATTCTTTTTTCAGATTTTCAGAATGTACCAATTTTAGTTTTACTAAAAATTGATTAATCTATGCATGCTTATATTTCCCGTGTATTTTGTCGTAAGTCATAGTGAACAATCTGTATATTGTGGATTTATTACTTAAAAAGATTAAGAAGTATAGATAAAGATAATTCTATCTCACATTCAAAAGTGTTCTTTATAGCGAGCTGTTGGTGTATATATATATATATATATATATATATATATATATATATATATATATATATATATATATATATATATATATATATTTATTTATTTATTATTAATAAAACACTAAGGAGACCGTTTCTGTACATGAAATATTTTTTGAAAGTTGTACTTGTACTGTAAATAGTAATCGATGTAGATATCAAACCAGCGATTTTTAAAATCATGCATCACGCAAAAATAACTAAATAAAAAAAAAAAAATTTTGAGACACATTACGCAAAAACTATTGAACGGATTTTGATGAAATTTGATGTGGTGATAACTTATTACCTGCGTCAGCATCTAAAACGCTTTTTACTCCGGCAAAATGTCTCATTCACAACGGGAAAGTATAAAAACCATTTTAAGCATATTTTCACTTTACACAAAAATTATTGAACGGATTTTGATGAAATTTGGTCTGATGTTAACTTATTACCTGGACCAACATAGAAGATACTTTTTATTACAGTAAAATATCTCCTTCCCTCGGGAAAATATGAAAACCATTTTGAGCATTTGCATGCATTACGCAATAACTATTGTTCTATGCAAGTTCTGTATAATTATTATATTTATTTATAGCAAACGACGTCGCGGGTACAGCTAGTAGTTAAATAAAATGATAAGATAAATACAAAAATAAATTGTATACAAATAACAGATTCAACAAACATTTATAATCAAGGTAAATTTTTGATGAATTCGAAATAATTGGAACTATACTTAAATAAAAAATTAAAAAATAAAATAACTACTAGTAAATTTTTTTAAACGACATCGACATAAGGTTATCAATATTGTTTTGTAAAAATATACTAATTACAACGAACTTATTTAATAATAACAAAAAAAAAAAAAAAATCTGAATTTTCTTGACATACATAATTTATTTGGTTGTACGACAGAAAATGTACCTACGCTATCTCACAGTATCTATTTTGGTACGGCCGATTGTTTGCTATCAAGGCTAGTAACGTAAATTTAAAACTGTTTCCTCCTAACTTATTTTCAAATAGGTACACAAATCTTATTAGTAACTATTTTTATTCCATTTTTTTTTTCTGTAATCTCTTCTGTTATGACTAACTTTTATTTTTCTTTTTTTTATTTTTAATATTCTTCTTTTTATGATTTATTAAACATTTTAATAATTAAACTATATAGATATAAATACGTTAGAATTGTAAGAGTGAGTGAAGAGGCAAAATAAACAATTACATAGTTTTGCATTGTAATTACATTTTGGCGCTACTATTATAGTGTACAATCTATAGCAGTCTTTTTTATTAACGAATGCTTATTACGAAAATTCGGTTGTTACAACAGATGTCATGGTGAAACTTGAGCCCGGAACTATGACAGAAATTTTCAGGTCTCAGGTCTCTGGAAGCCGAAAATGATCTTTACTAAAATTTTTTACACATACACATATCATTTTCGAATAGTTCTAGAGATAATTTTCGAATAAAACAACCAGTTGTTACAAAATTTGGTGAAAATATTAGAAGTTCCAAAATCGTAGTTGAATTAATCATAGTTAAGGGTGACCACTAGTGTGACGTTTTCAAAAAATTCTAAAATTTTTTTTTTGTATGTTTCGATAGTCTATACCTTTAAAAATAACATATTAAAATTTCAAGTGCACAACTCAAATAGTTTTTGAGTTACAGCCATCCGAAAAGCGGATTCTGATTTTCATTGTTAACTTAGGTATTGAGAAATGTATAAAGTTTGATAGTTCGGGAATTTCTGGACGTGTCTGCACGTAACATCTTGTGGAGAAGCTAGACCCTGGCACATTTAAACGACTCATTCAGTTTTACTATGACCGTTACAGTAAGTACATCGTAAACAATTTTAGTAAAAATGCTCAGTGATTAAAACTAAAAGGTAATATAATTTTTCAAATTTTTGCTGCAGTTATAACTCGAAGATAAATCATCCGATCGAGTTGATTCTTATTGAAGTTTCTTTTATATATGTTTCTCCGAACCATAAACCTCCAGTTTTCCGATCGAATAATAAATGTAATTTTTGCAGGCCAAAAATCATCAAATTTTCGCGCAAATTTTCAAACTTGTTTTAAAAAACTCCGTCATTTTGTTAAATTTCAACTTTTTTCTTCGATTGAGTTTCACGGTACAAACAACACCTTCTAATTTAATAGGCTTTTTGGTTTTTTTGATTTCAGACACTGTGAAGGTCGCTATTACTGCAGCAGTGGGGAAACTTTTTTTTTGGAGCCTTGGAAGATCCCTGAATTTTCAATTTTTTGATCCAAAAATTTTATCATGAATTTGTTATATATCAACGAATATATCCTTAAAATATTAAAATATTCCATGCAGTAGTTTTATTTAACAAAATTCCCAAAAAATCACCTTTTTTAAGGCGGTCACACTAGTCGTCCCTCTTAAACACGCCCGATTTCTACAATCTGGATATTTTGTGCCATTTTTGTCAATCAAAATGAGTCTTCTGCCAAAATTTTCGAAAATTCAAAAGTTTCTCAAATTTCTTTTATACTTTCGGAATGGGCAGAAAAAAACACATTAGTATAATTTTGAACCATAATTCAATATAATCGTGCTTTCGGAAAAAATTAATGAATATGTTCAGACAGCTTTTACTTATATATTATATTATACTTTACGTACGGAGCTGGCTCGAGGGGGGAATTAAGGGCTTGTAGCCTGAGACCCCGCGTCCAGAAAGACAGCTCGGAGTCATTAGTAAGGGATGGGAGCAAAAGTTTTCCTCGTCGATTGTAATTTTGTCTTTTTGGATATGACATTATGTATGCATATTGTTTACATTATTGTTTTGACATTATGTATGCATATTGTTTACATATAATTGCTTAATATAATTAAATTGCTTCGCTTCTGTTTTTCTTTTTTTAAAAACGAAAAATATTATCGTGGTATCCAAACTACTTTCTGATGTTTGATAAGTCTTTTAAAAAATAATGTGCGTGGCCTCTGTTGTAGAAAAATTGAATATGAAGCGTTATTATATAATAAACTAGGAGCCTCTAGGTTTATTTGGGAGGCCTGTAGGAGCGACACAAAAAAGAAAAATAACAAAAAAATGTAATTTTAGTGTAAATATTCTATAATATTCAGGAATATACTAGAACATTATCGAACACTCTATAGAGATATAGGGTATTCAAGAAAAATCTTGATTTTGACGCTATTTATGTATGTATATATAATTAAAACTATCATTGAAGACCACGATGAAACATTTTGAATTTTGTAAGCAGAAGCCCAGTTTATTATAGTACATTTTATTCATTAAATTACGTACAACCCGGATACAATGAAAGTTGGAAGCTCGTAGTTCAAATTCTGTTGTAATCTTGTACAGTAATCAAAGATATATGTATATATGTATGTATATATGGATATGAGCATCATTAGTCATGTTTTTTATTTGTATACGTATGTTTTATCATGTACCTACTTCGTATTAATATTTCTGTAAATCCCCACGCTTTAGTATGAACGTGTGTAGAGTGCAGATAGTATACGTTATACACGTCCCATGTACTAACATAGTAAGGTAAAAGACCCGGTAATTGACCCTGGCCCAGTTTCTGAACTTTTCAACTTTGTTATAAATTAATAAAAAAACTATATTTTAAATAAGAAAAAAAATAAATTCTTAATTTAAAGTAATCTATTCTGTGTCTAATGAACAGCAATTTAAAAAGTTTAGAATATATTAACTAAATAAAAAAAAATTTTTAAGTTTAAAATGTGTGTAAACACTATTTTTTTGGTAGTTTCTTAACAGTTTATGTTACAAAGTACTCATTTTGATTTGTGCAATATTCATCATGTAAGTATGAAAACTTAATTAAAAATATATGAGCAGGTTAATATTTGTTTAAAATTTATTTTAAAATATTTATAAAATACCTTAGAATGATTTTTATTATTGAAATATAAGGGTCAATTACTAGGCTCACTTCTAAAGTGGTATGGCCCAGTTAAATTCTAACCAGTTTTTGTTAGTTATTTTGTTATTTATAGTTATCTTCGATTAGTTTTTGTTATTTTTCATAACGTATTACATTAAACATTCATTTTTATCAATAAAAAATTATTTATAAATTAAATTTTAAAAAACTGTATTTTTAAATTTAAGAATCAGAAACTAGGCCACTGTCAGGGTCAGAAACTGTCACATGAGAAATTTTGAAGGTCAGAAACTGGGTCCTTTTTGTCAATTTTTAAAACATTAATTTAAATTATTAATTCAATTCAAATAATTATTTTACTTGTATGGCTTTATTTTGAAAGCCATAAACTAGTTGATAAAATTATTAATTGTCTCTTAAGTTGAAACTTATATTTATTACTGTCGTTTAACCTCAGCCGTCACTCTTAAAAGGTCAGAAACTAGGCCCGTTACCTTAAATATCTTAAAATTATTAATATTTTATTTCGGTTTTTTTGTGCAATGTGCAATGTCTGCTGTTTTAATTTGTTTTCACACGTGATATAAATACTGTTGCGATATGAAGGGTGACTTTTTGTTAATCGTTGTTATAATTGTATAAATTGGTGACAAACAGGTAATAATTTATTAAAAAAAGTTTAACGAAATAGACGAATTGCCGCTTAGGGCCCGATCTAGGGAGGGATCTGTTGCCGCTAAACTGTTTTTGTCACAAAAATATACCAAACTACCGTTTTGTTTTATCACCAAAATACACTAAACTACCGTTAAATGAAAAAATCGGTAAATAAATCTCTATCGTTCCGTTCGTAACTCGTATCAAAGTGTTACATCATCGCTTGTTTGTTTAACTCATACGCATACCTAATATTCACCAATTTAATTTCCTCATTTGTTTCAAAATACTTTGAATGTTTTAGGTCAAAATTTTACATTTAAAAAGTTGGTAGGAGGAAGCGTTGAATCGACTACATAGGACGGCTAGAGGAACGCTGATAGCACCGCCAAAAATATTTGCGTTGCAGTTGCTGCGATACGATACGTGTCAGAACTATATAGGTACTCATTACATTAGTACACGTGGGCTATATATTATACTATGAGACGAGAATATTCCTGTCGTATTCACAATTACCACAAAAAAGTTGCATTAGTAAGAAAAATATGCTATCAAAAGGATGTGGCACATAGTTCCCTCGTCTTCGTAATAGACTTTTATATAATATTTAAACTGATTTTGTGCTTAATTGCTTCTTAAATTTTTACGTTTTATCATATTATGTATTAAAGTGATATTTGAAATAAGGATAACTTTAAGGTACAAAATTTCCCAGTTTTTCATCAAATACATACCCTAAAATTTTCGTCGTACAGCTTATAAAAATTTATTGCAGCTGAAAATATTTAAAGGTAAATTATAAGACTGTAAAATTACAAAAAATGTTAAGAAATGCTACTCTGTACGCAATTTTGTACGTATTATTCAATACTGATAATTTTGTCTTTTTAATTTTTTTTAAATCATTATTTTGACGTCTTAAGCCTGTCAGCTTTTGAATACCTAATTGAATAATTTTGAATAATCGAACACATTGTAATTGACAATAATGTGTTTTGTGAAAAAATGAATGACGACGATTTATTTTTAACATTTTTTATATTTGTCGAAGATGCAGAAAGAGAAAGAAGTTAAATTTACATTATGTATTATTTTTGTATGTAAATTAATAGTATATATTCATTTCTTTTTTGTAGATAAACAGGATTAACAGATAAAAAAAAATTGCTACGAGGTACTCAAAATTCATTGAAATTACCGAAAATACTTTCAAGAAATATTTTAGATTAAGTGAAAGTTTAGCTATAAGGTAATAAAGTAATAGATACGACAGATTTACGTGTCTTGAGTGCTTGCAAGCAGATGTTTAAAGACGAGCATATATATATATATATATATATATATATATATATATATATATATATATATATATATATATATATATATATATATATATATATATATGTATATATATATCTATGTATATTTTTTCTGTCATATATACATATATATATATATATATATATATATATATATATATATATATATATATATATATATATATATATATATATGTATATATATATCTATGTATATTTTTTCTGTCATATATACATATATATATATATATATATATATATATATATATATATATATATATATATATATATATATATATATATATATATATATATATATATATATGAAACAATTACATAATATGTATATACATATGTAATTGCTAGCAAGCTACTAACAATAAGTGTAATCGTTTTAAGCATGTGCTTGCAAACCGCTTGCGAGCAATATCAATACGATAGGCCCATATTATATTCCTTTTCACCTAAGGGTGCTGCGTATTTATATATATTTTGTATATATTTTGACACTCTAACGGAGAGCTTAACAAAATAGGAAATTTTGACATTCTATTATTAATAAAAGTTTTAAAGATGTTTTGCTGTTAACATACCGCAAAATAACAGTCTGGAATAAATTTCTTACAAAATCGACTCATTGGTGATTTGTCTATCGCAAAATTGTTTATTCTAACAATAGGTGTGTATATTTTGACAAAACCAAACTAGAATATAAGTTTCAAAAATTAATATCCTTCTACTTCTTAAAAGATTTCTCAAAGCTTTTCGTTGCGTCTTTCTTCCTCTCTCTGGTTATAAAATAATCAGAATATTAATTTAAAAAAAATGCTTTACAAGATTTTCATATTTCGATTATATTCTCAAAAATAAGGCAATTTAGAATATTTTTTGTCTCGAAAACTCGGTTTTGTACTCATGGAAAGTCTCTTTACGAATGTCATAAAAACACTAATTTAGAACGCACGATTGAAATGAAAAATTCGATAGAGTGTAAATAATAAGTAATTTAAAGACCAGAGAACAGACAAGTGTAAAACTGCAAGTAATAATAATAGCTTTTAAAAACAAAAATAGTGGTTCCAGATAGCATAATTCAGTTTTAGATGTCAAAGTACATAATATTATTATACGAGTATGTACAATGTACATAAATAGTATTCCAATTCCCAAACAAATATAGGTTATTTTAAACAATTATAAAATATTAAAATACACAGTACAAAATAAATGATTAATAAGGTTTATCCTACAACTGAAAGCCATTTCTAAGCAGCGTTCTTACCACTAGTTTACAGTTAGTGCACATGTACTTGAGAGCTATGCTTATCCATTATTTTGTATATTGCATATCATTTTACGTTTTCGTATGCTAATGTCAAATCATAATAATTTTATTAATAACCATAGAATTAATAAACGCTACTGGAGAACAGGGCCGCATCTAGGGGGGGGGGGGCACGTGCCCCCTAGAAGGTTTTAGGGGCGCCAAAATGTTGAATTTGAGGTTTTTTTTTCCTTTTGCTCGTCACTTGCTTTTTGCAGACAAAAGTTGAAATATTTGAATTTGCTTATCAAAATTTTGAATTTGCCTTTTTTCTTAGCGAAGGCGCCAACAGCAAAGTTTGCCCTCCCTCATAATAATTGTAGGTCCGAACCCTGCTGGAGAATGTAAACTCTTGGCTGTAATATTAATAAAGGTGTGTACTAATTACATTTATATTGAGACTTTGAAGTTTATCAGCAACTTTAAAGTGTGGAACTACATTTTAATACCACATTTATACTAATGGATTTATTTCAAGTAATTAATTGATTTTTTAATTCAATTAAACTGAACGGTTTTCACCCTTCATAACACACTTAATTTCAATGAGTCATCGTAGCATTAACCTTTGTAAAACTCCATACTGATATTAAGTTACCAGAAAATTAAAATTATTTAACTGTAATAAAATATGAAATTACTTATAGTGTAGTCAATAAAGGTTTTCACCTCTAAATTCTCTATAACAGCTCGGATTTTGATGATTTTTTTTTTAAATTGTTCCTTTTTTAGTATTATTGAAAATCGTAACTATTAAAACTGGTGTTTAAAAGGTTTTAGGCCCTAAATTTAAAAATGAAAATATTTGATTTCAAAAAAACGGTATTTGAATAACAAAATATAATACACATATTTAATTACTGAACTGCTAAAATATCTATATTCTTAACATATTTTGATGTTCAAAGTATCTCAGTAAAAAAATTTTTTTACCTAAATGAAACATTAATGCTTTAAAAGTGACAAAACTTAGCGCCTTGAAACAAAGTCCATTACAGGACCATTTCATTATCCGTACTACCATTATGCGTACGGTTTGTGTGTGTTTGTATATACATATACAGTCTACGTGAGAAAATTTTTATTGTAAACAAAGATTTTTATGTAAACCAGTCTTAAATTTTTAACATATACAGGCGATTATTTTGAAAGTTAATATAAATATATGATAATACTAATAATAAAAATTATTAATACACATATATATTATAATTTCCAAGCTTACAATTAGAAATAAATATTATGCAGCTAGAAAATATGACTTAAAAATTTATTTTTATAAAAATATTTTAATTTTTATTAAAAAATAAATTGTCTAGAGAAACATGATTCCTTTAAGGGTACGACCTTTATGTATTGTCGTACGGTTAACGGAATATCGATGTACTTGATTTAATTATTATTCTAATATAGAAGAAAAATTCAAAAAAATTCCTGAATTCTAAATATGGAAAAATGAGTGGTAAATTATAAAAATTGTTAAATTTTGTAAAATTCATGTATCTCTTTTTAATAACATAAATGAATATTACAGAAAAATTAAAGCATTGGTATTTCTGGCTAGCACGGCAATATATTATCCATTTAGTAGTTAATAACATATAAAAGTTTCAAAAATTTTCCCTGTTAAATTTTATTACAAACGGCAGCCAAAATTTTTTTTTCTGACCATAAAAGCACTTATCTGTATGAAATATTTATATTTAGGTGAAAATTTTTGGAAAACGACTTCTCGTATTGTTTTGACTACTATAGCATTTTATTGCCTATTCGATAAGAAATGACTCGTAAAAATTTTAACTGTTTTCGATTTATCGTTTTTCCGCAATAAGAAGCAAAAAATTTTTTGGTAGAGATAAAGACACTTACATGTTTAAAGTATGTATTTATGTTTAGGTAAATATTTTTCGAAAACGACTTGCCGTATTTTTCTGGTTATTTCAGCATTTTATTTGCTATCGAATAAGAAATAACGTATAAAAATTTTAACTATTTTCGGTGTATGGTTTTTTGCAATATTAGACAAAACAAAATTTATGAAAAAATAAAATTTTGTCAAAATACATTATTATTTATTCTGGACCCTTTTGAGACTCCAAGGCACTGGAGGACAATTTTGATTCACCATTTTTTTTTCCCGATCTCATTAGTATTCGTACAAAATTTAGTCAAGGTCCATGCAACCTTTTATTCAGGAAGTTTTTTGGGACCCCAGGACCCTGGGGCACAATTTTACCTTCATTTTTTTCTCATTCTAATAGTATTTAAGCAAAATTTAGAGGTCATTTCCCACAATTTACTTTGGATCCTTTCTGGGACCCAAGGATCCGGGAGGATAATAATGTTCATTTTTTTTTTTTGGAATCTCAATAGTATTTGAGCAAAATTTGATGAAGATCCGTCTAGCCGTTTCTGTTGGGCCTTTCTCGGACCCCAGGACCTTACGGAACTTGAGTCCGCCACTTACAATGCTTATGATTTTAAATAATACATTGAAACATACAATTTAAAAAAAAATTCCATATAAATTGGAGCTGTTATAGAGAATTTCGAGATTTTGATCATTTTGATGTTTCATTGAGTACATTATTACAAAAAATGAAGCTTACATTGAATTAAAAAAAGCAAAAAATTCACATGCAAAAACAAACACTAATTTAAAAATTAATATTTTTAATTATTGAAAAAAGAAGTGGGTTTATGAATCTAAAAAATTGTGAGTAGAGGATCTACTCAGCGTCTTTTACGACTGTTGAATTTTTATATAATGATATTTTACATATGTATTTCAAAAACATATTTTGCACTATTAAAAAATTATTACACATAGCCTGCCAATGGCTCCTCAGGACCTAGTTTGATAGATAAATATTTTGTAAATGCAATTCGGAAGTTTATTATCTTATTTAAGTACTTAATAAGTATGATAAAATCTAAATTTACGATTAAGTGATAAAATTAGTTAACTAAAACATGTTTAGTTCAGTACTAAAACATGATTAGGTTTTTAAGCATATTTAAAAATATATAAGCGCATGGCGATAAAAGTGTTATGTAAGAATTTTTCAAAATTTATTTTATAAAATGTAAAAGTATCCTATGCTGAAGTATCATGTATTAAAAAAAAATTTAGTTTCAATAATTAATCTATAATTTCAATAATACAATAACTAAAAGTATATGTAACTAAAAATTTTAAATGCTTCTATAGTAAAATTATAAAATACTCTTGTCGCAGCATCTTATATAACGCTGTAAATTTCTGATTACAGAAGTAGATACTTTTTCTTGAAAACCCACTTATACAGCATAATGGTTCAAAAATGGTGTCTTATATGATTTCACTCCTCTTTATTATGGTGTCAAAAAATGAAAAATTTTGACATTTTTTGCCAAAAATTCGTTTTTTTTGAACTTTCGGACAGGGCCAGCGAAAGAAATTTTTTATTTCAAACATTTTTGAATAAAACTCGTCTCACTTTCTCCGTACCCCTGTGGGCCTCTTTTAGGCCCGGGCCTCCGAGAAATTTCCTCACCTGCCCTACCTTCTCGCCGGCCCTGGTTCTGGACATGGGGCATGTCTAGCAGAAGAACTCGTTCAAGAATTTAGAACTTGTGACATTCTCACCTCGTAGAAGCAAAATGTTTCATTTGAGATTATATATATATATATTTAATAGAAGGAAATAGGAAAACTAAAACTTCGTCTGTATACAGATAAATAAAGTTTTTTTTTATTCTTTAGCTCACTAGAAGCGGAATTATTAAATTGATAAATTAAGAAAGATTAACAAAATGACAATTTAGAGGAGCCACAAGTTGTGCGTTAGAGTTAAATTGTTGGAAATAGTTTTTTTTTTGCAAACATCTCGAAGAATACTGAATTTTAAAAGATCAAATCGCTAGAATTTCGGCGAATGAATCGCTTATAAACTCCTGATCTACTATACATATACTCTTTCTTTAAATATATTCCGTTACATAATTTCACACTGTCAAAAAAATTAAAAATAATTGTTTTCTTTCAAAACAAAATATAAATAAACATACAGTCCACTCATTCTAGAATAATTAACAAAATTAAGTTTCATTGTCAGAACATCTTACAGTTTAATCAACATTATTAATAATAATAATAATAATTTATTCTAAACAATAACAAAATTTAAAAAAATTCCTGCCGTACAACCGTAAACTTTTTAAAAATTCAATAAATACTCATACCGGTAAATTAATTTGGAACATCATTCAACATACGTCAACAATTGTCATTATTTGACCAAAGGTCTATACATGATCAATTTATAATTAGCTTTTTTTTGAACATATATTTAAAACATGACTGCTTAAATCTATCCTACATAAATATGTGAAACAACGTGCAACAAAACTGAAAAGTATTAAACTAGTTTTACTGTTCGTTAACAAATTGAGAATATGTAACAATGGAATGAAAAAAAGACTATTCAGTTATCTTGGACAATTAATTGTGGCTACGATATCATTTGTATAGAATCCAAGAGAAGTATTAGAAGTATAGTTTATATTATAGTTTGAAAATAATTCTTGTTTGAACCGGTTTTTGTATTTTCCCGTGGGAATGGCACCATTTCCACAGTAAAATACATCGTATAGTATACTGACTGGGTAATAAAGTTGTCACTAATATCAGATTCCTCTTTTTAGGAAATATTTCATGCTAGGTCTTTTTTATTTTATATGTATAGATGTCAGAAGGTTATACATATGTACTTAAAACTTAAAGCAGTAGTTCAAGGATTAGTCATTTTGATTAGGTGTAAAATAATGTTAATAGATATGTTAGGAAAGCAGTAACATACTTACGAAAAACCACTACTTATAAAACAAATAAATAAAAACAAAAACACTAAAATAAAGCAAACCAAATTTTCACAGTAATAATTAATTTTATGACTTAATGTTTTGTTACTTTTTTTTTCATTTATACTCATTCAACACAGGAGAAAAATAAATAACAAAAAAATTTAAAAAAAACTAGTACCATATAAATGTTGATTAATAAACCTATTCTGTTGTGGACACTTTTTATTATTTTTTGCAAATGTGCAATGAAAAAGTTCTTTAAGTGTATCTAACATTATCCGACATACACTGTCCACATGCACAAACTGATCTGATTGCTAAAATTTTCGCATGCGATGTTCGGCCGTTATTGATGTTGTTAGTTCTGATGTTGGTTGAAAATAATTTTCTCAGCAGTTGCTTCAGTGGATCATGAACGTTTGAGTAAGAAAATGTTCAAGTAAACTATTAAATGTTATATTTGCCAATTACATATTATTATTGTTTTGATCCCGTGACGTGAGCGTTTTATGTACTACTGAAAATGTACTTTCATTTTGTTATTAATATTGTATAGCGTCTCGCGTCTGGCCCAGTTTTATATATAATTTGCTTTCATGAGTGACAGAAGTTCATAAAATGTTCACTCACTCCATTCAATTTAATTTGTGCAACGATTTATTAGTTTTCAATTATTATTCTTGTTCAGTGTTCCCCTATGACAAATTTATTTCATTTATTCAAATCGTACTAATATTATAATAAAAAGAAATTTGTGAGTTTGTTAGTGTGTTAGTGCTATCACAGAAACTAACGAACCGATTCAACAATTTCTTTCACTGGTAGAGAGGCGATAATAAGAGGTGTGGGTCGGGATTTGATGTTCTGTCACAAGTAGACCATTGTATGTCATAGGACTTAAGGGGGATTAGCTTAGAGCCAGTCCTCTGTAGAATGTCAAGAGTGCTGTAAAATTCGCCCTTCTCATCTTATTAAAGGAGATTCCAGACACCTGTATCGCGAACATAAAATATGGAATAGGGAATCGTTCGTTCTTCAACCTGCACTTTCAGCAAAAAGAACTGTCTCTTAGTCCCATGATACAAAGGTGTTTATTCAGGACATTATGTCTTCGTTTTAAGCTGGGCAAGGCTATAAGTTCTCGGACCTGTCTAGCCGTTACACATACCTTCCAGAGGTGAGTATCCTGTCTTGGAGCCCAGTCATTTACAGACCATTTCACTCTCTGGAATGATATTCTCAGAGTCGACTTTGGATTTCTGGGTAGGCGATACTCATTGTTCTAATATTTGCTTCATTTTAAAGATTAAAAGCTGGGGTTCTAAAAATGCTGAAAATAAACGATTAGGCGTATTTTGTTCAAACTTGATTCAAATACGACTGAGATACTGGGAAAGTTAAGGTTAATTTAAAATTGATCACCTCCAGAAAGACCATAGAAACCAAATATTTTATTCAAATTCTAAGATAAGTACACAAAAAATGAAGATTGATATATTGATTGGAATATTGAGCCTCTAGAACCCGAAAAACTACTTCACTAAAATTTATATATATATATATATATATATATATATATATATATATATATATATATATATATATATATATATATTTATGTGTGTACGCGATCGCTGTCGAACGAAGCATCAAATTGTTACGAAATTTGGAAATTTGGTACAATCGTTGAATGACCAAAAACTTGGATAAGTTCGTTAGCTAGACACATCCGATGCCACAGACCGGATATTTTGAGCTTTAAAGCCCTTTTTTGTGTTTTTTTGATCAGAATTTATAACTTTTTCAAAAATTTTATTATATTATCAAATTTCGTTATACTATCAAAAACAAAATTATGTGGCTTGTTTGGAGTTGTTTGTTGGTCTGTCACAGCTTGTGTAATTCAGTCGTGCACAAGCTCCTGCAAGACTAATATGGATTGTTGGTGACTGTTGGGTCATTGTTATCAGATGGATATATACAGATGTATCCTCAGTACATATATGTATATGTGCAGTAGGTATATAGCAATGATGGCATATTAATACCCACTATACACATATACAAACACAAACTCTGAGTATATATATAACATGTGAGTGGGGATTAGTAGGGATTTTTGGCGACGCTGATTTCGCTAATATAGAGACACAAGCTCACATTCTATATGCTCTGTATTTCTGACAGTATAGGTTTAATATTATTTCATTGTTTTGTAGTTTTGCAGCAATTTAGTTGTTACGACATTTCCAAAATTGTAAAAAAATACTGCAAAACCTCTTCTACAGAGTGAAGTACTTTCATAAAAGTAGAATGCTGCGTGTTAGTACCAAAGAATAAAATTTCAGTAGCGTAAAATATCGACACTTTTTAAATCACGTAATTATACGCATAGTTTATATAAAAATTGTTTAAGCCCGAAGCCGGTCGACATGTTTAAGATTGCTTAAAATTCTGTTTTTTGCTGGTCTTAATATTGAGTTTTTTATCGCCAAATAAAGTCAATAATGAAATTACAAGCTCTTTTAAGACTGTTATTATAACACTCAGTTAGGCTGCAGTTATTACGACAGAGGGGGGAAAACTTTGCTGTTGGCGCCTTCCCCGAGAAAAACACCAAATTAAATATTTTGGCGCACCGATATTTTTTAATTTTTTAATTTTTCCCTGCAAAAAGTAAGTGACGAGCAGCACTTTACTGTTTTGGCGTCCCTAAAAACTTGTAGGGGCACGTGCCCCGCTGGTCTCCCTAGGTCCGACCCTGCACTCACTTGCGTGAAAATTTTCTGTTATACGTTAGTATACGACTCATCCTTATGCGACGTATGCGACTCATGCCTAGGGAATTTTATCATTGCCAAGAGACGTTATTAATTTGATGTTTCAAACTATCAAATAATTGCCAGAAATTAAAATTAACAGTTGTTTTTTTCATTTATTCTTATAGCTAAATAAAACAATTTACTTTACCAAATTTTGCTTTTATTTATTGTTGAAACTCTTTTGATATATTTTTATTAATATGATCATTATCACAGTCAAGAAACAATTCAATCTGTCTTTGTCTTAAAGTTATTCTATGATTTTTCTTGTTTCAAATATGACGTTAACATAATATTATAAGAAAAGAAATTTAAGATAAGATGCAATTTAACCCGAGCTTCGTCGCTACTGGGTAAAAAATACCACAGAAGTAATAAAATCATTTGTTATTTTTCTTCTACGTAATCTTGCAACTTGCCACTTTAAGTACCTTTCTGCATGGCAATATAAATAACGCTTTTTGTTTATAGCTAATAGTGTAAACAAACAAAATAAAATAACAAACTTCAATATAAATAAACATTTAAAGAAATAGCCATCTATAAATAATGTGGTAATTTTTACCCGGTCGCGACCGTTTGTGTTTGTATTTGTCTAGCGACGAACCCCGGGTTAAGCACAAAATCACTTGATAGATTGGATAAAAGTCTATGACAAGTACCAGGAAGCTGTTTGCCACTCCCCATGTGTAGTGTATTTTTGAACTGACGTAGGTTGTTCTTAGGAAATTCGCTATATTATGCAGAATGGTGCGACAGGGGTATTATATTATGTCGTTGAAATGTGGAGTAGATATTCAAAACGTGTTTTGTCACAAAAATTTCAAATTGAATTAAACACATCATCTGATTCTTCTCATTGTTTTTGATTAGACTAGAAAATTCAAATGCCGTAAAAAAATTTTTTTATTCGAGTAAAATTAAAAAAGAAAAGGATGAATTTATTCAAACCACATTGTTTTAATAATCATGTTTAATCATAGATATACAAGATCCAAATTTCCTATTTCATAACTACACCTGGACACCGCTACCCCTACCAAACGACTATGATACAACAAAACACATGATTTGTATCTACTCAAACATGTGAATGTATTTGTGCAATATGGTGATGTATGACTACGCCCCTTGCATACATATAGTATATACTGTTATGGCCGACCTATGTGACTAACAAGCAGGCCCGGATCCAAATTTTAAAAATATCGTTACTTTTGATATCGATAATTTTTGATAGCGAAAACTACATTCTAATAATCTTAATATGTTTGGAATACTTACAGCTTGTTTCGCTTAAGCCTTCAAAAATTTTGTTATTTTTTCGTTACGGCACACTGTTTATTCACGAATAAAGTTTTCGATAACCAAAATTAACGAAAAATAATTTAAAAAAAAATGTTCTATTGCTGATCAACGGGAACTAACAGAGCCTAAATTAACAAGTCATAACCAATGTATGATAAATAATTTGGTAATTATTTTTGATAATTTTCGATAACGAAAAGTAGGTTTTAACATTCACAATACATTTGGAATACCTACAACTTCGCGTCAGCCTTCAAAAAATTTCGTTATTTTTTCGCTATGACGCATCGTTTACGAGATATTAACGATCAAAACGTTACGTTTACAAAGAGTAATTTTTTTAAAATTTGTTATAGCTGACCAAATTGGCACACTGTTTATTCACGAATAAAGTTTTCGATAACCAAAATTAACGAAAAATAATTTTAAAAAAAATGTTCTATTGCTGATCAACGGGAACTAACAGAGCCTAAATTAACAAGTCATAACCAATGTATGATAAATAATTTGGTATCGATAATTTTCGATAACGAAAAGTAGGTTTTAACATTCACAATACATTTGGAATACCTACAACTTCGCGTCAGCCTTCAAAAAATGTCGTTATTTTTTCGCTATGACGCATCGTTTACGAGATATTAACGATCAAAACGTTACGTTTACAAAGAGTAATTTTTTTAAAATGTGTTATAGCTGACCAAATCAAACAGACTAATTGAGCCTAAATTAACCGGTTATAACTAGTTTATGATAAGTAATTTGATATCGATAATTTTCGATAATGAAAAGTAGGTTTTAACACTCGCTATACATTTGGAATACCTACAACTTGCTTCGCTTAAGCCTTCAAAAATTTCGTTATTTTTTCGTTACGATACGCGGTTTAGGAGATATCTACGATTAAAATTTTCGATAACGAAAAGGGTTATTTATAAACCAGCATACAAACATAATAATAATCAGGTACATTTTATGATAGACCGACTTCAGGAGCACTTCGGAAATTTAACAGATCGTTAAAGTTATTTGAGTTGTTGAAATACTTGTTCGGGAACTTGTTATTTGGAATTCGTGTTATAAGGATACTGTGTTATAGGAAACTTGACTGTAACAATTACTGTATTTCAAATAGACTTTTAGACAAATATTATAGTACTGGTAGTAGGCTTAACGAAAAGTTAAACCTTGCTTAAAAATTGAAACGGTTTTTAACTTAGCATCATCTGAAAATTCTTCAACATCTGATAACCAGTCTTCATAAATTGTCGTTATTAAAGTATTTTAAGCTGGTATTAAATATAAAATTTTGATATAAATTACATGAAAAATAATGATATTAGTTTATGTAAACTATAAACAACGTTAATGAACATTAAACAATAACACACAAGCAATAAGAATGGACTTGGTTCACTTGTGCCCTGAACGAAATACATGTTTTGTCAGTGTTAACTTTTGCTTTTCAACAAGAAATTATCGAACTAAGGACTTGATTCAATAAAGCACTAAAAAGTATATGGTTTTAGTCGTCAAATGCCACTATCAGCTCAAAATTGAAAAAAATGAACTTGGCCCACTATTACACTGAGCCCTCCATATGTACATTTAATCTGTCTAATCTGTGTGTTTGATTCAAACAATGTTTTGTCCAACGATCAATGGGAATCAGCCAACAAAATGATCTGTTTGGTTCACTGGATTACGTGACTAACACATGTGACTGCGCGAGTTGCGCAATTATGTATATAGATGTAACGAGTCACGTAGTTCACGGTGTTGTGGTAAATGAAAATAACCTATATGTTTGGTATTTTATTAATGAGATTTAGATATTAACGTTAGTTAATGATGGAATAACTCTTAAATAATAGGTACGTTGACTCATTTCTGGTGATTTCTGAACATTTCTTGGTAACTATGAAATTTTGAATATTCTTTCTAGTTGTGACCTCAAACTTTTGACTTTTGACTTTTGTTTTTTACGGAATGTGGAAAATACGTCATATTTATCTTGAAAAATTAAAAAAGAACATTGTTTTTTGGAAAGGTTGGATCAAAGCGTAAACAAATTACGAAATATGTATCTATTTAACCATACTAATATAATAAAGGGGTGAAGTTTGTGAATTGGTTCGATTTTAAAAATTTCTTTACGGGTGGATAGGCGATACCTCGTATTCTAATTACACATTAAAGGTTAAAATTATTCAACAGGGCTCTCGAGCCCCTAAAAGAGCTTAAGATAAACAGACTTTGATCAAATATTATTGGAATTTTGACAAAGCGGACGTGAAGGAATTACCAAAAGAGTCCAAAATTGAAGAGCTTTAAAGATATCAATATGGATATTCATAGAAAGATCTTAAGTTGTAAAAATTAGACATACTGCTGAAATATTAAAATGGCTCTTTTAGAATTGTTGGACAAGCGGATTAAAGCACTATAATGAACGGATTTTATAAAGAATTTCAGAATATTTAACTTATAGGTAACGTTATGTCAAATTATTCCCCAGGGTCATTAGGTAGCACTAAAATTAAACAACTCAACGAATCTTAACTAAATTTTACTTAAATACTATTGAGATATCGAGAAAAGTGAAAGTCAAATTAAAATTATCGGCCAGAAGTTTGATGCCTTAAGAAGGGCTAAATTTGAAGTTATGTCAAAACTACCAATTTCGGTACCTATGAAAAGGTCTCAAAAGCGGAAAGTAGACATTCTATTAAAATATGAAAACTTTAAGGGGAGGTTTACTCGAGAGTCCTTAAAAATTATGTATTTTTCTAGAATTTTTTTCTCAAGAACGGAAGTTTACAAGAATGTGTAAAAAGTTTGAAATTGATATTTATATCAATTTCAAATTTTTTACATATATTTATTAAGTATTAAACTATACAAAAAAAATTTTTCAAGGAAAAATATAAAAAATTGTCCATTTTATAGATACTGCAGTGTGACGATCTGAAAATCCAATGCCTTGTTGGCGGACATCCTAACGCCGGTAATAAACCACCGAAATCTAAAAACAAAAAAGATTTATAAGATATATGAAGAGTATCGGCACCTCTACCTATAATATCAGTAAATTGCTGAAAGAAAAAAAATGGCGAATGTGCGCACTTTTGATTACGATTTTTGTCTTATTTTTCGCTGTTTAAATTTAAAAATAAAAAAAATATTGAAAGTGTATCGGACTTAGGTAGAGGTGCCGAAGAATTGAATTATCTTTAAAATAAAAGATTAAAAAACAGGATCCATCGAATAGTTTTTGAGTTATCGTGTCCGCCAGTTCCAAAAATGTAGTTCCGAGATATTATAAAATATATATAAAGAAACGTATTTTCAAAATTTTATATTTAATACGCATTATTGCGTGAACTACGTTTTTTGAATTTTTTTTTTATAGAAAGCTGGATTCGTTTAATGTGCAAGAATCTTGTTTTTAAATTATTTTCAGTAAAATCACTTAGGGAACATATTCTACGCATAATTTGCTATCAATTTCGGCAAAAAAAAATCGATTTTTTTTATCAAATCTCGAGTAAAATAGTTATATTATTTCTTTCCAAATTTTTCATCAAGTTGTAAAGGTTTAGGGCAATCTCTAAACCTTTTAGGTTGTTTTATTATGTCTTTCCAGGACGTTAGGCTCTTTTTTCTCATTAGTTATTGTGTTACGTGTCTTTTTTTTCTGTTCTCCATTCATTATCAGTGGTTTTTTCTTACGATTGAAGCTGTCGTTTTGTATATACGATGTATATTTTTAGGTTATTCTATATACGATATTATTATTTATAAAAAAAAAAGAAAAACTACTTCAGTGTGTTCCGGAAGTTTTCTTTATTTCGAGGGATGTAATTTATTATTATTGTTTGTAATATTTTGTTAAACATTTTGTAATTGTTGAGTCCTTGATGGTCTGCTAATTGCGGCCACGTTGCCAATCGTATGTCAAAGTAAAAAATAATTACAAACATATAAATTCGATAATACACTTATCGAAAAGAAAATGTTATGCAAATGGTGATAGCAACCGGATTTCTAAAAAAAATTTTATGACTTATTTCACAAAATAAATATTTCCTAAAACAAACCTTTGAGTAAGAATATTACGGCGGAAGCGTCGAAAACTGCTCCTAGTCTCTGAATATTGAAAGTAAGAGAAACGTTGGTTTCACATCTAAAACCAAGCGTAGAAACGAACTGTAACATTGTTTCACATGTTATAGAATTACCTTCCCTAAATTAATCTTAAAAATTTGATTTTTGTATTTTATCCAACTACTAGCTGTACCCGCGACGTCGTTCGCGCGACGCATTGTTATAAACTCAATAAGAAGTATACGTGCAAATGTAATAAGTACCTATACAGAATTTGTATAGAACAATAATTTTTACGTAATGCAAGCACATGCTCAAAACGGTTTTTCTATTTTCCCGTGGGAATGAGACATGTTCCCGTAATAAAAAGTATCCTAAGTATTAACGCAGGTAATAAGCTATCACCACACCAAATTTCATCAAAATCCGTTCAATTGTTTTTGCGTAATGTGTGCACATCCTCAAAATAGTTTTTCTATTTTCCCGTGGGAATGAGACATTTTACCGGTGCAAAGAGTATCTTAGATGTTTTTTTAGGCAATGGCTTATCACCACACCAAATTTCATTAAAATGCGTCCAATAGTTTTTGCGTAATGTGTCCACATGCTCAGAATGGTTTTTCTTTTTTCTCGTGGGAACGAGACATTTTCCCGAGATAAAAAGTATCCTAGATGTTGACCCAAGTAATAAGTTATCATCACACCAAAGGGCATAGCCGGGTAAGATAAGGAAAACGGCCCTTGACGCAAAATTGATTGTTTTTATAGGAAATAATACTTCTTAGCCCCAGATACATTTCTGCCAAATTTCAACCCTCTGAGGCTAATAGTTTATGAATACACGAACAAAAGAAATTTTCGAAGAAAATTTTTTTTGACGAAATTACTGAGCCGATTTATTTGAGTTTAATATATATTGTTTACCCACCTTAGGCGAAGTAATAAAAAAAAAATTAACGTTATGTCCCTTTATTATACTAATTTTTTTAAATTTTTAAATTTAAGAAAATTTTTTTTTTGGCACTTACGCGTTAGCGACACCCACCATTTTTTGTTCAATAATTTGTCTCTTAGTACTCTATAACATATATTTTTATGGAAAAATTTTAGTTGGTAAAACATAGTAATATTTCAATACAAATGCATGTCATGTTCGGTACTACATATTATGTTACTTATGTATAAAAAGAACCATGAAGTAAAGTATCTGCCTGATTTCTAAAACACAGTAGAACTCTAAGGAGTGCAATAAAATGGCCTCTTCCCCCCTGAGTTGCAGTTCTTGGAGTTCCTGTGACGGTCTAAAAAATATATATATTTTGAGCTGTTATAAAAAATATGTTTTAACTTGCTAAAAAATAATTTTCAAGGTTAATTTTACCATGAATCTGAATACATATTTGAATGAAATCAATAAAATTATCTCAGCATATTTACTACTTAAAATTATATCTAACTCAACAAAAATTATAAGTTTTAGAAACTTTATTCAAATAAAGATACTAATAATAACAATAATACGTCTTAAATGTTATATTGCTTTAATAATAATAAACATTAACTTAATAAATTGGAACAAAAAACTTCAACAATGTATAGTAATAACAACAATCCGGCTAAAACCTGTTGTAGTTATTACATATACATATAACTAGCTTGAAGAAAGTAATGTACAATTGTACGCAATATGTAGCTTGTCCCTCTCACTTGATGTTTTTGTTGCACTTCTTAAGGAGGTGCAGAAAGTGGACTTTTTCTGCAATAAAATTACATACGTTCATAACTACGACAAACAAGCTTAGACAAACGTCTAGCTTTATCTGCCGTCTGTCTTATTTTGTTAACACGATGATGGGTAATGGGGAATTATAACGAAATGACCAACTGGTATACTATTTTGATAGCTAATCAACTTTGTATGAAATTGTTGACATCGTAAGACGTGGTGTATGAGCTAACAAAGTTTCACTTGACGTCTTACAAAGGAAAAAACTCTAACAAAAGAGAAATCAATGTCTATTTTGTTTTATTGATAAAAAAAGACAAACGGCAGATAGTGTTGGACTTTTGTAAATTTAAACTAGTTTATCGTAGTTATGAACGTATATAATTATATTATTTTAGAAATAGGGTAGATATTTCACTTTATAGTCCTTTTTATACATAAGTAATATATGTAGTACCGAACATGGGATGCATTTGTACTGAAATATTACTATGTTCTACCAACTAAAATTTTTCCATAAAAATATATGTTATAGAGTACTAAGAGACAAATTATTGAACAAAAAATGGTGGGTGTCGCTAACGCCTAAGTGCCAAAAAAAAATTTTCTTAAATTTAAAAATTTAAAAAAATTAGTATAATAAAGGGATATAACGTTAATTTTTTTTATTACTTCGCCTAAGGTGGGTACACAATATATATTAAACTCAAATAAATCGGTTCAGTAATTTCGTCAAAAAAAATTTTTTTTGAAAATTTTTTTCTGTTTGTGTATTCATAAACTATTAGCCTCGGAGGGTTGAAATTTGGCAGGAATATATCTGGGGTTAAAAAGTATTATTTCCTATAAAAACACTCAATTTTGCGTCAAGGGCCGTTTTCCCTATCTTACCCGGCTATGCCCTTTCATTTCAAATCCGTCCAATAGTTTTTGCGTGATGCGTGAACAGACAGACAGACAGACAAAAATTTTAAAAATCGCTGTTTTGATATCTACATCAATAACTGTTTACAGTACCACTATAATTTTCAAAAAATATTCCATGTACAGAAATGGTCTCGTTACAGTTTTATTATATGTATAGATTTAAAACTTTAAGACTGTAATTGTAAGCAATAACAATTATTATATATTTTACACAACTATTACTTCATCACAAAGATTTCGCCTACAGAAAAGAGACGTGTTCTAAATATTTTCATGCAATTTTCATAAAGAAATTAAAAAATACAGATAACTTTTAAGCAAGTATCGGGACATTCAGGTATTATTAAATTTTGTAATAATAAAAATATGTAATACAAATTGACTTGCAAATTTAATGACTACTGGAATTAACATTTGAATACAATATGACATTGTTAGTGTTAAGATTTATTCATGTTTCTGTATCTAGTTGTTATTCAAATTATTTTCTTTTTGAATAAATCAATCAAAAAAATAAATTTAATGGACTAATTTTTAAAATATGCACAAGTCATGTGCTTTTACTTTTCTTTTAATGTTCCTCGCTCTTATTGTTTATTTGATTTTTATCGTACATGCGTTTGAAAATTGGCTTCGCGCCAAATAAATTATCAAGTTATCATCGCAAAAAGATTTTTGTTGTATAGGTATACGTAAATGTATGAATACAACCTTATTGAAAAATTAAATAAGCCCTTTCAAAAAGAATCATTTGACTTAAGGTCCCGGCCTTCGACTCGGTTAAATCTAACTATACAGGATGTCCCAAAAGTCAACGATATCCCTTGGAATGATGATAGACCAGCTCATGTCTAATCAGAATATAAAAATATCGTCTGGTAAAATATCGTTGGTTTTCAAGATATTGGCACTTTTATGGATTTCGGGAAAATCGCCAATTTTGATCAGATTTTCGAGTACCACAGCTACAAGACCTTAGAGTCCTTTAAGAGTCTTTTAGTAGATCACAATCAAAAATAAGGGTAAGAGGCCTACAATGTCTTAAAAAAAATAAACCCTTTTAAGACGATTCATGTATAAATCTTTTTTATTATACTTACATTTGACTCTAGATACTGTAAAAAAATATACACTAACCTACTCGGGAAAATTATGTTAAAAGATTGATCATTGATTGTAGTTTTTAAAATGGTTTAACATTTGCTTCGATTTACTTTAGACAAAAAGGTATTACTATTTTACTGCAAAAAAATGGCATTGTGAAATTATTTGAATAATTACTTTCAAAATGTTTCAGTTACTTGCAGACACTTTTGCGCTTGCGTACACCGAAGATAGATGATGGCCGAAGATAGAAGATAGATAGGCAGTCGATTCACATTGTGGTTACATCCTCGTGATTACGCTAATCATGTCCAATTGTGCCGAAGTATAATATGTTACAAAAACATAGAGAAAACCCAGAATTCATAGATAAAATTTTATGGGTGAATGAAGGCACATTCAAAAAGGATGGATTCATTAACATGCACAATATTCATAGTTGTGCGATCGAAAACCCACATTCATTTACGAGAAGAAGGGTCATAATATCACTTTAAGGTAAATTTGTGGATCGGAATACTACACGGTAAAATTCATCACAATTTTTTTAGAAAATGCACTCCCTAATATTTTAGAAAATATTCCTTTGGCTACATGCGTAGTAAGGTGGCTTCAAAACGATAGCTGTCCAGCTCATTACGTACGTGAAGTAAGAAATTTTTCAATCCAAACTTATCCTCAGAGATGGATCGATCGTCTTGGCTATATTGTGACCACTTCGGTTTCCGGATTTAAATCCACTAGACTTTTTTTTCTGGGATTGCTTAAAGCAGAAAGTCTATGCAAAACCAATAAATAATTGAAATGAGCTAAGACATCGCATTAATGAATGTGCAAAATAAATAAATAAATATATTTTTCAAAAAGATACCACGCCTACACTCGACTTGGTGGTAAACAATTTGAACACATTCTTTGATTTTCAGTGTTATGTTTAATTTCAAATAAATATCTGTGTTTACTTTAATTTAATACTTATTTTCATTCGAATTCCTATTTTTTTGTTATTGTCACTATCTATCTCACTCTAACCAATATAAATCTATTACCTATCACTTTCTATCCTCGGTCATCATCTATCTTCGGTTTACAAGTGTCTGCAAGTATCTGAAATAATTTGAAAGTAATTATTGAAATAATTTCACAATGACCTTTTTTTACAGTAAAATAGCAATAACTTTTTTTCTAAAGTAAAGTGAAGCAAATGTTAGACCATTTTAAAAACTACAATAAATGAGCAATTTTTTCACACAACTTTCACGAGTACGGTAGTACGCTTCTTTTACAGTACGAAGAGTCAAACTTAGCTAATAAAAAAAGATTTATGTATGAATCGGTCTAAAGGGGTTTATTTTTTCAAAGACATTAGGTCTGTTACCTTTACTTTAGATCGTGATCTACAAAAGAACTCTTAAGGGTTGCGTAATAAAAGTTAAAATTTCAGAAAATCAAGTCTTGCAGCTGTGGTACTCGAAAATCTGATCAAAATTGACGATTTTCCCGAAATCCATAAAAGTGTCAATATCTTGAAAACCAACAATATTTTACCAGACGATATTTTGATATTCTGGTCAGGCATGAGCTGGTCTATCATCCTTCCAAGGGATATCGTTGGCTTTTGGGACACTCTGTATAGTTCAGTTGTGAAAACAACCGAAAGACCTCAACAAAGGACATGACCTCAAAAATCAAAGTAGCTGTCACTTTGACAGGAGGAAAAACAAAATTAACAACCAACTAACCCCATAATAAATAGGGAAGTCCGCAAAAAATAAAACTTAGAGGAATTTCAGGAAAAATATGCGAGTTCCTCTAATTCCTGAAATTTCTCTAAGTTTTATTTTTTGCGGACTTCCCTATTTATTATGGGGTTAGTTGGTTGTTAATTTTGTTTTTCCTCCTGTCAAAGTGACAGCTACTTTGATTTTTGAGGTCATGTCCTTTGTTGAGGTCTTTCGGTTGTTTTCACAACTGAACTCGAATTTTCCTGAAGATGATCATTTAAATGATTGAAACATGTAGAACATTTTATTAATTTTCTATTATTTTCATGCAGGTTGTCGTACATTTTGAATTTACACATTTAATTTTACCTGCAGTTGGTTTTGATAATATATGATTCTTATTTTTATGATTAACAACTTAAACAGTGAAAGCGGAAGGATATTTTCTTCTAAATTTCTTAGAATAAATTTTTTAAGTGTTAGCGTTTAAAATGAAAGTGGAAGGATATTTTCTTGTAAATTTTTTAGAATAAATTTTTTAAGTGTTAGCGTCTAAAGCGAAAGTGGAAGGATATTTTCTTGTAAATTTCTTAGAATAATTTTTTTAAGTGTTAGCGTCTAAAGTGAAAGTGGAAGGGTATTTTCTTGTAAATTTCTTAGAATAAATTTTTTAAGTGTTAGCTTCTAAAGTGAAAGTGGAAGGGTATTTTCTTGTAAATTTCTTAGAATAAATTTTTTAAGTGTTAGCGTCTAAGAAATTATTTTTGGCATACATATTTTTGACAATAAAAAGAAAAAAAATTATATTTGTCTACATAAACGTACAAGTGATTCTGTTTTACATGATAGATATTTACGGTTCAGAAAATTATGTGTGAAAATTTGTGTAAAATTAGAAACAAGATGAAAAGAATTTGTATAAAAATTAAAGTAGATCTACTTTCTGAAAGAAGTCTCGCCAATAGTTTCGCCAAAAATCTAGTTTATTTCTCCTTTAGAGTAGGACACTGGATATTTTTAACTCTTGTAAAAGAGTCACAGCATCTTACGGAATGTAGTGAATTTTATAATTTCCTCAAAAATAAATAAATCTAAAAGTTCCCATCACTCGTCAGTAAGGAACATTCAGCTTAAGAATCTATAGGTAATAAATGCGGTCCTATTTTTAACAACAAAAATATATTTACCGCAAGATATTGTATGTGGGAAAAAGTTTCATCTCTACTTTCTAGCACGGTAAAAGCAATTTTTTAGTACAATAATTAATTTTTTCTCAGAGCCGAGAGCAGAGAACTGGCGGGCCCCAGGAATAAAGCATATTTCTTAAAAATTGCTCCCCAAAAAAGTTAGTAGTGAGCACAAAAATGAAGCTCGTTTTACTTTTTCCCGGCCCTCTACCGACCGCTACGGGCCTCTTCTTCCAGCCCGAGCCCGGGAGCTGTATCGCTGGCTACCCTGCCCTCTCGTCGGGGCTGTTTTTTCTACTTTAAACCATTGTGAAGAAAAGATTTTTGAATCACTTTTGAATTTTTGCAAACTCACCTTTTGACGAAAAATTTTATTTTCCTCAAAAATCGCTTTACATAATTATGATACCGGCTCAAAAATTCAGCTTACTTAATTTTTTCCGCGCCTTACTATTCTGTAAAAAAAGGCTGAAAATCTTTTGAATTTTGGTAAATTTTTTTTACAATAAACTTTACCGAACGAATGCCTAAAATATCCGGTTCCGGGAATCGGACAGGATTGGCTAACGAATTCATTCAAGATTTTCGGACTTCCAGTGTTTTCATTCAATTTCGTAAAAACATAATTTTTTGTTCGAGATTTATCGTATACGCATAAATTTTAGTAAATGTTCTTGGGTTTGGATTCGTGGGACCTCAAATCTTAACTTGACACCTACACTGTAATAGCTCAATTTCTTTTCGGAAATTCGCTAATCAATTTGTTATTCTGAATAACGGACAACAGTATTCGAGTTAATACAGAGTCAGGTGTATGCGCTTATACTTTGTATCTAACTGCCAAACTGACAACCTCATTCCTGTGAATGTATTTGTGTAGAAAAATCACATTGAAACAAAATTATAATAGATATAATTAGATCGTATAAAATTTGTCTCAGTACTTTCTTTTAGGCACTTATACGTGAAATTTTGAGAGAAATATTTCACAATTTGAAAAATGACAGCTGTATGAAGGTAATAAATAATATTGTTATATTTTTTTCAGTGATGTCAACCTTCTGAAAATCGTGTAATTTCAATAATTTCTTCTTTTGTAACGATGCATAACGTAAATAAGGACATAAAACAATTAAATCCAATAAATATTACACACTATTATTAAAAATCATTGGGGCGATAGTGCTTAGCCTTTGTTTGGTTCAGTTTTTTTTATATTGGTAATATTATAGTATATTATTCAACGAGCTGGTAATGATAGATATTACTTACGAAGATGAAATTGCGACACGAGCCGAGTTTACGAGGCGAGTGTCGTAATGCATCTGAGTGAGCCATTGCAAGCGAGTAGAATACGATATTTTTTCTACAACTTTTTTCCTTTTTGGTTTAAAGAAAATTGAATATAAATTTTTTCTACTCCTGTTGAAGAACACACTCATTATATATCCGTTAATTGTTGAGAAAGTTAAGCATTATTCAAAGGTGTGGAGGAATGATCATTACTCAATACCTTTCAACCAATGAAATAACCGTATTAACCATTATTCAGTCGACTGGCTTTTGTTTTGTGTATAATATATGTATCAATTTTTAATTTCAAATATGTTGCGTAGTAACGTGCAAGTAAACAAAGTAATTTATATTTTGTTTTCATCGTTTGCATACAAACATTTAGAGATAGATTCTGGAAACATGCACAATCGTCAACTTCAAGATCCAATGAGAGTAATAAAACAAAACCCAAGAAAAAGTGTCTATATGACGATAATAATCATTTAAAATTAGGATTTAGGGGAGACCGGGGCTAAATGGGAAATTTTTAACAAATACTTTTTTTGGGTCACTAAATCCTCAAACATATATAAACGAACACAATTATATTGTAGAGAATTTAGTTCTCGACAACTTTTCATAATGAAGTTTGTGATTTTTCCACGAAAAATGGATGTTTTTTCCTTTTTTCTAAACCTAAATTTTTTTACCATTTAGCCCCATGGTGGGGCTAAATGGTAAATGGGTGAAATTGAGTGTTTCAACATATTTCTAGCCTACTGAAACCACTTTCTGAGTTGTACAACGAAGTAAATATGTAAAAGGATATGAAAACGATGAGTGATATAAAGAAAAACGCCCATTTATTGAAAAGTACAACTTTTACAAGAAGGAAAATGAAAAATTATCAGCTTGACTTATTTTTTCTGGAAATAAAAGCTACTAAAAAATTTAGAGAATTTTATAATACAACAGATAACGAATATGTAGAAATTTAGATATTTAAATTTTAAAAATATCGTTATTTTCGATATCGATAATTTTTGATAACGAAAAGTAGGTTTTGACAGTCCAAATATGTTTGGAGTACCCACAACTTGCTTCGCTTAAGCCTTCAAAAATTTCATTAACTTTGAGCTACGATACACCGTTTAAGAGATATTTACGATCAAAAGTTAACGTTTACGAAACGTATCGAAAACCATTTTTTTTTAAATATTCTATTACTGACCAGATCAGTGGGACATTGATCAGTGGGACAAATAACTCGGTGTCGATAATTTTCGATAACGAAAAGCAGGTTTTAACAGTTGCAATATGTTTGGAGTACCTACAACTTGCTCCGCTTAACCCGATAAGCCGACAAATAAGAAGAGAAAATAGAAGAAAATAAAGAAAAACCATTTAACATTTAGCCCCACCAATGTTTTAACACTTAGCCCCAAGGTACGTTTTGAGCTTTGACAACGATCACACAAATGATGACGATAAATATACAAAATTTTTTTAAATATTCGTATTCACAGTACATAAATGAACTAATATACTTACTTTGATGATAATATATCTGAAAAAACTCCGTTTTGGATGAAAAGTATGGCAGCAAAGAAAATTACTTTGGCATTATCGAAACACATTTAAGGATATGTACACCATAAGGCTCAGATGAACTTCACATTACTAACGTCATTTGCTTTCTAGTTAAGAAGGCCCTCTAAGGTCAAAATTTCAGCTTTGTAACTGTTGACATTCAAAAGATAATGCAAAAAAATGGTTTTGACAATTTACCATTTAGCCCCAGTCTCCCCTACTGTTATTGAAAATAAGCCGAAATTTGGAAACTTTATCGCGTGAAAGTATGAAACTATCACATTAATGAAACCATTAATTAACCTTCTCTTTATAAAATATTATATATTGAACTAGAGTGGTTTTATTTTGAAAGTAACTGCGACCCTCTTAAAAAGGCTTCGCGACCTCCCAGGGGGTCGCGACCCACAGGTTGAAAAACACTGCCATAAAGTAACGCTCAAATCTATTAATATAATTAAGGGATATGTAACGAGTGTATTCTTCAACAGGAGTAGGAAAAAATATTTACTACATAACCCCTACAGCGCAGCGTGGCTAGCCGAAGAATATCTAATCCAACCATATTCACTGAACCACTGAAATTCGAACTTGAGATCGTCACGACTAGAGGCCAGCTTGCTAAGTATATCTTCTTTTTTGTTACGACACGTTGTTTACGAGGTATGTATTTACGATTACGAAGTTTGTGGTAACGAAAAGTATACTTTAAAAATAACCATAACAAAGATTTGAAATTTGCAAACAAAACTGTAATATTTTTTGAAAAATTTAGTATACTTAAACTCCAAATATTAAGCACGAGGCATCTCTGTTGATGTAAATTAACAAATATTATAATTTTCTGAAAAAGAGCAATTGCCTGAATATAAACTCAATCTCATATGACTTTTGAGTTTATAAAAATTCGAGTTGTACAAGTTTGCATTGTACGCGATTTTACTGTGTAGAATTCCTTCGGAAAGTTATATACTAGAGAGTTGGGAATGGTAGATAAATACTTCTGTTAAATTTTTTTTTAATTATTTGCGTGTCGGCGGCAAATAAGGCCTATCGAAATTACACGTAAGCCTTATTATACTCCTAATATCTGAAACCGCTTTTGCTCTAATAATGAGAATGGAAATGTGCGGACATTCAACTCAAGCAAAGGTTCATTCTGGTCAAATATCAATTAAGCGTATTAAAAGATGCGGCTAGTGCACGGTTTATTTCTTGGATTTTGATGACAATGATAAAGATTCTTACCAAATACTGTTTTGAATTTTATTTTTTCTTATTTTTTGTCATTTTTTGTTGATTTTGTATAATAGCCCTTGATACCGTACCGTAGTATTTTTCGAAAATGTTAAATATTTTCTAAACTAACATTTTAATTTCCAATTTAATTTTTATGTTGGTTGAATGGCACTTTTAGAGTTCATTTAATAATAAAAAAAATGATAATCTGCAGCATTTTTCATTTTATTTAAGATCTCCATTAGCTAGGCCTTATTACCTCTAGGTACTACATGTAGAGTTATTATGGTGTTGTCGCTAGGGAGACCGATAATTCAATTAGAAGAAAATTACAAGTAGAAAGTAAAATATAAAATAACCCACAGTCCTAAAATAACTAATCAATTTTTATTAATATTCTAATCACACATTATTTTTAGTCAAATTTTTCACAAAAATAATTAGACTATATACAGCTTATACGATAAGAACGGAATGAGGCGAAAGTAGGGGCGCTATCCGTTTCCGGCTCATTCCGATGCACAACAATACTATAAAAATTGGGTCAAATTTTGGGTATGTAAATTTTAAATTCGACACAACATTTAAGGGGGTGGTGGGGGGTAACAAGACAATAACACTTTTCCAAATCAATTGGAAATAATGTTTCGACCAATTATCTACAACATATCCAAATTTAGTTTCCTAGGGTGATTTGGAAGGAGTGGAGAGGAAAAAATGTGTTTTGGCTGGAGCTAACACGCCCACAGCCACCCAAAACTGACGTAGAGGATTGGAAATTTGTACGTTGATAGAGTCCGTACCTAGGTTGTGCTTTTTGGAGGTATTAATATTTTGTCCCCACCTCCACCATTTTTACGCTACCATTTCCAGCTTTTTCGACGTTTCGAAGTTTGTATCTCGCGTACAGGTTACCAGAATAAACCTACAGGACTGAAATTTTGCATTCGCATTGAATTACTATCAAGGGTATGCCTTTTGCGAGTCTCAGCTTTTAGCCCTTACCCCCACCATTTTTATACAAAAAAAACCATGATTTTTCTTATTTTCTCAAGGTTAAAATCTCCTCAAATAAACCTAGAGAGCTGAAATTTTTTGTATAGGTTAAGTTAATAGCCAGCCACTGCTTTTTGGAGGCTTTAAGTTTTAACCCTTACCCCCACGATTTTGACGCCAATTTTCCCTTGATTTTTGCTTTTTTTTCTAGCACGCCTGAAGATTCTCTGAGAAAACCTAGACGGCTGAAATTTTGTATATGTATTCAGTTAGTATCCAGTTAGTGCCTTTTAGGGATTCAACATTACCTTGCCCCCCACTTTTCCCATTTTTACATCGGAATTCAATGGTATTGCTATATCTGTTAAAATGATTTATTTTAATACCAATACTAGTAGGCGTAGTAAAATTAAAAGAAAAAAGTGAACTAACTGTTATAATAAATGTAATAAATATTGTAATTTAAAATAAAAATATTATTAAAGTCAGTTTTATTTATAAAATATGAATTTTGGATTTTTTGGAAAGAAAAAATATCTTTATAAAGACCTTTCAGTTTACTATTTAAGGTCCTTTTTTAATATTTAAAACTAAAACACAAAGGCTATGGGCGGATAAGTATAGGTAGGAATGCCCTCGTACGGATTGTGTTGGGTTTTTTCCTGCTAACTGCTATCGACATCAAGTTGAAATTTACTGAGATTTAGCTCTTAAAAACTTAAACCCTTTATTTGTTTTTAAAGCCCCGATCAGCCGGACACTTATCATCAGCTTTGAAAACACCAAAATGACAATCCGCTTGTACCGTTTCAACCACATTTAGATATCTTGAAAATATCGAAGATGTACCGAAAAATTCGACTCCCGTGATAGGGCCCCGCTGCTCACGGCGTTTTTATTTTTTTTTTATTACTGTATAAAAATCTCTTATTTTTTTTCACGCTCATTAATGGTCAATTTTGGATTTTCATCTAGCATTAATGTTGGCTTTTATATGTACTGAAAATATCAAGAAAGTAATATTGGACCAATACTGATACAAGTTTCTCGGGCAGTAAACCAGATAATAATATATTTTAATAATTACTATAAATTATTTGAATGACACCAATTGTCTTTTTATGTCTTTGGGATTGTGTTAATAAATTTATGTTTGTGCTCTTTGTAAATATTTTAAAAACTGAATTTTATTTTTAAAAAATTTTCCACGAGTATGTACTTGAGAAAGAATTTCTGGTCACGGCAATTCAATTAAAAATAAAACTGAGGTATTTAGCTGAGGTTACAAAAAATGATTAAATAAAAAAAAATTAATTTTCAGTTTACATAAGGATTATGTAAGAATTAATGATTACGTATGTTGAAAATAAATCAAACTGTCTGTAATTTTATGAATTAAACAAAAAGAAAACATATCTTTCAAATTTTTTCTCGGTAAACATTATTGCATGCTTGCGTGTATAGGTGAATGACATTATAAAATTTGTTTTTGGACTGCTGTATTTATTTCATCACAGATACATAGTATAGTAACATTAATTGTAATGTGCACTAATAATAGATTTTTGAGCGATGCTTTTTAACATTGGCCTAGGCAGCCGAATTATGTATGTAGATATGTATATGTACGGTACAACTTATTCACTTCAACGCCAGCTAGTTGTACGACGCGTAAAACAGACGATAAACGTTTGGGCTGTCAGTCAGCTATTGCGAAGAGTGTATTATCGGGCGTTTAGCGCTACGTCACATGACGTGTGCGACGCCGATGGCTCAACGTCGTGGGCGAAAATATTTCTATGTAGGGTTGACCGGGGTAATTGTGAATTGGGGCAATTGTGAACGGCGCCTCTAATTTCTAAAATAACATTAATATTGTTAAAAATCAACTCTTAGCACGTTTTTCCGTCCTTTCTTAATATCCTATTAAAATTTGATAACAATTTTCCAAGTATTAGTATCTTTTTTTTTATTTTGAAAAAACCCTTGCAAAATTTTGTGTATCTTACTTCGACCAATCTTCAAAAAAAAATTTTTTTAAATACATTTTCTTTTTTAAAAGTTAAGAAATGGTTAAAAGTACTTCTAAAGAAGTGGTCTAAACTTTGAGAGGGTTCGTTATTAACTGCTAAAGAAATTGGACCATTTATTACCAATTCACAATTACCCCATGATTTTAAAATTGCGGGGGAATTGTGAACGTCATTTACAAATGCCCCCATTCGGGCAAAAATTTCCGTAGTGTTCTCTTCAAAGTTGAAAATGTTGAGAAGATAGTGCATAGTGGTCACATTATTTTACAAGTTTCCGTTGTACAAACAAAACAAAAAATTGTGTAAAGAGCGATATTCTTTGTGTATCAATCTACGAAATCATTGCTGTGCTCCCTTACCCAATAATATGTTTTCAATGTCTCTGTGAGTGTCCAAGGGCAGTAGGATTAACACAAAACCATTTTGTTTATTTTTATTTACAGTATTATGCCTAATAGATTGTTGTTTTTTATTCATGTAAACTGAATGTATTTCCTTAAAAAAGTCTTATTTTGTTCCTACAATTTTTGTTACTTTTATTTAACCTTAATTTTTTGTACAAATTTGACGGATGCGTAACTTGCATTAAACAAAGAGAAATTATGACCGCTAAAGTAAGATGAAAAATTTGAACGTGGGGTAAATGTGAAGAATTTGAATTGGGCTTTACTGTGATGTACCACACTCCTTTTATAATCCATTCTAAATAATTATTCTAATGGCATTCACTTTTACTCCAAAATTCATAAGATTTGTGAAAACCGCACCGGGGAGATGTGAATAGCTTATAAAATTTTTGTTTTTCATACGAATTTGCTTAAAATTTGTTTGGTGCATCCTGAATAATGTAGAATTAAAAATAAATCAACCATAATGTGATATATAAAATAAAAAACACTTAAAACAACGCTTTTATCTCAATTCATGCAAATCCATTCACAATTACCCCGGTCAACCCTACGATATAAATTGGGGAACACAGTGCGCGGCACACATTGCGCCGATAAATTACGTCAGCTTTTCATGTTACATGCATATTATCATTTATTGCACGTGTTTTTTTTTCTTTTCCATTTGGTTAGATATTCTGTATGTAATGTAGAGAGTATGAATTATAAAACCCAATAATGGAAATGTGTATGTATGCATGTATGCATGCATTCTAATAGATACCTAACCATGAAATATTGGTAGTAACGTATGGTAATAAAACTTTTTCAAGGTTATACGTTGTCTAATAATAAACCAGATTATTACCATATACATAAATATGTTAAATGTAAATATTATATGTATGTATCTATATCATATTCATAAAATATGGGAACGTTCAATTTGTCACCATTTCATCAAACATTGATAATACGGTCAAGTTCCCACTTTTCGGTTCCACACCATTTTTAAAAGAAATTATAACTTTTTTATTTTTGATTACCTATATATAAATCAAAAAATAAAGAATGGTCAACTTAAAAAATAAAGAATGGCCCATAAACGAAAAAATAATCACTAATATCAAATTGGAATTATTTTGAAGAAATATCTTAAAAATTCAAACAGAACAGAATATTTTTTAAAATCTCGAAAGAAAATGTTTTGTTTTTTAAATAATATAATTTAAATAAAAGAATTGTAGAGAACAATTTTTAGTCGAATTTTTCCTTGTATAAATCAGACTTATACAGCCTATAAGATAAGAACGGCGAAAGGCGAGAGTAGGGGCGCTATCGGTTTTCGGACCCGTAGAACACGATTCTGTAGAAAAAAATGTTTGATATATATATATATATATATATATATATATATATATATATATATATATATATATATATATATATATATATATATATATATATACATATATATATATATATATCAGACATTTTTTTTCTACAGAATCAGACATTTTTTTCTACAAAAACGCCAGTATGTTATTACAAAATTTAAAAAAAAAAAAAAAGAAAAAACAAAATAAGAAACTTGAAAAATTAGTTTTTGCCAAAATATATTTTGTCTCGCATATCTTGAGAACAAATGATGTTATCATTTGTTTGATAAGGGTGGAGCCCCGACCCTTAGGTACAGAAGGCGAAGCCCCCGGTTTGGGGCAAGAGGCAAAGCCACTATCGGGGGCCCAGGGGAGGAGTCGCCTGAAATGAAAATATTATTTATGTACAGTAATATCTAGTCTTTAAGGACACCAATGGGAAGTTGACAGTGTGGGTAGACCTGTCCCCCAAATTTTTATTTTAATACAAAGTAGGCGAATAGTAATTTTAAAAAATTTAAAAAATAATGAATTTACTTTTATAACAAATGCCATACACAAATAAGAAGTAATTTAAAAATGTTATTAAAGTCACTGTTTAATTATAAAGTAGGAATTTTGGATTTCTATTATTTATAAAATAGAAATTTTGGATTTTTTTGGAAAGAAAAAATATCTTCATAAAGGCCTTCCAGTTTACTATTTAAGATCCTTTTTTAATAGTTAAAATAAAACACAAAGGAAATTGGCGGATAAGCATGGGTAGCAATGCCCTCGTACGAATTGTGTTGGCTTTTTTCCTGCTAACGGCTATCGGCACAAAATTGAAATTTACTGAGATTCAGCCCTTAAAAACTTAAATACTTTTTTTAAAGGCCTGATAAACCGGACAATCACCATCAGTTTTGAAACCGCCAAAATTCGCTTGTAGACTTCGCTACATATCGCTTGTAGACTTTCAATTACATTTCGCTTGTAGACATTCAATACCGAAGATGAACTGAAAAATTCGACTTCCGTGATGGGTCCCCGCTGCTCACGACGTTTTTTTTATAATCGATCCGCAAATACTTTTTTTTATTAAACTTATACTTTATTGTGGGCACTATTCAGTTAACAATATCGAAACTAGCAACTTCTCGGACTAATTTAGCATTAGTACACTCTCAAAACGGTTTAAAAAAATATTTCTATAAATTAAAAAAATTATTTTGTTAATTGCAAGACATATTTCCTTAATTTTTTTTTAGTAGTCCAAAAGATATGTCTTTGAATTAATACATAATTTTTTTGATTCAAAGAAATATTAAAATGCGAGAATTTTGTAAAAGACCAATATACAAGCTTATTTTGCATTTTAATAAACCTAGTTCTAAAACATGACACGTTGTGTAAATTTAAAATTTTTTATCACCAGCCCCATCAGAGATAACACGGCTCAAAGTTCGAAATTTGGAATAAAGTCAATTTTTGGAAATTTGTAAAAATTAAAGGGTACAAGTTTCACAATTGACTTTTTTTAGGGTTGTTGTACCCACATAAAGGGCTATTTTCATAAAAAATACCAAGCTTTTATATAACACTATTTTTATGAGAGAAAATGTTCATATTGTGAATTTTTCTAAATTTTGATATTCAAATTTAGGTGCCCAGTGAGCACAAAAGTCAGAAAGTTGTCTTTATGAAGTCTTTTTTCTGACATCTTTCTGAACTGTAAATATGACATCTTTAAGACATCATTTTTAAGAAGTCAGAAATAAGAGTTCTTAAAGATATATTAAATATGGATTCAATTTAATGATATCAAAAAGATATCTTTTTTCTGACATCTTTCGGACTTCTTAAATAAGATTTCTTAAATATGTCTTAAAGGAGTCATATTTAAGATGTCAGAAAACATTATCAGAAAGGTATCTTTATGAATCCATAAAGATATCTTATGCGACGATTTAGGAGCTGTTTAAGACTTCATAAATATGACGTCTTAAAGAATTCATATTTCTGACTTCAGAATTAGCTCATATTTTTGATGCCTTAAAAAATTTTTTTCTATATAGAAACCACTAACAAAAATAATTTAAACAATATTAGGATATCTAAATGAATACTTAAAGAAGTCTTATTTAAGACGTCAGAAATATGATGTCTTAAACAGTTCTTATTTCTGACTACTTTATGAATTCATATTTCTGATGTCTTAAACACTTCTTATTTCTGTATACTTTATGATTTCATATTTCTGATGTCTTAAACAGTTCTTATTTCTGATTGTTTTATGAACTCATATTTTTGATGTCTTAAACAGTTCTTATTTCTGATTGTTTTATGAACTCGTATTTTGGATGTCTTAAACATCTCTTACTTCTGACTACTTTTTGAACTCATATTTCTGATGTCTTAAACAGCTCTTATTTCTGACTTCAATAAGACTTCTTAATTAGTTCATATTTCGAATGTAAGGAACAAACAAAAAACAAACGAGCAATGTAATATATTAAAACTAATATTTTTATTGACAACGTTAACAACATAATGCCGAAAAGAAAACCATTTCAAGGCTTATTAAAAAGTCAAAAAAATAGAAGATTAAAATAGCAGAGAAATTTGGCACAAGATGGAAATGATGGTGATGACGATACTAAACAAAAATAAAATGGTAGCTTAAAGAAAATTATTTAAGGTGAAAATGAACTGAAAGAAGTGAATTTATGATATTGTTAATTTAAGAAGGAATGATGATAATTTGTGGTTTGATGGGATGTAGGATAGCTAGTGTTTTTGATTAGTGACTAGTGTACAAATTGTGACATTCCTGATAAAATCCTGGAGTAAATTTAGTCTTAAATGTTAATTTTTTAAATACATTTAACCCTTAATTGCATGATTTTTTAAAAATGGAGGAAACAATTGTATTTCGATAAAATAAGCTCTACATATAACGGGAAAAATAAAAAAAAAATTCCTCATTCAGGTTTAAGGTTTTTATTAAGGGAAAAAGGTTCATTGAAAATTTGCAGTGCCAGGCATTTGTTGTTTTATATTGTTAAAAAAAATAACTATCATATTTACCTACCTGTACGTATCTTTTATAAAAACAAAAAACCATAATATTTACTAATTTAATATTAAAAAATGATTAAAAACTTTAGGCATGAAAATTGTGTTTTTTATCCAAGATGGCAGTGACGATTATAATTCTATAGGTATTATAGTATTTTACTGTCATCTGTGAAGAAAAATTAGTTAAATATATTTAATACAGTTGTAGAATTGCTATACACTGTGTCTTAAACTGGGAAACTAAATATTATGGCTATTACAATAAAAAAAAAAAGTAGTGTTGCAAATTTGTAATGATATGCAATTAAGGGTTAATATACGTTGTACATATACGGCTATCTAAATAAATAAAAATAACTAAATTAATTACATTTCTCTTATTTCGTCAATTACCCTTAATATTTTCAATGAATTTTTGATACAGACCTCTTAAAGTCATCTTTCTTAAGACGTCAGAAATATGAGCTGTTTAAGACGCCAGAAATATGAGCTATTTAAAATATCAGAAATATGAGCTATTTAAGACATCAGAAATCTGAACTATTTAAGACATCATAATTCTGAAGTCGGAAATATGACTTCTTAATAATGAATTCTCAATTTAGGTATCTTTTTTCAGACATCAGAAATATGAGCTGTTTAAGACATCACAATTCAGAAGTCAGAAAAAAGAATTCTTTAAGACATCATATTTAAGACTTCATAAACTGTTCCTAAATCGACGTATAAGATATCTTTATGAATTCATAAAGATATCTTTCTGAACTTGTTTTCTGACGTCCAAATCAGAAATGTGAATTCTTTATGAATTCATTAAGACGTCAGAGTGTTGACTAGGTGAAGTCTTCTTGTGGAACAGAGAAAAATAAGCCATATCGCGCGTACGCTGTCTCAACCTCGTATCTGAAAACTCCCAATTTTTGGACACAAAAAAAAAAACATATTTTAAATCCGTGTTTTCATCACTATGAGCTTAAGATTTATGCTAATTGCACCCTTTGATGTTGACTACCCATATATATATATATATATATATATATATATATATATATATATATATATATATATATATATATATATATATATATATATATATATAGATAAGTATATATGTAAATACAGTATTTAATATGTTTTTTGTGTGTCCTAAAACATGTAGCTTTTGATATACGAGGTAGAGACAGCCAACGCGCGATATATGGATGTAAATTAAGATAAAGAGAGATCCGTTACCTATTAAAATGGTTTTTATTTCAATCTTTTAGGATGAATGGTTTATGAAATGTATATACATTTCATAAACCATAGCACTAACATAGTTTTTGAATGCAAACCTAACGCATGCGCAAACTGAATTTTAGTACACGACGCATGCGGAGATTGAATATTAGTACACGACGCATGCGCAGACTGAATTTTAGAACACGCCGCATGCACAGACTGAATTTTAGACAACAAATTGATAGATGAGGTACACTACCGCGTCAAAAATGTGGGCTTACCCTAACTCGGGGGTGGCCCCAAACTTTTGACACCGTACTGCACTTAACTTTTTGGTACACTACCGTGTCAAAAATGCGGACCCCCTGACCAAAAAGATGTCCGATCACTTTTTGAAACGTACTGTACTTATTTTGTGTACGTGCAAACCTTGGCCTTTGACCCAAACACGCGCTTGGCTTGGTTGCGTCATCTTAAACGAAAGGTACACTACCACGTCAAAAATGTGGGGAATACCCTACCCCACGGAGTGGCCCCAAACTTTTGACACCGTACTGTACTTAAATTTTTGGTACACTGCCGTGTCAAAAGTGTGGACCCCCTGACCAAAAAGGTGTCCGATCACTTTTTGAAGCGTACTGTGCTTATTAAGTGCAAACCTTGGCCTTGAACCTCACTTAATTGCCTCGTCTTAAACAAAAATAAGGAGGCCGCTAAATTTTGTGGGGGAACTGTACCAAGCGCTAGATTTTAAACCACAAAATTAATTTCAGATTTCTGACTCTGAGGTGTCGGTTGTACCTCATGGGAATTTTTTGTATGTATTTAAAAGCACGTTTTCAGCATAGTCAGCGCTTTATAAGATTAATTTGTTTATTTCAAGTTCAAAAACTGTTTAGTAAAAATATTACCCATGATAGACCTCAAGCGAGAAATAATTTTTTATGAGTTTTAATACTGTAACATTTAACCCACAGTATTTTTTAGTTAGTTAAGTTCTTGGAATTTTAACGAGTTATAAAAAATATCGCTTCTTATAACTACCTAGTATATAATATTTAGAATTTTAGAGTGTAGCACAAAACTATTCTAGCATAATTCATAAATCAAACAAAAATTATCCTAATACCTACACACCTGTATATTGTGCATACATCCTGTATATTAATAATATATTTCTGATGTAACGTCATTCTAATTCTTATTAGAATATCATTTATGATTGAATATAGAAACTAATTATAAAATAATTTATCAGTATTGAAAAAAATTTGCTTAATCAGCAAATATCATTGTATATCATTTTAATATTGATACATATTTATATTTATATTTGAGTAAAGAACACAAGTTATTTCTTGATATCTTAATCAGTATAAAATTTCAAAATTTTTCGGTTTTAATTACTATAATCTAAACACGTTGCTTAATATAAAAATTATAACAGTATTGAGTTGCAAAATTTTCATAGATTAGTAGGTATATTAGAGAATTCACATGTAAAATCAAAATTTTCTAGTTTACAAAAATTTTATTTGGATGATTTTTCTGTGGAAAATTCGGATGAAATATTACATCTTGTATTCGACGCACCGTTTCATTTCAACGAGTTGCCGAAGAAATATGAATCGGTTGCAGGTTGGCTTTGCCGAAATTAACATGGAATACCTTGGTCGTATGGTTTTATTCCATACAAAAAACTTCATACCATATTAAAACCTATATTAAAGAAGTTTGATGTCGTATACGTCAAGGGTAGTGAAAAGAAGAAATAGGTTTCAAATTTGTTTGATGATACCGAACACCAACCGTGGATTTTGAATTTGGAAGAAATATTTGATGTACCGAAAATTTCCATTCTGCGAGATGGATATTATTCAAGACGTGGTATGCTTCATTCAGATAAAATTTGTTCATTAGAAAATTGTATTCTTTTTAAAAATTTTATATGGAAAATAAATAGATTTTAAGTAGTAAATATACTTAAGCAATTAAATTTCTGTATACATATTCCATAAATAAAATTTTAAAAAAAATATATGTGCGTTTTATTTAATTGTTACCCCAAATTGTCCTATTTTTTACAGCAAGAAGTTTCTTTGGTTAACCTATAAAAGCATTGAAAAAAATCTAATGATATATACCATTCTAATTGAAAAGCATATTCAATGATACACCCTGTATATATGTATATTTATATATGAATGTATATGTGTGTTAATGATAAAGAAGCAAATTCAAAATTTTTTAGTTTATAAAAATTTTGATTTTACATGTGAATTCTCTAATATACCTACTAATCTATAAAAATTTAGCAACTCAATACTGTTATAATTTTTATATTAAACAAAGTGTTTAGATTATAGTAATTAAAACCGAAAAAATTTGAATTTCTATACTGATTAAGATACCAAGAAATAAATTGTGTTCTTTACTCAAATATAAATATGTATCAATATTAAAATGATATAGGGTAAAAGACCCCATTGTCGATGGTTATAAGTCCGATCAGTTTTGACATTTATATCTTAATGAAGTTATTTCTGAAAGAAACCTTTGATAAAAAAAATTATTATTAATAGAATGATTATTTTTCAATTTAAATTCACCTCACATTTAATGCCTCCTCACTTAATTTAAGAAATGCATATATATATCGAAAAATTTTTGTTGAATTCGTGAATTTTTAATATGATGGATGATCATTATTCAAAACACATGAGTTATAAATTGTAACATTTTTCACCGAATTTTTAAAGTTATTAGCATAATTAAAGTATACAAATAATTGTTATTAGTCCACTTAAGAGATTAGGATAGCTAAATTAAATTTTATATGCGTTAAATATTATTTGTATGACTGATTTTTCTTGGGATCTGAGTTTTACAGTTAGGTACCGCATTTTGAGAATTATATATTGCATATCTATTTTATAAACATTTTTAATTAATTTTTGGGTTTAAAACACTTAACTAACCGTTTTTATAATTTTACTTTAATATTTTATTTATTTCAGAACGTAAAATCAATTGAAAAATAATTAATATTGAATTAAAACTTCCAAATTGTTATTTATATATTATCAAATAAAAACGTCAAACAGAATATGTATGATAGGTATTAGATCTGAAACGACACATACAGATACAATATAAACTAAATTTAACTGTTTAAAAATTCACAATGGTTAACGGCTAAGTCAGATCTTACACAATGTTTTTTTAAAAGGTCAGCAGAGAGCGAAACGAAATTGTGATTTTAGTGGTTTATTTTATCGAATATTTAAACCGTTCTTGGCTTTTGCTTTGACGTTCTATGTTTCACTAGATGTCACTCTATGATAATACTCTATGACATAGAGCCTCACCTAGTAGTGTATATAGTGTCAAAGTGGCTGGAAGAGAATGGTTCAAATATTCGATAGTAGAAGGTTTGTAGTACTGTACTTCATGTACATTAATGCGCGATTTTTCATAGGGGTCAGTGTATTGATCTTTCAAAGGAGGTTAATATTTTCTGTCCGCTTTTTAATAGACGTCAACAAATTATAAAACAAAAACATTAATAAATCAAAATTTTTGGGTTATATTTTCTTAAAAACATATCCATTGGATTAAAAAAACTTGGTTTCATACTTATTAAGAAAAAAAAAATGGGTGTTTTGTTTATTTTTTAATTTTTTTAAGCTAATTTAATGATACAGCTAAAAATAGTGATCGGTCATCGGGTCTCTTACCCTACAATGATTTCTGCTGATTAAGCAAATTTTTCCCAATACTGATAAATTATTATTATTAGATTCTATATTCAATCATAAATGATATTCTAATAAGAACTAGAATGACGTTACATTAAAAATATATTATTAATATACAGGGTGTATACACAATATACAGGTGTGTAGTTATTAGGATAATTTTTGTTTGATTTATGAATTATGCTAGAATAGTTTTGTGCTACACTCTAAAATTCTAAAATATTATATACTAGTTATAAGAAGCAATATTTTTTATAACTCGTTAAAATTCCAAGAACTTTTGTTAACTAATTAAAGAATACTCGCTGTGGGTTAGATGTTACAGTATTAAAACTCATAAAAAATTATTTTTTGCTTGAGGCCTATAGTGGGTGATATTTTTTACTTAACAATTTTTGAACAAATTAATCTTATACATCGCTGACTATGATGAACACGTGCTTTTAAATACATACAAAAAATTCCCTTGAGGTACAGCCGACACCCAATTTTCAGAAATACAGTAGCGGTCTGAAATCTGGACTATGGAGTTGGAAATCTAAAGTTAGTTTTGTGGTTTAAAATCTAGCGCTTGGTACAGTGGCCCCCACAAAATTTAGCGGCCTCCCGATTTTAATTTAAGATGACGCAATTAAGCGAAGCTCAAGGCCAAGGTTTGCACGTAATAAGCACAGTACGCTTCAAAAAGTGATCGGACACCTTTTTGGTCAGGGGGTGTACACTTTTGACATGGCAGTGTACCAAAAATTTGAGTACAGTATGGTTTCAAAAGTTTGGGGCCACCCCTTGGGTTAGGGTATTCCCCACATTTTTGACGTGGTAGTGTACCTTTCGGTTAAGATGACGCAATTAAGGAGAGCGCGTGTTGGGATCAAAGGCCAAGGTTTGCACGTACACAAAATGAGTACAGTACGCTTCAAAATGTGATCGGACACCTTTTTGGTCAGGGGGTCCGCACTTTTAACACGATAGTGTACCAAAAATTTAAGTACAGTACGGTGTCAAAGGTTTGGGCCACCCCCGATTTAGGGTAACTCCACAAAATTCAGTCTGCGCATTTGTCGTGTACTAAAATTCAGTTTGCTCATGCGTTAGGTTTGCATTCAAAAACTATGTTAGTGCTGGCTGGTAATGGGTTAACATAAATCCATATCGTGATGACCAAATTGTGATGACGCCTAATGTGTTAACTTGAATTTATTTTGTCGAAGTGATGATGACTCATATCTTAGGAATTATAAGGCCAATAGTATGAGCGCGTATTTGGGTCAAATGTCAACAACAAATTTTAAATACATGTTCTCGGTACATGCCGGGTCAAAAGTCAATCCATAAACGAGGTACAGTAGGACCCCACACTACACGGTTCTAAACACCGTTAAAAAGTAGTCCGGAAAATTGGGGTTCTACTGTGCGGCAGAACTCTTACAGCTCTGCTATTAACAACTGATCTCATTTTACCAGTAGTAAGTTACCAGTGGCGCCACATGTCAAAAATTGAAGGTGGACAATATGAGATTTGCGAGCCCCCCTTTTCTAATTTACACTGACTTCTCTTTAACCGGACGACAATACACAAACGTTGTCCCCTTAGACAATCCATATATAGCGTGTCTCTGTACACAATTTATTTTTATATAAAAGTTAAAGTAGTTTTGTTAAAATAACTTTCTAAAGAATATTTTCTAGCTACATAATATTTACATCTAATTGTAAGCTTGGAAATTATACATTCATCTGTGTATTAATAGTTTTAATTATTGTTATTATCATATATTTATGTTAACTTCCAAAATAATCGCCTGTATATGTTAAATTTGTAAGATTTGTTTACATAAGATAGTGTTTGTTAAAAAAATATTTTCGTGTATATAAACACAAATACATAGAAACCGTCCCCTTAATGATAGTCCGTATAGACAATAAACGCTGTATATTTTTTTTTACCTGTGCAGAGACGAAACTTTTTTAAAAGGCTCTTCATCAAGTTCGGTTATTACAATTAAGGAAAACATTTACGTTCATATAATCGAAGCTTCATTCAAATTGAGGAATCACCGAACTAGACGAATTTTAATAATTTCTGGTATAGATAATTGTTCTGAATATATCAAAACATGAACTTAAAGTAAACATCAATAGTGTTGATGAAATTATAAGAATATCAAGGAGGGAACGATCTATCAGTTTACTCATCAAAGATTTACCTAATAATGTCAGTTGGTAAATTTTTTTAAAGATTATGTATACATATATTATGAATTTATCATATTACGAATATAAAATTAAATTTTTGAACGAATTAGATTATTTGAGGGATTATAAAAATGCGATGTGGAAGTTATTGACATATTATCAGTTTCATTTGTTAATAATAATCAATGGTAAAATTAAGAAATCATATAGAATGATAGAATGGTATTTTGAAATAGGTCAATAAACTGTCAATTAAAAAATAAATAAATTGCATTTATTTTTTTAAATTAACTCAATGGCTCCCAAATAATTTTTGTTTGTAAAAGACAGGTTTAAAAACATTGATAAAGAGAGAAAATTGTTTACATATTATCTGCGTACTTCTGGAAATATTTTATTTTAATTGTAAGATTTTTGTTTCCTTCATAAAATATAAACAGTGTTATGTATGTTTTGTAAAGTCGGTATTAAACTAATATTTGGAACATGTAATAATTTTTTTAAAATTATTTCAGATGTCATTATGATATTCATTTTAAGTAAAATACATTCTACAAAAACTTAAGTAAAGAGAATGAAGAAACCATTATCTACCATTCTTATAATTTGACATTTCCACTTTGTGTGTATCGCACAATATCTTACGCATTTTTAATGTTATAAATTATAATAATATAATACTGACTTTATAAGAAGCGTACGTGCATGAATACCTGCTGCCGATCAACCCTACTGCAATGTGGTCAATGTGTTTTTATAGTTGACAATGATTTATTGATTTTTTATAATATGTAATACATACATATTTAGTCAAACCTTCGAAAATTTTTTTGCTAACAATAATAAACAATTTTTTTCATGTTCTTATAGCACACTGTAAATTCAATTATGTTAAAACATTCAATAAAAATTATTAGAAGCAAATTTTATATATTTCTGTAAACATTTATATACAAAATTATTCACAGTATTATTTTTTTTATTATTATTTCATTTTAAAGCAAGTTGGACAACTAGAGAAGTATCAATTTAACTGTAATTTAACATTTTTTGGGAAAAAATTTTTATTAGAAAATAACCCAGTGTGGATTTTTAGTGTCCTTGTAATTTATTTTTATTATAGAATTGAAAAACAATATTTTTCAATTTAAACCATTCCAGTGCAGCTTAAAAATGTCAAAATGATTAATGACCTTAAAAATATAGTCTTGTCTTTTGTTGCAAGATATATTTGCCTCTTTGTTTCCTTTGGCATGTTAACATGCCAATGGCACTGAATCGGTTAAGTTATCCGTAATTCATAACTTCTAAATTTCAAACTTGAAAATTAACCAGTTCATACGTCGTAACAGTGGTTCAACGAGGCTTGTCCAGTTAAACAATTACGATGAGCTAAAGAAACACCTATTTTGCACGTGTTGCATACAATAGTTTTTGCATTTTTGAAAATTTAATGAAAAATAAAAAGGTGATCTCAGATCATTAAAAGTTTGAAATCTATATTGAAAGAATTAATTTTGTCATCTTTATTTGTGTCAGTAACATTATTTTCGTTTTCTTCCACACTACTTATGAAGTGTTGGAAAATTTTAAGAACTTTTGATTAATTAAAGAAAAATTATATATAACAATAATAGTTACGTACATAAGATAATAATTTTTTTACTGATTTATTGAAAATACAAGTGAGACAATATTTATGAGAAATTGAAAATATCTAAGTGATTTATTTACCATTAAGTAAACATAAGTCAACTTTAAAAATTTACAAAAGCAATAAAATAAGCAATACTAATATAACTTTAAGGGTTGAAAAAACAAAAATCGTCAAAATTTTTTATTTTGTCCCTTGATCCACTTTGAGGCCATAGAAATTTTCTTCTTACCACGCCCTATGAGATATAGGACACACACAAAAAAAATATAAAACAATATGAATTACGTAGTCGGCCAAGTGGTCGGAAAACGACATTTCATATTACACGACCTTTTAAGCACTTCTCTAATGCTTAAAAAAGTGTCGACAAGGCGGATTAACCCACTTTGGGGTTCTAGAAATTTTCTTCTTACCGGGTCCTTTGCCACACCCCCACGAGTTATACGTAGAGCACACAAAAAGTATAAAACAATAAATAACAAAACTAAATAACGTGAAAAAATAAAACAAATCTCTATTATTGATTCAGATATTCAAAATGAACCCTTTGACCGGGCCCTTCAAAAACCGGGTCCTAGCAATTTATCTCATTTTTCTATGCGATGACCCGACCCTGATCGACAGATTTACATTTTTAATTAATTTTCATAAAAATAATTTTTGAATTATACTTGACAAATATAGAAATGGCCAAGCATTAAGTACTTAAAAAAAAGGAAAATTCAAAGAAATCTTTCGTTTATCAATTGCTGCTTTAAATCTTTTCGTATGTAGGTACCTGTATTTGATTATTTAAAAAAGATTTTCATAACGTAATTTTCTCTATTATTTTTCGTTTCACTCCCCAAAATATAACTATCGGTCGATTGGTTTAGTATACTCTCTTCTAATTTTAATTATTGATTATCTCCTATTTGATAAATTAAAAAAATTTAAAATTGGAATTCTTTATTTGGTGGTGGGGGTATATGTCAACCATATACATTTCCCAGCGCTCACATCATAATTGTATTTGTAAAATATATTTAAAAAAAAATATAATTTCGTATCCAAGTCAAATTATTTTTAATTGTATATTAGGATTCAGGGACTCCTGGCACATTAACTAATTTATTTTAATCGTGTTGCTTCTCCTAAAAAATTAATGTTTTAATATTCAAAACCCAAATTGTGTAAAAAACTTGAACGCAAGCAAAGTATGTAATTATTTGTTACTAATGTAATGTATTAATAAAAATATATTTTTCTACTCCTGTTGAAGAACACACTCATTACATATGCATTAATTGTTGAGAAAGTTAGGTATTATTGAAAGGTGTGGAGGAATGATCATTACTCACTACCCTTCGACCAATGAAATCATCGTATTAACCATTATTTAATGGGCTTGCGATTGTTTTGTGAATAATATAAGTTTTAATTTCATATATGTTGCGTAGTAACGTGTAAGTAAAGAAAATAATTTGAATTTTGTCTGGATCGTTTCCATAGATACATATATAAATATTTAATGAAATTAAAAATCGATTAAAAATGCTATTCTCAATTTAAAATTTATATTCATTTTTATTCAAATCGAAAAGGAAGAAAGTCGTAGAAAAATTATAGTTTTCTACTCGGCACTCGCTTGCAATGGCTATTACTCACTCATTGTCAGATGCATTACGACACTCACCTCATAAACTCGGCTCATGTGGTAATTTCATCTTCGTGAGTAATAGCTATCATTACTAGCTCATTGAATAATATACTATTAATTTTAAAAAAGTTGAAACATATGATTGATATAATTAGCAAATCAATAGAATAGGTGATTGTTACAAAAAAAAAAGAAAGTAATCCGTATCACAATAATCAGGATATAGTTATTAAGATAACTGATTATTTGAAGTATTTTTACAAGTGTTATTCTTTATAATATAATACGGCTTCTTCATTTAATTCCAATTAATGGATTATTATCGGAGAGAAAGTGTACTTATGAAGTGTTTGGAAATTTTAATAATGACGAAACTTTCAACTGATACACTATTTTGAATTATTGATGCGGTACAGCGTTGTGTTGTAGTCAGTTAGATTTCACTTTCACGTCGTACAGCGTCCATGATCGTCAACGTGTTAACTAACGCCACTTAGACGTTAAAAATGGAAAGATAATTTTTGGCTTATATTATTTTTTCTATTTTTTTCTACGGAGATTAAAAAAAATATTGTGCAAATTACTGTCATTATAAAAAGTCATCATATTGACAATTCAAAAAGGATTGATGCAATATTTTGTAATTAAAAAATAAATATATGGCCAATTTTATCAAAATTTTGATTATTGTCTATCGTGAAGATTGCAGTAATGTAAACAAATTGATATAGTATTTCTTCAGCGTAATCTGAAACCTAATAGGCCGGTTGCACACCTAGGAAATACGACACGAAAGATACGACATGAGAGACATAAGAAATGTGTCGCTTGGAGACACGCATCGCCTGAGACATAATATGTCTGCTATATCGTATCTCCTACGTGTGCATCAATTTTGTGTTTTCATTGCAATTTAAATGTACTCAGGCGATGCGTGTCTCCAAGCGACACATTTATTATGTTTCTCATGTCGTATCTCCTAGGTGTGCAGTCGGACTAAGACTGTAAGTTAATATTCAATGGTAAGAAAAAAATGAAAAAAATGAACAAAAAAGCCCAATAATGAAGGTTATTGTATAAAAAGTAAAACAGCTCATGTATGTCTAGAATAAAGTCCTCAGCGTACGTGTAAAAGACTGTAGCCAGCAGTGTGTCCAGAGTGTGTCAGATATCGTTTAGGTCCACTAGCCCTTGAACTGCTCTCCCAAGATACACATCATATTGTTAGTATTGTTGATTCAATTCCGGCGGCTCCCTTTGGCTTGAAATATTAGACTTTTCAAAAATTTCTCCATGAACAACAAAAAAAAAAAAAAAAAAAAAAAAAAAAAACAGAATTAAAATAATAACCGACAAGCACTTCTAACTTATTGTTAGTTGACAGTTTTTCTCGTTAAATTGTGAGGCAACAAATTTTCGTTATAGGTAAAACCGTCGTGTGTCGAAATTACCATTGGCTTATGCCAGTTGATTTCTAAACGTGATTGTTTCTAAATGATCTCCTGTTGATTTCTGTGACGTCACCAATTACTTTAGATTGATTTTTAACTTTTAAAACGTTTAATTTTAAAGAGATTTAATGTTTAGCGCCATGTCTAACCTTGAATTATTTTTCTCTTAGGTACTTGTATTCAATATAAACTAAAACTGTAAAATTCCTAATATTTATGATGAAAAGAAGAAATGGCGCCTGAGAACCGTTAGATGATTCTTCACGGTTTCAGAGTCCAGCCTTGTTCGTCTGTCAGAGTTATCATGTTCTAATTTTACGCACTTAAAATCTCATTGTCTTCTTGATAATTTTCTTTACACCCTATAAATATTGATGAAAAATTTTATGAAAAAAATCCTTTCATCGGATTTCTATGTATTTCTTCCGATAAATTACAATAATTAATAATATGTTAATCTTACAAATCCACTCCAGATAAGATTACGTGTGAAAAAAAAACCGTATAAGAATCGCTAGCAAACTTTTGGTTACACCAGTACTCTCTTATTTCTGTTTTCGTATAACTTATACTCATAAATCAGAAAGCCAAAATGAATTCAGGTCTATGTATAGTTACGTTATTTCAATTAATTCTTTTAATTAATATAATTAGTTCTTTACCAACGGGAACTGATAAATCCGTAAAGACTGTAAGTATCAAAGGATTAATCCTTAATCAATTTTATTTTTCTAATCCTCATATATTTTAAATAGTTGAAATTTATTTTAAATTAGTACCTGTTGCCATTTTGTTTGAGACGCCAGGAATCTCGCAATATTTTGTTTCATTTATTAAATTGAATTTTTTAAAATGGAATCCTGCTTATATTTTATTTTTATTTTTTTTGTTATGCTACTGTTAAACTTTTCGAAGGGTCTAAATTCTTCACTGAAGAATTTTCACCCGTTTAAAGTATCAACACTGATGATCATTTTAGTTGGTAAAATTCACCAAATTAACCAAAATTTAAATGATAGGGGTAATACAAGATTTTTTTAACTGATTAGAGGTAGTTATTTTAGCTCAAATTACTTTCAGATAAAAAATAAATATTTTAAAACAAAATAAATAGTTTTTAAAAACATTATTCTTTCTTTATTGATAAATTTTTAAAACAGGTATATATTTTATATTTTTTCTTTTTAGATTGAAGAAATTAGTAGAGACTCTTCAGTATTAGTAGGTAATTCTTTTTCCTTTTTTTTTGGTAATAGTGAATATTCATCCATGTTTCATTTCATACTAAAAATTAAAAGACAACAATACATATAAGTCAACAAATAGCTTGATAGCTAGGAGACACTTATGAGAGAATCAGGTAACTACAGTCGACTCTCGTTAATTTAAATGTGCGATAATTCGAACTTCCCTATAATTCAAAGTTATTACGAGTTCCCTACAAAATCTCTTTATATTTCGAACTAAATCAATACATTTTTATGCACTTGGTAATTCGAACGAAAAAATCATTGCTACATAACAAAACGACTCGTTAATTCGAACTCATCGGCGTCAAACACTCGACAATTGAAAGTTGTAGAGAGAAAGAGACAGAAAGATTGTAAATACATTTTGAGACAAGTTCAGACTTGTACATATTATCGTACACGAGCCTTTGTCTTTGTTATTATCGAACCATTTGATATTTCAAACACTCGATAATTGGTCATATTTTAAGAGTCCCACGAGTTTCGAATTAACCAGAGTCGGCTGTAATCAGATAAAATACGCAACCCTTTGTAACTTGTACAAATACCTTTTACAGATTATTCAAAAATTTATTTGAATTTAATGTTTTAAATTGTGTAGACACTTAAAAATCGAGATATACTTATCTTCCAAATTAATTGACAATTTGGATGCCACTATTCCATTCATTATTTTCGATAAGAATCTGAAAATCTATTGAATTTTAAATTTTCAATTGAAAATTTTAACCCTCCCAAGTCCAGCGTTACTTCAATAACTTACATTAATTTACAATTGTTTAGGAGGTACAAATCATCCATGCTATCGACCCTGTATTCCAGGAGACACAAGAATTTGTGTCTATAATTTTACAGTTGCCCATACGATATCAATGTCCAAAGACTGTGGTAATTGTCCGTATGAAGTTCAAGATTGTTATAATACAGGATGTATTACTGCTGGTGGAGCAAAACGCACCGTGTCCGTGGCCAATGGAATGCTTCCCGGACCTCCAGTTTATGTTTGTGAAAACGATGAAGTTGTCGTAAACGTTCAAAACAATTTTGATTCTGAAAGTACATCGATTCATTTTCACGGCTCCCATCAGGTCAACACGCCTTGGATGGATGGAGTTCCGTATGTTACTCAGTGTCCAATTTTACCGATTGACACGTTTCAGTATCGATTCAAAGCTTCTCCGGCTGGTACTCATATGTGGCATGGACATACAGGTACAATTTTAGAAACTTGAATTTCTTTTTTTCGAAAAATAAATCTTCATTGGATTTTAGGTGTTCATGAAGCTGATGGACTCTTTGGACATTATATTGTCCGAAAACCAAATGATACTTTTGCTGATTTGTACGATTACGACCTGCCAGAACACACAATGATTGTGTGGCATTGGTTAAATCGTCCAGTTTCAGAATTTTTCCTTCAGTTGCCACTTCCTGGTGGTGATCAAGTTGGACATGATTTTATTATTAACGGGAAATCTTCCAAAACAGTCTTTACAAAGGATGGCCAAAATTATACGACACCACAAGAGGTGTTCATCGTCGAAAAGGGTAAACGTTACCGTTTTCGAACCATGTTTAATAGTCTCTCGTACTGTCCAATGCAAGTGTCCATTGATGGTCATAATTTAACGATGATTATGACAGATAATGGGGAATTTAAACCCATTGAAGTGGAATCGTTTATCGCAAATGCTGGTGAACGATATGACTTTATCTTGCACGCAAACGCAAAAGTTGATTCATATTGGATACGTATTCGGGGTTTGGGCGGATGCAAGAGTGACAAGAAAAATATGAAGGTACATCAACAAGCCATACTAAGATATAAGGGAGCAACCGAAAAGTTGCCACAACCTGAAAAACCTACCTATGAAGAAGCCGATCGGCCAGGAAAGGTAAATTTTTAGGTTTATCTACATTTTGCCTGTTTAATTTATTCTTACATTTTTGAAATTTAGCTGCTGAATCCAGTTGAACAAATAAGCCAAACGTACCCTAACAATCAAGTAATAAAACTATCGGAACTTGATGGATATCAAGACATTTCCGGTACACCTGACGTCATACTATATCTGGAATTTCGAATCAATGCTTTCTGTAAGTAATCTCGTGGCTTTCATAGATTTTCCAATGAGAAATATTTACTGGTTTCAACTTTTGTATTTTTATTTTTGTAGTGGCCATAAAAACACCTAGCGTCTACCCACAAATCAACAATGTCACATTCGAATATCCCCATTCACCATTACTAACCCAATGGAAGAACACAAATGCGACGTGTAGTGCCAAACTGGCCCACTATAATTGCATTGAAAACTTTTGTACATGCCCTCACATTCAAAGTATCAGAAAGGATTCCCTTGTTGAAATGGTTCTCATCAACACAGGTAAGTTGTCATTATAAAAACCAAATGTGGATTCTGAGGTCATATTCATCCCTTCTTCTAGATACAAAGGTGACCCTAGACCATCCGATTCATTTACACGGACATGATTTCCATATTGTTGCTGTAGAAACGGTTGGTTCGCAAATAACTGCCGAATATGTGCATCGATTGAATTCAGAGGGGAAAATCCCGAAAAAGTTGTATAATACAGTGCTTAAAGATACTATATCACTTCCAAATCAAGGTTACGCGGTGTTACGATTTTGGGCAACAAATTTGGGATACTGGTTTATGCATTGTCATTTGACCGATCATACGGCAAAGGGAATGGCCCTTGTACTTAAAGTTGGCGAGGATGTGCTTGAAATTCCTGCCGCGCCTCAGGATATACCAGCGTGTGGAGATTTTCCGTCTCGTTTAAAAAAATAGGATCTTTTTCAAGGAAATAATTGTCATATTTTTGTACTATGTATTGTGTTATTTATTTACGTCTATTTAAATTATCTTTTCTTGCAAATAAATTATTTTTTTTTATGATTTGAAAACTGATTTTTTTCATTAGTTATAATAATATTCAGTCAGTCATATTTAACTAGAAATCGTTAAAATTGCAAACTAACGGCTAGTTCTGATTTTTTAATATGTTGTTAGGACCACTACCAGTACTTTATATCCAAGTTTGCAGCTTCGAAAGACCTGTGCTAACTTTGCAGCACTCGAAAAACCGCGAAATTTTCGCACTGTTTTTGGTATTCTCAAAATAAGTCCTAAACTACGCCCTTAATAAAAAAAAACATTCTATACGTTTTTAAAGTAGACTAAAATTGCTATGATTTGAGACCAGAACCAGCTCTGTGAGTTCAATACTTACCGAGACAAAGCTCTCTAAAAATTGACAATTTTTTCCAAAAAGTAAAATTTCAAGATTTGGTAAATTTTCGACCCTGATATCGGACAAAATACTCATTTTACGGGTAAAATCATAAAAAGATGTTGTAGCAAATATCATTAGCTTTAATTTTGAGCAAATAGCGACGTCTGTAAGCCATAATTGTTGGAAAACTGCATTTGTTTTGTACGTAATTTAGTTCTATCTAAGCTAATTTAAGTTTAGTCCTGTCAGAAATAGTTCATATGTGCTTTTTCGAATAGCAAACGTAATTTGACAGATATTAACCTAATTTTAGTTAAGTTGCCTTTGACACCCGCCAAAAAATTGAAATTCGTTTAAAAACATTGCGTGAAACGAAACCCATTCTTCGTTTGACATTTGGTAACTATCTTGTCTTGTCAACGGATTTATTTGTTTGCACTCTTGTTCTTCTTGTTCTGTTTATTTGTGTAAAAAATTGCGTTTTGCAGTGTAAGTAATTGTTTTCAATTATTTTTATAGTTAATTAGTTTATTATAAAGTGCGTGAATATTATTTTGGTAGGAATAAACAATATGGATGGTTGTCTGTAGTTATTTTATCACTTACGTATACAGTAAGTTAAACTTTAAACGAAATCTCCTAAAAACATAACTTTTACTTCTAACTAAGTAACTAAAGTTCGTAAAAAAAAAATTATTTCGCCAATAAAAAACTGATTTTTTTGTCAAACAATGATTTTTATCTCATGTTCACCTACATACTAGGTCAATAAAGCGCCTCTCACCTCTCCTTCTATCATGTAACTCTTACTTATCCGGTCTCATTTCATTTTAGATTTGTGCTTGAACGAAATAATGTCGGCTCCGCTGGAATGTTGTTTTATTTATTGCAGTACACTCGGAAAAAATAAAGTTGTTGTGAAAAAATGCGGAATTCTTTCTTTCATTCGAGCGAGTGAGAAACGTGGCCTACTGCAGAATAAACAATTTCTACAGGGGTTGGATGAAGTCAGTGTTCACGACGCATGCAGAAAGAGATACACGGTTGAAAGTAATGTTGTTGCGTCGGTCCTCCGTGGTGGTGATGAATCTCCTCAACTATCGAAATCTAGAGGATCAAGAGCCTCTTCGGGACATTATAACCTGCAGAAAATTTGTTTCCTCTGTGCGGACGAAATCACTGAGGAATTTCTCAAGCTCCAAAAAAAACTGCCTGCGTCTCGACGGAATATTGTCCACACAGTTGAAAATCTGGGCGTGAGGGAGACCATGCTTGAAGCAGCTAGACGTCGACGGGATGAATGGACCTAACAAATTATACATCGTCTAGCTTCTGTAAATGACCTAGTTGCAGCTGGTGCTAGGTGAAAGAGAAGACGACGTCGACAACTAGGTGCCAATTTTTCAGGCTGTATCAGACAGTTTTTGTGAACCACCCACGAAGCGTTCAAAATGATCAATTCTTTTGAGGATCTAAAACCATTTGAGAACTAAACAGAGCAAATTTGCGAAAAATGTATTTTTCCGATTTTTTTGATTTTTAAGATTTGTGAGTAAATTATATGGCCTACAGACGTCGTTCTTTGCTTAAATTAAAGCTAATGACATTTACTACAACATCTTTTTTATGATTATACCCGTAAAATGAGAATTTTGCCCAATATCAGGGTCGAAAATTTATCAAATCTTGAAATTTCACTTTTTTGGAAAATATTGTCAATTTTTGGAGAGCTGTGTCTCGGTAAGTATTTAACCTACAGAGCTGGTTCTGGTCCCAAATTATAGCAATTATAGTCGTCTTTAAAAACGTATAGATAGTTTTTTTTTTTTTTTATTAAAGGCTTAGTTTAAGACGTATATTGAGAAAACCAAAAACAGTGCGAAAATTTTGCGGTTTTTCGATTGTTGCAAAGTTAGCACAGGTCTTTCGAAGCTGCAAACTTGGACATACGCTACTGGTAGAGGTCCTAACAACAGATTAAAAAATCAGAACTAGCCGTTAGTTTTCGATTTTAATTTTCGGTATGACTGACCTATTAGAAGAGTCTGACCCTGAGTCACCTACGTTACATAAGGAACTCTTGTGCAAAATTCCATTCTTCTAAACCCAACGGTTTAGGCTGTACGTTGTCTGTCAGTCAGTCAGTCAGTGTTAGAGATTTATTAAGTAGATGTTTTGACAAAATTTTGAAACAATGAAGCTCAAAATAATTTTGAATTTCCGAGTCAGCCAAAGACATTGCAGAATTTCAAATAGATATAATTACAAGCCTAATTTCAATACTACGTTATTCTAATTGTCTTAAACTACTTTCCATGAAGAAGTTCTTGAATTGCTCGAATAGATTATGTCGACACAGTTACCCTCTAACTAACTAACCCTAGCCTTAATATTTGGAAATTAGGCAAAAACAGGTCAATTAGATATTTTTACGTAGGTTTGAAATCTGTAAACAAAATTTTAATATATTTTATTTTTTACTCTCTTTTTGAAAAATTAACTCCCAAATTTTAATCCGCAACCACCTTGGTTGATAAATCAATAACGAAGTCTTTAAATATAGCACTATGACTAATTCAAATTTTCTGTCTATGCGATACCGTTTTCTAGATATTTGAAAAAATTAAATTTTTACCCGAATTTTTTAAATCATACCAGTTTTGTGTATTGAGCTTAATTTGACTTCTGAGTTATTACGTTTATGAAAAAGTTTTACGTTGTATTAAATTTCATTTTAAATAAATCAAAATGTTTTGTAAAGTAAATAAATAAATAAATCAAAGTATCAAAGTACAAAGTAAATCGATTTTATTTCCATAATTTTAGTGGGAAACCTAAAAATAAAGTTGAATGAAAATTCCTAACGGTTCCAGAAATATTTACATAATTATAATTTGTAAGCGAAGTAACAAAAAGGGGGCGTTTCTTTTGCGAGTGCGTAATTTCCGCAAAATAACTTTTTTTAATGTGGTAATACTGATATCTCAAAAAATAATTAACTTATAAACTAAATCTTGGTTTACTGTATTCATTAATGTATTGCCCAGTATGCAAACTAAAATCGTGGGCTTAATATGCACTTGTTCAAAATTTACCGCCTCACGTAGATGAAATTTTATGCCCTAAAAACGTGATTGGCGTGACGCGCCATAGTTACATTTTTTAAAATTTTGACTCTATTCTAATTTGCATACTGGAAAACACAATTTGGAATAAAAGGCCGTTTGAAATTTTTGTTTCAAATGTCTTGGACCTGGTGTTACAGTTTCAGCTTCTTTTTTGCGACCTCCACTTTAATGCCCTTTATAATAAAAATGAGGGAAAAGCAAAAAAAATTTGTAATTTTAAATGTTTGTTTAATAATATAAGGAAAGAAATGTACCTCTAGTTATAAAATTACTGAGAAAAAATGAATGGAAATTGCGATTTTTTTGGTCAAAAAATAAGAACACTGCCTTGATGAAGGTACTTAAACATGGATTGCATTTTGAATTAGATTGCCTGTTACATCGCAAGCCTGCAGCGAACTTGTAACTTGTAAAGTAGCAAGAATGGTTGTAGTGGAAGACTTATGTAAAAAGAAAGACTGGAAGTGCACCAAACATTGCAGCTGCATATATCAAGAAGGTTTTTTACAGTATCCATGGCTAACGGTTATCGATTTGTTATTTTTAAAATTACATTTTTTTATATAAAATGAAAAAAAAATTGACAGGAAAAAGCTACTATAAACCCCCTTTGCACCATTCAATCTTTTTAGTTTGCGGGCTTAACCTAGGCCATGTGACATTTCACGTTTATACTAAATTTCATAAAAATTGCACATTTCGCTATGGAAAAATTCAATAAAAATATTTTAAACAGAATTTGTCTATATATTTCAAAATGGTCGCCATGTTGCTGATAGGGTTAAGTGGATCCTACCCAAAAATCGAAGCTTAGAGTATGGGTAGTTAGTAAAAAAAAATTGGTAGTTTTGTCCAGCATGACCACATATTTTTATTAATCTTCCTGACTATATATATCTTTAATAACTTCATCATTTTATTTAGTAAAAAAAAAGGAAAAATAAATGTAATACGAAACATATCGTGCGTCTCCGTTAATAAACAGATTTATTTATTTGTACTGTTATTGTACTGTATAAAAAATTAATACTGCATATCCTCTTTTATATGGTAGATGAGACCGCATAATGGAAAAAATCGCACAAAGGAAAATGCTCAAAGACTTCATAATTAACTATAAAAAATATAGTTCGCTCCAGATTGGAAAAATATTTTTATGCGGTTTTACATAGTTTTATAGAAATTACATAGTTTTATAGAAATTACATAACTCAAAACGCGCAAATCCTCACGATTTCCTTAGTACCTAGTTCCTCGGATATAGTATTGTGCAATATTGCTTATTGCGTTTTACATGAACTAATGTTTAACATTTTGCTAAATTTATTCCGAATTAATTTTTCGCTCCATTCTTTGTTTACCTTTATTTTATTTTATTTTCCAGTCAAACCTTTCATTATTTTTTAGTAATATACCAAATATATTGATAATTACAATTTGGCCCACTATTACATGACTGATATATATATATATATATATATATATATATATATATATATATATATATATATATATATATATATATATATATATATATATATATATATATATATATATGTATATATACAGTAAAAAGTGATTGAATTGTCCTCTTGGATATAGGCGTGTATTTTAGGTTTAAGGACTCAAAAAATTAGTTTTCTTCATTTTGTTTTCCTTCGTTCGATTTTATAATTTCTGACCACCCGTTGAAGCTATGTGCTGACAGCCGCAAAAGGTGTTTTCTTGAAGTGTCAACTTTGACACTAGGTATAGAATGCATCGTTATCAGGACAAGGGAAATTTAAATTTTTTTTGATAGTTAAAGGAATCCCTAATAATGTGTATAAGGTTTAAAATCGATTGCATGTAAGGTTTCTTTAGAAAAAATTATTGAAAATGTGTATTTTTTTAGCTTCTAACCCTGAATAACCCCTTAAACAATAAAAATATTATTTTTATAAAGAAATAAAAAAAACACCTGAAATATTTTTTATACAAAATTTATACTATGTCGCGTATGGAACCGTTTCGGATCCGAACTCTGTGCATCTAACAAAAATAGGGCATTAAATAATAATCACAGGTGAAGTTACAATATTATAATAGTGAACAATACAACACCTACACCAATAAGTACATTGCTCCATAAAAAAGTGGCGCATTTTCAAAATTTTCTTTATTTGTTTCCCAAAAACTTTTATTTACCTGACAACATTTTCTTTATTAATAGGTACGTTAAAATGAAAATAGATTTTGTTCTAAATTTTTTTCTCATGAGATTTTGTTCTCATGAGTTTAAAACATTATGAATTAAAAAATAAATAAAAATTTCAAAGTTTGCCACTTTTTTGTGGAGCAGTTTATATGTATATTATTTAACGCTCTATTTTCCTATATCTGTTCTTTGTTCGTTGCATTAATCCTTATTAATACGAAATGCCCGTTTGATTCACACTGTATAAGGTCAAGACATATAATGTAGGTATAAAGAATATCATATACTCCTATATATTAATGTAATTGTTTAAATAAATAATTGTTTCCATTCTTTTGTGTGGTTAGAATATGCACAGTTAAAATATAATATAATGTCCCACTTTATATTTTCTTTGGAAAGGAGATATAAAAAGTACAATTGAAATCAAGCACAGCACATACTTTCATCAACATGTGCTTTTGTTTAACATTTTAAAAGTAAACACTTAACGTAGATACACATTTACCTGCCTTGTAGCTACGTAGTAAAATACAAGTTAAGGAGAAAAATACCTTTAGGTAAGCGAAAATAAAAATTTATATATATTATAGAAACGGCAGCTGCAGAAGCCTTCTATTAAGACGTTTCAATTACCCAAGTGGGCGCTGTAGCCGCGCTAACTGAATATTTTTAAAACTTCAATCTGTTGTGTAGGGAATCGTCAGAAAGAGCTACTTTTGTCGATTTTAAACATATTTTTACAATTTTTGAGTGAGTTACCGTAATTGCGGGTTACTTGAGCCCTGTGGTGTAACTTGAGTCCAAAACGGAAAAAGTATTATTTTCTGTTTTGTGCTTATATAAGTCAGTAGTAGCTATAAGTTAGATGTTTAGCTAATAGGTAACAGCAGTAGGTTTACGGTATTTAAGTTTAGGTAGTTCTGAAAATTGACACTAGAGGTGAGGCACGTATTGTTTACTCTCTGTTTGAAATTGATGTTTTGTTACGTTGCTAACTTTTAACTGTAAAAATAATTGTGGTAGTCTGCAAAGGAAGGTAAATGTATAATTTTAATACTTTGTTGATTACTAAACTAAATTCAGATATGTTAATATTCCAACTATTTCGTTAATTTTTTAAATTAAGGTTTTGATGAATCAGTAAAATAACCTTAAAATTAGGGTAACTTGAGCCCATTATAACTTTGATATAAAATGGTGCAAGACTATAGCAGAAATTCCCAAAAGTCCTAAACCGTTGGACAAGTTCGTTAACCAGGCACGTCCGATGCCCAAAACATCTTAGTTTTGGAAATTTTCATGAAAAAAATTAACTTTTTTCCAAAATTTCTCCTTATTCAAAAATTTTTACACTATTGGAACGAGGAGCGAAAATCACACAAAAGGGTCTTTAAACTATTATTCTATGTCAACTAGTTTCCCAGAAAAACTAATTTTTGTAAACGGAAGTTCGCTACGTTATGCAGAATGCTGCGATAAGAGTATTGAATAAGTAAAGTTCCATATATGTTTGTACAATGTTTTAATTAGTAACCAACATCCTACATGGTTTCAAAATGTTTTCAAATGAAAATCACCTGGAAATTTAAGTTTGCGTTCAAGTAACCCGATCTTGAGGTTAATTTGAGCCCAAAATCTAAAAAGCTATAAAATTTAGGAGCCATAAGAAAAAGATCCATATTATAATTAAAACTCACAAAGTGTTTGAAAAATTATCAAAACTGGATCGGCTGGGACTCGAACCCGAATCTCTTGGTTGCTAGCCAAGCCCCTTACCAATTAGGCCACCGGCCGTTCGTTGGAGTGCAACTCCAATCTTCTGTATTCTGTCATTTCTGTATTCTGTCACTCCAATATTCTGTCATTTTGTTTTGGAAACGTTACAAAATTTTAACGCGAATCATTTAAAAAGAGTAAAATTAATAAATTAAAGGCAAACATTTATATATGTGTGCTAAAAATTTTACAGTTTTTCGAAAAAATGTAATAAAATTTTTACATTTTACATAAGTACTTATAACAATTGTATTAGATAATAAAATTTTTACATTTTACATAAGTACTTATAACAATTGTATTAGAAAGGTAATTCAAGGTTAAACTTTTTTATTTCTTTCACTAATTTATTATTTTCTTTTAGAATTTTATTCTTTACAGAAGAAAATCTTCGTCGTCTAATTCGCTTCGAGCCAAAAGTATAGCCGCGTATATCAAATAATTATTTAATATTTACAATTTATCAGGACATTTTACTATTTTAAAATGAATGGAAAATATATTCAAAAACGGAAATTTATTTAATGAAAGGCATATATCTGCCCATTTTACCTCAAAAATGTCTGAAAATATAATATATTTCAATAATTAACCCAGAAAAAGCATATAAGAGAAAACTTTTATCATATTTTTTTGAAAATTTCAAAATAAAATGACGGTTGATAGTAGTCTTACAAATGATTTTTTTTTTGTAGAATCTGGTAAATAGAAACCGTAATAAGTAGGTACTCGCCTTGAAAAAATCAAACAAGTATTTATCTTTTTTAGTACCGCCGTATATTCCAATATTTTAGATAAAAAATTTAATATGTCTACAAGTATAATTGCAAGTTTGATAGGTTTCGCTTAATTTATTTACATTATGACCGCTCTTTACTGTACAGACTCCAGTTACCGATATAAGACAATGCACACTCTTCAGTTGAATTATTTCTAAAAATTAGTATGATGAGCTGAGCTTGTCATTAGTCCTAAAGGGGTTAAAAAAATACTTTTTCTTAAAGAAAATATTAAAATTATGTACAAATGCCGTCCTGATAAACAGATATTTGTCCACCTTGAGTGCTGTAGTCGATTCTTGTATCCCTTCCAGGCAAAAGCTCACAGCGAATGCATATTATTAAAATATCCTTTTGAATTTTGTAACTCAATCGTAACAAATTAAATCTCCGTCAAAAATTCTAATTAGGAGGGGGGACAAATTTTCCTGTTGGCGCCCTTCGCGACAAAAAATTTTTTCCCTGGAAAAAGAAGTGATGACCAAAAAAGAAGTCACCTGGAACCTATCAGAAATCGGCACTGCCGACCTTTTCTTTTTTTTTGCTCATGACTTCCTTTTGCACGAAGAAATTCACCTGGACCCTATCAGAAATGGCCGCTGTTCATCACTTCCTTTTCCACAAAAATTTATAAAATATCACTGCGCCTAAAAAAATTTTAAGCGTTTTCACCGATTTGGCGCCTCTCAGATTACGCTTTTGGCGTCCCTAAAATCTTCCAGGGGGAGCGCATGTCCCCGCTGCCCCCTAGATCCGGCCCTAAGTCTAAGGGTAGTTAACTAGGGAGTGAACTTCAAGGATGTGAAATTCAATCGATTCAGCTTAACATAACTAGGATTTAGTAGTTCTATCAACGAAACTCTTATGCATTTATAATTTCTCTCATTGTAAGGAGTGAACTACTCGAATTTAACTACTTTGTAATTGTCAGTGTCGTATATTATGCAATTTAAGAGACATTGTCGTTTTTTTATTATTATCCAAAAACTTGTATACAAGGTATAGATGTTATGGATATTTGTAACTGTAACCAAAATTACCGGATACCTGAAGTAATAAAATATTTGAAACCGAAACCTTATCCGAGATAAAAGTTGCGGATAATTATAGATAATTGCCTGTAAAACGTTGACGATATTGACGTTCTACGATGTGGTATAGGTTAGTAAAATTTCGTGACGTCAATGACCATCAGAATTTTAAATTTTTTTTTATCATTGAAAATCGATAATAAAAAGTCGATTTTTTGTACCCATTAGTACATTACTACTACAAAATTAGTTTGTTATTATATGGTCCAAAAATTATACACTTTATCGATTAACGACATTTATAACTCAGCTATATTGGCTTTTGATATTAAAATACCAAGATACCAAAAAAAATTTCAAACGTTGTATAATAACGAGAGGTCGAATTTTTCGTGTTTAAAAAATTTAACTATTATAATTATTGTACTAGCTGCGAGCCGGGTTTCACCCGCGTAATATCTGAATTATAGGTCAAATTACCTTTAAATTTGATATTCCCAACTTCTGTGAAAAATTAATTATTTATAGTGCTTGGTTCTCAGTGTAGGCATCTGGAATTCAGTGCCTACACTGAAAATTATACGTTTAAAAAAAAAAAAACATAATTATTATTCTACATAATTATGATCTCAGGTCCGTTTCTTGAAATTATTCGCAAATAAAAGTATAATTATGTAATTGTCAAATTACGAACGCTTTTTAAAAAAGTAGTTTCTGAAAGAAGAAACTATAGGCATGGGAAAATTTTATTTATTATTAGTTTCCGAGAAAAACTATTTTTTTTAAAAAGAATTCGGTATGATATGCAGAATGCTGCGACAGGGGTATTTAAATAATTATTATTGATACTAATTATTACAGAACATGTTTAATAGATCATATTTTAAGTCAGAAAATTATTTAAAAATGTTTGCCAGTTTCTTTGAATACTTTGGATCACATTTTATTATGTATACGTTAACAAATATGAAATTTATAAAAGTAAGCTCTGATTACTAGTGCACAGAAAATACATTTTTTCCTGTAAACTTATCAATTATTCCTTCTTTCTTCTTTCATGTTCTAAAGAGTTCACAAAAATATCCGTTTAAAATAACGTTAACGTAATTATTGATTAACAATATCTTGATCAAAACAAAATGTATCATCTAGCTTTCCTTCCATGTACCTAGGAAATTAAGTAAGATTACATTTTGATTTACATTTTGATAAGACTCATTCAATCGAGATCTCATTCTTAACGCCCATGAATTTTTCCAGCTTTTTCTGAACGATCCTGAACGGTGATAAGTGTGCCACCAAATATTATCTCCGTACTAAATTCTAAATTTTCACGTCGAATAGTTTTAGAGAAGATCGACTGTGAGGAACACACGTACCTATATTAAAGTGATTCCATAAGTATTCCGTGTTGCCATTTCTGGTACGAAACACTAAAAAAGAGATCAAATCTAGCTAATTCAAGTTCAAGATGGTAGATGGAAGACATTTTTTTTAAATAAATATACTTATAAAATATTTAAATAACAATTTTCGTACGGAATCCTGATTGCATGGAGCCGACTTGCTTTTAATCGGTTTGTTTTAGACTAATTGAGTCGTATAATTCCAAAACTGGCCTTGTCCATTTTGTAAAATTTTTCAGGAAACACAAAAAATTGTTACTAGTACACACGACCTCTAAAATATTTAGATGGTAATTTTTTTCAACACTAAACTGATGTTCGATTAAGAAACATTAATAAAAATTATGAAATATTGCATAGTTTTCTATTAAATAGCTTTTAAATTTTGGCCACCTTTGGAACTAAACCACGGATAAGGTCAGTTTTGTAACTAACCCGAATGGATTAGAAAGGTTTTGGAAATGACATATTCTGAAGCGTTTAAATAAATGACACAGAACTGAACTTCAAAACATTTATTTACGAGGCTATTACATTTCCAAAATAAACTGTTTTCATAAAGGCTCCTAGAGATAAGATAGGTGGATTTACCTAAGGCCCAACCAGGGTAATGAGTGTAATGAGTATTCCGTAGCTGCAGTAATAGGCCAAGCTAGCTTTACGTTTTCAAGTTATACGAAAATGTTCAATTTTAAACTTTTCCTAATTTTCTATTTACTTACTTTTCGCTCAAGTGTATACATTTGTGCAAGTGTTATGCATATATTTGCTTGTAGGATTCTAAGAGCTCCACAAAACGATACATGCAGCTTCCCAAAACAAGGAATTTAGTTAAGTGTGGAATAAAGATGAGTTAAATATAAGGAACATACAAAAACCAGTGCTATAAACAAAACTGTTTCCTAACTGCGATATAAATTCAGCGATAACTTGTCTTTAACTTTTCAGTTCACTTTTTTGTGACAGTAGTCGTGTTTTTTAATCGATGATATTTTATAAGACCTCCCAGTAAGGAACACTGATTATGATCCTTTACTGATTCAATGATGTCAGTGGTCAGTCCAGACCATTATTTACTGAGACTTTTCCGAGAGAATTTCTATAGAATTCCAATTCTTCAATACTTTCCCATTCGTTCCCAAAATGTTTTGTGAATAAAAATTTGACATCATTTAAGTTAGCAGCATTAATTTTACTTTCAAGGAGAAAGTATCTCTGGCTCCAAAGTGTTCTGGAGGTTATTGAAAAAGCTTTAGAAGCAGTAGAGGATTTTATTTGGATTAGGCAAGCTATGGAATTGAGTACCTATTGTGTAATGGCAGAGACTGTGGATAAGGTTAGTTTTGGAAATAACTGGATAAGCCTAGTTATGAAACTGACACATGAGTGGATAAGACTGGTTTTGGAAATAACTTCGATTTTTAAAATTAATTTATACAGGGTACGAATTTTTTGAAACTTACTAATTATTGCTATCGATGGACATTTAACTGTATAATAATACGGCGTCATTAACTCCAAATCGATTTTTTGTGGACAAGGCAACTTTTGGTATTATACGACTCAATTGTAAGTATATGAAATACAGTATGATCAGTGAGAAATGATACTAACCTATTAGTACCTACTGGAAAAATGTATTTCTTTTTATTATATTCATAATACAGATGAGAAAAGCCTAAAGATATATGTTATTATAACGTAAGCTACATCTTTCAATTTTATCCCACCTCAGCTTTATCTCTTATGCTCATAACATATAACACATTTTGACATACAGTAACCTAATCCTTAATAGGTACAATTTTTCTAGTAGGTCATTCGATATTCTCATCATCACAATACTATAAATCAACTAGTATGCTCTTTTAACCTCGTAAGAATCTGTACAAATCATACTATATCTTTTGATTTAGAAGAAGAGAAATAAAGGCCCAAGCACAAGGGCACGAATACTCAGACGAGCTGCCCGGATGCTTATAAAACTTTACTGTTTGTAATTACATTGTACATTTGGTAAAAGGATTTTTATTATTCAGAAATTGCCATCTACTTAAGTTTGAGAATGGGTGAAGTAATACAATAAAATTTTATGATCATTTGGGCAGTTCGTACACAAATTGGTGTGGTGTGTTCGGACCTTTATTCAGAGCATTGTGATTGGTAACAGCATAATTTTTTTTTATAGATATGTATATAAGTAACTTTAACAATAAATTTCTATTTGTGTAAAGTTTTTGATATAATGTTTATGTTATATCTATCTCAAAACCGAGATTAAGTATAAAGAGATATAATTTGAAATATTATGGCCATAAAAATAGTAGGTATAAAAGTGTATAACTCAGAGAAAATGGTATTACACTTATAAATGTTTAACTCATAAAGAAAATGGCTTATTTTAATTGTTGGAAATTAATTTCTAATGCGACAAATATTAATTTTTTCTTGACATAACATTGCAATTATGTTGAAATTCCTCATTAAGTTTATGAAAATTGAGTCGGTTGTAGCCAGAGTGGCCTATCCACTATAGAGATAAAACAGAAATAAAAGCGATTAGATTATAGAGTAAATTTTAATTTTTTTTATATTAAATATTCATTAATTTTTTTGATTCTAAATTTGTCTAATATAATTAAGATATAAATTGCAATTAATTTTCATAGATATTAGGCTTTAATAAAGAAATATGAGGTACAATTATTTGGGTTAAGCCACTCTGAAATCTTAAAAATTTGACATTAAACGTAAAAAAAAATTTTTAAGCCAAATTAAAATGTGAAATTTTATTGAATATTCGTTTGCAAAACATAACATTTTTTATTTAAAAATTACAAATACATCGAATAAATTCTAGTTTATAAAATGAAATATAATTCTTTGTATCAAACTAAAATTACAAATACTTTATTTTTCTAACAATAAATTGCAATCTTTAAAATTTTATAATAATCAAGAAAAAAAAAATAAAATTACTCATCATCTTCACGAAGAACATCCACATAATCTATATTATTGCTCTTTGATGTGGACAATTTTGTATAAAAATTATGATGACATGGCGGTATAAAAGGTAACAGCGATTCCAGGTCTTTCTTTTTTGCATCAGTTATGGCATGACCATTAGGATAAAGAAGTGGAAGTTTCTCGACAGAGTTTTTAGAATTTCTTTTTTTAATGTTGCATTTATCGAAAGTAATATACTCTTGATTTGAATACTTAAAGAAAATTGTGTACGGATCGGACTGTTGAAATCTCAGCCATTGAATTTTCATCCACTCTACTTTTGTTTTGTCATCAGTTACTTTTCTATTAGTTATATTTTCTTCAAGAGTTCTAGTTGAGAAAAAATCCTTTTCTGTCATAATAATTATTTTAAAAGGGTTTCTTTTTCTAGCGTTCGAAATCACCAGTTCCCAATCATTTGGTACAAAAATATTTGAATGGAATTTTTTTTGTTTTTCTATTAGACCGAAATCCTGATCACAGGGCAGGTAGGAGTGCCCACTGACTAAAAATTTGTGATCTATGGTAGTTACAGCAAATTCTTTTGAGTTAACAATATAAGAGCACAACAGCGCCATTTTAATGTTTCGATTCTGACCACCACATTGGTCAGAATACATAATCAGGTTTTTAGTTTTAACAAAATTTTTCACATAATATAAAAGGCAAGAGCCAATTTCTTGGGAACCTCTAGACGCCTTCGATTCGTCCCATAGGAACATTAAGACTTCATCATTACCTAAATTATGGATACCCAAGCAATATGTCCATAATTGCCGTTTATAATAGCATAGTCCAGTGGAAATTTGTGGAGTGGGTAGTGTTTTCATTAAATCAAATGCAATTGCGGTACATTCATCGGCATTATTAGAAACAAATAGCTTATCCTGTTTTAATCCCAATCGCGCGCTTTCAGCCTTTCTTTGGTGTAATTCCCGTTCTATTTTTAATTGTTGTACTATTTTTTCATCGTTACTTTCATATCTAATTTTTATATCGTACATGTCACATTTCTTACAACTATCTGTGACGGGGGGATGGAAATATAAATTAAAATTTTCATTAAATATCTTTCTAAATATGTGGACTGAAACTGGTTCTCCTTCAGTGTAAATTTTCCCCATTTCTTCTTTATATAGACTGTACAATTTTCGAATATTCAAATCTGGACTTAAATATTTTCTGTTGGGGTTTTTTTCTCTACTATAATGAGATACGTAAACTGGAAATTTTCCAATAAAATTTTTTACCTGTTCCATTTTCTCCTTACTAGTTTTATTCTGAGGGCTATGTTTCCCTCTTTTATCAAGTGGTGCTGAGAGACCCTCAGATTTATTTTTTAACACTCTACTAATACGCCCATCGGATATTTGGAGAACACTTTTAAAAAAATATTTGCAGACTTGATGTTCTTTTTGTTCGGAATCCAAAAAGTTATATATTCGCGTTTTCTCACGCCTTGAATTATTTTTGGTATAACATCTCTGTTTATCAACTACTCTTATATAGGTAAATAAGTAAGCAGACTGTTGATCAAAATTTGCTAATCCATAAAAATAATTGAATATAGCTTCTTGTTGAGTACATGATATTTTTTCATTACATTTTCTTTTACATTTACAGTCCGAGGATTTGAATCTCTTGGCTGGCACAATTTTTCCTGTAGAACTGATATATTCTAATCCAGAGTTGCGTTTATGCTTTCTAACATTTTTTGCCCAGAAAGCGGCATGACGCTTTCGTTTTCTAGTTTGAATAGGCTTTAAAACTTCATCTTTATTTTCATTTTGTGGTACATTTTCAAGATCTGATAAAAGATATTCGGAACCAGAATCTTCAAATAAATCTTCTTCTGAACTGGAACCAAGAATTTCTAAAATCAGAAAACATAGAATATCATTTAAATGTAAAATAATTATATAAATAATACTAAAATGCACACTACAAATCAAAAGTAAAAAACTGTTACGAAAAGAATCAAACAAATATAAAACTTAACCAAACTTTTCATTATTCTATGTATATAAAGTAAAATTATTCTTTAATATCAGGGCATATATTTAAATAATATAATAAAAACATGGTCACCTACCTTTTAATTCAAGTTCTATTTTGTTTGATGCCATTTTGTAAGTAAATTTTCAGTTTATGAAGGATACAGTCATTTACAACAATACTTAACTGACAAATGTCATGGATGCTTATAGGCTAAAATTATATTTTTGCTAACAATCAATAACGGTTCTTTACTGGCCTAACCCTCCATAGGCCAGTATGGCTTTATTAAAAAATTCAAAAGTTAAAACACCATAACTATTTTTTAAAGAGTACATTTAAATTTAAAAAATAATATGGGGTTAGGTCAATATGGAATTATAAATTTTTCAAAAAGAAATTTATTGCAACAAAAAACTCCAATTTAAAAAATTTGTGGCTTAGGCCACTCTGGCTACAAACGACTCAATTATAAGTTAATAAATTAGGTAGGTTTGTAATTTCCCTACTCTATAATTGCCCATCCTCGTTTGACAAATTAATGTTAAATTTGCGTGTCTTATAATTAATAACAACTATGGCTGTTACTACCTAATAAAAAAAAAAAAAAAATATGTAGGGTCTGTGTAGTACTACAATAGGTTTTGCATTTACAAAGTTTAGTGGTCGATTGCACCAAAATTAACTTAGAACTTAATGGCCATTAGTAAATCAGAGATTAACTAACCCCGATTTGTCTGTTGCACCATTTAAAATATATTAATGGTTAACCGATGTACGTTAACGGTTAATTTTGACTAGTAACGGTGTCTGATTTGGTTTTATAGGACATGAAATGAGACACAAGAGAAGTAAATGCTAGTAAGTTGATAATATGACATGGTAAAAAAAAAATAAATTTGCATATTTTGAAAATAGGTAGCGCCTACTTGATTTATATAATATTAGAACATATATAATTTATGTTTACGTAAAACATTTTGAAATTGTAATTTGATGATTGTGAAGATATTTTTTAATTTAAAAATGGGAAAATGAATCAGATACCCATATTTTATCTAAAAAGAAAAAATAATTTTAATTGAAATTGTACAAATAGTATATTATTCAACGAGTTAATAATGATAGCTATTACTCACAAAGATGAAATTGCATTAATGCATTTGAGTGAGTAATAGCCATTGCAAGCGCGTAGAATACGATATTTTTTCTACGACTTTTTTCCTTTTTTAGCGAATTTCCAAAACTGGAAATTCAGCTTTTACGCCAGGTGTCATGGTGCGACCTAAGCCCGAGACCATATCAGAAATATGGTTTGAGGTCCCTAGAATACGAAAATGATATTCACTAAAATTTATATATATATATATATATATATATATATATATATATATATATATATATATATATATATATATATATATATATGTATCCGCGCGATAACTCTCGAACGAAACGTTTAATGCTTATGAAATTTTGTGTGCGAATTCAATTTTCCAAATCGTTGGATGAGTTCGTTAGCCAGACACGTCGGATGCCCAGAAGTAGGTTTTCCGGGCGTTTTTTGTCAACAAAATGAGTTTTTTGCCAGAATTAAGCAATTTTTCAAATTTTTTTTTACACCAAGCCATAGTAAAAGGTAAAATGCATAAAAAATGTTTTTATACCGTTGCTCTAAATTATTTACTTTTCGAGAAAAACTAGGAAATATGTCGTTCTCCATTTCACTCGCACTCGCATTCTTTTTTTTTCTGTCTCATTTTTTGCGAGCTAAATTCGAAAAAACCGCTTTATAAGTAGCCTGTCATGATTTTTTTAATCCAATTTAACGATTCGGCTATATTCTATTTCACTGTCAGTTAAATGTTTTTATAATGTATCTCTGTTCCATTTTTTTTGACAAAAAAACTCCCGACGATATCTGTTATGTGATATGATCAGAATTTAGATTATATTTACACCTTCCTAAAATTAATAAGAGTTTGCTTCAATCGTATAAAAATTACGTTAAATCATATTCAAACAATAATATTTTTACGTAATTTTCTATCCAATTGACAATACAGTTATGATTAGAATTGTATAATCAGAGTATTCTAGTATTAAATAATTTTGCACATTCAATTTTTTTTTTTTTTAACAAAGAAAAATTTTTTTAAATTTTGACACATTCTTTTATGAAATTTCGATTAAGAAATATTAAAAAATTTTAAAGTGAATCATTTAAAAAGAGTTAAAAATAAATTAAAAAGGAAACATTTCTCTATTTTAACATATTTGTAAAGAGAATTTTACATTTTACTTACAGTTTTTTGAAAAAATGTAATAACATTTTTACATACAATAAAGATTATATTTGAACGGTAGGAAATCCACAAATTTTTTTTTATTTCTTTAATTAATTATTAAATTTGGTTTTAGAAGAAAATCTTCGTCTAATCCGCTCCAAGCCGAAAGTATAGCCACTAATAAGGACATTCCACTGTTAAAATAAATGGAAAATATATTGAAATTTATTTAATGAAAGCCATTCATACACATTTTTAAAATCTAATTGACGTGTTTTTTCTCAATTTGCTAATATTAAGTAAGGCTCGTTAATTAGGGAGTGATTGTGTCAAAATTTTAATATAAAATATGGTAATTTTAACCCTCTTTAAAAGAACATTTCGATTTTAACAATAAAAAAATTTTAAAAAGTGTTTTCGTTTTTCCCGGATTACCAAAAACTTTTCATAGGCATATCTGTGACTAAAGTTGCCTCCCTTTCTTAAGAAAATAAAGTATTTTTAAAATTTTGTGCAAAAAAATGAAACACAATTAACGAAAAAAAAGTACGCGTTCCCATATTTTTAAGATTTTGTAGTACAAGAAAATCCTTATAAATTCATCATATCTGTTATTGCATTTACTAGCTTTTACGCAATTTAATAAACAGTATCGTTTTGATTTTTTAAACTCATTTAAGACATTTATTGTTAGTGAGACATATTTGAATTATTTTCCTAACTAATAAATTAAATTCTGTAGACTGATGTTTTTGTAGATAAAAAAAATTCTAGGTAACGTCTGTATTAGACAAAAGTCTGAAAATGGACGTAGAAACTCACTGTTTTTTGAACTAAAATAAGAATAGGAGGAATATAAACTTAGGGGTAAACGACAGGTGTATATAAACTTTATTTTAGATTCTACGTTTATTTTTACAGAAAATCATCAAGTACCTATTATTTCTTTTTTGAATGTATAAATACAAAAAGTTCGAAATTATTTTATATTAGAATTTCAATTTTGGTCGACCCTACGGGTTGTCCCCATTTACTCTTTTCTCGTCTCTTTTGACCCCAATTTTTCATAGAGAAGAAATTATACGATTTTTGTTAATTTTTCAAAAACCACCGATATTTTTAAATTTTTTTGGATACTGTTGATAAAGTGACCATCTTCGCGTAAATTTTTAATATATTAAAGATTAGGTACTCATAAAATAAATACAAAAAAATACGGTGTGAAGTCCGAATGCGTACCTATTCATCCTTGTCTACGGTAGCACATTTTTTATTGACACAAATATTAGAAACGCAGGAAAAGAGACCAGGAATCAACATAGAAGTGGATTATGGTACGATATATTTTCTGAAAAAAGTGCTTAGGACCAAAGTTATAGAGTTCAAAGTGATGCACTTGATGATGACTTTGAAGTTGAGCTTGAGGTCAATTTCCAAAGTCATTTGAAAATCATTTAATATTTTTCAAAAGGAGTAGTTTACTTTTCATCCCTAAATGGTTCAAAGTATATTCGAACGAATTTCACATGCAAGATAGAAAATAAGTGATCAAGAAGTAATTTTGAAAAATACTTGCTCAATCGCAATCGGAAAAATAATAGTTAATCATATGTTCAATTGAATTCCTAATATGATAACTATAGAGTAGCAATAAAAATTTTAAAAAATTTTGAAAATTTCTAATATAACATAAAGTTAATGTTTAACTTACAATTGGAGTGATATTAAAACTTTTCTTAACTTTACTTCTAAAATTACTTACAAAAATGTTTTCTTCTAATTTTTTCTATAAATTTGCGCCTATTTTTCCATTTCGTCAGGTTTTTATTTTTTTTATTTTAGGAAAATAACGCAACAAATCAATTTTGAAGATAGATTGAGTCAATACATGAAATTACTGCTTATAGGTACAGGATATGGTCAAAGTTCGGCAATGGCTAATCATTTTCAACTGACCTTGAAAAGCGATTTCAGGGTCACTATCAAGTGCATTGCTTTAAATTCTACAAATTTGGTACTCACCCCTTTTTTCAGAAAATATGTCGTTTCAAAAATATTTAGCTATAACTGTTTTCATCTACAGAGGTTGAATGGTGTTTTCTACCCCTAAAAAGCGTATTTAGCCGAAATAAAAAAAAACATGTATTTAATATTTTTCGCTGTTTAATAAGTATGTTAAGTTTCATTCAAATTGGCGAGTATTAGTTGGGTAGTGTTATTTGTCAGAATGTTTTGCCGATCTAGTTTTTTCAATATTTCTTTGCTAGTTTTCAGAATTTGTATTTTAATTTCTACGGACAAATAACTCATTCTTTTCTTCGATTTGAGTAACTTTTATTTGCTGATGTTGACCATTAATTGATCGAAACATATCAAATATTTTTCAATGATTTTTTTAGCGAATGTCGAAAATTTTGAAAATTTTTTCACCGTTAGTAAGTTAAAGTATTTGAATTCATTAAGTAATTAAATGTTGTCCACAAGAACTTTACGGACTACCATAAGTTATATGAGATCCCTAGGACCCGTTTTTTACTGTTAGGATAAACTTTTTACTAAAATTATTTTAGATGAATAAAGGTTATGTTGTATGATTTCCGCCAGGGTTTACTGTTCCCATTATTGTAAAAAATAAACTAACCGACCGATTTTGAAAATTTTTTCACTGTTAGAGAACTAAATTATTTTAGATGGATACAACTATGCTGCACAAAGTCCGTTCGGGTTCTTGGGTCCCAAAAATATCAAAACTAATTACCCAGCCGATTTTAAAAAATCTTTTACTCTTAGAAAGCTAAACTATTTTAAATAGGTACAGTTCTTAGATGAGATCCGCCAGTCCCCAAAATTTGGAAATTCGCTATGTTATGCAGATGCTGCGACAGGGGTATTATTTAAATAAAATTGAATATAAATTTTAAATCAAATTTTTAATCTATTTCTAATTTCATTAAATGTTTGTGTAATATGTATAAAACGATAAAAACAAAATATAAACTACCCTTTGTTTACTTTAACGTTACTACGCTACATATATTAAATTAAAACTTGATACATACATTATTCACAAAACAGTCGCAGACTCATTGAATAATGATTAATATTGTGATTTCATTGGTCAAAAACGTATTAAGTAATGATCATTCCTCCACACCTTTGAATAATGCCTAACTTTCTCAACAATTAACAGTTGTATAATGAGTGCGTTCTTCAACAGAAGTAGAAAAAGTATATTTCAATAGTAAAAAATAAATATAAAAATATTAGCGATACTATGGAAACTAGCATCAAAATATGCACTAAACGCTGATTTAATATTTAATTGCCCAATATCCAGCCATTAACTTAACGGACGATTTAATCATCGGTTAACAAAAATTAACCTTGATGTAACAGATAATATAATCAGAGATTTTCACTACAGTTAAAATTAATCATGCATTAACATCTTAACGGCCGATTAATAATGTTGTTGCAATCGGCTACGAATCTGCTTATTAAGTCTAACATAGGGTAGTGGTAATCAGTTTCGTGAAGTGAAAATATTTGTCCTGGGAAAATGAAATTTTCATACACGTTTCTCGTTTTAATGTTTATCAATTTAGAAACAAAATAAAACAGGGAGATAACTAAATTTAGAAACACTGTTGAATGTGTATGTGCTACACCCAGATATTATAAGATTGACCTTTGAGGAAAAAAATTATTCACAACACGTTTGTGGGCGGTGTTAGTGCTGTTAATATTGTGAGTTCGATTTGTGCTTGGTTTTAAGTCCACGACGCGATTGAGCAAAAGGTGGTTTACTAAATTTATTCACGTAGATTTGAATCCTTGAAACAAAATTTTAATATTTATTTCTTTCACTTGTCTTTTCTTGGAATGAAAATGATTTTAACAGTCAACTTCTCACCCAATGTTATTTAAACAAATTACATACATCAAGGGATAGAATTTGAAAGAGAATGTCCGTGCAAATTTAAACTTTTGATCTGTCTCTGATTGTTGTCGGTAAATCCAAAGTATACTTTAATCTACCGTACTTATAATTAGCACGAATTGTGGCTGGTTGGTGATTTTTACTAATTGTGTTGTGGACAACTAGAATCATCCATAAACCAAAATATCAAATCATTTCGGAGTTCGGACGCTAAACACTGATCGCAACGGCTTTGGGTATGATTTTTTCACTCAATGGGTACCGATTAGGGATGTTATGGATATGAAATTTCGGATACGGATACGGACATGAATATTTAAAAACATTTTTTTGGGTTTCGGTTTCGGTTCCGGATTTGTAATAATATCGGATAATGTTTCGGATACGGTTACGGTTACGGATAATTTTTTTTAGTGAAAATTTTTATTAATAAAAAGGCAGAAATTTTACTCTAAAAAGTGAATGTTAAACACGAATTAACGGAAATCTATTAAAAGAAATACACGTACATGCAGCGAAAATCTGCTTCGATTTAAGGGGGGGACCACTAGTGTGACCGGCTAAAAAAAAAGGGAATTTTTGGGAATTTTTTTAAAGAAAACTACTGCATGGAATGTTTTAATATTTTAAGGATATATTTATGGATATATAGTAAATACACAATAAAATTTTTGGACCGAAAACTTTTAAATTCAGCGAGTTATTCGCAATCTCCCAAGGCTCCGAAAAAAAGTCCCTCAACAGCTGCAGTGATAGTGACCTTCACAGGGCTGGCAATAAAAAAAAAAAAAAAAACAAAAAACAAAAAGTTTATTAAATTAGAAGGTATTGCTCGTACCGTGAACCTCAATCGAAAAAAAATCGAAATTTAACAAAATGGCGGAGTTGTATGAAATATTAATGATTTTTGGCCTGCCAAAATTACATTTTTTATTCGATCGGAAAACTGGAGGTTCATGGTACCGAGAAACATAATATATAAAAGAAGTTGAAATAGGAATCAAATTGATCGGATGATTTGTCTTCGAGTTACAACTGTAGCAAATTTGAAAAATGTGGTTTTTCTTTACCTTACCTTTTAGTTTTAATCACTAAGAATTTTTACTAAAATCATTTACGATGTACTCACTGTAACGGTCATAGTAAAACAAGATAAGTCGTTTAAATGTGCCAGGGTCTAGCTGCTCCACAACATGTGACTGGCAGCCACGTCCAGAAACTCCCGAACTATCAACTTTCATACATATCTCAGTACCTCAAAGTTAACAATGAAAATCAGAATCCGCTCTTCAGATGGCTGTAATTCAAAAACTATTTGAGATATGCACTTGAAATTTTAGTATGTTATTTTTAAACGTTTAGATTATCGAAATATGCAAATTTGTCACACTAGTGGTCCCCCTTAAACCCAGAATCAGTTTTACAACGGTAACTAAGGTGATCGCAGCGATTGGACTTTATCTGAACCACATTGATTACTTTAGAAAACTCTAGATTCACTGTATCGCGTTTAGGCATAGTAAAACCAAAAGTTTTAAATTAATTTAGAAGGTGAAAATATGCATATACTCGTATAAAAAATATAATGTAGACAAATTATAATAATTATTTTTTTTTGCAAATTATACTTATTAGATTGTTAAAATAAAAAAAAATGTATTTTAATGCTGCGACTGATTACTATGATTCATGTTGTTTTAATTGAGTCATATACCCTATCTATTTTATTTACAAACATTAATAAAAATAATCATCAAGGCGTCAAAATACAGAGGTCTTATCAATAATTATATTTGCACGCATATAGTAATAAATATGTTTAATAGATTTAAATTATTTTTTTTTTTTAATGTGGTAGCGTCGTGGGCTATCTAAATACGAAAATTTTTTGAAACAAAAATATGCAAATATAGAATGTATTTGTAGACTACATATAAGTGAGAGCAATAAATAACCATTAATTTTCGTTAACCATAAAATTGAAATGAACTTGAAATTCAATCAATTATAGGATAGTTATTAAACGTTATTTTCCTATTAACTTTATATATGCATGTAGGGTACCTATAGAAAAATTTTAATGAAGAAATGAATGTCTTTTCTAGAAATTTTAACGCGTTTACCGAAGAAAATTTTGTTAATAGCAATACACTCCCATACATTTATTAGCAAATTATTTGGTGAATATTCTTCTTCGGAATTTCGGGAAAAAGATTTTTTTGCATATTTTTAAAATATTTACTCTTAGGTATAAAATATGTCGCAAAAGTCTTAACCTTTTATGGGCCAAGAATATTTATAGCAATTTTACAAGTCAGATTTTTAGTACATAGTTTAAAAATATCATAAATATTGAAATTCTGTCATGTATTTACCAGGGAAATGCGTGGAAATTGGTTTTTCCTTTCGTATCCATATGGCTACATTGGCCTTTATCTGTAAATGTTGCTTATATGTAAAATGTTGCCATATGGCTAAGCTGGCTTTCAGGGGCGGATCCAGCCTTCAGCTCAGAGGGGGGGATCAAATTTTTATGACTTAACACTCTGGTCGTTATTGTAGATATAACATAGGGTGTCCAAACCTGCATAGAATTTTTTTTATGTGAAACTTATAGGTAAATTCTATATTAATAAAAATCAGGGGCTAATCCAGCCTCGAATTTAGGGGGACGGGGGAGTCAGACTTTGATCGCTATTGAAAATTTAACAAAAAGTGCCGAAATCTGCATGAATTATTTTTTTATGTGAATGTTTTAGGTAACTTTTATGTTAAAAATTTAATAGAGTATAAAACTTAAAAAATTGATGTTCATACATTTGCGCCAATGTCAGCGAAAAAGTTTATTTTTACAATTTAGCATATTGTAAAAGCTACAAATACAAATGTTAGTACTAAAGAAATGAAATACTGGTATACTTAATTTAAAAAAAAAATTATTTTATTAATTAAATATCAAAGTCTAGTTTCCTTTTTCCCTTAGCGAATCCGTCGATAACATTATCAGGGTTAATTTCAATGTCCCGATGAATATTCAGAAGTGCCAGTCCAGTAAGACGCTCCTCACCCATCAATGTTCGAAGCCAGAACTTCAGACAGCGGAGCGCTGAAAACGATCTTTCTGCTGTTGCTACACTTACTGGAAATGTAAGCAAGATTTTTACAAACATTGTTATATTTGGATATAAATCTTGATCACAATACCTATATTTTTTCAGTAAAAATTTTGCTTTATTTATGCACTTTCTAATTTATTTTTTGTTAAGTTAAAGATTGCTAAACACATGTGCAGTACCTATACTGGTTATTTGATAAATGGTCATTTAAAAAAAAATATGTTATTCCCTTCTATTTTCAACAGCTAGATCAGTGGTTTCCAAACCTCTTGGTGTCGTCGATCCCTATCCCTTGCCATGGTTTTCGATTTTAGATCCTACACTCCCTGTACAAATTAATAAATTCGGCAACAACTTCGAAAATATAATTTGTCCAAAATGAGGTGTGGATGATCTCTTTTTGGTCAATGCAGGTGACAACAAAAAAAAGGGTCACCAACTTCTAATTTTTGCATTTTAGAACAACCAAGCCAAAACCTGCCTCGGTGTACGTCTTCTCTGTTGCTATAAACCCTCATTTACATCTTACCGAACCCCATTTTTTTGGCCAATATGGACCCCTAGGGGTCAATATAGACCACTTTGGGAACCACTGAGCTAGATGCAAGAACATATATTTTTATATTTAAAAAAATTAGGTACTTTTAATGAACAATAATTATAACATTTTCTACGTGTGTACCTACATTACATTTTAAAATTCCAAGTTAAAATTATACTGTTTAAAAATATTAACCACTAAATTTGTTTGTTTGAAATTTGAAAATTTATTTGTTAACTTTTATATGTTGGAGCTCAGGGGGGGCAGGTCATGACCCCTATGACCCCTCTATGGATCCGCCACTGCTGGCTTTTGAATAACACAAGCTTTCAACAAAAAAATAATATTTATCTAAGTATTTCTGCAAAACAGTTTTATTCATTACAATTTATTATTAATGAAATGAAATGAAATATTTCTTTATTTTGGTGAGACGAAGCCGTGTATCACATTTTACACATTTTAATCTCGTGAATGATTTTTTACAATGTCATCGTCGACATTTGTTGGTCTAAACTACTCAATGATGTATAAAGGTATATTTTTATGACAATAAAATCTATACTGAGAAAACACCCAACTGGTACACTACTTTGACATCTAATATACTTATACTTTATGTGGAATTGTTGACGTCATGCTGGATTACCAACGCTTGTGACTCTTATTTAAATAAGGATCTTCAAAATCTGATTCTAACGCCAGCATTTCTGTGTCCTCATTATCTGACTCGAATAATTTGATACATCGGATACATCTGGTGGTAAAATAGTCACATCACAGGGTTTACCATAAAATTTGCTATAGCGCGTATAACTGCACGTCTCATATTCCAAAAATGAAAAATGCTATTAAAGGCCAATGTATTCATATGGCTACGAATTGTTCATAACGGTTATATTTAAAAATTATTTACCTAGGCCAATGTATCCAATTGGCAAGAGTAAGTTTTTAGTAAATTTTTAAAGGTTTCTAGCCACAAATAAAATAAAATAATGTTAGCATATTAAAATTAAATATATAATTAAACTAGTAACATAGGTACATAAAAAATTTTTAAAACGTATTAATCACCAAAAAATGTAATTATTTTAAACACTTTGAACAACCAGCCAAACAAGCAACTTCCATGACAGTTTTAGTGTATATTTTTGTTCAGTAGTGAACAGCACTGTCCAACACCATATTAAATAAGGACCATTTTATTTCTGTATGTTTAAATGTACAATTCTTAATCATACAAGAGAAAAATGACAATTGAAGTTCACGTAGCCATTTGGCTATCGTGGCCCATAATGGGTTAAAGATCGAGCAGACCGGTTCGGCCTACCGTAATATGTCTACAGTTTGACCAGATTGTGGCACGTTATGTAAGTTTCATAATTATCAGCTCTACTTCGTCGTATATTACTCTTCGATCTCTACTTTACTACGAAAATTCTATTTTTCTATCTTGCATCGTTTCCTAGTTCACTTTGATTGAAAGAAATTTTCGACCGTTAGTGAAACACCGGTTTAATTTAGAAGAATTTAGACTGCAAATTTGTGGTCAACGTTGAAAATGGCATGCATGATATTATTTAATAATACCGTTTGCAATAACTAACAAGCATTATACCAGTATACTGGTCCGCTAAAAATTTTTTTCCTTGAATCAATACGCAAGTACATGTGTACTTATACTACTTATACTATTTATACAGGGTTAGTCAAAAGTATGGAAATAGTCTGGCGATGGATGGTAATGATACAAATTTCAGCATTTTTTAAGGCGCATCCGATGCTGAACTTGACTTTAACCTAAAGGTCAGGATTCAAGGTCATATGAAAGTTAAATTGATTTTTTTAAATGATCCCTTCTTTCGACCCCGGAAATCGAAAGAGTAGAAAATTCTTCATCAGAATATGATCTTGATCGTTATCGCAAGGTCAATGTAAGGTCAAATGCTATTTTTTACTGTAATTTTTAATTTATATTTGTAGTAGAGATGATCGATATATCGATAACTGTTATTTTGTAACTAGTATAGAAAGATAACAGTTATCGTCAATAACTGGAATACCCAGTAACTGGTTACTTAAATAACTCCTTTGGAAATATCGATAACATAGTGCAATATTAATATATTCGAAAGCAAGGATCACAGTAATTTATTTTAACCATCTATGGAGAATTTCAAAATAATGTTACACATTTTGTATTGTAGCACCCCAGGCAAGTTACACATTTTGTATAGTAGCACATTTAAAAAAACCCTTAAAAGTGAACTATTGTCTATTGTACAGTTATCTATTTGTATTTGTATTTTATATCCATAAAATTGTTAAAATTGTGTACATAAAGCCTAAATCCTTGTATAGACATATTATTTGTACAGATATTGCAGATTATTTAGTAGCCGTCAGTATTCTACATCGATCTGTGCATATTTCACTGACAGAATCGTTTATACGCATATCGAATATCTTACAATATGTTAAAATATCCAAATACCATACCAGTTATTATAATAACTGTTATAAATAACAGTTATTTTTCAGTAACTGTTATTGCAATAACAGTTATTAGAAAATAACCGTTTAGCTCATCTCTAATTTGTAGTGTAATTTTTTAAATTTTTGAATGTAGATGTGACAAAATATAAAATATTTCAAAGTTACCACATAAAATTGGGTAAATATCATTCTTTTTTTATTCTTCTGTCAACTTAAATTATATACTTCATAGATATTGCGCACGTCTACATCCTGGCTACACTTACTGTATACGTCTATATTCTGTTTGCACGTACTGTCCACGTCAAAATTAAAAAAATATTACAGTACAAATCTAAATTAAAAATTACAATAAAAGTCAACATTTGATCTTGATTATCGACCTTGAGATCACGATCAAAGTCATATTCGGATGCAGAATTTTCTGCTCTGCACCATGAATCCTGAACTTTAGGTCAAAGCCAAGGTGACCACCGGATGCGCTGTAAAAATGCTGAAACTTTTGGCATCACCATTCATTTTTGACTGTTTCCATACTTTTGTCTAATTCTGTATACCAGTGTACGTGCATCTACTAACAACTAACAAATTATTCATATTACGAATATTACTTATACGTTATAGTATCTCAAAAATCACATGAGGATGTTTCTTTCGTTGATATTCCAATGTCAATTAATGTGACCTATTGTTTAATTGTTCTCAATTAAGAAGCGTTATGGATGAAAAAGATCGTAATAGAATAGATGTTTACTCGTTTGCATATAGTTAATTTATTTATAATATTTCAATATTTGTACATGTACAAAACAGTGGCGGTTTTTACATGAAATTATCAGAAAGGTGGAAACATGTTAGTGTAAACAAAGCATCTGTCGTATTATTTAGATACCCATTTATCGATCCATCAAACTGTACAAATATTTTGATGTCTGATTTATACCTACAACACTAGAATGTTTGAAAATTAAGTATGATATATATATATATATATATATATATATATATATATATATATATATATATATATATAAGTAAATCAATTTCACTTTGTTTTGATATATTTTGTTCTGAATAAGTAGCTAAATTTAGATTTTGAATAGGTAGCTAAATATTAGTTATATTAGTTATTTATTAGTTATTAATAAGTAGCTAAAATCAGTAGTTCTGAATAAGTAGCTAAATTTAATAGATTTGAGCGTTACTTTATGGTATTCCATATTTGTAAATAATAAACAAATATATTACTTCACAAAATATCACTTTTATTTTTGAAACTGTGATAATATTGTTGCGGACTCATTTAAAAATTCTAAAAAAATCAAACGTTTAATCAAATATAGCATTCAAATCAGACTTTAATCTAGAAAACTTAACATATGACAATAAAATAAAAATTGACAAACTTAAAAAATCGGGTATTTATTTACAAATTAAACTGCCAAGATTGTATGTAATAGTTTTTACACCGGCCAAACTGGCAGAAACTTTGAAATCCGGAGAGCAGAACATTTCAGATCGTATAGAAATAAGAAATCCGACTCTGCTTTTGCGAGCCATTTAATTGACACCGGACACATACCAGAACGGGAAATTACCGTGTTACATGAGGCAAGCAAAGGACAGAAGTTAACAATCCTAGAAACAATAGAAATAAATAAATATAACTCCGATCACTTTTTAAATGACTACAACGATATTTACAGTTCAACTTTATTTTCATAAAACTTTAAAACTGTATTTGCTTTAAGGTAGTTACCGCGACATTCAACTTTTCGACAGAATAGTTTCAAATTTTAATAGTATAAAGAAGAATGCTATATCTGATTGTCCTTGTAATTTGGAAAAGATTGATCGCTTCTGAGTTAAGATAATTAGGATTAAAGTTTGTATCTACTCCATGTATTAGTTCTCAAAATTCTGATCACGTACCTTTATTTTGTATTTAACAATATAATGACTCGATAGAATTCAATAAAAAACTAGGGAAAGAAAGATTAATAAGTTCTGAATGTAAAGAAAAAATTGAATTATTTATTGATCGTTTTGAATTGAAGATATCATCAGAGAAATTATAGTATTTTAATAAATACACCAATTTCAAGCAACTGAACCGAAGCAGTCTGGCAACTCTGTATATTAAATAACTGGTTTATTCGTATTTATTGTTAAACAATATTAAAAATTTAAGAATAGCATTTTTTGACCTTTTACCGCTTACGTAGCGAAAACGGTGATAGATCAACATCTATCCATTAATACATACAATAGTGACATAAAGTAAGTTTGGTTTGCAAGAGGGTACTTGACTGCAATTGACAAATGATTCTAAATGCTTTGTTCTTACGTATAAATTAGTTAATTTTTGTTAAATTTTTAAAAATTTTCAAAAAAACCATTGTTCGATTTTAAATGAACAAATTGGCGGGAAAAACGATTTGGCGTAGTGACGTATGCAATGACCTCACGATTTAACTCAAACAGATGTCGCTTTCATTCATATCAACACTTGTCAACACGGTTTCAAATTTGTACACAATATTCAGCAGTTATCATGCTCAGTTTTAGTGGTATTTACAATTTTCTACTTTGTTATCTTCTTCATTTATCATCATCGTAAGATTTTCATGAAGCTCTACAAGTATTAAATGCACTTTAAGAAAACGTAACTTTAAAATTGTAGCAAAAAATAAGAGCATTTTTAACATAATATTTAAAACAAGTTGAAAAGGATATTTTACGTATTAAGTAACGATGTATTCCTCCCATCAATCTTTTTGGAGTGCAAAATTAATTGCAAACCAAAAAGTTCAAAATAAATTGCAAAGAAAAACAACTTCTCTTGGTCAATTAGAATTGTAAAAATGTCACAATGAAAATGCAATTTGTCATAGACAAACCGTAACTAGAGTAATAAGATCTGCTATTAAAAAATGACGTCATTTTCAAATATCACTGTGTTTTTAACCATTTAAATGAAGGCTAAAAATTTATAAATTTCGAAATCGAATATTTAAGTAACTAAAAATATTTTTATTTATCACTACTAAAATTAAATATATTTAAGGACAATACATAAAATTATTCAACATTTAAAACAAATTTTGAATACAGTCAAGTACCGTATTTTTTCTACTAGCATGTCACACGGTAACTACCTTAATATTGTTTTCTGCTAATTTTAAGTTTCACACCTTTTGTCACCTGAATGTAATCTTGTTTTTCTTGATTTTTCGGATTCTTCTACTACCCCTATCCCTTCCACTTCCATATCATATACCACTCTCCCTTCATAAGTATAGATAGATGAAATTAGTATATAAGGCATGTAATGAATGTAATTTTTACTCTGTTTGAAAATGAACTGACGGTTCAAAACAATATTGTCACAGTTTCAAAAATAAAAGTGGTATTTTGTGAAGTCTATTTACACTTAAATACAAAAATTGGCTACATGTGAAGAGTTTAATTAAATAAATACCTGTAAAAGCTATTCACAGTTATGGTGAAAGCAAAACGATTTAATGTAGGGTCGTGTAAGGAGATGTTGAAGACTAGACAGAAAATGTTATAGACTAAGTAAACAATATTTATTCTCGTAGCTTATTGATTAATCAATTCCATGGTAGAGAATTTTTATTGCGGAATCAGTTCAAACTTTAAAGAAAATTCAGAAGATGGGAAATTTGTAGACCTATACAATCAGTTGGAAAAACACTAAAATCGTTAAGATTGCACACTAATTTAAAAACATAAAAAAAAATTAACTCTCCCTCTATTTTTTGTTATTCTAAATTTTGGTCATAAGTAAATGATGTGTCAGAAGACCGGGTTAACAGCCTGGTTAAGAAACGTTGACTGCTATTAACTAGAGTAGTAACCGGTATTAACTAGGCTGTTAACCGCTGTTAACCAAAATACTAACCCGGTCTTCTGTAAAGCCATTTCAATTAATTTAACGTGTCTGTCGTAAAGCCCGCAATCACTTTTACTTCATCCTGAATTAAGGCAATCGACAGTGCATTTCCAAGCGCTGCGATACCCACTCACGGTATTGTAACGAAAAAAAGTGAAAATTTTTCGGTATTACACAAAACTCAATTAAAAGAAACAATTTCCTATTTAAGTTTTTTGTTACTTTATAGTTGTATTATTTTACTGCTTTCAATTTAATTTTATAACTCTCGGTAGTCGTTTTAATTTTAATTAAATTTGTATGATATTTTATGGTTTTATTATCCGCCTATGATACTTTTAACATTAATATTTCATTATTATTAACAATTTTAATTGTATTTTGTTAAGTTAGTTTAGTTTTTTTTTTCTTTTTTAATTTAAATAACAATAATAAATGTGGATCTTTTATCATATTAATTATAATGTTACAAAAATGTGGTAGTAAAATAAAATAATATTTCATATTTGATAATGACCTTATTTTAAAAATACGATATAATAAGTTAATGCTTTAATTGTGAATTATTAGCAGTGTTTGTAAGTCTTTAGAGTTCCGTAGCTAAAAGGTAAAAAAGATACTGATGTTTGTTCATTTGTACCTATATGTGATGACTATTTTTCTAGGTGCTAAAAACCGTTTCCCGACTCCTAATTCTGGTGAAAGAATTTCAGAAATACTTTCATTTTTATTCGGCAATTGGTCCGAAATGGCGTCGAGGGAGGGGGGTGTTATATGAAAATTTCAGTTTTTTTCACCTCTTTTTATTAAATTAACGAAATGGCGCCTACTTGAATAGAAATATAATACAAAGTAATAAAACTTATTATGGTTTTCACAAAACTCGGCAAACGAAACGTGAGAGACAACCAAGGAATAGAACGCAAACAGAGAAATATAATTTATATTTCTTTTACGGCCGGTTTTACATTCACATTTAAAGCCGACTTTAACACTAAAGCCAACTTTAAAACTGATTTTATTTTTGGTACTGTTTTACAATCAGATTTAAAACCCCGTTAGTGTAAAAGTCGACTCTAAACTAAAGTAAGAATTATCTCTACTTTTACTGTTTCAAGTCAGCTTTAACACATTTGTTATTGCTGATTATTTTCAAGTCAGCTTTAACACATTTGTTATTGCTGATTATTATCATTGAATTTTATTTATAAGCATAATTTTTCTATAAAATATTCGTACCTTAAATAAATAAAATAAAAATTTTATTTGTTTGCATATTTTCATAATATTTTTGATTATTTTTGCATCTTGAATTAATATCAGACATTCTTTTTGGGTTTAATTGGCTGAACGATTTCTTTTATGATTCATCGTATTATTTATTATACTTATAAATTTCTTTTAAAAAGAAATAATGTGGTTTCCGGTTCCAATCTCACTGGCAGTAGTGAAATGAGTGAAATGCGTTTTTTTGAAATTCAAACACATTGACATTTTTGTTTCTATAGTTATTTCTTAAAAATGTAAGATTGGCTACGATCATTCATAGTTCGTTTTATCCATGCAACACTTAAAAGTCCTTTAACAAAAGTAAGCAGACCTGATCATTGTAAAACAGTGTTAAAAATAAAGTCGACTTTAAATTAAAAGTAGCTTTAGTTAAAGAACCTTTAAAATTATGAATGTAAAACCGGCCGTTAGCGGCTCATGTAAAACTAACCAAATAAAATAATCTTTGAAAATACTTAATTTAATTGAATAATTATATGGCCTACACATTCGATAATTTTTGCATTAGTAATGCTTTTACGATAGCAGATAACAGTATCTTACAGTTATCAGGACGAGGCGAGTTCAGATCGGGAGAGTCATTCAACTTTTATAATTCATATGACTAGCTGTGCTCGGAATAGCCGTTAAAGGGGTTAATTCACTGTTGAGCGATTTACTTTGTGAAATTTCATTTTAAGTATTGAAATATTTAAACTTTTAATTACTTTGTCAATTTAACGAAAAATAATATTCTTTTACATAACGCGTTTTCAGCCTTTTTGGCCATCATCATTCTTACACTAAGGCAACTACATATAAATTTGCCAAATTTTTAAACAACACCTTCAAACAAATAACACAATTTCACTCACAATACTCTGTAAAAAATTCCGTAGATTTGTGCAAAAAACTGGACAGCCTACAGTTACCACACAATACATTTAGATTAATTTCGTTTGATATTTCCAACATGTTCCCAAATATTTCTTCTAAAGATTGTATCCCAATTATTGAAAATATTTTGGTAAATATTAATTCCCCTACACCTCTACAAGGAGAAATTACGGATTTATTTTCACTGTGCCTTGAACAAAATTATTTTAAATTTAATAATCAAATTTACATTCAGAATTCTTGTCTCCCAATGGGTTCCATCCTAAGCCCACTCTTAGCCGAAATCTTCATGAATAATTTTGAAACTTGCGTCTTACAAAATCCAACTTCTAAAAAACACATTCTTTTCTGGTTTCGCTATGTAGATGACATGCTAGTTGGTTTCAACGGAACAGATCGACAACTGGACAACTATCTAAAATATCTCAACAGCATCCACCCTAAAATTCAATTGACCAAAGAAATAGAAGAAAACAACAGCATCAATTTTCTAGATATTACCATTCATAGAGGCACCAATACATTTACATATAATATCTATCGTAAGCCATCTTTCTCCGATATCTGCTGACTCTTTTAACCCCGGATCCCATAAATTAGCGGCATACCATTCAATGGTCCATAGAGCATTCGCCATTCCACTTCTATCAAAAGATCGAAAAACAGAACTAAACACAATAAAACAAATTGCCCTTAATAACGGTTTTTCAACCCAATTAATAGATGAAGTCATTCGTAAAAAACAGTGCAAAGTCACCACTGAACAAATATATCCTTCCTTTACAATTGATCCAGACCCAAAATATTATGTATCTCTTCCATTCTTAAGTCTCTTCTCACATAAAATTGGTTACCTGTTTACAAAATATAATATATGACCCGCTTTTCATTCAGTTAGAAACCTTGGCCGTTCACTTTACAACGCCAAAGAAAACACTGGTCAACTAAAAAGGAGTGAGGTCTACCGCTTGGAGTGTTCTCACAATCAGTGCAACATCAAATATGTGGGACAAACGGGGTGAAGTTTCGACACAAGATATAAGGAACAAAACGGTTCACAAATGTGCAGTTCAAATTTCGGTCTACATATCTTGGAAACAGGTCATTTCCTTAAAACAAATCATAAACCAAAAGTTCTACACGTTTGTGAAAAGGGTATAAAACTGAATCTTTTAGAGGCTCTGGAAATCAATAGATTGAACAGTGACCCACAAGTAGAGGTTTTAAACGATTAAAATGATCTAAATAATTCGCCTTTATTGAAAATAAATTTCTGAACGAATATAATTACATCAAACTTTCAATAATTTTGAACACCCCTAATTTATTTTGTCCAGTAACAAGTCAATTAGAACAGTCATAATATTAGGTAAAAATAACACTACCATGTCGGTACATACAAACTAGTTTTTCGATTGCTTTCAACTTGGTACGTACAGTTGTTCCGAAACAAAAAATTTACGATTCAATAATATTACACCCCTCCTACACATCTTCCTTAGCTATAAATCCCATCATTTTATTTTCATCAAATTACTCTGATGATGGCCGAAAATATTAAAGAATATTATTTTCGTGAAATTGACAAAGTAATTATAACTTTAAATATTTTCAATATTCATAATTTTTATTCTTCACCTGCTCTAACCATATGATTATACATATATATGTATACATATGTGAAGACTTTTAAGGATATTGTAAAATTTGCTTGATGTAGGTAATATATATTGGTATTGACAAAATACATAAGTAAGGAATTAATTTAAGAACTTTATCTATTATATTATAGTATTATGTATATTTTGTTTATTGTGTTTGGAATATGAATCTGTTCTGCAAAACAGAGAAGGAAATATGGTGTTCATAGGTATTATATATATATATATATATATATATATATATATATATATATATATATATATATATATATATATATATGTATATAGATATATATATATATATATATATATATATATATATATATATATATATATATATACCTATATGCATATAGCTTTTTATTTTGTTTGGAATATGAACACCTGGAATGAACACCATATTTCCTTCTTTGTTTTGCAGAACAGATTCATATTCCAAACACAATAAACAAAATATATGTATATACTTCTGCTGATATAATTATATACCTATGTGCATAAAGACGTGTGATATAAACTGAGGCGGTGCAAGACAAAAATGGGAAGTGAGTAAGATAATTTTTGCGAGGCCCTCTTCTTTGATTTTTCAAAAAAATTCTGCACCAAAATTAGATAACTAGCAAAAAAAAAAAAAGAAACTTCTTAACAACCAACTTTAATGAAGTTCTAATACAAAAGAGGTCCCTTTTTTTTTCTTTTTTAAATTCTTTCCACTTCTTTAATCAAGTTCTACCAGTTTTCTTGCACCTTGCCATCTTGCGGTCGCCTACTTCGTCCTTTCTTTGCGCTGCTACTGGATATAAGTAATCATTTGTATTATAGACATTATAGTATCTAATAATTCATATTTAAATGATATAATCTTTAATAATATAAAAAGAAAACTGCTTTGAAGATTTAACCCCTTTAAACAAACCATATGGAAAAAAATTTTTGTCTCAAAATGCCGGATTTTTTACTGCCAGTGATAAGTACAATAGATACGGTTACAAAAAAAAGAAAACAAAAAAAAAAATCAAAGATAAGAATTATCAAAAAAGTGAACCCTAGGAATTTACAAAATATAAATTATACTAAACTATGTTGATAAAATTGAACATTATTTAGAATTATACTGTATTTCGGAAAATATGTCACAGATGGCAGCACCTGTACCAGTGAATATATACATATCACAGAATTTTGAGCCGCCATATTGCAGGACGAGTTAACTCATCTTAATCATTTAGAGTTAAACGATAATTTTATTTAAGATATTAATATTCTTAAATATTTGGATAAATATTTTACTAGCCAAATATAAATATTTGAACATGTATCATCGCGTGCTTCTAACTCTTGCAAATATTTATTGCAAAATGTAGCACTCATTTTACTGATATGTAGTCCATACAGAGAAATCTCTGGTTTAGAAGACAGACAAGAAAGAAAGTGAATAAAATGTTCAAGGTACATATAACTGTATGTATCTTGAAAAATCTTAAGAAATCTGCCGACAGTGGGGACTTATTTCCATTTTTATTCGACTTTAGCCTAATACAGATAGCAGGTGATACCTCAAGAAAGTAAGAAACATTTTTTCCACGTATTAACTGAGGTCTATAACTGTACTATATATAGTATCCGTCACTAATTATAAGTTTTCAACATGAAACTTTTTGTAATAAATTCCATACATTTTATTATTCTTATTAAAAGTTAATGCATGTTTTTAAGGGGGAAAACACCTTTAGAACGAAAAAAATTCGAATTTATTTCTAATAGAATATTAGTTAAACATCTTAAGAATATACTCCCAAGTCCTTTGTATATTTTAGCCACTGAACATAAGACGCGAGTATGTAAAAGCATTTGTGGCTTATTTTATATTTATTTCTTAAAAGTTTAAATTTTAAAAAAAATCGTACAAAATCGTAAATTTTTAACTATTTTGAAATTTTTTGGTTCACCAATCTTCTACATATGTATGTATGTTGACAGCACAGAAAACTTTTTAAATTTTTCAAATAATAATTGCAACTGCTAGAGTGACCACCATCTGGAACTTGTGAAGTGACACGTTCCAATAAAAGACTTCTGCAGTCGCCATTTTTATATTTACTGAAACGAAGAAAATATATTGCAAAATTTTAAGACCTTAGTAAATAAAATAACAAACTTTAAAAATATAGATCAAACTTTTTCTTGCTAAAAATAATTTCGTAATTGTCTTTATTTTCGCCTGTCTTTTCTTAAATCAAAAATTTACAGGTGGTCTTAAAAATGTCAAAATGATTCAGGAGTAAAATACGCTAACTATTGACCGCTGACAAAAATGTTATTGGAAGAAGTTAGAATTGAAAACAAAGTCAATAAGTCATAGCCAATTATAACAAATATAAATTTATCTTTGTCTTTTTTTTTTGTATCGCACTGTAGATATTGGAAACGAAAGTACTTAGAAGGTACTGCACGACTATATCCTTGTTGACGCACACTGTATATCAAAGTTTCATATCACTAACAAGGCGCATCACGAGGGTGTACCTCTCCGATATTGTTTATTCTTGGATATGTTGTAGAACATCGAAAAATAAGAGACACGTATTTTTTTTAGCGGCTGTAAAACGGTCTGAAGGGGTGAAATCACCCTTCAAAAACTGGGGTAAAAATTTAATTTGTCAAATATCTCGAAAACGATAAGAGATAGAGTAAAGGTTTCAATTGGCGATATTGCTCTTTTTTAAAGAGCTATTTATTGATATGCAACTTGTTTAAATTACATCAACAGGAGTGGCTGGGGGTTAAAATTTAGGGCTTAACTTTGCGAAAAGAGGGTAAGAAATACAATATATTAAAATTTTGTTTACAAATTTCAAATCTACGTGAAAAAATCTAATTGACCTGTTTTTGCTGTATTTCATAATATTAAGTTTAGGGGTAAGTAACTAGAGGGTGCCTTTGTTGACATAATCATACTATTTAAATAATTCAGGAACTTCTTCATGGAAAATAGCTTAAAACACTTTTAACAACGTAAAAATGATATTCTTGAATTCAAAATTCAATTTGATCAACATTAGAGGGGGGGGGGCACCCTCTTAAATTACATACACTCATTTTTAGTATTAGTGTATATATATATATACAGGGCCGGACCCAGAGTTATAAGGAGGGGGGGCAAATTTTCCTGTTGGCGCCCCTCGCAGCAAAAAATTGTTACCTGGATGATGACCAAAAAAAGTCACCTGGACCCTACCATAAATCGGCACCATTGACCTTTTTTTTTTTGGTCATGACTTACTTACAAATTCACTTTAACCCTATCATAAATTGTTACTATTCACGTTTTTTTTTTTTTTTTTGCTCATCACTTGCTCCAGGACCATTGACCCTATCATAAATTATGACTGTCGACCTTTTTTTTTTGTTCATAAATTGTTACTATTCACGTTTTTCTTTTTTTTTTTTGCTCCTCACTTCACACTTTTTTTAAATTTTGCTCCGCCCAAAAAAATTTCACCATTTTCGCGCCCCTCAAATTACGTTTTTAGCGCCCCTAAAATCATCCAGGGGGCACGTGCCCCCGCTGCCCCCCTAGATCCGGCCCTGTATATATATATATATATATATATATATATATATATATATATATATATATATATATATATATATATATATTATATAGTACTCAAAGGTAGCAAGGTATGGGCATTCCAAACGATTACGACTATCAAAATATAGTTTTCGTTATCGAAAATTATCGATATCGAAAATAATGATATTTTCAAGATGGATAATACATACGGTAGTGTAACTTCCGAAGCACTTATATTGACATTATTATTCTTCGCCAGTATGTCAATAACATAAATGAGTGTACGAAATCGTAATGTAATTTAGGAGGGTGACTACCCCCCCCCCCCAATGTTGATCAAATTGAATTTTGAATTCGAGAATATCATTTTTACGTTGTTATAATTGTTTTAAGCTATTATCCATGAAAAAGTTCCTGAATTACTCAAATAGTATGATTATGTCAACACAGTCACCCTCTGTTACATACCCCTAAACTAAATATTATGAAATTGAGCAAAAATAGGTCAATTAGAGTTTTTCACGCAGACCTGAAATTTGTAAACAAAATTTTAATATATTGTATTTTTTATCCCCTTTTCGCAAAATTAACCCCTAAATTTTAACCCCCAACCACCCCTGTTGATGTAATTTAAACAAGTTTCATATCAATAGATAACTCTTTAAAAAAGAGTAGTATCGCCAATTTAAACTTTTGCTCTATCTCTTACCGTTTTCGAAATATTTGACAAATTAAAGTTTTACCCCAATTTTTGAAGGGTGATTTCACCTCTTCAAACCGCTTTACAGCCGCTAAAAAAAAATACGTGTCTCTTATTTTTCGATGTTCTAGAACATATCAAAGAATAAACAAAATCGGAGGGGTACACCCCCGTGATGTTCCTTGTAAGTACAAAAAATGCAAAAACCATGATTGTGTGACAGACGAAGGTACATGATAAAATTATAATACTTATAACTTTTTATAATTTGGTCAAGAAACGGGTGAAAACAGTTTTAGGTCACATATCCTATGATTCTATACAAAATCAATCCTTCGTAGAGTAGTGTTTTATTTGGTTCACCTTCTAAAGTAGCCATATTCGTATTTCAATATCATGTAATTTTCAAACCTTTAGACCATTGTATAGATTGATACCCATATTGATAATTGTATGCGTACTTTAAATTTAGACTCATTCCTTGGAATTCAGAGCAGAGCTAAAACAATTTTAAAATCACATTTATTTTCCTCAAGATTTCAATAGTATCTGAACAAAAAATTTGATCAACGTCCATGTAATAGCGTATTTAAGACGCTTTCTGGGGCCGCAGAGCTCTGGAATATAATTTTACCTCACGTCCATTTTTATCCAATCTCGATATTATTTGAGCAAATTTTGGTCAAGACTTGCTTAAACATTGACTTTCAATACTTTTTGATTCTCCAGAATCCACAAGGACAATTGTAACCTTACATTAGTTTTTTCCTAATAGTATTTAAGCAAAATTTAGTAAAGATCAATTCAGACGTTTATTTTGAACGGACTTCATATAATACACAGTCATAAATTATATTCATTTAAAATACCGTAAAACCGTCTAGACCCGGACAGGGGGTCTAGACCCGGACACTTTGCACCAATCTTCAAAGTAAGTAGTTTCTACATTAACCTGCTACAATAAACATTTGTTCTTGACGTCATTAGAAAGAGAATAACATCCTCTAAACAGCTGTACCAATAAAAACTACGGATCTCATTTTACAAGATTACTGTTCTCCAGTTTTTCAAAGAAATAAAATGTGTGTCTAACTTAGACATGTAATTTTCGTTATAATTGTCATATTGTTTTAATTTTGATATGTATGTGTTCAGAATTTTATCGCGCATCATTTAATGATGTTTGAAGTTATATTCGATGTATATATAAAAAAATACATGCTATATACATATATCCGTTTAGACCCGGACACATCAGTTTATTACATTATGGCCGCGATTCGTACTGGCTGTAACTTCCACTATCCATACGTTATATTCCCGCCAGAATTACGCGGTTTATGCCTCCTTCTGGTGTCATATCGCATGTTTACTTCATAGAGAGGCATACTATGTATTGACCCCTTTCCTTTCCCACAAAATATTTTGAAGTCTTTGACAGGTTCAAAGACATCAGACGATATAAAACACTGTCCTAACCCCAACGGGAGAGGTTAGTTTGCATGTTATTACATTATTTAAGTAAGTGTCCGGGTTAAGACGGATTTGGGGTGTAGACCCGGACACTTCCTAATTATTTTTATTTTTTTTTTTTTATTTTTACTTATAATGAAACAAATGGGTCAGGGATATAACAAATAATATACGCTCTTTCTAATGGTAATACTTTTATTGGTGATATCTATGAATGAAACATGTATAAACATAAAATTATTGATAACTGACAGGGGGTCTGGCCAAAAAAACATGGCTGATTTTTGTGTGCAACGAAAAATCTATTACTGTCAGTAGTCATTTATTTCAATTAAATTATATTACCTTTAAGCGAAATATTTAACTGGGCTGGTTCAAATCCACCTCAGAAAAATTTTATTTATGCTGAGAAAATTCTTCAAGCTCATCGTTTGATAAAATGTGAAAGAAATGAAGGAAGTTTGAATAGTAACTCTGTTTGTTTTACTGCACTGTGTTTGCAAAGTTCGCATTTAAAAGAACTATCACACGAAATTAATGCATCAATTTCCAAAAATGGGAAAATTTCATTTGTTAAATGCTCATAAACCCACAATTTATTAAATTAGATTATCTACAATATATTTAAACAGTCGACTTACTTGGTAATATAAAATCACTTCTTTTGAAATGTAACGAACATACTCTCATATGCGGATTCACATTCTTTATTTTTAAAACACGCAACCATGCTTTTAGTCTGTCGATTTTTTCCATTTTTCCAAATATATTTTCAATATAATGTAAATAAAACTACTACTGGGCTTAGGAATAGTTGAAAACTAATTTCTAAATTTTCGTGAGATTTACTCCCACAACCATTTACAGCACAATAAACTCTGCTCTTATTCTTTTTACGCAAAGGTAATTTTATAATTTCCATACTGTTTTCAAAAAAATATGTTTTATATTTTAATTTAAACTAATGTCAAACTCTAATAATTTACTTAGGTGCACACTAAAATTAGTTGTTTTTTCGGCCACCAGGTGTCATGATCAAAGTGGTCAGTTCCCAATACCAAAAAATGTAAAAAAGTGTCCGGGTCTAGACGGTTTTACGGTAGTTAACTTTCCGACAGTGAAAAATTTTAAAAATTGGTTAGGTACGGTAATTTATTTTTGGCGCTCCCAGGATCCTGACGAATCGCATACAACACAGCCTATGTTCATTTAAAATCGTTTAAATCAACGAGACAAAAGATTTTGCTTCATTTCTACTGTATTTAACTGTTCCAACAATTGCGGCCATTAAGGAACGTAAAATGATCATTCATATTTGAAAATGGTAATATTGATCAAAACATGTCATAAAATTTTTAAAATAAAAGTGATATTTTTTGCAAAGTGTTTTATTTATTAACAGCAAATGTGGAATACCTTAAAGTAACGCTTAAATTAATCAGATTTAGAGTATGAAGTAAAATTCTGAGATATTAGTTGCTCAAAGCACCTTTAAACACCCCTTTTAGAAATGTTTGAAACGAGGCTATAATTTTGTCACCTTCTCTTAAACTTTGTTTGTCCGTTAAAGTGTGAACATTTTTAGAATTTTTAAGATATATCCAGGTAATCTTCCCACTAATTGCCTCTAGAATAATGGAATAACTAACATAACTAAAAATGTTCAGGAAAGACAAAAAATTGTTATCTCACTTATAATAATGATTTTTGTGTGGTTTTTACCATCAAATTTTTAGGAAAAATCATACAGTTCTTATAAAGAAATAATAACAACGATATACCACTCTTCAATAATTAGTAAATAACGATTAAAAATTATAATTAACTACTTTTGCAGCAGTTTGCTTTAATTAGATGGTTTTGAAACGGTTGATTTTGTAATTAGCTACTTTTGCAGCAGTAACACTAAAAATTGGACACTTTTGCAGCAGTAACATTAACAATTAGACACTTTTGCAACAGTTTATTATTTTTCCAATAGGTTTTAAATAAATCAACATTCGTAGAAATCTATCTATTTACATCGTACAACGTCGTTTTTATTATAACTTATGAAAACTAAGATATTGTCTTATAATTTAGTAGAATATTTTCACATAAAATAAGTCTCTTTACTGTAATTTAACAGTAAAACTCAAATCAGAACCATGTTGTTTTACACAATTTTATTCTGCACACATTCACAGCCTGTTATATTTGACAATTCCGCAAGTTTCTTTGCATTTTTTTCTTGTTATTTTAATAGTAAAAAATTTGGGGGACGGGTCTACCCACACTGTCAACTTCCCATTGGGTGTCCTTAAAGACTAGAGACTACTGTACATAAATAATTCTTTTTCTATTTCGAGCAACTTCTCCCCTGGGCCCCCGATAGTGGCTTTGCCCCTTGCACCATACCGGGGGCTTCGCCTTCTGTACCTAAGGGTGGGGGCTCCACCCTTATCAAACAAATGATAACATCATTTGTTCTCAAGATAGGCGAGACAAAATATATTTCAAAAACAGTTTCTTATCTGCTTTTTTTTTTTTTTTTTAATTTTATAATAATATACTGGCGTTTTTAACATCAAGGAAGGTTCTTAGGCCATTATATAATAATGTTATGGTAAAAAATCCATATAATCTATGTTACCTTAATGAAGTTAATTCTGTTTTTTTACCACAAAAAACAAACCGCTAATCCGAATTTGCTGAAAACTTTATCCGATCTTCATTTTTTGATTACGCATCTAATGAAATTAGTGCGGAGTTGATATCATCATTTGTTCTCGAGATATGCGAGACGAAAAAAAATTCACGAACGAACGAACTAACGAACGCACGCACAGACATCACGCTAAAAACGATGGATTCGGATTCTAGTGACCTTGAAACGTGGAGATATGTCAAAATTAGCGATTCGTAAAATCGGGCCCATTACAATAACTTCTTATGGGAAGTTAATATTTTCGTAGAGAGAGAAATAAAATTATCACATAAGTATGATATCTACAATTATTTGATCCTCTGCAGGCTCTAACCACCTAACTAGCTACTTTTGTTCCAGGTTTTTCTAGTGACGCCATTTTTATATAAGTAATTAGATAGTTTTGCAACAGGTTTGTGTTGCTTGCAACTCCATGTTTTTTCAATTGGAAAATATTGCAATTAGCTACATTTGAAACAGTTTCGTATTTTTTTAAATCCCGGAGTTGGAGTTTGTTGAATTATACGATTTTTTTTTTTTAATTTTGAATCGGTTATTTTAAAAACAATATAAGTTTTTCCAAACACACTTTTTTGTCGAAAACGCACCCTTATAGGTGGAGTATTAACGCCTTCAAGTACATGGGCAGTACTAATCTACTAATCTATAGAGATTTTGTAAACAAAAATTGCAATAAAATATTAGCTAGATACGTATACACAATATATAGGTACAAATATGGGAGTCCCGAACTTGAACGGCAATAACAAACAACATCGCCCACACATATCCCAAGAATATTCAACGTGCAGAACAGGCGAGACGCAAAACCTAAACTGAGTTACGAATTCAACGTACATAGTATATATTTCTATGTATATAATGCCGCGTCGTAAGTGAGTACATATGTACCAAAATATATGTATGATAGGGATCAATGATTTGACGCGTGCCCCGCTATGTTTGGCGGGATTATGTGACAAACTTGATAACGGGATACACCCATTTTAATATTTATTAAACAAGATTCCATTAATGAAACATAACACGTGTGACCTTCTATATTTGCGCGAGTGCAATTGAAGGAAAAGTGCACGTCTGCTAGTTAGTTTGAAGTACAATAAGAGAATTAAGAGTATTTTTTTTTTTTTTTTTGTACAATTTTAATTCGAAAATGTCTGACCGGACACAGTTAAAAGACCTTGAAAATACTTGTCATCCTTTTTGTGTTGAATACACCCTTCATTATTTTAAAGGGAAAGTTGAATACATTATAGGTACTTTATCTCAAAGAACTGTTATTTTTCGAGATGATAATTATAAAGTATCTTGCAAAAATGACGTAATCCTGTTAGGAAGTACGAAAATGCTACTAAAGAAACGTGCTTCAAGTACTTTACTTTGGGGTATGGGTACCTAATATCAATTCTCTTATTTAAGGGGTTATGTAGAGTTGTAGCGGACGAAATTTTTTTCAAAACAAAATTGAATATTTTTCTACTCCTGTTGAAGAACACACTCATTATATATCTATTAATTGTTGAGACAGTTAAGCATTATTCAAAGGTGTGGAGGAATGACCATTACTCAATACCTTTTTGACCAATGAAATCACAGTATTAACCATTACTCAATAGCTTTGCGATTGTTTTATGTATAATGTATAATATAGTAAATCTGAGTCGACAATAAGGGCAATAAAATTTTACAAGTCAGTTTTACACTGGAACAAAATATTTAGTAAATATAACTAAACATCGTTTTTAAAGTTCCTACGTGAGTACATGTAAGTAAGATAAAAAAGTATGTACAAAATCATAATTTTGTACTTTCCCATATTTTTTTAATACATAAAACTGAATTCGTAAACTCGAACACGAAACTTATGGGACATTCCATAGTGACTGGCGGGACAGTTGACTCCAAAATTCCTAATGTTTAGACCTGTAATTTTCTATTTTGATCTAATATTAAGATTAAATGGATATTTTAAAATAGATTATGGATCAACTTATGAAACTAATACCGAAAAATATAATTTACGCACATATTTGGCTAATATTTTAGTGGTGAAAGGAGTGTGACTGGTGGGACAGTCAAAAATACCTCACCTTCGTCTTCTGTACTGTTATTCTAGATTTTAGCCCAAATGCTATACACAGTCAAATGTCTTTGACTAAGCTATTAAATAATTAAGTTGACTATAACATTAACTAGAAATTAGCACCGAGCTTAATTTCTACAAGAAAATATATACAGTAGAAACTGTGACTAGTGGGACTAGTACGGAATCAGCTAAGAAATGAACTCGTTTTTATGTCATATTTAGAATTATTGATTAATTATTAAGACAATATTATAGGGAATTAACAATTTTTATTAAAATCTTTGAGAAAATTATCAAATTATCAAAATTAAAATTCTTGAGCAATCTTCCACTTAGTTTCATCACTTTTCAACTTTTCCCTAGATTTCCTTTTTCACTCGGCAGAATTCATCTAAAAACGGAAATAGCAATCACACTTATAAAAAAAAGCATAGAATCGGGTGAGAAACAGGTCAGAAATATTTAGAACAGTCTATAGCGTGTTTTAAAAAATGTCCCACCAGTCATTGTGACTGGTGAGACAAAAATGAAAACCACCTCTCACCCACCCCTTAACACCTTGCACCAGAATAATATGCTAAAAAGTACAACAATTAGCCAATTCTTACTTTCCAAAAAGCTCCATTTTAATACAACAAATTTTGAAGTTAGAAATACAACTTTTGTATGTTGTCGTATGACTGACGGGACATGCTATGTGCTCATTGTATTTATGAGTTTTAGAGGAAAATTCTTACTTCTTTCATTGTATTTTTATATCAAATTAAAATTTAAGAAATGCTCTTCACTCTCCGATTTCACTTGCTTGAAAATGTTACAGAAAAATAGTCGAAAACAGCGTTGCCAACATGATGCAAAAAGTCGCACAACTTATTCGGAACTAAACAACAACTTGTCATAGTGAAAAAAGTACTTTCTCTATTTTTTTTCGAAACAATTTTTACAAACCATGTAAATTTAACTAATATACATTTCGTTAAGAATAAATTGGTATTGATGATAGCAATTTAAAAAAATAACTCATTTTCCCATTTCCCGTGGAATGCCCCTTATATCAAATTTGGGTCAACGGTCAAAAAATAATTAAGATTACAAAGTGTACCCAAAAATATTTTATTATACCCTATTTTCTATCATGAGCTTTTACCGCAAAATTTTTTGCTGAAAGATTTTGTTTCAATTGTTGTGAGGGTTCTTCTGCTAAAGCTGACCTTTTCAGGGTAATAATTTCAACGACATAGATTACATGGAGCATGTTATAACTGTCCAAAGCATCTACATTGATGTTGGGTCAACGGTCAAAAAATAATTAAGAGTATAATAAAATAATTTTTCAAATTATTAAATTGTGTACGTGACCTCGTTGGTGGCAAAAAAGAGTGCATATTATGTAGAATATTACTTTTCTAGTTTTTGAAACCGCAATATCTCATGAAGGATAGATCGTATAGAAAAAAAGTATTAAAGCCTTTTATGTAGAAATTTGGATAATCTATAAAATTTATATCTAAACTGTTTCTATCAAAAAACTTAACATTTACGAGATACTTACGAAAAAAATATTTCTTTGACCTTTGACTTTGAATAAAACTTTTGGCACAAGTAGGATCGATGGTGACTTTTGACATTTTGTTTATAATGATCTTCTTTTGTACTAATTTTTTTTGTTTAAAATTTTGACTAACCTAATAGCTTAACTGATATTGCGATAATTTAACAAAAACGAGTTAACAGTAAGAACAATAAAGTTTTACAAATTAGTTTTACACTGCGTAACAAAATATTAAAACGTTCTTCGTAAGCGTTTTCCCCTGTCCTGATTAGTGACGCCCATGCACCTAACTACTTTTTGATAAGTCGAAAAAAGCAATAAATGCCACTTATAACCCGCCTATATGCTATTAATGGCAAATTAAAAACAAATTATACATATAAATAAAAGAAAATAATCAAATTTAAGTCTTCAAAATAGTATTTATAATAAGAAATTGAATTAATTGCAAAAATAAGCCAACAGCTTTTTTCTGTTTCCTGTCAAATTTTGCAAAATGTACTTAGGGGTACATATCTTTTCTATAACAACCAAGCCAAAATTATAAAATTTTTTAATTAAATTCATCAAAACTCAAACATATTTAAGAACCAAGATCACTTGATTGATTAATATAGTATACTATACAGGTTAGCCAGTTTCACTAGTTTTTTGGTCCCAATTTTTAAATGCATATATAACTCAGTGGCGTAGAATCTAAATATTAAAAAATTGCAAACTAAATAGGTTTATATGATATACGTACGTATAAAAGAAAAATGTTTACAAATATATGCTTTCAGAAACCGAAAATAACTAACTTCGTCTTATTGAGGGTGGATTGGCCAATATTTACTTACTTTAAATACAAAATCTGCTTTCCATTTTTAAATTATACTTTTTACCTAGTAGAACGTCACTGGTAAAATTACAGAATTTTTGTGTAATTATGGTATTTACTATGGTATCGTCCGATTAATATGTTTAGACAATTACGTAATAAATAAACTCAACCCTTCAGAGTGACATCATATGAATTTTACACCAATAATTGAATACAAAATTATTAACACTCCTTAAAAAATTTCTTCTCTATTCAATATTACGAGTTAGAAAAAGATAATATAATAATTTAATCCAACCTAATTAAACCAAAACAATTGAAGTATGAATGATAATTATATGAATTATTTACTAAGAGGCGACTTACGTTGTTACCTATTTTTAATTACACTCCAGAAGAAGACGCAATTATAATGAGTTGTCTGCCAAAAGTTGCTCTTAATAAATGGCATGCGCATCTAGGCATTGGTATAAATAATGTATCTTAAAAGTACACTGTTAAAATATTTTCAATTTCTTTTTTGTACTGCTGTATTTATTTACAATTTTAATATAATCAACTTTATTTATTATCTTTATTTTAAATAAGATTTTGTAAGTCAAAGTGTCAATTTTGAGGATGAATCATTAGTTATTTTAACGGAAGTAATTCCCTAAAAATGTCTAGAATTGTGTTGCAGGCCCAACAAGAGGGGGTAGTCGGGGTTGCAGCATCGGAAAAGGACTTTTGCTTTATGACCGGGCTCATAGCTATCGGTAGGGAGCCCGGGAGAATATAAAAGGAGCTTTTTTTCCTCGTCCACGGCCTTGATTGTGAGCGTGACTTTGTGGAAATTCAGCTCATAATAGCAAATAAATTACTTTGCGAAAATTGTACTTTATTAATATAAATTATTAGTGTACTTTCGTCTCATGTAATCATTTTCTTCCATAGTGCTGGGAACAACTGCATGAGTTAAAAAGGCGCTTACCTAGTGTGGACTCAAATGCACTCAGTAGAATTTCATAAAATAATTTTTGTTTTATTCAAAAATCTTTCCTTCACACTTCACATAGGCTTAGGACTGCCAGTTCAATTAAATACTATCAAAATCAAATTTTATTAGTACTTAATATTACTGGCGTGTTTAAAAGATTTCAAGACGGACAGACACACAAAATTAAATTAATACTAACTAGCTGCGACCCGCGGTGTCACTCGCATAAAATTATCTGAAATATAGGTAAAATTTATAGGTCAATTCAATCATATATTCCAAAGTTCTGTGCAAAATCAATTATTTATAGCACTTAACCCTGCTCGCCCAATGACTCTAAAATAACTATCTTGATATTTTATTAGCATGGGTAATTTCCGCACCGTAAGAACTTAGTATGGCTAATACCGAAAAATATAATTTACGCACATATTTGGCTAATATTTTAGTGGTGAAAGGAGTGTGACTGGTGGGACAGTCAAAAATACCTCACCTTCGTCTTCTGTACTGTTATTCTAGATTTTAGCCCAAATGCTATACACAGTCAAATGTCTTTGACTAAGCTATTAAATAATTAAGTTGACTATAACATTAACTAGAAATTAGCACCGAGCTTAATTTCTACAAGAAAATATATACAGTAGAAATTGTGACTAGTGGGACTAGTACGGAATCAGCTAAGAAATGAACTCGTTTTTATGTCATATTTAGAATTATTGATTAATTATTAAGACAATATTATAGGGAATTAACAATTTTTATTAAAATCTTTGAGAAAATTATCAAATTATCAAAATTAAAATTCTTGAGCAATCTTCCACTTAGTTTCATCACTTTTCAACTTTTCCCTAGATTTCCTTTTTCACTCGGCAGAATTCATCTCAAAACGGAAATAGCAATCACACTTATAAAAAAAAGCATAGAATCGGGTGAGAAACAGGTTAGAAATATTTAGAACAGTCTATAGCGTGTTTTAAAAAATGTCCCACCAGTCATTGTGACTGGTGAGACAAAAATGAAAACCACCTCTCACCCACCCCTTAACACCTTGCACCAGAATAATATGCTAAAAAGTACAACAATTAGCCAATTCTTACTTTCCAAAAAGCTCCATTTTAATACAACAAATTTTGAAGTTAGAAATACAACTTTTGTATGTTTTCGTATGACTGACGGGACATGCTATGTGCTCATTGTATTTATGAGTTTTAGAGGAAAATTCTTACTTCTTTCATTGTATTTTTATATCAAATTAAAATTTAAGAAATGCTCTTCACTCTCCGATTTCATTTGCTTGAAAATGTTACAGAAAAATAGTCGAAAACAGCGTTGCCAACATGATGCAAAAAGTCGCACAACTTATTCGGAAATAAACAACAACTTGTCATAGTGAAAAAAGTACTTTCTCTATTTTTTTTTCGAAACAATTTTTACAGACCATGTAAATTTAACTAATATACATTTCGTTAAGAATAAATTGGTATTGATGATAGCAATTTAAAAAAATAACTCATTTTCCCATTTCCCGTGGAATGCCCCTTATATCAAGTTTGGGTCAACGGTCAAAAAATAATAATCTTAAATCTGTTTTTGAAAATATCTTTTCGTATTAGAGGTAAACATTTCCAATGCAAATGTAACTCTCCATGCAGGTGATTTTAGTGGATCGTATCATCATTCTAGAATTTGAATTAACCCATTTCTTTAAACTTTAAATAATTTATTTAGTTATCTTCTACTAAAAGTATTCATTCAAAAAATTCACCATCAAAAAACATTATTAAAGTTAAAAAAGACAAAATATTAATTGGCGAACCGGATCAAAAACAGCAGGTGGGTCAGATCTGGCCCGCCGACCGTAGTTTTCTGACGTCTGATGGGTTAGCAAATTAATGTGCTATTAGAGCTTCTACTAACAAAAATGAACAGCAATTAAAAAAAAGTCTGAAATTTAATTTCGTAAATAACAGTTAATCTGACCGTAATTCTTTAAGGACATAAAGTTTAATTACTATATAATTATAATAGTATTATAGTAACCCATATATTAAAACCCAGATATTAAAAGCCTACAAACTTAAATATGGCATGTTCATATTATTCTAGTGGTTTTGACAAAGAGACTAATTATTTATAAATTTTATAATACGCGAAAGGTTAAACTTATGATTAAACAGATGCGTATGATATAATAAGACCAATAAAACCCGCAAAATATTAAATTTATATCCAAAAAGCCTTTAAAAAACAATCAATAAATTCCAAGTACATAATATATTTATTACTTATAGTGAAAACAACGACAACTGAAAATAACTCATTCACATTAATTTATGTATCAGACAAGCTCGTAATATAACTATCTCTCACAAGATCTACTATCTAATATATTGAATTAGGATAGTAGAAATTATAATAAATTTTATATATGTTACAAAATTTTATTTTTGAAATGAGTCATTTTCAGTTCTTATAAATAAGATTATATTTAAAATGCAGTGCGTTACTAATCTATATACACAATACACATATCATAAAATTGTAACGAGACCGTATCTGTACATGGAATGTTTTTGGAAAATTGTAGGTACTGATACTGTAGATAGTTGGCGATTTAGATATTATGGTCGCAAGCTCAAAAGACCTCCAGAAACTGAGGTGAGGGAAACACAAATTGTATTATTTCCATAGTTACCAACCAAACCAAGTAATTATGTTTTTATAGGAGTGAGGGAGTAAACTTCTATTTATTAATATGATAGACAAAGATAAATACAGATGTAGATAAAAATGGTCTTTTTAGCTTGCGCCTATAATATCAATATATTATATATACTCTACTAAACATATAATATATATTTCTTACTGATTTTATACCAACGCTTCACGCAAACGACGTCCCGAGTACAGCTAGTAATAATTTTTCTATACCTTGTTTTGATGAAATGTTCTTATTTTAAAATTATTTATTTTTTGAGCTTATTATACTTTTTCATTTGAGCTGGTAGTGTACTGCTAAATATATTTTAAATTTTTATTTTATTATTTTATTCAAATGTTTTAATGAACTTCCAAATGAAAAATTCAGATACTACTGCCACTGTTATGGGAAGACTTGAGCTCGGGACTATAATAGAAATTTATTTTGAGGTCACCAGAAAATGATGCCGATTCTCTAAAATTTGTATATATATATATATATATATATATATATATATATATATATATATATATATATATATATATATATATAGGTGTTTCATTAATAATTGGAAATATTTAAATTGAGGATTCCTGGGCTCAGAATATAAAGATTCAACCCCAACCACTTAGATAAAATTGCTCTTTACTAAGCTACGAGTGTTTTATTTAAAAATTTAATAACTATTTTTTCCCAGTACTTTAAAACTATTTGACGTATCTCTATCATAGTTGGCAGGATGTGTAGGTACCGTAAACCATACTAAACTATGTTAAATAAGATTTTTCTAACTAGTCACAAATAAGGTTAACTCCTCCTATATTCTACACCACTGGCGGAATTGTCATTTCAGCACAATTATTCGATTCATTAATACTTTTTGTATAAACAACATATCAACATTTTATCAATGTTTACATACAATTTGTATAGAACATCGACTGACAATTGAGCTTTTTCATAAATACAAAATAAGAATACCTATACAGTATCAAGTAAGGCCGGGCATACACGTTACGGTATACCTGCACAGATAAACCTGTGCAGGTAAACTGTACAGGCAAAGAGCTCACACACGTTACAGTATACCGGAGAGATATACCTGTACAGGTAAACTGCACAGATTTTACTCATGATTACTCATGACGCTTACTACGAAAGCGTATAAACAATTGAAATCAAACCTGTGTAGGTGTTGTTTGACTCACATACAAGCTGCGGTATACATACCTGCGCAGGAAGAAAATACTGATTTTCAATTACCGCTGCAGTTTACCTGTACAGGTATACCTCTCCGGTATACCGTAACGTGTATGCCGGGCGTAACAATTTTAGCTTAATGATTTAACAATTATGTACTTCTTGTGTTATCAAGAAGTGTTAAATAACATTTAACAATATATCTCTAGTGAAAAAGATAACAACACCAATAACAAATATTCAGTAATTTAAAGGAAGACGTTGTAACAAAATAAATTCTTATTTATAATTTTTTAAGTTTCTCGCTCTATGGGTTATTCGCCCAGGGCAAAATGTAGAAAAAAATATTATTCATTTGTTCTTTGGATTCAATGTTTAATAGTTTTAGATGATTGTTATTTTGCGTAATATCTTTCAATGTGTATTTGGCTATGTAATGAATTCGGTATGATTGGACAGAGACACTCTGTCAGGAAGTGATACAAATTGTCTGCTTTATCTGTGTTACAAATATATGCTTGCATAATATCTTAATATTTATCATTTTACTGAAACTTGACGGCTATTGAGGCAGTGACGGCTACTGGTGCTCTTACCTTATATATATATATATATATATATATATATATATATATATATATATATATATATATATATATATATATATATATATATATATATATATATATGTATGTATAAGGTTTGCGGTTTATTTTCGGTTTCTGGTGAAAAATTTCAAGCATAGTCCTGAGGTCAAGTTTCATGACAGTTGTTGTAGCAGCTAAATTTTCCTTTCGGAAATTCGTTAGAATAGTTGAATTGCCTTAAATAAACTAATTCTAAAACTACTTAGAAGTACACTACTAGGTCAAGTGAAAAAGTACGCTAAACTCAAAAAGTAAGCATTTTTAAAATAAAATGTGAGTGAGTTGTTGTTGATAAAAAAAATTTAGATAAGATTGGAAAGTTTGGTTGATTTGTTTGTGATTAAATAACTATAATTCATAACTATTTGATCCACTTGCACAATAAAATTTAATTAATAGTTTACCATTACGTTGAGCCTTACTGTCCAATATTCAAAATAATTGAAAATCATATTAAGAGCAACTTTTGGCAGGCAGCTCATTATAATTACGTCTTCTTCTGGAATGTTATTAAAAATAGGTAACAACGTAAGTCGCATCTTTATATTGTAAGTTATTTATATTGTTATCATTCATATTTCAATTGTTTTTTTTTTTTTTTTTTTTTTTTAAATTAGGTTGGATTAAATTATTATATTATCTTTTTCTAATTCGTAATGTTGAATCGAGACGGAATTTTTGAAGGAGTATTAAAAATTTTGTATTCAATTATTGGCTTAAAATCCATATGACGTGACTCTGAAGGGTTGTGCTAATTTATTACGTCATTGTCTAAATATAAAAATTCAACTGTAATTAAATGTTTGTTTACTCTTGTAACTACGGAGATGGCTTGCCCGTAGTAAGCTGTAGTAAGAAAAATGGGTATAGGACAATAACATGTAACTGGCCTACCTGTATAGCAAATAGTGTTAGACTTTGTATCTTGTTTAAGAACCATATAAAATGAATAATAATTATTTTAGGCTAGATAAAGATATTTCCTAACACTGGAAGATTTTGCACCTGCTGTGCGTCCGATCTAAAGTAATGTAAACAATTTACCAAATATTCATTTATTTAATAGGATATGTTTCCGTCACCTTTGATTAAATAGGGTTCGTCTCGGATGACTTTAAATACACAATTTTGTTTAATAAGGTTATGTAAATTAAGGTAAATAGTTGTAGGAAAGGTACAATAAAACATTTAGAGAATGTAAGATAAAGTCCAAGTATACAGTATTGATTATACCACTCACTAGAGAAATTCTACAACATAATTCAATTTTTCATACGGAACTATAATCAATTTTTTTGTAATTTTGAATTAAAAAGTTAATTTTATAGTTGTATTGTCAAAATGGCTTGCTTCTTTTTACGCATGAAAAAACAATTAAATAATTTTTACATGTTGTAAACTTTTTTGTTATTGTTGTTAAAACAGGAAAGGCTCGTAATTTTTCGAATAAAATAACGTATATTTTATCCTAACTAATATTATAAATGCGAAAGTGAGTATGTTGGCTTGTTTGTTTGATTCACGCCTCACCAGTTTAACAAATCAATTTGAAATTTTGCACAGATGTAGTTTACAAGACATAAATGGTTACAGGCTACTTTTTATTACAGTAATTATAGCAGGTGACTATTAAAAATGGGTAATTGATTTTAAACTTTGTATACTGTTAACAGAAAGGCGAAAAATAACACCGGCTACTTTATACCCTGAAAAAATATTTTAGTCCCGTATAGGAAAATGTATTTCAAACGAACCAATAAATCAACAACACGACCGTTAAAAAAACAGTTGACTGGTTTCAAACTTTGCATACTGTTTAGTCATACAATTATATTGTGTGAATATGACTTCGGTCGATTAAGTCGTTCAGAAGTTATACGATTACTAACAAGTAAAGGTCCCGAGGCCGGACCTATCGATTTTGATAGGATAAAAAAAAAATTGGTCCGGTTGAAAAATGATAATTCCTTGCAATTGTTTAAACAATATGGCCCCGGGTTGCACCCTGGCAACATGCATTGATATCATCTGTAGGGCAATTTGAACGGGATCGCAATAAAAAAATTGAGGTGAAATAGTTTTCGGTAGTCATGCGCCGATACCTCCTGTACTATATTTAAATTCGTTTGCTTCATTATGAAAGTTTAGCCATTGCCGAGTATACAATATGTACAATTTAATATATACAATTTGTTGAAATAAATAAGGTTCTTATGCTTCAGTACCCTTGACTGATTATCATCCCTTGGTAAATAAAAATCTAATGTTTATTTGTTTTGACCTTCGATACTAAAGCCTAAGGAATGTAAATAAAATCAAAGACGGCCGAAACCGCGGGTCAAAACTAGTTAAAAATAAATACTTATGTTAAAATATTTTTTGAATGTATAGTTGCCAAACTTTTAATAACTTATAATTTCACTAACTTTTGTCATTTCAGTTCAGAATTAGAAAAAATTTTGTACGAAACAACTTCATTTTGCAAGTTGTTGCATAAAATAAAAATGTTATTTACCAAACAGTATTGTGTTGAATTCATTATTCAATTTATATTTATACGTTAATTTCACCTACGTACTCATTTAAAGGCATACTATTTTAATTGAAAAATACCTTTGTTGTGTTATTTGAGCAGATGTGAGTGTTACTTTTCTTCATTGAAATACCAAATGGCACGTGGTAGATATTTCACTTTTTTGTCTCGTCGTATTTGGTTGATATTTAAATTATACGAAGAAATTTTCCCTTAACGAAATCCACACACCCGCATAATTAGCGGAGCATAAAAAAAATATAAAAATCTATTTATTAAACAAAGTTGGCGGTTTTTTTTTCATTTTTACTTAAAATAATATTGAACTAAGGAATCAATAGACTTTCCATAGAATTGTTTTTATTTATTATTGATGCAAATCTTTTTAAAGGCCCTTTTAGACGGTCATATCAGTCCTCAGTTCAGTTTCAGTTTCAGTCAAACTGTCAGCTTTTCCTACGTGTAAAAACTAAAATCTGAAAGGAGAACTGAAACGACGACTGACAACTGACAGGATGGATAGACCTATTTGTTTCATTTCAGTTCTTAAAATTCCTATGTGTAAACAAGCACGTCATGCCTCAATCCGTTCGCTCACGCTTCTTGAAAATTTGACAAAGTGCACATTTTATATAGGCAGCTGTCGCTATGTCCAACAACACTCTCCTATTAAAGAAATATAAAGAATACGATGTGAAATCGCTATGGTAAAATCTAAAATAAATAGCCTACGCTCAACTAACAACAAAGAAGATAAGAAAGTTAAGGACAGTGAAAGAAGTGGAGCAGGAACTGGGGAAGTATACAAACCATCACTATGGTATTATGATCTCGTTTCGTTCGTCAGCGACCAACAGCCGAATGTTTAAGACCACGGACAGCGAGGATGAAAATCAGGAAGGAATAGGAGATACGTCCTTATTCATTCGTAAATAATTCAACCAATCACATGGTTCTAAGCGAAGTTCCTTCATTAAATTTATATGCGACAATGAGTTTCTTTTAAGAAGCCAAACTTTACTCCACTAGCTTCTTTTCTTCCGCTCTTTCTTCAGCACCAAAGCTAACGCTATTACAGGGAAATAGTCTTCATCCATGAGTTATTATATTAGCACTTTTAAACTAGTATAAGAATATAAGTTGAAGACTTTTAAAGCGAAACACTTTGTTTAGGGCAACTCAGGGTAACTCAGATTATACAAAGAACTGAAACGACCTAAAACAGTGAGAACTGAACGGACCGTGTAAAAACAAACCTTCTTCCGAACTGTAATGAAACGAGAACGGGAACTGAAACTGAACTGAGAACTGATATGACCGACTAAAAGGCCCCTAAGAGGTCTATCACTTTCAAATTCAAATGCCAACTCTTCTCAATGTGGCCGAGCTTCAAACTGCCGTAATTAAAAAATGGCAAAAACTTTCCCTGGAGACTATAGATAACATCATTCTGAGTATAGAAAGACGAATGGAAGCTTTGATAAGAGCACGGGAGGAACCAGGCCGTATTAAAACGCTGTGTTTCATTTTCAATTTGTTAAATAATCTTTAACTTAAATTATTCTTAGACGACATAAGATTCCAAAAATTTGCCATTCTATATGGTTACTTGTTTCTGCTACCGAAAATAAAGGTATACCGACTTGTGAACATGTAATTTTAAATGAATAATTAAATAAGATTAATATTTTCTTGAAATTAAATGGTTTGTTTGAACAAATTTGCATTATCTCATTTTATGGTATTGTATGCAGTATGCGTCGTATTATAAGGATTGTAATATACATATACATATACATATATATATATATATATATATATATATATATATATATATATATATATATATATATATATATATATATATATATATATATATATATATATATCCCGTCTACTGAGTTTAAAAAATACTGACACACATTTAGATACTTATTGCACTAATTTGTAATGTGGGTACAAATATGTAATATTATGTTTTAGGGAATTTTCAGAATGGAATTCAGCTATTACAGCCACTGTCATGATGCGACTTGAGCCCGGGACTATGGCAGAAATTTATTTTGAAGTCCCTAGAAACCGAAAATAATATTCACTAAAATTTATATATATATACATATATATATATTCGCTATATATATATATATATATATATATATATATAAACATAGCGAATTTCCGTTTATAAAAGTTAGTTTTTCTTGGAAACTAGTTGACATAGCATAATAGTTTGAAGACCTTTTTTATGTGATTTTTTTTCCTCTTTCCAATAGTGTAAAAAAATTTTACAAAAATTTTTGAATAAGAGGAAATTTTGGCAAAAAGTTAATTTTTTTCACGAAAATTGCTAAAAAAGACATGTTCCAGGCATCGGTTGGGTCTGGTTAACGAACTCGTCCAACGGTTTGGGACTTCCAATATTTTCACCAAATTTCATAAACGTAAGACATTTCGTTCGAGAATTATCGCGCGGACACACACACGCACACACACACACACATATATATATATATATATATATATATATATATATATATATATATATATATATATATATATATATATATTCATATATATATTCATATATATATTCATATATATGAATATATATATATATATATTCATATATATATGCTATATATATATATATATATATGAATATATAACTGAATATAATATAATGAGATTATATATATATTATATATTATATATAACTGAATATAATATAATGAGATTATATATATATATATATATACATATTTGTACCCACATTACAAATTAGTGCAATAAGTATCTAAATGTGTGTCAGTATTTTTTAAACTCAGTAGACGGGATATATATATATATATATATATATATATATATATATATATATATATATATATATATATATATATATATATATATATATATATATGTATATGTATATGTATATTACAATCCTTATAATACGACGCATACTGCATACAATACCATATATATATATATATATATATATATATATATATATATATATATATATATTCATATATATGAATATATATATGAATATGAATATATATATAGCATATATATATGAATATATATATATATATATATATATTCATATATATATAGCTGATTCATCTATATTATTATTATGTTATATAAAAAGGTCCTTAAATTATTTTTCTATGTCAACTAGTTTCCGAGAGAAACTATGTTGTTTAGACTGTGATACTTTTATCGTAAAAAGTGTGAAGCTATTCACAATCTAAGCACATATTCGATACAATATGTATCGTACACATAATATACGAGGTGGCCCATTTGGATGTATACATACGATTTACATGTTAATTTTTAACATTGGATTCCTATAAGGAAAAAGTTATATAACAACAGTGCTTTGAATAAACTAATAATACTAATTTAATATTATAACTACTACTGTTACTATCGCTTTAACAACAATAGTGCAGTAAAATAAAGAAATGAATGTCGCAATTTCCAAGCAATTCACTTTTACATAATAAATATTTGTGTCATCTGCTGTAAATTCAAAAAGGCATTTTTGTATTTTCTAGAAAATAAATATTAAAATAATAATACCCCTGTCGCAGCATCCTGCATAACACAGCGAATTTCCATTTACAAAAGTACGTTTTTCTCGGAAACTAGTTGATATAGAGAACTGTAAATAAAAAAAATATCCCTGTCGCAGCATCCTGCATAACATAGCGAATTTCCATTACAAAAGTACGTTTTCCTCGGAGACTAGTTGATATATAGTAATTGTAAATAAAAAATACCCCTGTCGCTGCATCCTGCATAACATAGCGAATTTCCATTTACAAAAGTTAGATTTTCTCAAAAAATAGGTTACATAGAATACCTAATGGTTTATAAACCATTTTTATGTAATTTTTCTCCTCTTTTCAATGGTGTGAAAAAGTGTTGCAAAGACTTAAATTTGGAAAAATCTTTGCAAAAAACTAATTTTTTCACAAAAATGCCCAAAAAATCATATTCCAGGTATCAGACGTGTTTTGTTGAAGAACTCATTCAAGATTTTTGCACTTTCAACGTTTTCATCAAATTTCTTACAAGTCACACAAAAACCCTTTATGTTTGTAATAAATAATCCCTTTTTAGTCAAATGAATATTATAGTCCAAGCTCCGATAGCGTAAAATCATAACTGATAAAACACCTCAAATTAAAAATGCTAAATCGATAGTAACTAATGCCGACAATAAGCAATGCCCGACAGACCTTTGAATTTTTGTTATATTCTAATTTAAAAAAATTTACCTCACATAACACCTCCATTTTTTATATGGAGGATATATTTTACTGAGGAATCGGTCTGTCTAACATACATATTTTGCTAATTAATGTCTGACAGACCTATTTTAATTAGTGAAAATTTTAAGCAAAATTACCTCACATAACACCCTGGACTTTTTTATTTTAATTAAAAGTTTTTGTTATTATCTACGCATTAAATTTGGTCTGTCTGAAGCAATGTTATCTTTAAAAGTATATTTTTTAATACTAAAATTAAGTTTGGGACCTCTAATATCAATTACAGTTGACCCGGTTTTAAAAAAATATAGCTAAGTTTGTTAAATTACCTAAATTTTTTATTAAATTATGGGGTTATTAAATAATTCCGGAGTATTATTTTTTTTTAGGCAGTAGTTAACAAAATTTGCCAGATAGCCCAATTTTAATAGATTGGTAATTAAAATTGACATAGTGTTTGAAAAATTACCAAACTGGATCGGCTGGGACTCGAACCCGGATCTCTTGGTTACCAGCCAAGCGCCTTACCAATTAGGCCACCGATCACTTGTTCGAGTGCCACTCCAATTCAGTAATCAATCAAACACAACCTCTCTCTAATGCGAGACGCAGTTTTATACTTTTTAATTTCAAATGTTATCGAGTGCCTGTGAAACATTATTAGTGTATGGCGGATTTTTATCCGTATTTAAACATACACCAATATTCATATGTTCACTCCATGTCCAGCTTTGGCTGGTACTTGAACACTCGATATACTTTGGCAAATGGCCAATTCATTATGTTAATTAAAATTGACATAGTGTTTGAAAAATTACCTATTAGGTTGGCCTATTGGCTAAGCTGGCCCTGTTCATATTCACATTATAAAGGAGTTGTTCTTGCGCATGCTTGCGAAGTTCTCAGTATTAAAAACATTTATTTTTTCGTACTAGTACAGTCGTACGTTTAAAAGATATTAACTAATTCTTAAACTTTGATTTTTTTCCTTTGAAGAATCTTTTTAATATGGAATTTATTGTTTATTCATTCATACGAAAATACTGAAAAAATTTGTTTGAAAGTCTTTTCAACTGTGGAAATAATTTATTAATTTTAAAAATTCTCTGTTACTTTTTTGCGTAGAATTAACGAACAATAATTTTGATTTACATTTTTTATCAAATAAAGTTTAAATTATATTTTATGTAAATATTTTTTATTTGAAAGCTAGTAATTGCGGGACGGTTCTTAGCCCAGTTTGATGAACATGTCCAGTCGTTTCCAGGTAGCTCAGGACTTCCAGGATAAAAATTAAATCAAAAACCCACCCACTTTGAAAGTCGATAATTGAGAGAATATTTCAGAATTTCCAAGATAGAAGCAAAATTGGAAATTTTGTCAAACCGCTTCGAAAACTATGGTAAGTGCGAAATAGTTCTTAGTTGTTTGATAAAAGTCAATAAAATGCATCATACTTGGGTGAATTTTGTTCCGTACGATAAAAGTTCTAAAAAGGAAATTTGGAATACAGAATTCCAGGTATTTTTAATTAGAAGCTTTTTAAGAAATTATCAATTTAAGAGACTTGAGCGTAACTTTATCGTATTCTATATTTGTTGTTCACAAAGCTGCAACATCGGAGGGTTCAAGCTGCAACATCGGAAAGCAGGGACGCAACAACTACATATCTACAGGGGGTCCAACAAAAATTTAAATAATCAAACTTTTTGATAACGCAGTTCTCCGGTAACAATGAAAAATGTTGTAATAAAATGTCGTCTCCGAAAATTTGATTTTCAAATAAAAAATATTAGTGAACCACGCAGAATGTTACTTTTTAATATAAATAAAATAAATTGAAGGAAAATTTCCAGGTAATTTTAAGGGGTTCGGACCCCTTGGACCTCCCCAATTCTAGCGCCTCTGTCGAAAAGTGCGGATTTTATGTTATTTAGACTACAGTTCATGTAGTTTTTATCCACTTGTTTTTATATTGACGCACCATGTTGTATGAATGCGCCTCACTTATAGACAATTTTTTGTTAATTAATTTATAAAAAAAAAATTAAGCACAATAAAGCTTTTATTTTTGGTACATATATTGTCAACAAAACGCCAAATATTTGGTGCCAGTCACTACCTTATATAATATATATATATATATATATATATATATATATATATATATATATATATATATATATATATATACCTGTATATATGGAGCACTAAACGAAACAAAAATTATTAAATTAGTCGTATTAAAAAAATTAATCAATTTAGTCATTTAGTCGAGAGTAAAATTGTCGACTAAAAAATGACTAAATGTAAACAAAATTAGTCGACTAAACCGATTAATCGATTAATTATCCGACTTCACTAGTCATAACACTGGCGAAGAAATATCGAGCGGCAGCTCTGTCTAGATTCGCCCCAAATGATGGTTTTAATAACAATAACAAATATTTTACATTGTTCAGAATATGTATAATTATCTAACCTACAAATATTATTTATTAGAAACAAAATAAATGAAGTACATTAATGACCGGTAATAAATCAATAATATTTAATTAATAGCTGTCAATTAAAAATCCTCCAATTTCAAAAATAACTGCGCATAAAAATTTCAATCATTATTTCTTCTGTATATTATTAAGCTGATTAAACTAGATAATATATTGACAAATAAAACAGGACATCATTTTTAACAAGATTTATGGTCTTATTAAAATTAAAATGTGTCTATCCCATAGTTTTTAAGTAAATTTCCTTTTTAGAAATTCACTTATTACAGCGGGTGTCATGAAAAGACCTGAGCCCGGGACTATGGCAGAAATCCGTTTTGAAGCCTCGAGAAACCGGAAATGAGGTTCACCAAAATATATAAATGAGGTTCACTAAAACTTATATCCATTTAAAATAGTTTATCTCTCTAACAGTAAACAAATTTTCAAAATCGGTGATGACGCGTTCTTGAAAAGTTAGTTAATTTTTATTTTGAAAAATGAAACAGATATAAATATTGCTATTGTAATGATAAAAACAATGCAGCATTTATTGTAAAGGAATTCAGTAAATTTCTTAATTTTTCTCAAAATCTAGTTCATTTAGAACAATGTTTTAAAAGCTTTTCTTATGTAATTTTCACACTCTTTTCGATGGTGTAAAAAAAAATTAAAAAAATTTTTAAATTCTGGCCAAATTTTGCAAAAAACCAGTAAAATTGGCGAAAATTGGCCAAAATTTTGGTTTTCAAAAATCGGATGTATCTGGCAGACGAACTTATCCAAGTCATTGGGACTTTTGACCTACACACTAAATTTCGTAACAATTGGAAGCTGCTGGAGTTATCGCGCAGACATATATATTTGTCTGTCGCGTTTTTGTTAGTTGACAGTTCTTCTTGTTAAATTGTTAAGCAATATATTTTCGTTAGACAAAGCCAAATTTATTCGAAAAAGTACAAACCTCTCGTGTAATAATAAGTGATTAAAAAAATATGAAAAATGGAACTGTATGGTTGATATTTTATAATATTTCATATATTTATGTATATTTTATAATTGTCATTTAGGTATAATGATTTATACATATCATATAAATTTAGAGAGATTATGTGAATACTTATAAGCTAATATCTATGTAAGCGGCATTTTGCTTATTTAAAATCGAAAGAAGGAATCGTATGTGTATAAACCCGCAAGTATCATTAAACGATTTTTATTTCAATTTTCATCCAATCAAAATCGTATGTATAAACGTGCCTTTAGTAAGTTTGCTTAGATCAAATCTGGCAATCAAATTTTAGACAAGTTCTAATTAAGCTAGAGGTTTCAAATTTTGCATACAGGTATAACTTTAATGACAATACAGTATTGTATAATTAGTTTTATCCTAAATTCTCTCAAAACTAGAATTGTTGATTTTTAGTCTTATGCAACTTTTTGACATTTCAAACTGTCAGATATTGTCCATTGATTTTACATTGCAGTTTTTAGTTTCAATAGTTATGTTTGATTAGGATAAATTTACCGATTACAATATAAGATAAGAAAATTATTTCTTTAATTTTATTCATATTACCTAATTCTAATCAGACCAAAAAGTATAAAATAAATTAAAGTCAAAAAAATACTTTTTTTAAAAAAAGCTTTTATTTAAAAATGGGCTAAAAAGTATAAAATAACTTTTGAGTGAAGTTTGAAGCAATATGCAACATAATTTACAAACGCTTGAGGCAATTAATTAATTTTGGTTACTACTGAAAAGCAAAGTATCTATACTTACATCTAAAACAGAAATAATTACTGATTACGCTTCAAGCTTTTATAAATTATGTTGCATATTGCTTCAAACTTCACTCAAAAGTTTTTTTTATATTTTTTAGCCCATTTTTAAGTAAAAGCATTTTTTAAAAGAAAAATTTTTTAATTTAATTTATTTAAGGTTATGTTCATAGTGCAATCACCAAAATATTTTTGCAGGCTTCTCACTAATTATTATTTGTTCCAAAAAATTTGCAAATTTATAGTTGATATGAAATACATGATCTACACAATATTTAACATTTATTCTATTTTTTCTTTTTTGATAGGTATCATATGTCTTTCAATAGTAAAAAATAAAAAACTGAATAAGTAGGTACTTGTAGTAATTTATTGAAAGTGATTTTGTAACTTCGTAATCGTTCTTAACACATGTGCTTTATTTATTGTGAGCAATCTAAAGCCGAGTCTATATATAACGAACGAACGCGAACGAATGCGAACAGACGTAAACGAATGGTAGCGAAAAAACATAAACGAACAAATGTGGGCGTAGTCACGAAAGCGAACAGACACGAACGAACAGTTTCGAACACTCACGAATGTTTTCCATTTGTTGTCGGTACATCAAAGAAAAAGACTCGTTCGTGTTTGTTTGTGTCTGTCAGATGTGGACGATTAAAAATTATTCGAACAATAAATTAAGACAGTTTAAAATAAATTCAGTTAACAATATTTAAAATTGATAAGATTTGAAATTTTATTTCGATGTTTTGGAATGTTTTAGATAATTTTTTAGGGAATCTTTGGAGAGAAAATTTGATTAACAGAAGTCGCAATGTGTAATAACACTGAAGTCTTTCTTTAACAGGAATTGCTTTCCGATAATAAGTGTATATTTTGTTTAGATATTTTTGGTCCAACTATTTCAGTTAACTTTTCGAAATCTGATAGTGACGATCTTATAAAATTTCCAAAAAATTAGGAATTTTCACAAATTAAATTAGTTAGTAAATTAGAGGTATTATAACGAGTTTTGTTTTTATGAAACAAAACCATCTACCAACATCTTTTTGATTTGTTGGTTTTTAAAGATCACATGATAAAATTGGTGTCATAATGTGGGCGATATTAGTAGACCATAAAACTCCTTTTCATTTCAAAATTTATTAAACTTATTTAAAAAATTATCGTGCAGCCGGAACATAAACGAACATCAACGAATTGACGTTAATTGTTCATTCGCGTTCGTTTGTGTTTGTTTTTGTTTGTTCATGTTGGTTCATATTGGTTCACGTTCGTTCACGTTTGTTCGCATTCGTTCGCGTTCGTTCGTTATATGTAGACCCGGCTTAACTAATTATACATATATGTATATGTATATATATTGGTATGTATTAATTTATGCACTTATGCCGTGAAGCTTTTCAACTTCCCAGATGTGGCTTACTTGTTCAACATAGATTACATTTGGAATTTATGTGCAACTGCAATTCAAACAACTCAGTAGGGAATAAAGTTATTAACACAATACAAAACAACGTTGCTGGTATGCTGATAGACATGATTTCCATAGTGAATACTTCGAGTACTTGTGCCAATGTATGAATTTTTTCTTGTATATTTATAACTTATCTATCTTGTAGTAGAGTGCATACATATTCAAATGTGTGATTTAGTATAGATAATTTATTTATTTGAAATAATATTGCGCCTTTTGCACGCCACGATACTAAACAGTAAATAATAAACTGAAATTACGAATCAATTTATGATTAACTACCGCAGTACCGCTCACTTTGGAACTTCAGACACACTACTATGTTAGTAAGTGAACTCTAGCAAAATTAGTATAATATTGAAATAGTGAAAGATAATAGTGTAATTTTCTCATAACTATTTTTGAATTTTACAAAAGAAAAAGAAACTATATAAAGGTAAGTTAATTTCTGTGACGGCCCAAAAACCGAAAATCTATACATATAATAAAACTGCAACGAGACCATTTCTGTACATGGAATATCTTCTGTAAATTGTACCGTTACTGTAAATAGTTATCGATGTAGATATCCGAACCGCGATTTTTGAAATTTTTGTCTGTCTGTCTGTCATTTCACGCATCACGTAAAAACTACTGGACGGAATTTAATGAAATTTGGTGTGATGATAAATTATTACCTGTGTCAACATCTAATTGTAAGATAATTTTTACTCCGGAAAAATGTCTCATTCCCACGGGAAGATAGAAAAATCATTTTGAGCATGTGCACACATCACGCGAAAACTGCTGAACGGATTTTTATGAAATTTGGTCTGATGTTAACTTATTACCTGGATCAGCATGTAAGATACTTTTTATTAGGGTAAAATGTCTCCTTACCTTGGAAAAATATAAAAACCATCTTGAAAATGTGCATGCATTACGCAAAAATTATTGTTCTATGCAAGTTCTGTATAATTATTAATTTATATACTTCTCATTGATTTTATAAAAACGCATCACGCGAACGACGTCGCGGGTACAGCTACTCATGAATATGTTTGTAATATTAAGAGATTTGAGCGTTACTTTGTGATACTCCATATTTGTAAATAATAAACAAATACTTTAATTTGCAAAATGCCTCTTTTATTTTTGAAACTGTGACAATATTGTTTCGAACCGTTAGTTCATTTTCAAACAGAATAAAAATTATATTCGATACATGCCCTTATATACTAATTTTATCTACCTATATACTTATGAAGCGGAGTGGTATATGCTGTAGAAGTGGAAGGGGCGGGGGTAGTGAGAGAATCCGAAAAAACAAGAAAAACAAGATTACATTACATGCGACAAATGCAAGCAAACACGTGACAAAAGATTGAAATTCACAAACAAACAATATTACAGAAAGATACAATTTTAAAGGTTTAATTAAATTATAATATTGAAAATAAAGTTGAACTGTACATATCGGTGTAGTCATTTAAAAGGTTATCGGAGTTATTTTTAATTATTTCTATTGCTTCTAGGATTGTTAACTTCTGTCCTTTGTTTGCCTCGTGTAGCGCGGTAATTTCCCGTTCTGATGTGTGTCCGGTGTCAATTAAATGCCTCGCAAAAGCAGAGTCAGATTTCTTATTCTTATAGGATCTGAAATGCTCTTCTCTCCGGGTTTCAAAGTTTCTGCCAGTTTGACCGATGTAAAAACTATTACAGTCTTGGCAGTTTAATTTGTAGATACCCGATTTTTTAAATTTATCAATTTTTGTTTTATTGTTACATATTAAGTTTCCTAGATTAAAGCCTGATTTAAATGCTATATTTATGTTTGATTTTTCTAGAATTTTTTTAATTTTATCCGATATATTACCAAAATATGTTATAGTTTAAAAGTTAGTCTTTAGTTCTGGTTTAACGGACGGGTAAATTTCTTTTAAAATTTGTTTAAATTCTTTCTTAGCTATTAATTTATCGATTAAGTTTGAATTATATCCGTTATTATTCGCTATTATTTTTATATTATTTATTTCTTTTTCAAAATTTTCTTCCGATAAAAGTATATTAAACGCTCGGTGGGTCATGGAATTATAGACTGCGATTTTATGTTGATATGGACTTATTGAATCATTTGGAATTGTAATGCCAGAGTACGATGGTTTTCTATATATGTTGAAATCAAGCGTATTGTTAATTTTGGTTATAGTTAAATCTAAAAAGTTTATGCTCTTATCTTTTTCGGCCTCTAAGTCAAATTGGGTTTAACGAATTTATTGACTCTACAAATTTTTCTAGTTGGCGGGTCGATCCATTGAAGCCTATAATTATATCGTCCACGTATCTATACCAAAATTTTACATGTTGTATGGTTAGTGTGTTGTTCATTATCACTTCCTCTAAATTCGAAATATAAATTTCGGCCAACAGAGGGCTCAAAGGTGATCCCATTGAAAGGCCACTCGTCTGTCGGAAGAATTTATTGCCGAACTCAAACTAGTTTTGTTTTAAAATTGTATTAAAGGTGTTTATTAACTCGGATTGTTTTACTGGATTTTTTATCTTATTGCTTATTATTTCACTAATTAAGTTTAGACATTCCTTGGTAGAAATGTTGGTGAACATACTACGCACGTTCAGGGACGCCAATTTGTACCGACCGGGAAAAGGAGTATTATTTAACTGATTTACAAGTTGGAAGGGATTTTTAATGCTGTGTTCGGAGGTGAACTGGGTTTAGGTTTTAAAAGGGAGTCTAGGTGTTGTGATAATTTATGTGATGGACATCCAATGTGGGAAACTACTAGTCTGATTGGGTTATCGGGTTTGTGCGTTTTTACCAATCCATATAATCTAGGGGCTCTAGGGTTCAATTCCACCAAGAAATGTCTATCCCTATCAGTAAAGATGCTTTTATTATTATTAATTAATTTTTTAATTTCTTCGTTATATTTGTTAGTAGGGTCTGTTTTTAGACGTATCATTTTTTCGTGGTTTCTATTATTGCATTAGATAATCTACCCATGCTTGACTACTTTAAAATACTCAGTGTCACATCTTAAGCAATTTAAGAAAGAGTGTCTTTTTTTTAAAATTATTATTGCAATTTTTTATGTCATCCGGATCTCTTGGTTACTAGTCAAACGCCTTACCACTTAGGCCGCCGACCGCTTGTTCGAGTGCCACTCCAATCTGATAATCAATCAAACACAACCTCCCTTTAATGCGAGACGCAGTTTATATTTTTAATTTCAAATGTTATCGAGTGCCTCTGAAACATTATTAATGTATGGCGGACTTTTGTCCGTAATTAAACATACACCAACATTCATATGTTCACTTAATGTCCCTCAACTTAATTGTTAAGGCGCTTAGCTAGCAACCAAGAGGTCCGGGTTCGAGTCCCAGCCAATCCAATTTGATAATTATTCAAACAATATGTGAATTTTAATTAACATAATGAATTGGTAATTTTGCCAAAGTACATCGAGTATTCAAATATCAACTAAACCTGGACATTAAGTGAAAATATGAATATTGGTGTATGTTTACATACGGACAAAAGTCCGTCATACATTAATAATGTTTCCTAGGCACTTGATAACATTTGAAATTAAAAATATAAACTGCGTCTCGTATTAAAGGGAGGTTGTGTTTGATTGATTATCAGATTGGAGTGGCACTCGAACAAGCGGTCCGCGGTCTAATTGGTAAGGCGCTTGGTTAGCAACCAACAGATCCGGGTTCGAGTCGCAGCCGATCCAATTTGATAATTATTCAAACACTATGTGAATTTTAATTAACTTTTAGTATGAAAAATACAGTGGCGACGCGTGAAATTATTCCCTGGGGAGACACAGTCTTTTTTACCATATTTAAATAAACTTATTTTGTATCTATTTTTATTTCGATCACTAATCAGCTTTATTAAAGCTTTTTTACTGTAACAAGACATTCTGACTCAGGATTCCGACTGTAAAACAAAAATATAGAAATTTTTGATTAGCCATTTGTAATTGCTGCACCAAGAGCACAAGATATTGAAATTCTTTTGTTTTGTGATTAGCCTGAATTAAACATATGTCTTCAAAAAATTAAAAATTTTAAAACAACTCTAGTTTTAAACTTAGCTGTTTAGTATATGGTAATATTTAAATATATTTTAATGTAAGGTAGTATCCATTTAAAATATTAAGACATCAGAATTAGACTAACAATAAGTAATAAAAAAAGGAAAACAAATTAAAACTTTATAAGTTAAAAAAAAAAATTAAACAGAGAGTGGAGAAAAGCAAATTAAAAATAAATACACATTTTAATTAAAGTTACAAAAAATAAATAACAAAATCTAAAATTAATTGATAAATTTAATATTAAAAAATTGAATTGAACCAAAGGACAATAATCAATTACCACAAGATCAAAAATATTCGAATTTCATCTAATTATAGAACACACTGTTAGTACGTGTACGTATCGTCGAATTAATATGTTTAGACAATTACCTAATAAATAAACTCAACCCTTCAGAGTGACGTCATATGAATTTTACACCAATAATTGAATACAAAATTATTAACACTCCTTAAAAAATTTCTTCTCTATTCAATATTACGAGTTAGAAAAAGATAATATAAGAATTTAATCCAACCTAATTAAACCAAAACAATTGAAGTATGAATGATAATTATATGAATTATTTACTAAGAGGCGACTTACGTTGTTACCTATTTTTAATTACACTCCAGAAGAAGACGTAATTATAATGAGTTGTCTGCCAAAAGTTGCTCTTAATAAATGACATACGCATCTAGGTATTGGTATAAATAATGTATCTTAAAAGTACACTGTTAAAATATTTTCAATTTCTTTTTTGTACTACTGTATTTATTTACAATGATATAATCAACTTTATTTATTATCTTTATTTTAAATAAGATTTTGTAAGTCAAAGTGTCAATTTTGAGGATGAATCATTAGTTATTTTAACGGAAGTAATTCCCTAAAAATGTCTAGAATTGTGTTGCAGGCCCAACAAGAGTGGTAGTCGGGGTTGCAGCATCGGAAAAGGACTTTTGCTTTATGAGCGGGCTCATAGCTATCGGTAGGGAGCCCGGGAGAATATAAAAGGAGCTTTTTTTGCTCGTCCACGGCCTTGATTGTGAGCGTGACTTTGTGGAAATTCAGCTCATAATAGCAAATAAATTACTTTGCGAAAATTTTACTTTATTAATATAAATTATTAGTGTACTTTCGTCTCATGTAATCATTTTCTTCCATAGTGCTCGGAACAACTGCATGAGTTAAAAAGGCGCTTACCTAGTGTGGACTCAAATGCACTCAGTAGAATTTCATAAAATAATTTTGTTTTATTCAAAAATCTTTCCTTCACACTTCACACAGGCTTAGGACTGCCAGTTCAATTAAATACTATCAAAATCAAATTTTATTAGTACTTAATATTACCGCGTGTTTAAAAGATTTCAAGACGGACAGATAGACAAAATTAAATTAATGCTAACTAGCTGCGACCCGCGGTGTCACTCGCATAAAATTATCTGAATTATAGGTAAAATTTATAGGTCAATTCAATCAAATATTCCAAAATTCTGTGCAAAATCAATTATTTATAGCACTTGACCCTGCTCGCCCAATGACTATCACAACTATGCACAACTATCTTGGTATTTTATTAGCATGGGTAATTTCCGCACCGTAAGAACTTAGTATGGGTACCTATACCAGCAGTTTTAGAATTGTTTCTATTTTAGGCCCTTCATGGCACGAAAGCCCCGGAAAATCATTTTAGCGTCACTTTCATCTTTCGCAGATCTTGGCACAATACAAAATTTTATACAGTAATGGATCTATACTGTGGTGAATTTAGTTCAGTAAATAAAAATACTTAATTATATAATTTAAAAATTTAATTGAGCAATTAGAATAAAATTTCAACATATTTAAGGAACAAAGTTACAATTTTCTACTGAAAAGTATTTTGAAATAGCTATTACTTACTCAATTAAGTTATGATGTTAATAAGTGTGCTATGACTAATTTTAATATTATAATAATTATATTATTCAGTTTTTTTTGTCCACAGGCTTTTTGATGTTATAAAATGATGTTTAGAAAAATGTTATACTTTTATTTTAATATCTAATATTATGTGAAATTTCTATAAAGTATCCAGATAATTTACAATGATGACACAAACCATGTCGGTGCATATCATAAACGGTCCTCATAATGTCATTTTTTACAACTGAATCGCAGTCGGTAGTTTTGGGACACATTCTTTTTTTGCGTTCCTTAGGATCAGCTGGTTTTTTCGCCACTTGAACTGCTCTTGCAATTGAAGATATACTTAAATCTAATGCTGAAGCTACTCTCTAAAACCGCGCAATATTGTATTTAATTAAAATGTTAAAATTAATCATGAGTGTTACTTAATAAATTAATATATTTGCAAAAATTTTATATTTACCTTTTGTACGGCAGTTAAAGGAATCAAAGGACCACCATTTTGCAATTCTAAAGTAAAATAGTTTATCAATTTTAAAATCACGGAATTCATTTCCTCATAAATGACTTTAGATTTCGGCATTTTCGAAAACGAGATAATATTCGCTAGATAGCAATCACTAGATAACAAAACTGTTCAACAAAAATTTGAACAGTGTACTTGATATATTCTTCTTGTTAGCGTAAACAATCACACCAATGGAAGAATTCAAATGTTTCGAAGCATAGTACAGTAAGGCTCACACAAATAGTTTAAAATTATAACTGTTTAATTGCAAATAAATTAACCAAATGTTTCAATCGTAGTTAAACTTTTTTTTATCAATAACAGCTTATATTTGTTTTCTGACCCACAGCCCGCTATTGCCAGGGATACAAATAATTTTGACTACATAAAGGTTAATTATTAAACATGATAGGTACATTTAAAGCACCTAATTTTCGCCAGGTTACTATATTTATTTTTAAGTTTAAAAAAAATTAATAAAATTTAATAAAATATAACAAAATGGAATTTTGAGATAATCTTTCTATAATACTAAAACTTGACTTCGCTTGGTATAAAATTGTTTGGAAATTTATATCTATATTTTATGTTTTTGAAAATATCTTTTCGTATTAGAGGTATACATTTCCAATACAAATGTAACTCCCCATGCAGGTGATTTTAGTGGATCGTATCATCATTCTAGAATTTGAATTAACCCATTTCTTTAAACTTTAAATAATTTATTTAGCTATCTTCTACTAAAAGTATTCATTCAAAAAATTCACCATCATAAAACATTATTAAAGTTAAAAAAGACAAAATATTAATTGGCGAACCGGATTAAAAACAGCAGGTGGGTCAGATCTGGCCCGTCGACCGTAGTTTTCTGACGTCTGACGGGTTAGCAAATTAATGTGCTATTAGAGCTTCTACTAACAAAAATGAACAGCAATTAAAAAAAAGTCTGAAATTTAATTTCGTAAATAACGGTTAATGTGACCGTAATTCTTTAAGGACATAAAGTTTAATTACTATATATTTATAATAGTATTATAGTAATCCATACATTAAAACCCAGATATTAAAAGCCCACAAACTTAAATATGGCATGTTCATATTATTCTAGTGGTTTTGACAAAGAGACTAATTATTTATAAATTTTATAATACGCGAAAGGTTAAACTTATGGTTAAACAGATGCGTATGAATAATAAGACCAATAAAACCCGCAAAATATTAAATTTATATCCAAAAAACCTTTAAAATTACTTTTATAATAACTTTTATAATAACTTTTATATATGTTACAAAATTTTATTTTTGAAATGAGTCATTTTCAGTTCTTATAAATAAGATTATATTTAAAATGCAGTGCATTACTAATCTATATACACAATACACATATCATAAAATTGTAACGAGACCGTATCTGTACATGGAATGTTTTTGGAAAATTGTAGGTACTGATACTGTAGATAGTTAGCGATTTAGATACCAATATATTATATATACTATACTAAACATATAATATATATTTCTCACTGATTTTATACCAACGCTTCACGCAAACGACATCCCGAGTACAGCTAGTAATAATTTTTCAATACCTTGTTTTGATGTAATGTTCTTATTTTAAAATTATTTATTTTTTGAGCTTGTTATACTTTTTCATTTGAGCCGGTAGTGTACTGCTAATACTGCTAAATATATTTTCAATTTTTATTTTATTATTTTATTCAAATGTTTTAATGAACTTCCAAATAAAAAATTCAGCTACTACTGCCACTGTCATGGGAAGACTTGAGCATGGGACTATAATAGAAATTTATTTTCAGGTCACCAGAAAATGATGCCGATTCGCTAAAATTTGTAAATATATATATATATATATATATATATATATATATATATATATATATATATATATATATATATATACATATATATATATATATATATATATATATATATATATATATATATATATATATATATACATATATATATATATATATATATATATATATATATATATATATATATATATATATATATATATATAGGTGTTTCATTAATAATTGGAAATATTTAAATTGAGGATTCCTGGACTCAGAATATGAAGATTCAACCCCAATCACTTAGATAAAATTGCTCTTTACTAAGCTACGAGTGTTTTATTTAAAAATTTAATAACTATTTTTTCCCAGTACTTTAAAACTATTTGACGTACATATCTCTATCATACTTGGCAGGATGTGTAGGTACCGTAAACCATACTAAACTATGTTAAATAAGATTTTCTAACTACTGTCACAAATAAGGTTAACTCCTCCTATATTCTACGCCACTGGCGGAATTGTCATTTCAGCACAATTATTCGATTCATTAATACTTTCTGTATAAACAACATATCAACATTTTATTAATGTTTTAAATACAATTTGTATAGAACATCGACTGGCAATTGAGCTTTTTCATAAATACAAAATAAGAATACCTATACAGTATCACGTAAGGCCGGACATACACGTTACGGTATACCTGCGCAGATAAACCTGTGCAGGTAAACTGTACAGGCAACGAGCTCACACACGTTACAGTATACCGGAGAGGTATACCTGTACAGGTAAACTGCACAGATTTTACTCATGATTACTCATGACGCTTACTATGAAAGCGTATAAACAATTGAAATCAAACCTGTGTAGGTGTTGTTTGACTCACATACACGCTGCGGTATACATACCTGCGCAGGTAGAAAATACTGATTTTCAATTACCGCTGCAGTTTACCTGTACAGGTATACCTCTCCGGTATACCGTAACGTGTATGCCGGGCCTAACAATTGTAGCTTAATGATTTAACAATTCTCTGTCAAGAAGTGATACAAATTGTCTGCTTTATCTGTGTTACAAATATATGCTTGCATAATATCTTAATATTTATCATTTTACTGAAACTTGACGGATATTGGGTCAGTGACGGTTACTGGTGCTCTTACCTTATATATATGTATATATATATATATATATATATATATATATATATATATATATATATATATATATATATATATATATATATAAAAGGTTTGCGAATCGGTATGATTTTCGGTTTCTGGTGAAAAATTTCAAGCATAGTCCTGAGGTCAAGTTTCATGACAGTTGTTGTAACAGCTAAGTTTTCCTTTCGGAAATTCGTTAAAATAGTTGAATTGCCTTAAATAAACTAATTCTAAAACTACTTAGAAGTACACTACTAGGTCAAGTGAAAAAGTACGCTAAACTCAAATTTTAAGCATTTTTAAAATAAAATGTGAGTGAGTTGTTGTTGATAAAAAAAAATTTAGATAAGATTGGAAAGTTTGGTTGATTTGTTTGTGATTAAATAGCTATAATTCATAACTATTTGATCCACTTGCACAGTAAAATTTAATTAATAGTTTACCATTACGTTGAGCCTTACTGTCCAATATTCAAAATAATTGAAAATCTTATTAAGAGCAACTTTTGGCAGACAACTCATTATAATTACGTCTTCTTCTGGAGTGTTATTAAAAATAGGTAACGACGTAAGTCACATCTTTATATTGTAAGTTATTTATATTGTTATCATTCATATTTCAAATGTTTTTTTTTTTTTTTAAATTAGGTTGGATTAAATTATTATATTATCTTTTTCTAATTCGTAATGTTGAATCGAGACGGAATTTTTGAAGGAGTATTAAAAATTTTGTATTCAATTATTGGATTAAAATCCATATGACGTGACTCTGAAGGGTTGTGCTAATTTATTACGTCATTGTCTAAATATAAAAATTCAACTGTATATAGTATGACATATGTATAGATATTAGTACCGAAGCATTCTGTACATCACTACTCCACTAGTAAAGCTACAGTATGCAGCTGTAGTCTATACTGGTACGTACTGAAAACACATATGTATGTATCAAAAGACGAAACATGAATTGTCTACCTTGAATATTTGTTTCAGTTTTTTTATTATTATTCAAAAAATACTGAATATATTTTAATGATTTTTGTACTGTTACGAAGATTACTACATTTTACATATAAATAAAAAAATTTTTTTGCAAAATCTTTCTTAGTTTTTGAGTAATAATGGTGTAAAAATATGCTCATTTAAGAAGATTTGTACACATGTATGATGTAGATTGTGTCATTGTGTGTGTGGATGTATAAAATGGAATGTTTGTTACCATTTGTTACGCATACACACAAAGCCAAGGGAAACAAATCTGAAAATGTCTACGTATGTATTATGTATTCATTCTGTCTAACCACATATTATAAGCTCATATTTATCATATTATCTGTATACGTACACAATATTATAGTGTCTAAACGTATGCATGTACTATGTATACTGGATAAACGTATATGTAAGTATACGTTTTGTTTGGAAATGTAAATGTATGAAAATGGACAATATTATTGTATAAAATCCATAATTATTTTAAATTTTATAAAAAATCTTGAATATTGTGAAGGTTAATTTTTTGGGGAGACACTGTCTCCCTTGTCTACTCTCACGCGTCGCCACTGGAGAAATATACTTTTGTAACTTTTTTTTAAAATACTTAAGCACTAGATAAAATTTATGAAAACAAAACGAGGTAGGTATTTAGCAATCATTTAGTCTATAATTATTTTAATAAAATATTCAAGATTTTTCTGTAAATAAGCGCTACATTGCCGTCTTAATTTTCTTCACTAAACACAACATTCTTTACATTTATATATATACATATATATATTATAAAAAAAAAAATGTTTGCAGCGCACTGGGCGTATTTGTTAAACTTCTTCTCATCATTTTCACATCGAATGAATGGGACTTGGTCGCTCGATACGGCTACTACTTCTATATCTTCTATATAAATTTGTTTGCTTACGAAGAAAATAAAGCAAAAGTAATATGAAGTGCAACCAAGTTCATAAAACTAGGTCACAATTAATTTAAATAGTATGCTCTTGACCTAAAAATGATCATAATGTAGACATTTGGTTTTAAATTCTTACAAAATAAATAAAAGACTGCTGATAAGACTGCTTAGCACTTTATTTATTTTTATTTTTAGCGAATTTCGAAAACTCGAAATTCAGCTATTACGGCCGCTCTCATGACGCAATCTGAGGTCGAGACTATAACAGAAATATGTTTGGAGGTCCCTAGAATACAAAACTGATATTCACTAAAATTTATATATTATTATTTTTGAATTTAGTCCCACACCGTTGGACAAGTTCGTTAGCCAGCCATGTCGGATGCCTGGAACATGGATTTTTTGGTCATTTTTCGTGAAAAAAATTAGTTTTTTGCCAAAATTGTCTCAAGTTAAAAAATTTTTGCCACATTTATTTACACTACGAGAAAGAGGAGGAATAATCACTTAGAAGGGTGAAAAATCACAGAAAAACGGATTTTTATAAACGAAAATTCGCTATGTTATGCAGGATGCTGCGACAGAGGTATTATTTTGTTTAAAAATATTCCCTCCGAACCGAAATTATAGCCACCTATATCAAGTGATCATTTGACAATTTTTCAGGACGCCATATATTTGCTCACTTAAAAATGTCTTAAAATGAAATAGTTTTCAATAATAACTAAGAAAAAGTATAAAAGATAATTTTTATGATATTGTTAACTTCCCATAGGAAGTTATTGTAATGAGTCCGATTTTACGAATCGCTAATTTTGACATATCTCCACGTTTCAAGGGCACTAGAATCCGAATCCATCGTTTTTAGCGTGATGTCTGTGCGTGCGTTCGTTAGTTAGTTCGTTCGTTCGTTCGTTCGGTCGTGGAATTTTTTTCGTCTCGGATATCTCGAGAACAAATGGTGATATCAACTCCGGACTAATTTCATTAGATACGTAATCAAAAAATGAAGACCGGATAAAGTTTTCAGCAAATTCGGATTAGCGGTTTGTTTTTTGTGGTAAAAAACAGAATTAACTTTATTAATATAACATAGATTATATGGATTTTTTACCATAACATTATTATATAATGGCCTAAGAACCTTCCTTGATGTTAAAACGCCAGTATATTATTATAAAATTAAAAAAAAAAAAAAGAACGATATAAGAAACTGTTTTTGAAAAATATTTTGTCTCGCATATCTTGAGAACAAATGATGTTATCATTTGTTTGATAAGGGTGGAGTCCCCACCCTTAGGTACAAAAGGCGAAGCCCCCGGTATGGTGCAAGGGGTAAAGCCTCTATCGGGGGCCCAGGGGAGAAGTTGCCCGAAATGGAAGAAGAATTATTTATGTACAGTAGTCTCTAGTCTTTGAGAGTATGGGTAGACCTGTCCCTCAAATTTTTTTTTTTTTGAAAATTTCAAAATAAAGTGATGTTTTATAGTAGAGTTACAAATAATTGTTTTTATTAATTTGTAGAATCTGGTAAATAGACATGGTAATAAATACTCGCTTTGAAAAAATCAAACTCAATATTTACAAAAATACCCCTATCGCAGCATCTGCATAACATAGCGAATTTCCAAATATTGGGTACTGACGGATCTCACCTAAGACCTGTGCCCACTTCAAATAGTTTAGCTTTCCAACAGTGAAACGATTTTCAAAATCAGTTGAGTAGTTAATTTTTCGCGCGTTTGGGTCGTCAGGACCCTAGCGGATCTCATGTCAGATAGTATAGTATATATCCATCTAAAATAGTTTAACTTTTTGATGGTGAAAAAATTTTCAAAATCACTTGGTTAGTTCATTTTTATATCCATCTAAAATAGTTTAGATTTCTAAGGGTAAAAGAATTTTCAAAATCGGCTGGGTAATTTATTTTTGGTATTTTTGGGACCCTAGAACCCGAGCGGACTTTGTACAGCATAGCTGCTATTCATCTAAAATAATTTAGTTCTCTAGCAGTGAGAAGATTTTCAGAATCGGTTCGGTAGCTTATTTCTGGCGTTTTCGGATCTGCAAGATTCCGATGAACCTCATTAAAAAATCAGCTAGACCGTATATTCTGGACGAACCTTATGTAATATAACATATAGACATAGACATAGATTGCGTTATGTAAGGTCCGACAGAGTCCATGGAATCCAAAAGTGTCGAAAATAAAATAATTACCGTTTTAGATATAGGCACAGGTTGTGTTATTTAAGATGTACAAGTGTCCTGCGAACGCGGCAAAGAAGACTACACAACGGGTTTTGAAAATATTTTTACTGTTGGAAAATATATATATATATATATATATATATATATATATATATATATATATATATATATATATATATATATATGTATATATATATATATATATAATCTGTACCTACCTAAAATAGTTTACCTCCGTAATAGTGAATTTTGTTTAGTTCTCTTACAGTGGAAACATTTTCAAAATCGGTCGGTTATTTTATTTTTGACACTTTTAGGTCCCATGGAACCTGGCGGACTTATATAACGTAATCTATATCTATCTAAATTTGTTTAGCTCTCTAACAGTACCGCCTCTGGGCAAGTGTCTGTCATGCCTAGGTAGTAATTCGGCACTGATTATGTTCCAGAAATTGACGAATATAAATTATATTGTCAAATAAAAATTAATACTTTTCTTGAAAATGAATTGCTTGTTGGAAAAAAATTTATAGAACGTGAATAATAGTAGAGATGATTCAATAAATTAATGCATCACGTTCAGTCAGTCAGTTTCATTTTATAACAAAAATATACAGATTTATTAATTTAATCCAATTTTCACTTAATCCAATTTATTTTGTATTTTATATGATTCCATGGGCTTTAAAAACAATTTGATTAAAATCATAATATAAAATTATTGGTTAACTATTATTTGGTTTTAACATAATTACTGTTTTATGCATCTTTTATTCATCATAATATACATAAGCATAACCATATGTAGATTCTAAAGTTTAGAGTAGGGGAGATCCTTGTACCTAGGGAGACTTTCGTTTAAAACTTCATGACTTGAGTAAAAATTTATGTAGGACTTCGAATATTGAAAATTCTCTAAGCACACAATGACATCTTAATAACATGAAACAATATATCACGATATTGTGTTTCATTTTTGTGAAAACTTGAATAATCGAGGATATTTGTCCCAAGACACAATCACAGCTTGCGCCTTGGGACATCAATCGTTGTACCTTGGAACCAGCTATGCAATACATTTTAAGCCCTGAAAGCAAAATATATATTTTATTGTTTGGTTTTACTTGCAATCATTTTTATTATAGAAAAAAAAGATAACCATTTTAATGGCATTTTTGACGTTTTCTTCATTGGACTTTAGCCGGATGACTTTGTTTCTATTTCGCACCATCTGGATAGCTAAAGACAAATATTGAAAACAAACTTACTTATTTACACCTTGGTAAAAAAGCAAAACCTCTGGAAAAAAACAATGCCTTGTACCTTGTGACCGTCTCAAGGTACAAATTTCAATTGCATACAATAAAGTATGGTTATATTTTTTAATTAGGGAAATCCAGTGTGATATACGTCAAAATAAATAGTTACGAATGTGTATAATAACTATTTGTATCTTCAGTCATTTACTCACCTCAAAATACCATGAGTAAAATGATGATTTATATGGATTACAAAAAAAAAAAAAAGAAAAAAAAAACGACAAAAATCTCAAAACCTTGCACATAGAAGAAACGAGTCAAAATGGCCGACTTCACTACGTGTGTTTTGAGTATTTGTGTCAAATACTCATTAAATGTCATTTTACAATACATTGGTTCTCAGATTATGGGCTTGTCCCAAGGTACAAGGTGTCCTGAGGTACAAGGATCTCCCTTATTTGGTAGGGTAGGCCGGGAGCGGTTGAAACATTTTTGACAAAATCGCTTTCAACAACTAGGCTTTTATCTTGGAGTATTAAATAATATGCTTTAACTGATCCTTGATTATCAGACTACAAACGCATAAGGTTATAATGGCATTATCTACATTACAAAAGTTACTGGAAAAAATTTTACAATACAAAACCAGGGAAAATATTTCAACTGACCCCATACTTGGGGCGGTTGTAACAGTGATTGGGATCGGTTGTAACAGTAGCAAAATAAAGAGAATATGTTGTTATATTTACACAAATCAAACCAACTGCGGGGAAAACGTTACAATTAGTAACGTTTATGTTGGTATTAGTAATAGTATTACTAATAGTAACGTTTATGTTGGTGTTAGTAATAGTTTATGTTGGTATTACTATTAGTAATGTTGTTATATATATTTATTTATTAAGTCAATATCACAAATTATAGTCACACATGGATATTACATAAGGTATGAAATAAACGTCTTACGATTATGAATCAGTCTCATTTATTATACCAAGCATTTATCTGAATGAAAACAAATAATAATCATCTGAAAACAAACAATATAGTCATGTGAATTAAAAATTATACAAAATATGTAAAACAAAAGTAATAATCTATCCATATTAAAAAAAAAAAAAAACAACAATGGTTAAGTAACGTAAAACAAGATATCTTAAAACGATTAAGTTAAATCAAATTTTTGCTACACTTTTCAGGTTTATAGTGCTCTGATAGCAGAAGTTTAAATAAAACTTCAGAACTAAATATAAAAGTAACAATTAAATAGTTTCTCTGTCAATAAACTAACTAACTTTTATAGAACAAAATTTAACACTTATAAACTTATTTAATGAAAAAAGTAACAAAATAGCTTTTCTGCAACAATTCAGATAAAAATAATAACCAAAATCTGTTAATAGTTAGTTAGATTCACAGTTACGACATAAATAAAGTGGATCACTAACTGTACAATCCTCAGGGGTCCACATTTGACAAACAGTACATTGCACCCAATCTTCTCCCGACCCACTAGAACCATAACTTTCGGTGCAGACCAAGTAGAAATACTCCTAATTTTAAGTATGATTTAACTTATTCGTTTTAGGATATCTTATTTTACGTTATTTGAGTTGTTGTTTTTAATATGGATAGATTAATATTATTTTTGTTTTACATATTTTGTATAATTTTTAATACCTTTTTTAAGTCTTCGTGTACTTGTAAAAAACTGAGATATATTATTTTACCCTCTAGATCTTTTCCTAACACGATTTTTTGGCATTTAGGAAACAAAACAAAAGCTTAAGCGGTTTGAAATACATAAGGGTTGGTTGAAACAGGGGCGGTTGACCTGTCGGATCCATCCAACGCTGTGAAAAATTTTGCAACCGTCCCCGGCATATATGTATTTTAAAAATTTTGTCGTTGTAACTTCTAAAATATGGATTGTAGATAAAAAAGAATTAATATAAGAAACAAAAAAACAACAATACAAATATTTATTTCCCCAAGAAAAAATACAATAAACCTTCTAGGACAAATACTGCGTTTTTCTTATCTTACATGGCTCTTTCTGTTGTTAATAGTTTCTAAATTATTAGCTTTGTTTCAACCGCCCCGTGTTTCAGTTGACCCCGGTCTACCCTAATTAGTTGTACATTGATGTATGCTGTGATTTTAGTAGGTATACATACAGTGAATTGAAAACATTTCATTGTACTGTCTATCGACTTTTGATAGTTAATTTATGGTTATTTGAAATAACGACAGAAAATACTAACTGCACTGCACTAACTTTTTTATAACTGAAGGATTCGAATTCATGAAGGAGCTTCCGTAGATTATGTAACCTGATCAGGAGGAAGGACATTATCTTAGCTACGTGAGGAGAGTGGGGGACGAATTAGATCTGACATACGTAACTTTATTTAGCACAGTCAAAGGAAACATGAATGTATATATTAAACATGAATAATCATGAATTATTTGTGACTTGCTTATGACAATTTGAAATTTTGAACTATCTCAAACAAATTATGTATGTATATGTTGCAGTCAAAACTCTTAATCGGTCAAAAGTACTTTTAACTGATAAAAACAGGCAAAAGTAGTTTCGACTACCTGAATTAGTAGAAAGTAGTTTTGACTGATATTTGTCAGTCAAAACTCTTAAAAAGTTAAGAAGCTTAAGAAAAAGAACAAAGTAAATCCTACAAAAAGTATTTAAACTAATTATTATTAGAGAAGTTAAATTCCGCACTGGTCAGAAAATTTACATAAGTATACATACTTAAGTGCAGTAAGTGCGGGAAATTGTCGATTGCCCACGAAAGCGAAGTTGAGCGCACGAACGTAGTGAGTTGCACATACTATATTTTATTACGAATTTTACATACTTTTTTATTATTATCACTATTTTTGATATTTTTATTACTTTTTAAAATAACATTTTTGAGTGCTCGTCTTTTTTTTCTGAATTAAATATTGTTTAAATTACTTTGTTGGTGGTCTCTATAGAAATAATTCTGAAATATTTATTAAATGAAAATCAAGAGGCGGTTTTGCAGGTTTTGATTAAATTTTGTGTGTTTTATTGTCAACTTGTGTGCGAAAAGTTTACTTTCCGCACGCAAAAAAGTATCTGGGGAGTGTACAGTGAGCAAACAGCTATTTTGCGTACAGAAATGTGTGCGCCAAGTTAGTACTTCTCCCGCATGAGTAATAAAAAATACTTTTTATAGGATTTGCTTTGTTATTTTTCTTAACCTTCTTAACTTTTTAAGAGTTTACATATATATACATATACTCTAAAATTTAAAAAAAACCCTATAACCTTAATCTAACTAGTTTTTATATCAAAGCCGAAATATATTGTTGAAACTAACTAACCTAACCTAACCTTAACCACCTAGTTTTTATGTCATCTACTATTTATTGTAGGTATATATATATATATATATATATATATATATATATATATATATATATATATATATATATATATATATATATATATATATATATAGGTAGTATACACATTAGTTAAGTATAATTTTATCAAAAAATAATTTTATTTTTTATTTTCAATGGCTTAGTGCGGAAAATACACATAGGATTATGATCATTTCGAAGGATTGGTTCGGAATTTACCTGCGATCTTATCTCAATCTCAATTATAGACTTCTTTTTTTACTTTTTACATTTTAACCAGTGAAAAGTGATTTTGATTGATGCTTTGGTATTTAAAAGTAGTTTTGACTTAAAGCGTCAGTCAAAATCCCTTTTAACCACTAATTTCTTTTAAAAATTACTATTAACCAATGATTTTTAAACCAAACTGCTTTTGAGCATCCTGTTTAGTCAAAACTACTTTTGCCTGTTTTTATCAGTTAAAAGTACTTTTGATCGGTTAAGAGTTTTGAATGCAACATATATAACATTTGGTTATACAGTTTTGACAGTTCACTTTTTATAGCAGAGACATTTTCTAGGAGGAAATATTTTGCTTAATTTTCAGTAGTGTAATTCTACAATGGAGCAAATGTGTAAAAAAGTGTTTTAGTTATTCATTTTCTAGTTTTTTGTTTTTATATACACCGCTGATGTAAAAAAAAAAAAGATTGTCTTCTGAATGTCTTTTGGATATAACAGGAAAAAGGATATGTTCTCCTGGCAGATAGGGTCAAGGCAAAAGCTACTTGCTGGTTACAAGTAGGGCGAGGCGTTCAAAGGATGACAAAATGGAATTACGTAGTTTATGGGCATTTTATGATTAGTAGTAATAGACTATAAAAATATTGGAATATTTACAATAAAATTAAGGACAATTTCTGTTGTTCCTCATTAAGATATAGAGGAAGTTGATAGGCATATAAATTAAGGTAATTGTTGATTCTTTGTTAGGTATGACTAACATGTTAAAACACAAATCTAATAATGTAGCAATAAAAAAAAATGCCGTAAAAAAGGTATTCTATCATAAAAATTACGGCGTTACGTATAAGTGCGTATACAACTATCCATACACAAGCTGCCCCTAATAAAAATGCCAGCATTGAGATCTCGTAAACGACGAAACATACAGTCCCGGTTAAATTAGATGAATTGTAGTATGTAGGAGCATTAAAGAAAAGCTCGTATACTATCTCTAAACATTTTAAATTCCATATAGTTTAGGAGCAATAACCTATGATTCCAAATTTCTCTCTTTTCCAATAACGTCTTATTAGTTTTTATATAATTATAGGAGTATTATTTTTATTTGTACATTCTTGTAGCACCTTTTTACGCAGAATATAAATATTTTCTTATAATTTTTCTGTGACTACCCGTTTTTGATGTATGGTTCTTTTTCCTTATGGAACGTGAAATAGATTTTGGCACAGTTAAATAAAATTTTTTCTCCCTTTTCTATCGACATATCACACGTTGTATTTGTCTTAAAAAATAACTTTAAAAATCTAAAAAAAATTTATTTTGAAAAATTTTTCCGAGGCTTAAGTCGAAAAATTAATAAATTACACAATACATATTTATTTAAGTGTAATCTTTAACATTATTCAATAATTTACCATAAAAAAATCGCGGAAAAGAGTTTTCTTATAATTAAATTTTTTTATAGCTACCCGTTTCCATGCTAAACCTCTTGAAATTTTGGCACAGTTAAATAGTTGCCCTCGGAAACTTACGAAAACTGTATTTTGAAATATTGCCGGTATAAAAATAAACAAATTACTCAGAAAAAAACTAATTAAATATGAGGCCTATTGTCATACAAAATTTTAATAATACTGTCATACAAAATTTGAGCCGATGTCTAATTGTTTACGAGCATTTTCCTTTTTTGAGGGCATAAAGCCGAATTTTTTTAGAGTAAATCCTCATATGACGTTAGAGTTTATACTTAACTAATTATTTATTACGTAATGTGTATATTTCTTCACATAGAAAACATTTTTCTAAATAGAGTTTTCTTAAGTATTCGAGATCATCTTTGAAGGTAGATACTGTACATGTGATAGATCGATAAAATATGGAGAAAAACATCTTTTAATTGTGCCAATATCTACTTCACGTTCCATAAGAAAAATAACAGTTTGGGGTTTTTCATTTTTTCAATTTACGGGTATTTATCATCTTTTCGGTTGAAAAAATGATATACCCGTCCGTAAGTTTATTTCTGTGGTCGGAGATGCTTAAGAATCCTCGGCTTTTAGCCTCGGATTCTCAAAGTTCATCCGACGCCGAGACCAGCTTTGAGCGATTTGAGATTTGTCATGATTTATGGCCGTTTTAAAGTTCAAACCTTCAATTTTCCGTGAATAACATGGTTATTTTTGACGTGTGTCTTTTGACTAAATGAACTGAATTTGACTTATTGCTAGTTAAACACGAAAATCTCATAAATAATTAAAACTCAATCGAAAGTTACAACGTAGCACAAAGTTTACTGTGACGTTCAAAACATTAATCTAATTATGTACGAGTATATGATTTTAACAGAATCGAAATATTTTTAGGCATACCTTGAAAACTACAGTAATACATATTATAAAAAAAAATCAATTCTAGAGGAGTTCTTTTTTTGTTGATAAGTTTATTTGAGTAATTTATAATCGTCAAAATTTAGGTGAACTTTTATCAAAAAAAAAAAATTTTTTGATTGTGGTACTATCTCGCTTTTCTAAAAATATTCAATAGATATTTGAATCAGATTAAATTTCTGTGGTCCTGTAATACCGTGATGTATATATTATTTTTTACAATTCCAGGTAATTTATAATTATAAAAATTAAGAAAAATAAAAATAAAATAAAATTTAAAAGATAATCAAACTGTATAAAATAACAATACATCAAGTAGACTTTGGATAAATCAATCAAATGAAACAATATAATATAACTGTTTGTCTTTATCTATAGGATTGAATTTGCTTATCGTTTTAAATTACCTAGCAAACGCTATTTAAGTTAAATCGCACTTGCTGATTGGCGATGTTCTACAAATTATGCTTGTTATTATTGGCTTAAAAGCAAGAGCAAAAATATTTTTAGAGCAAAGCAAGAGCAAAGAGCAAGTTGAACTCTTTTTTTACTTATTACTCACCGGGTATTAGCCAATGACTAACGAATAGTGTTGCGTATAAGGTCATGGGTTGTTATACTACATATATCGCGCGTACTCTTTCTATACCTCGTATATCAAAATCTGCATGTTTTAGGACACACAAAAAACATTAAATATTGTATATATATATATATATATATATATATATATATATATATATATATATATATATATATATATATATATATGTATATATATATATATATATATATATATATATATATATATATATCTATATATATATATATAATATTAATAGATTTGAGCGTTACTTTATGGTATTCCATATTTGTTTATCATTTATATATATATATATATATATATATATATATATATATATATATATATATATATACTTATCTATATATATTTATATATGTAGGTAGCCAACATCAAAGGGTGTAAATAGCATAAATCTTAAGTTTAAAATGATGAAAATACAGATTTAAATACGTTTTTTTTGTGTCTCCAAAAATTGGGACTTTTCAGATACGAGGTATAGAAAGAGTACGCGCGATATGGGTAATGGTTATGTAGGAAGTGTGCACGCGCTTGTATTACACGCGCGCGCACGCCCATGTAGTACAAGACTGTACACACTTCCAACATAACTATGACCTAAACACTTTCAGTATATTACAAAAATTGTATAAATAAAGCAGTCATATCTATTAGTGAGAATATTTTCTAATTCATCGTATGTATTCGAGGTTTGTAAAATAGATAACAGCTAATATTTCAGCAGAATTGTTTATCATCTTTAGCGTAGTAACTAAGAGACATTTTAAAAGATAAGGTAGTTTAAAAGAATAATTATTTTATTCTTTTTTAATCAATTACAATTATTAACGTCGACAGAAATATTTATACGAATGTTGTTTCGGCCCTGGAGTATCAGTTAAAATATTTTTGCACAATTAAAAGTAGTTAGCGCTTTTTAGTATTCACTATTCAGTAATATAAACTATAATCTTCATAAACTGATATACAGACTCAGTTAGACCTTTGCTAACTAGTTCTAACCAGTTATAAACAGTTTTGAATTTTTAATTTTAATTATATCTATTTATTATCAAAGTAGTCAAATATGTATTCAAAAAAAAGTGTACACCATTGCATGAAACAGTTTTCAGTATGCCTATATTGGATAGATTATTAACATTGACCTGTAAACTAGATTGTGAAGATGGCGATAACTTTTATATTATGAATAAAATTGGCAGAAATTTTTAAATATGATCAGCAAAACACTTTCCATCTTTCAGAAATAAGTAAACCCAACTCCACTTCTGTCAGATAGCTAATAGACACAGGACAGCATCCAGAAAGAAATATTACAGTTTTCGACAAAATAACACAATGGAAAGGGTTTATATATTATAACTTTGATCAGCTTTTAAACGATTATACTGATATTTGTGATTTCATTTTATTTTCCTCCTTATATATATTTCCATTTTACTTTTTATCTTATAATTTAATTCAGTTATAATTTTCTGTATACGATTCTACTTTCTTATTTTAGGGGAGAGCGGGGCTATCCCGTACACTTAAGGGAGAGCTGTTATGGCTCAGCTAATATGGAGTATAAAATTATAAGAAAATAAGCAATATATAATGAAAAAATTTTTTAAGCGACAGCCTGCATATAAATTATTAAGAACGAACTAAAAGAAGAAAATTGTTCTACATGTTTCAATCATTTAAATGACCATCTTCAGGAAAATCAATAATTCAGTTGTGAAAACAACTGAGAAAATAATATCAAAAGGACATAACCTCCAAATGTCAAATGAATGTCAAAATGACAGACGAAATTAAAAAGTTAAAAAATCAAAGAATCAAAAAATTAACGGACCCCATACTAAATAGGGAAAGTCAAAATCATGATAAAATATAAGAAGACGAGATGCGACCAAATACTTACCGTATCAGGAAACGTCAAGAATGTAAAATTCCAACGAAGTCGTAGAAAAAACCGGTATAGTCACAAAGAAATTATGTAACATCACAAAAAATTACGAAAATCATTAAAAATTAGAAAATAATATAAAAGTAAAACCCAGTAATTATTACACTTAAAACACTCAATATTAAGTTGAACATATTTTAGTAGAAAAATTAAATTGTTGAGGTTAGACAGGAAAATGAAAAATGATTATTAATTAATTATTAAAACAATTAAAAGACAGACGAAATTAAAAAGTTAAAAAATCAAAGAATCAAAAAATTAACGGACCCCATACTAAATAGGGAAAGTCAAAATCATGATAAAATATAAGAAGACGAGATGCGACCAAATACTTACCGTATCAGGAAACATCAAGAATATAAAATTCCAACGAAGTTGTAGGAAAAACCGGTATGTCACAAAGAAATTATGTAACATCACAAAAAATTTTCGAAAATCATTAAAAATTAGAAAATAAATTAAAAGTAAAACCCAGTAATTATTACACTTAAAACACTCAATATTAAGTTGAACATATTTTAGTAGAAAAATTAAATTGTTGAGGTTAGACAAGAAATTAAAAAGTGATTATTAATTAATTATTAAAACAATAGTTAAGTAGGATCATGTGTAGTGTTTGAAGTTTTGTTATTAAATGGCTGTTCAAATTGCTTAGATATTATTTTCATGAGAGAACGACGTTGATCATATGACAAAAGTTGCGCAGTCTCATTAAGAATTGATTGATTAGAATTATGATAGTGTGCAATATATAATTTTTCCAGCATGTCTAAGAGTGCCCCCTTTTTAGCAAAATGTAACGGTTCAAAATTATCAGCGATCACAAATTCGTGATCGGTTTCCAAAATGTGTTCAGCTATTGCAGAATAATTTTTTAAATTAGAAGCCTTAATTGCTGCTAAATGTTCAGAAAATCTAGTACAGAGACGTAGGCCAGACTGACCAACATAGAGGGCCCCACATTGACATTCGAATTTATAAACGCCTGATCTGTGTAAAGGATTAATAGTATCTTTGTTTTTAGTGAGAAGACTTGCGGTGGTATTACAAGAAGAAAAAGGCTCATGTTTGGTACTGGTGGACAGGAATGATTACAATACAAAAATACAAAATATATTAGATTCGACTAATTTCGTTTTATTAAATAATAATCCTACAGAACGTATAAAAACTAAAATCAAAAATTTTATTAAGTTATTTGATCTATCAAAGATTGTCAAAATCCCGATGAATCCCGTCACCCCCAAATTGTACGGCCTCCCCAAAATACATAAACCTGGTGGCAAATATAGACCGGTAGTATCACATTTTGATTCCTTGTTTTGTGGTTTGTCTCAATGGTTTCTTCAAAATATCTACAAATTCACTAATATTAATTTTAAATATTCTCTTAATAACACATCTGAACTTATTTCTTATCTAACAAAAATCGAATTACCTAAAAATTGTCTTCTACTCAGTTTCGATGTGGTCTATTTGTTCACCCAGTCCCGACCGATGAATTAAAATCTCTCCTCCGCGATTTTCTTACTACTAATTTCAACAACAACTCTGACGCCCCCAATATTGAAGCTATGTTGCAGCGCCTCAATCTTTTACTAGTCTATAACTATTTTTCTTTTGACAACAAAATTTATCAACAAGTCAATAGCTTAGCGATGGGCGCTTCTTGCTCACCGTTCATGGCCAATTTTTTCATGAATTATCTAGAGGGTTTAATTTTCGATTCAAATCACCCATGTTTAGAATATCTTGGTTTCTGGAGGCGTTATGTGGATGACGTACTTGTAGTTTGGACTGGTACTCGGGACCAGGCATTGCAATTTTTAAATTTCCTTAACAACCTGCATGACAGAATTAAATTTACTCTAGAATTTGCGGAAAATAACAAAATTAATTTTTTGGACATCACCGTGGAAAGAGACCATTATTCCAAACGATTTGAAATCTCTGTATTTCGTAAATCAACACATACAGATCACTGTATTCACCAACTTTCTACTCATCCTATTTCTCACAAATTAGCTTTTTTCAACTATTCTTTTAATAGATTATTTTCCTATCCGCTTAACACCATTAATTTTCTTCGTGAATTATCCATTATTATACATATAGGGCATGCTAACGGTTATGAAACCGATTTTATATTTAAAATTTTTTCTAAACATTTAAATAAGCATTTTGACACATCGCTGTTTCCGAATTTAACTAAATCTATAAAATCACCTAATTTGAGATATGCTTCTATTCCATATATATCCTCACAAGTGAACGGGTTCCGTAAATTTTTTCATGAAAATGGCACAAAACTAACTTTTTCTTCTTGTAATACCATCGCAAGTCTTCTCACTAAAAACAAAGATACTATTAATCCTTTACACAGATCAGGCGTTTATAAATTCGAATGTCAATGTGGGGCCCTTTACGTTGGTCAGTCGGGCCGACGTCTCTGTCCTAGATTTTCTGAACATTTAGCAGCAATTAAGGCTTCTAATTTAAAAAATTATTCTGCAATAGCTGAACATATTTTGGAAACGGATCACAAATTTGTGATCGATGATAATTTTGAACCGTTACATTTTGCAAAAAAGGGGGCACTCCTAGACATGCTGGAAAAATTATATATCGCTCACCATCATAATTTGAATCAATCAATTCTTAATGAGACTGCGCAACTTTTGTCTTATGATCAGTGCCGTTCTCTCATGAACACAATATCTATACAATTTGAACAGCCATTTAATTACAAAACTTCAAACACTACACATGATCCTACTTAACTATTGTTTTAATAATTAATTAATAATCACTTTTTAATTTCTTGTCTAACCTCAACAATTTAATTTTTCTACTAAAATATGTTCAACTTAATATTGAGTGTTTTAAGTGTAATAATTACTGGGTTTTACTTTTAATTTATTTTCTAATTTTTAATGATTTTCGAAAATTTTTTGTGATGTTACATAATTTCTTTGTGACATACCGGTTTTTCCTACAACTTCGTTGGAATTTTATATTCTTGATGTTTCCTGATACGGTAAGTATTTGGTCGCATCTCGTCTTCTTATATTTTATCATGATTTTGACTTTCCCTATTTAGTATGGGGTCCGTTAATTTTTTGATTCTTTGATTTTTTAACTTTTTAATTTCGTCTGTCATTTTGACATTCATTTGACATTTGGAGGTTATGTCCTTTTGATATTATTTTCTCGGTTGTTTTCACAACTGAATTATTGATTTTCCTGAAGATGGTCATTTAAATGACTGAAACATGTAGAACAATTTTCTTCTTTTAGTTCGTTCTTAATAATTTATATGCAGGCTGTCGCTTAAAAAATTTTTTCATTTCATTTTACCTGTAGTTGGATTCTAATAATTTAAGCAATATATAATTTGGACCATTGGCTATTGATTTCACACAAAGAAATTTGAATTATTCCATTGTTTACATATTTAAATTAAATTACGAAAAAAGTGTCTCTGTACGAAATAGCCCCGGAGGTCGGGGATATTCCGTACGGTAGGAGGGGCTATACCGTACAGTAAAAAAATCATGTTATAGTAAATATATAGGAAGTAAATAACAGTAATGCAATAAATTATTGTACAAAACATATTTTATTACTTATTGTCAACTCAACTAAGAAACATCATAACGTAACTTGTATTATCAGTATTAGTCTAGTCTAGAAGAGCCATTTTAGTGAAATTCTCATAAAGGGCACCAAAAATTATGATTTTGGTGTCATTCGATTCGTATTGACCTCTAGAAACTTTTTGAAAAAACTGAAAATGCGCTCATAAAAATTGCAATTGTTATAAACAAAAGAGTGAAAGAAAAAAAAGAGTGTTTTTGTTTTTTTGAAAAATCTCAAAAACTGTTAAAGATTTTGGAAATTAAAAAAAAGATCTGAAAAGAGCAGGAAATTTCACAAAAATAAGTCCCGACTCCCGAAACTGTATCTCCAATATTTATAATTTTAACAGAGCCCTAAAGTTATTGCCAAAATGGGGTGTTTGGCGTTCTCGCGCGACACGTCACTCAAACACGGTAAACAAAAAAAATTATTTTAATATATTAAATATCAATATTAAGGAATGAAAAAATTCACGTACCTTCGGAATAAGTTGATAAACAATAATCCGTGTAAAAAAAATTTTATATGTATTTTATCATTAGTTATGCTATTGTTAATTAACAAAATTTTTGAAACCGAAAGTTGACATAGAAACCTTAATAATTATTTAACTAAAAAGCTCAAATTTTTTTTGCTTTGTAGAATTGTTCTGAAGAGGTGAAAAAATAGATTCCCGTTGAAAAAATCAAAAATTTTTAATTTTCCACTTATTTATAAACAATCAATTGCATTGAAAAAAGGAGAAATGTTGATAAAGCATTTGTTTTTTTTGTTTTTTTAAATCTTAATTATTTCGTTTTTTTCTCATTGAGCGCTACCTGAAAATAATTTTTTTAAATTTTTTAATGCCATTATTTAAAAAATTGTTATAAACAAATGTATTGTTTTTGAGGCAATGAAAAAATTTTCTTTTTGATTCGAAGGACCAAAAAATATTATGATTTTTAAAAGAAAAGTCGTTTCTTAAGAAAAATTTTTTATTGCTCAAAAATGCATTTGTTAATAAACAATTTTTTTTTGAGAACGTAGAGAATATTGATTCTTAGCGGCAAATATATAATTAAAATAGAATCATATCTGAATTTAAAAAAAAAAAAACATTAACTACTTAATTAAAGCAAAATAAATAATAATAGTTCATCAACCCCTATTGTCTTTTGAAATGCGTATTTGTTAATTAATATGCATTCATTTACCACAGAACAAAATGTGCAAATCTATTTTATTAGCTTATTATTTCCAATAAATTTTTTAATTACATACTTATTAACTACATACATAATTAAAGATATAAATAGAAAAAAAACTGATTAATTATTTTGAGTTATAAGTATTAAATAAATTGTTCTTTATAGACGCTCATTTAATAAATTAATGCATTTTAATAAAACAGAATTAAACTATACCTACTTTGTATTATTAGGTTGTAGTTTGGCTTTTCCCAAGAAATACCCTTTTACTATAAACGGATGTACCTACAATTATACATATAGGAGCGGCTATGTCAAATAAATCCACTGTATTTAAAAATGGGCCAATTCGTATCGGTTTGCTCGCTAGCGGCTTGTTAGCACATATCGCTAAACGAGCACACTTAACTTCATATATTATGCAGTATACATTATTGCTAGTAAAGTATCTAGCCCATAAGAGGAATTGGTCGCAAACAAAGAGAGACAGACAATGCAAAAATAGTGTATATCTTCTGTTCTGCGCATGTCTAGAGGTTCATTTTAAAAGTATTGAACAAACTCATTCATCTTCTTAACATTTTAGCGAATTTCTAAAACTGGAAATTCAGCTATAATACAGCCGTTCTGATGACGCGTCTTGAACCCGAAATTATAATAGAAATAGGTTTTGAGGTCTCTAGAATACGAAGATGATGTTCACTCAAATTTATATACATACATATATATATATATATATATATATATATATATATATATATATATATATATATATATATATATATATATATATATATATATACTAGCTGCGACCCGCGGTTTCAGTCGCATAAAATTATCTGAATTATAGGTAGAATTTATAGGTCCATTCAATTATGTATTCCAAAATTCTGTGCAAAATCAATTATTCATAGCACTTGACCCTGCTCGTCCAATGACTCTAAAATAACTATCTTCATATTCTATTAGCGTGGCTAATTTCCGCACCGTAAGAACCTAGTATAGGTACCTATATCAGCAGTGTTAGAATTGTTTCTGTTTTTGGCCCTTCAAGGCACCAAGGCCATGGGAAACCATTTTAACTTCACTTTCATCTTTCACAGAGATCTCAACAGTACTTGAGTAAAAATTATCAAATTTCTTCAGCTTTTTTATTTGTGCCCCATTTGGTATAAGTGACTGACAATGTGAGCACACGTCAATTAAAATTTGATATTCTGAAATTTTGTGCAAAGTCAGTTCCTTATGTGCTTCGCTTCGCTCGCTCGACGACTCTAAAGTATTATTCATAGTTTCATATTTTCAAGTCATATTCATATTTTTATAGCATATCTAATTTTCATAAAATTTTATCAAAATCAGTCAACTTGTTTGATTAGAGTATAGAGTTGTTTAATTCAATAGCGCTGGAGGATTCATTCCAACTTCACCTTAATTTCAAATCAGATATTCTGAAATTCTTCGCTATATTCGTATTTCAATAGCATGTCTAATTTTCACACCTTGAGATCTTATCCTAGATATGGTTCATTTCAGTTAAATTTAACCATCCTTCGTCACTTTGAATTTAAATAATTTCCGTTTTCTTGGCTCTATCTCTTTTATTATTGCATTTATGTAAATTTTAAATTTCCGGTTTATTTTTAGAAAAGAATAGAAGATTGATTTGTTTTGAATATATAAGAATTATTTAATTTTTTAACGAAAACTCATGATCAATTGTATTTGAAATGAGGTATAGTTAATTATTCATACTGACAATTTTAAGAGGGCTCCGGAGAATATTTCTGAACTCACATTAATTTATTTCGGAATCTCAATAATATTTAAGAAAAATTTGGACAAGATCCGTCTGATCGTTTATTTGAAGGGTTTTTTGGGTCCGCAAAAGCCTACGGGGGAATTTCAGCCTCATGTTAATTTTTCTCAGAATCTCAGTACTGTTCGAGAAAAATTTGGTCAAGATCCGTCCAGCGATTTATGTTGGGCTACTTTGGAGAGCCAAAAATTTGATAGCAATACGTCCAGTCGTTTACTTTCGGCTTTCTTGGCGGTTGTAATGTCCTAAAGGAAAACTTTAACTTTGATGGTTTTTTCTTTTTTGATTCGTATACCAATTTTACCTATAGTCTTGTTTCATCATTTTTTTTAAACCTGCTACTCTTTTCTCGAAACTACTGAGGACAGATAAGTAAAGTCAATATTTCATTTTTAATATCAGGATGACCGCCGAGGCCGACTCGATGGAAGTTTCATCTGTATGGAATTTGCTGAGGACACTAAACTTGCCAATTGATAATAACTGTACAGTCCAGTTGTTTATTTCTTTATAGGATACAAATAGTATTTTGCACAGTAAATAAGTAATTTCATAGCAACTTCGTAGTAGTCGTAGGTAAAAATGTTATTAATAGTATCTATAGAAATATTTATTAATACTTACAAAAATTCGAAAATTATTTTTTTCCAAGTACTAAGCAACTATAACTAATTTACACGATTTTTTTAATAAATTCATAGATTACTGTATACAGTAATGAAAAATTGATATTTTACGGTTTTTCGTAAATTTCTACGGTTAGACAAAAACTTTTACAACACCTTTTCTTAGCAAGCGCCTACGACCTAATAGGGACCTACATGCCAACGTTTATATATATATATATATATATATATATATATATATATATATATATATATATATATATATATATATATATATATATATATATATATATATGCGTGTGTGTGTGTGTATCGCCACAATAACTTTCGAACGGAACGTTTAATGTTTATGAAATTTGGTGTGCGAACTGGAATCCGGATTGAATCGGCTAAGTTCATTAGCCAGATGCGTCGGATGCCCCGAAGTAGGTTTTCTTGCCATTTTTTGTCGATGAAATGAGCTTTTTGTCAGAGGTAAACAATTTTCAAATTTTTTTTACATATTTTTTTTTTCAAATTTAGTATTCGAAAAATGAGAAAAAATTACGTACAGTGAGTTTTTGAACCACTACTTTACGTAAACTAATTTCAAATAAAAATTAAGAAATTTGTTAAAAAATTTCCAAAGGGATATTTGTTGTCTTCTTTTGTTATACGGACAAACTATCTCCATTTTAATTTTTAAAATCAGTAATAAAACTGATCTAATACATCAATTAAAAACATAAATAAAGAAAAAAAATTTTTTACCCAAGTTTATTTTTTTAATTTTTTTTAATGTTCCACAACGCAGGAACTACAAAAGGGAAGGACTGAGTTTTCGTCGTTTTCCTACCAGTGTCAAACTTAAAAAAACATTGGGAAACTATTCTTAAAATGAAAACGTCATCAGTGTTTATGTTTGTTTGCTCAGAACATTTTGAAGTGTCAGCATTACATTCTACTTCATGTGGATAACTTAATACTCCACAACTTGGTGTAGCTAAACCCAGATGTTTTATTTTACTGAAATTTCGTTCTTTAACACCAACACACATTAACATTCCACTTTTAAAATATTGTTCACAACTCGCGAAAAGGTCTCGTAGTGTTTTTTACTCTTTCATAAATGTCCAACAAAGAAGTCATCACAAATTTTTTATAAAGCAATGAAATAAAATTATCCATATGTCATATAGTACTTCCACAAACGCTCACCAGGAAAATTTTATCATCGCCAATACTTGTTCGATAAATCTGCTTCCATCATGTATATGCATGCGTGTATGTATTTTATTCATACTATATTAACACAAATGAATGAAAAAAAGTTTGTTGATTTTTTGTTAAAACAAATATTATTTTATTATTCCAAATAAATGATTATTTTATTAGAGAACTTCTACTAGTGCTAGAAACTAGAAATTTAATCTTGTTGAAGTGTTAATCTTAACCTGAAAGATTTTTGAAGAGTGTCCTTCTTATGCAATTTTAATAAAGAATAAGAAATAATAAAGAAACCTACACACAAAATGTTAACTTTAAATAACTCCAAAACGTTTTCAACGTTAACTGTCGGGTCTAGGGAACCGCATTTCTTTTATAAAATATTATGATATTAGAAAAATATTATAGTATTTACAGTAAAATTGAATAAATTTTACAATCGGTGTTATTATATGTAAATACAATTTTCCTTACACGAAAAATAAAAAAATAAAAATTAGCCACAAATTTTAAGTTTTCATGTATGTCGTGGATCAAATATTTCGGGTAATAATCTAGGAGTCATAAAATTCAATAATCATCTTCCATTTTATTTTTCCAAAAATTCTGATCAAATTTTTTTTTTAAATAAGAGACCCTTTGTGGTTTGTCGTCCATAGCACAAATAAACAAAAATTTCTTTCAGTTATTTCCAACTGTCCCATCACCTGATAATGATAATTGTGATTTTTATAATTAAGCCAAACATAATAATAATTTTAAGACCTTCTTGGACGTGTAACCCATGTAATTATATATTTTAATCAATTATATTTATATTGAGAATCCTAGCAAAAATTAACATAAATTCATTTTTTCATTAAAAATGGTAAATATGTCCCTATAGTAAATATTACAAATATTATAATAATGAACTCACTACCATCTGTTAAAACTAAACTTTATTTGAAATATTCAAACCGATTTTGGCATTTTTTAAGGTTTTTAATTTTTTTTTAAGTTAGTTTTAATGTAAATGGTTTTTAAATCACCATCCGAAAAAGAGAAGGTAATTTACGCAACTTTTTAAAAAAGAATCAGATTTTTTAAGTAAATACTAAAACTTCAGTTTTGTTTCTACTATTTCAAAAATGGTGATGTTTAGAGCAATTTTTTGTAATTAAAATGATTTAATTTTAAAAATCAATGACCATCCGAAAAATTACAGACTTGTTTCTGAGATTTTTAGTTGAACACTCTTACGTAAGCATAGACTATGTTATGTGAGGTTAGACGGAGTGTTGGTAGCCCAAGTTTGCCAAAAATTAACTACCTAATCGATTCTGTAATTTTTTTTTTGTAACCTTTGGAAATTCGCTATGTTATGCACAATGCTGCGACAGGGGTATTATTGTTTGGATTTTTAACTCACGGATGGCAATCTTGTTTATCCAAATAAATAAATAAATTTATTACTTAGGAAATAAAATTTACTTTGTAATTTATACTCGTACTTGATAACTCGTACAACCTAAGTGACTAAAATAGAGGCATTTTTGAAACTGCCAGCAAACGTGGACAATGCAAATAGGTACACTAAATAAAAAGATAGGGTGATATCGTCTGCACTCTAATGTTTGCGACCAATAATGAAAATTGGTAGCAGTATTGTATATTACATATATATACTTATTTCAATACTAAGGGTAATTTATATGTAATTTTTGTAGCGATACGTAGCAAGCTGCTAGCGAGCAGGGGCAATACGAACTGGCCCATTAAACGAAAGTAACGGCACCCCCTGTTGCAGTATCCTGCATAGCTTAGTAAATCTTCAAGGAATTACATTTATGGAAAAAAATTTCAAAATACGTACTATATGACTTAAGGGAGGAGTTCACGCCAGAAACGGGCTAATAAACTAATTTTTTTCGAATCTGGTTTTTTGTTTTTATTTCGTTCTGTGGTTCTTTACAAACACGGTGATATATAAAACATGGCCAAAAGTTTTTTTTTTTTTTTTCAAGTAGAAAAATAGTTATTTGTGAGCCGCTGCACCGCCAAGTTGCTGCTCCTTTGCAGATAACGCTCGCCCCCCTTCCTCGCGGTTTGATCAGTAATATTCAGTTTTGATATGTACACGAGTCATAGTATGTACTGAGATAATGTTCTTTTATTTGTATGCCTTTGTAGACGTTTTAATAAACAGTGAGTAAACCGCTTCTTTTGTTATTATTTTTGTTTTTACCGTTTCCCGAAACTTGTGTTTTTCCCGACAAAGAAAATCATATCTCAAGTTCTAGAAAAGATAGAGACTTAATTTTTTTTTATTTTGTTCATAAACATAGTGCGCATAAAGTGGAGTATGCTTTTTCCATTTAAACAATTGTAACTATTTTTAAACATTTTTTTTTAATAAAAAATTGGGTTTTATAATTTTTAGAACTTTGGGATTACAATTTTATAGTTAATTTTTAAAATTACCTGAAACCCATACTCAGCTTTATGGACAGGTCCTTTAGGAATAAAATAATGAAAAAATATTTAAAAAATATTCATTACGTTTTGAGATATGACGTTCCTTGTAAACGCTTAAAAACTTGTGAAAAAGGGCCCCCTCCCCCTACAGGGAAGAGTAATGAATGTTTCAAAAAGAAAATTTTCAATTTGAAACCATCCCTAATTTGAACAAAATTTCAACAAGCAAAATAATCATAAATAAAAAAGTTGCTTTTTTATTTGAACTCCTCCCTTAAAACAACTAATAATAATAATGTTTGGAACTCGGATTTTTAGAATTTTATCTAAATGCAAGCGCCCCACACGTCATCTTCATAAATGCACTAAAGCTTCGAAATAAGAAAAGGCAATTGCGTATGTACTAAGGTGATAGGGTGTAATTTGTTCAACTCTTATTGTCTTTTTTTTTTTTGGTGAATTTTGATTAACTTTTACCCGATGCTTTGGAATGTGATTATGATGTGGAAATCATGCTATTTGTTCTAACATAACAGTTAAAGTTCGTATGACATGTTTATGAAACAGCACGATAATATCGAAAAGAAAAGTTAACAGAAATTTTAAAAGGTACTTATAGATTTCAAAAATTTTCATCTTTGGTAACTATAGAAAATGAATCATTAAGTCTTTAAAAATGTTTATCATTTAAAGTTACTCCCGATTGAAATGCATCATCAAAGCGTATTTTTCACTTCTGTATATTTGTTACGTTACGCAAAAATTGTATAATATAAAGCTACTTTATGTCAACACTGTCTGTTAATTTAATCTAAGTATCTTCAATAGTTTTGAAGAAAAAAATTTTAAAGTTAAAGGTTGTTACCCGCATATCTCTGACAATATAGGGGGTAGAGGTCTAATACCTATATTTTCGAACATTACTTGCCATAAGCAACATTCTTGAAAAGGAGTACCCGAAATCACATGTGCTTACCCGGCGAGAACCTTTAAAAATTAGCTGTAACATGGGTCGCAAAAATCTTAAATCTAACACTGAGAGTAACTGTTAAAAGTGTTCTATGATTTTATTACCATTCTTTGAAATTTTAACAATGACGATAAAATAAAAACTATGTATAGTCTAGTCTAGAAGAGCCATTTTAGAGAAATTCTCATAGAGGGCTCCAAAAATTATGAATTTGATGTCATTCGATTCGTATTGAACTCTAGAAACTTTTTGAAAAAGTTGAAAATGCGCTCATAAAAATTGCAATTGTTATAAACAAAAGAGTGAAAAAAAAGAATGTTTTTGTTTTTTTGAAATACTTCAAAAACTATTAAAGATTTTTGAAACTAAAAAAAAGATCTGAAAAGAGCAGGAAATTTCACAAAAATAAGTCCCGAGTCCCGAAACTGTATGTCCAATATTTATAATTTTAACACAGCTCTAAAGTTATTGCTAAAATGGGGTGTTTAGCGTTCTCGCGCGCCGCGTCATTCAAACACGGTAAACAAAAAAAATTATTTAAATTTATTAAATATCAATATTAAGGAATGAAAAAATTCACGTACCTTCGGAATAAGTTGATAAACAATAGTCCGTGCAAAAAAAATTTTTATATGTGTTTTTCCATTAGTTATGCTATTGTTAATTAACAAAATTTTTGAAACCGACAGTTGACATAGAAACCTTAATAATTATTTAACTAAAAAGCTCAAATTTTTTTTGCTTCGTAGAATTGTTCTGAAGAGGTGAAAAAATAGATTTTCGTTGAAAAAATCAAAAATTTTTAATTTTCCACTTATTTATAAACAATCAATTGCATTGAAAAATGAGAAATGTTGATAAAGCATTCGTTTTTTTTTTTGTTTTTTTAAATCTTAATTATTTCGTCTTTTTCTCATTGAGCGCCGCTTGAAAATAATTTTTTTAAATTTTTTAATGCTATTATTTAAAAAATTGTTATAAACAAATACATTGTTTTTGAGGCAATGGAAAAATTTTTTTTGATTCCAAAGACCAAAAAATATTATGATTTTTAAAAGAAAAATCGTTTCTTAAAAAAATTTTTTTATTGCTCAAAAATGCATTTGTTAATAAACAATTTTTTTGTGTCATTTATTATTAATATTAAAGAACCGTCGAAATATAAGAGACACGTATTTTTTTTTTATCGGCGGAAAAACGTTTTGAAAGAGTGAAATCGCCCTTCAAAAATTGGGGTAAAAATTTAATTTTTGAAATATTTCGAGAACAGTAAGAGATAGAGCAAAAGTTTAAATTGGAAATATTGCTCTTTTTTAAAGAACTATCTATTGATATGCAATCTGTTCGAACTACATCAACACGGGTGATTGGAGGTTAAAATTTGGGGGTTAATTTTGCAAAAAGGGGGTGAAAATTAAACAAAATAAAAATTTTGTTTACAGATTTGAAATCTACGTCAAAAAAAAAAATAATTGACCTGTTTTCGGTCAATTTCTCTACTTGGGTAGTTCAAGAAGCTCTTCTTGATGGAAAATAGTTTAAGACAACTATAATAACGTAGAAATGAAATTTTCGATTTCAAAATTCAGTTTGAGCAACATTGGAGTGGGGGTGAGTCACCCTCTTAAATTACATGCTAGTTTACTAACACTCATTTTTCATATTATTACACAGACAGTGAGTAATAATGTCACAATAAGTGGTTCTGAAGTTGGACTAAGTTTTATTAGGTTTCCATTCATTTTGAAAATATCGTTATTTTCGGTATCAATAATTTTCGATAACGAAAACTATAACATCCATTAAAAAACAAACCTTATAAAAACCTTACATACGATAGTCCAACTTCAAAACCACTTATTGTGACATTATTACCCACTGTCAGTGTGTTAATAGTAAAAATGAGTGTTAGTAAACCAGTATGTAATTTAAGAGGATGGCTCACCCCCTCTCTAGTGTATCTCAAACTGAATTTTGAAATCAAAAATTTCATTTCTACGTTATTCTAATTGTCTTAAACTCTTTTCCATCAAGAAGAACTTCTTGATCTACCTAAGTAGTACGACTATTCGACACAGTCAGCCCCTAGTTAACTACCCCTAGACTTAATATTAAGACATTGAGCGAAAACAGGTCAATTAGATTTTTTGACGTAGATTTCAAATCTGTAAACAAAATTTTTGTATTGTTTAATTTTCATCCCCTTTTTGCAAAATTAACTCCCAAATTGTAACCCCCAACCACCCCTGTTAATGTAAATTGAACAAATTGCATATCAATAGATAGCTCTTTAAAAAAGAGCAATATCCCCAATTTAAACTTTTGCTCTATCTCTTACTGTTTTCGTGATATTTGAAAAATTAAATTTTTACCCCAATTTTTGAAGGGCGATTTCACCTCTTCAAACCGTTTTTCCGCCGATAAAAAAATACATGTCTCTTAGATTTCAACGTCGAATAACATATTTCAGCGGCATTGAAATCGGAGGCGGACTCCTGGGCACCTTTCCTTGCTAGATGCCAATGGGAAGTTGACAGTGTGGGTAGACCTGTCCCCCAAGTTTTTTTAAATATGTAATTAGTCTCGTTCTTTGGTCTAATTACAAGACACAATCAGGAGAATAGCTAACAGCTTCGACATTAAAAACATTTTAAGTAGGTCACATTAGAGCGATTCATTTGTCTAATGTGCGCCAATAATAACTTTCGTTTCTAAGTTTCTTTTCCTTGTATATACTACATTGAGTTGGTTACCTTTTTCACACATTGAGATTTAAATGAAAACTTTTGAATTTATTTAATAGTTGGCTGTTGTTTGGTTTACAATGGTTTAGGGAATGATTCATTGTGTAACAGTCACTTTGTTTTTTGTAATTCTAAATTTATAATTCGTCTATAGTAAAATAAATCGATGTAAATAGCTAAAAATTTGTTTGGTCAGATAGAGTAATGAACTGGGCTGAATCTTTATATTGTAAAATCGTTATTACGTCTCTTGTTAGAAAATATTTTTGGGAAACGGTTTACACTTATTTTTCATTTCAAGAGATATATAAGGAAAATTAAGAATTTAAAATTAAAATTTATAAAGCGGAACTTTGGTGTTTGTCCGGGTGTCATAGGTAATTTTCTATGAAATCACTCGAGGTGAAAATTTGAAACTTAGCGGAATTAGGGTGCGGTGACCCGATTATAAATGTCAAGTTGAATTTCGATTCTGGGGGTTAATTTTAGGGGATAACCTGAAAAGCGAAAACAAAATTTTTTCCCAAGAACATCGATTAAGGTATCAAATGAAAGCTTATTAAAGCACGAATTTAGTAATATAGGTATATACTTTGTTCTTTTTTTTTTTTTTGAAAAACATTTTAAAAATTGCTGTCTTTGATCCTTATCACCAGAAGAACTGCTCATAAAAATCTGAAAAAATTAACGAATATTAACAATGGGGGCGAAAATTATCGGGACTGAATTTCCTTAAACAACTTCTTTAGTATATAAAAAGAAAAGTTGATGACATATTTTGCTTTAATCAAGATGTTGTTAATCAATAATTGTATTAATATTAAGTGAAACGGGTATTTTGGTAATTGTTTTATATAAAGTGAGTTTTAGAAATTAAAGAAGTAAGAAAGAGCTGATAAATCTGTACGCGAAAAATATATTACAATCACTCTATTATGGCCGCAAGCTAAAAAGAACTTTTTTATTTACATCTGCATTTATCTTTGTCTATCATATTAATAAACAGAAGTTTACTCACTCACTCATATAAAAACATAATTAGGGTGAATGCGGGAGAGACGCCGCACATTTTGAAAACACTTGATAATTCTTAAAGTATGCATTCAATTGATTTGAAATTTGGTACACATTAAATGTAAACATTGTTCTTTAAAATTATTTATAAATAATTTTAAATTTTAAGTCATAAAGGATTCATAATTAACATTTTTGTAGAGCCTGCAAAGCGGGAGAGATGCCGCACCTATGGGAGAGATGCCGCATCAAAGAAGGAGAGGCGCCGCATATTTCATATTAAAAATTTTGCATTTTATACACATCTCCATACATGATGCATGCCATATGTAACCATTTTCGGCACTTTATACATCTTAACCAGTCAATTTTCTTTTGTTTCTGAGTACTCTTCAAAACAGTCAATACACAGGCAATCATCATTATTTTCGTTATCTTCACCAATATGAGAGCTCTTTCTGATCCATTAATGGATCTTTTATATTTACGTGGCATAATTTACAGTCAAAAAAAAAAATATTTTACATGCGGCATCTCTCCTTTTTGTTGGGGTAGATGCCGCATGTTGCTATAGCAAGCATAGTGCGGAATTCTAACCTAAAATTTTATACAGTACTTTTAAAATATACCTAAATTAATAACAAAACTCATTTTCATTAAAACAATGAAATATACATTCTTAAATTCTAATGAATTAAATGCTTGATAAAATATTATGTTAAAAAACTTACCTTTCAATAATAAAAAGTTGGATAATTACTAAACTGATGGACTAATCATAAATATTACCATATACAGCTTAAATAAGTAACTTATTCTAAACATATAATCCATTAATAGCGCTATCTGTCAGTCAACGGACGAACTATGGCTACTGCGGCATCTCTCCCGACGCGGCGTCTCTCCCGCACTTACCCTACTTGGTTTGGTTGGTAACTATGGAAATAATACAATTTGTGTTCCCCCCACCTTAGTTTCTGGACGTCTTTTGAGCTTGCGGCCATAATACTTAAATATTATCTAATATTTATAAAATTTTGTAGGTATCCATAGAAATAAAAAAATTCAAGCTACGAAATTGACAATAATATTTAAAAAGTTTTCACTTATTATTACACGAGAGGTTTGTATTTTTTCGCATAAATTTGGGTTTGTCTAACGAAAATTTGTTGCCTAGCAATTTAACAAGAAGAACTGTCAACATACAAAAATGCGACAGGGAAACTGAAGCGTTTTTGGGTTGACAGTTCTTCGAGTTAAACTGCTTTTAGGCAAGAAATTTGAGTTGTAGAAAACAGAAATTTATTCAGAAAAAATATAAAACTCAAGTGTAATACGGTAAGACAATTTAACGAATATAATAAATTATTATAATTCATATTAGTAATTTATACATTGTTACCATGGTTCTGAAATCAGTTAAATTTACCAATACGAATTTTTGTTTGGTTTTTATCGTGTTCATCTACAATGAGATGACCAATGAAATGTTTTGTACCATTTTTTTTTTGCTGTAAAAATCTGTCCCAACTTTTTGTCCATGGTAAAACTGAAAAATATTAGAAGTATAATATAATAAAATTTTTATAGTAAATAGTACTGCTAATAATTATTATTGAAAGAAAGAAAGAAAAGGTGACCCTTACTACATTTACTTCATTCATTAAATTTCACTATTCATTTCTGGTAAACGTGAACAGAAAATGATAATTATACGATTGTTTTGAAATCGAAAATATGGTTTATTTATTTGAGGAATAAAATTTATTCATTAGGAAAAATATTTCTTCCACTTTTATATGCTATTTAATTAAATTCATAAAAGCAACTGATTGTACGGAACACTGTTAGTGCAAGTACAACTTGCACTTGACGACCTTTTTCTAATACTAGTCAATTAAAATGGTAGTCACACACCAATTATGAACGTTTAAGAAAAATTTAATCTAGAAAAAAATGCGAAACTAATCTAAGGTGATTCCAAAGACATTTCAAATATTCAAAATTTCCACCTGAAAAATGTTACGCATCATTTTGTGGATCATATCAAGTAACTTTGAAGGTCAATTCAATTCAAGTGGATACTTATATAGGGAATTCCCAGTCATTTTTGTTGATAAACAGAAAAATTTCCATGATAATCTTAAGAAGATAAATATAAAAATTTTAAGAAAAAAAGTCAATTCCAATTCCGATATTATTTGACGTAACACATATTTATTATGTATTTTTATACCATTAGTAGCAAAAAAATTTTTAGTTGTGACAAAAAAAAAATTAATTTAATAAGAATTTTTTAATGATTTAGAATATAATTACTCGTATATTAATAGCTATTTGTGTATTAAGAGTGCAAAGTGTTACATTGCCGCTCGATTGAGAATGTTGACTTTGACATGAGAATGCGTCATTCTCATGAGAGTGCTAATGTTACTTTGTGTTCAAATTATACACATCATTTTTTCTCAGAAATATTTGGAGGTGTACTTGAGAAATCGCTGTCACTATTGCATATTTCCATCATATATGTATATATGACATTTCACTTGATCACGATAAAAATAATATGAAGTTTAGTTTGTTTATTTGTTGCCATAGAAAATACAAACAATGCCTGCGCGATTTGAAATTGAATATATGTTAAGCGAATGACAAAGTACTACTTTTCGCTTTAATGTGAAAAATAACAGTCCTTAGCAAACACATAATTTGTGTACTCTTCACAGACCGCAAAAGGCTACTTTCTACTATTTTTTTTCTTAAAAATTTCATTTTGTTTGGAAAATCTCAAAAGCTACAGCAGGTTGGGTGGATTAATTGCATATATGACTAAAATACATATTTTTCATAAATATGTGACAGAAGGCCCAATTATATTGAGTGTGACCTAGACACATATACGAGCACAAGGTCAGTGTACATGCATGACACGTTTTTGTAGTAATTATTGGGTATTTTCCCGGGAAAATTCCCGAAACCTGAGTGAAAACGATTAATTACAATTAGCTGTACTATTTTACAAATGCGTTTTTTAATTAGATATACCTACATATACACCGGTCCCTCAATTTACGTGAATATCCGTTCCACAGGGACTCAATTTACGCGGATAAAAAATGGTCTAAATTAAATCCGTCATTATAAAAAAAGAAATACTGGAAATAAAAGCTACTGAAAATTTTAGACTCTTTTATAATACAAATGTTAACGAATATGTAGAAATTTACAATATGTTAAAATTTCAAAAATATCGTTATTTGCGATATCGATAATTTTCGATAACGAAAAGTAGGTTTTGACAGTTCCAATTTGTTCGGAATATCCACAACTTGCTTCGCTTAAGCCTTCAAAAATTTCGTTATTTTTGAGCTACGATGCACCGTTTACGAGATATTTACGATCAAAAGCTTACGTTTTCGAAATATATCGAAAATTAATTTGTTTGGAAATATTCTACTGCTGACCAGATTAATGGCAATAATGGAGCATAAATTAAGCCATTATAATCAATTTATAATAATTTGTCAGACATTAAGTAGTAAAAGTAATTAAACATATTTAACTGAAAATATTTTATTCTTCTTTTCTTCTTGATTTTTAAAAGCCTGGCTCAGGCATTTTATATTAGGATGTGGCTATTTATACATACAGTATGTATACGCAATTGGCTATTTATACATACAGTATGTATACGAAATTGGCTATTTATACATACAGTATGTATATGAAATATTTTGTTTAAACATGCAGTATGTATACGCAGTTGACTACTTATTCACAATTACCGTAATTTCTGATGTATACTGCGCACATTGAGCACCAAAAATATCGTCCAAATTTCGTGGCGCGCGTATTAAAATGGACTTTTCCACTGGTGACAGTAAAATAACTTATAATAACAAATTTATCGATTCTAATAATAACGAATTTCTCGCGTACCACCGATTGAATTTTGTATAATTTTTTTAGCTTAAGAACTGATTTTTGGGGGCGCGAACCGGAAGTTGCATATCTGAGGACTAAAAAGAGCTTTTCTTTATTATGGTAATAAAAAATAGAGGCAGATTCTTATAGAATTTGATAAGTGGAACAAAAAAGGAAGAACAAATTTTTTCGATATCCTGTTTAGTTTTCGAGATAATATGTGTTGTATTTCTAAAACTTACTATGAGATAATGGATTGCATATTACACACATACACATACACATATACGTAGTATCAATTTTTACGAATATAAACTCAGTTTTAAATATAATTTTTGGATGGTATATTTTGGTTTCTATTCATAGAAATTAGTAAAAAATGAACAGGGCATCACCAATGAAACCTCTTTCTTGGGCAAAGGGTAATTATTTATAAATGTGTCTCGGCGTGTAATCACTTCAAAATTATTTAATTACCCTTTTCTTGAAAATGAGGTTTCAGTGATGTCGTCCGGTCCATTTTTCACTTACTTCTATCAATACAAGCCGTAATATACCTACAATAATTGTCTATCCAATATAGTAAATTTGACACGTAATATCACGAAAACTAAGCAAAATATTGGAAAACTTCATTCTTTCTTTTTTGTGCTACTCACCAAGTTCCATAAGAATCGATCTTTATTTTTTGTTACTATGGTAACGGAAAACATCTTTTAGTAACCCTTAGGCTTGAAATTCGAAGGGTAGAAAAATACCTTTCCGGTCCGCGTCGCCAAAAATCCGCTTAGGGGATAACTTCTTAAGCCAAAAAGATTATGTAAAAAAATAATTCAGCTCAGTCGGAGGTATTCGGTTATTATAATTGTGTAGTTATTATAAAAATATTAATTGTACTAATAGCGCATTCAGTCAGTATGTATAAGTAGCCAACTACGTAATCAGTTTAGTTTAGTTAGATAACTACATACTGCAGGTTTAAATAGCCAATTCAGTATACACATATCGTCAGTTAAGTATTGGTTTGTACCAAGTCAACTTTTTAAATATTTTTTCTAGATAGTTGTTTTGTTAGTTTTGGACATTGAGGAAGCCGAACCCTCTATCAGAAATCCTTTTTTATGTCACCGAAGGATGACATCCTTCCTTCGGTGATATTATAACACAGGTCTGTTATCAAAAATTTGAGAGAGGTGGCAATCGGTAATAATAATAATAAAATATAAAAAATAATTAATGAGTTGCACATGCATGTACTAATAAATGCAAGAGGGGGATGTATTTTCACTGTGCTTAAAAAATAAAAATACCAGCCAAAAATCATAAATTAACACTTTCACCATTATATGTGAAAAATACATAAAGAAATGACTACAGCAATTTTGCGTTTTCATAAAAGAAAGCTATTTTTTTTTTTTACAAACAAATATATTGTGCTCTTGTTTATTTTTTGTTGCATATTATCTTTATGAATTGTACAGTCGCCTTGTACATTGTATCTTTTATCCTTCTAATATAGATCAATTGTATATATAATCTATCTCGCTTGTCATTATTATTAACATGCAGTCTATGCAACGTAATGAAAAAAAAATATTACTTATACATATCGATCGTGTTCCATTTAGAAATCCCAAACAACACTTACTAGTGCATTTGATGTTTCACAAAAAAAAACTACTTTTTTAAAAAATTTTATTGCAATACTAACATTTTAAATGCTTTTAAATGCAATTAAAAGGTTAGTCTAGCATAAAATTTAAAAAAATTAGTTTTTTGTAAAAAAACAAATGCATTGTGTTACACAGTGTCGTTGTGTGTCCTTAATGGAACACGGCCATAGTATAACTAGGCAAAGAAACACCGTATGTGCGGATAACTCGGATTACAGTAAAATGGGACACATTTTACTGTATATTAAAATTAACGTTTTGAAGAAATTTAATTAAATTGAAATATTTTTATTAAAAATTAATGCGAGAATGTAACAATACTTACCTAATTAAACAGAATTTCTACAGTGTAAAAAAAATGGATTTGCAGTCAAACTCTTCACGGGTTTGATGAAATACGTTTAAACAGAATTAATATCGGTTCGTTCAAAAACAAATTAATAATTAATAATATTCCATTTAAGGTTTTTAAGAAAGTGGAGGGGGGAAGGTTAGGTTATATATATATATATATATATATATATATATATATATATATATATATATATATATATATATATATATTCCTTTTGGGAACTGCCATTTTTTACTTTATTTTTAAAGTTTTAAATTTAAATTACGTGTAATTTATGACTCTTTGCGTGTTTACCGTGTTGACTTTACTTTACGGTTGTTTACTCTGTTTACATCTCTTTACAAGGTAAACGTAAACACCGACTGTTTACACGTAAACGCCTATCACTGGCTATATATGTGTACGCGAAATTGTGTGTGTTAGTGCGATGGATGGTTGTGTGTATGGGTGTCTTGCATACGCATATACATAACATGCATGTAGCACGCATCATGCACGTATACCGTGTCAACATGACGGCAACAATATGACAACAATTGAAACACACCCATTGGTAGCTACTAAGTGAATGACAACATAGTTCTGCAAAATGCACATAAATACCCATAAGTGATTGCAGAAAAGAGATAGTTGTATTCCTTCCAGTCACAGATGAGACAGATCAAGCCTACGTATAAAAAAGTGAAATCTTAAAGTTGCAGTAACTAGCAATTTACACCATTACTGTTTTAGTCTGTTACTGACTGCCGTGGTGTTCACGTCAAAATAAAAATCATGTTTTTTTAATCAACTCGTGAAATTTAAACAGAAAAAAAATATGAATTGTGTCTCTATTGAATAAAGAATTTCTCAAAATAAAGGGATATCTTTCTTAAAATAAATAAATTTATTTTTAATTGTTGACTGGTGGTAACTTACGGTAGCCATCATAGTATATAGTATGCGAACTGCATATGAAGGGCCAGGGAGAAAAAGGGGTTAAGTCACTGTAATCAATTTTTTCAGGAGATCAATAAAACTTAAAGAAACGTTATAAACATTGTGTTGTTTATTTGAGAAACAGCTGTAAGCCAAGTCAGCAACAGTACACAAAAGTTGTGGACTTGACTCCTTATTCCCTCTACGCGCTCGTTTGACCCCTTGTTCCCTCTACGCGCTCGACTTGACCCCTTGTTCCCTCTTTGCCTCTAGTTGCGAACGGGTTTTTTTAGGTGACTTGACCCGTTTTTCCAATAAATTGTTATAACACGTGATAATACTCTTGAAGAACTACAACAATAAATCAATAACTCATTTTTCAAAAAAATGTGACTTGCTCCCTTTTTCCCTTCGGCCCGTCATATATAATCATCAAAATATATTACTAACACATTGGTATATTCGTGTCCATACATCGTGTGTTGTGATTGTAAGGGTGCTGTATTACGTCACTCATTGATTACAGCGGGCACAATTTGGTAGACATTCTAGTTTGACCCCTTGCGTCTAGTGTTCTATGGTTTTTGAATGTTGATGTTAAATTGAATGTCAACCTAACCAAAAAGTTTAAATAATTTATTACAGTTTGTTAATGAAATTTTGTCGTTAGTGAAATTTAAATAGTTTAGTTTCTCAACAACGATGCTCCAAAAAAATCAAAATTACAAAATAATAATGACAGTGAATTTAAAAGTTTTTAAAAGTTCGGACATTATGAAAAAAAATACAAAATAATAATGACAGTGACTTTTAAGTTTTTAAAAGTTCGGACATTATGAAAAAAATAGCAAAAAAGTCAATTACATACGATATTATAAAGCAAAATTAATAACAAAATTCGTGTCACTCAAAATAAAGGAATATGTACTAAATGTGTTAGAAAATGAAATAAAGAAAATGTGTTATACATATCTTAAATTTTTAAAGAATAACAATAATTTTAACTTAAAAATATTAAGATTATAAATTTTATAAAAGTGTATAAACATATAAGTATATATTTTATAAAGTGTATATTTTATAAAAGTGTAATACTATGTTCAAATTGTGCGCGCCATCATCGCTTCTTTGTCATAGAGCAATATTGCCATATTTACTGCGGCTGATTACAATGTTCAATAACTTTAATATTAATATTACTTATATAAAGATTTTTATCTCAGAAACAAAGAACAAGACTGTTTTGAAACTTGGTGCAGGTATTCATAAACCTGTGATAATTGCTATGCATATTTTTTGTAAAACGAACATTTCTGACTGTCAAGATACAGCTTTTTATATAAATGTGTGTTAACCTATGTGAAAGTGTAACTTCCAAGATTTTTTACTCGCTAACTAAGAACAAGATCGACTTCAAAATTCGACAGGACATTCTTTATTATTTCAATAATAAATTGTCAAATTTTCAAGAAGTTATCATTAAAATTTTTTTGCCTCTTAAATTTCTTATCAACCTTAAAAACAGTGTGCAAAAATATGATATCGAAAATTATCTGTTTTTCGTTACTACATGTTTAATTTTCTTTTTTATTAGAACAAATATCTTTCTAGTGATTTTATTAAAGAAATGATTCCCATCGTCGGTCGAAGAATAGATTTTGTACAGCACTGGGTAGCGAATTTCTACCTAAAAACAATAAAACCTCATCCCAGTAGGGATGTCGTTTTTTAATCGATAAATCGAGAAATCGATTAATCGGAAGTATGGAAACCGATTTTTAATCGATTATTGATTTTGAGATCGATTCACACATCGGTTTTTATTTTATGGAAATCGCAAAACGATTTTTTTTTCAAAACATAAATTGCTTTTTTATTTTATTTATACGTTGCTATTTATTTATTAATTTATATTTATTATCGGTACCTATTACGATTATTAAATTTTAAGCATCAAACGCATCAAATGCATATAATCAGTTGTCTATGCATTTCAAATCAAATTGCTGACAACTGTACCATATTCAAAACAATAAAGTTTATGCGGGAAATTTAAAGCAAAAAAAAAAAAAACTTTCATATTTTTTACAACAATATTTTTTTTGGGATATATAAATTTCCATATAAATGTCCATCCTTCTATAAAGCTAGTCCACGCAATTTGGGAGAAGGTTGAAAAAATTCTTCGTGAAATTCATATTTTTTATTATCCCTTAATCTATAAAAAAAACTTTGTATGTTATTAAATAAAAACTTCTCAACATTTAGTACAATTTAGATAATATTTATACAATTATAGAGAAAGCAACGACAACTGCAAATGAGTCATTCTCATAAATGTATCTCTTAGACAGACTCGTAATATAGCTATCTCTCAGAAGATCTACTATCTAATATATTGAAAAAGGATAGTAGAAATTATATCTTTTATATGTGACAAAACTTTATTTTTGAAATGAGTCATTTTCTTTATATATATGAATTTGACTAAAGTGCCCTGTAAACGATCAAATTTGTTTGACAAATTTGTTTGTCAAACTTCACGTTTTCATCAAACAAGAGCTTAAACGATCAAACCAAAGCTCAAACAAATTTGACAAACTTGCCCGTAGTTTGTCACACTAGTGATCCCCATAAAATAATTTTGTTAGATTAAACTTGGCCAAACATAGAATAAATAATGAAAATTACGGAAAAAATGTTGCTCGTACAGAGATTTGCAAAAATTTTGTCATATTTGCTATTCATTTCGGGGCAATTTAATAGAGCTTGTTTGACAAACACAACAAACACCGCCGCTCACCTTCAAACTTGTTGGTCAAACACGTCAAACAAGTTGATCAATCAAGATTTTCATCAAACACGTCAAACACGTAGATTGTTTGACAAACGCGTCAGACAAAGCTGCATACTATCAAATAATTTGACAAACACGTAAAATTTGACAAACAATTTGATCGTTTACAGGGCACTTAACATTTTTATATCAAATGAAAACAAAAATTGTCAACTTTGTTGTGATGTTGTGGTTCATCTCTGTACCATAGAATAAAATTCTAAGAAAATGTTGGTAATTAAGTACGTACAGGCTTAATATTTTTCATCTTAAAAGACTTCGAAAGTTCATCTTTCTGAATTATACATAAATTTTTACTTAAAAATTACCGCAACTTTTGCAACAGCAAATTTGAATCGATTTCTTGGAATCGATTTTGAATACAATCGATAATTTAAGTATCGATTCTTTTGTTGGCAATTACGAATCGATTCAAAAATAGATTTTTTTTTTAAAAAACGGCATGCGTACACCCCAGTGTTGTCAGACAGTTTTTCCAAAAAACTGTAGGTGGCAGCTTTAAAAATTTGTCAAGTGCGTGTTTGACACACACTAAGTAATGTTCCTCACAATCAGTGGTCATAACTAAAACTTCGTAAAATATAACAGTCCGGACACATACGTTCACGATGTGACACATACGAACACGATCGTTCTGAAATCAAAAAATAGGTTATACTTTAGGAATAAAATTCATTTATTAGGAAAAATATTTTATCCACCTTCATATCTCGTTATAAAAAATTCCTAGAAACAACTGATTGTACGGAACACTGTTAGCGCAAGTACAACTTGCACTTGACTTGTTTTTTATTAAAGTTAATTATGTATATAATAAAAATTAGAAATAAATAAAGGTTTAAAAAATATTAACTACGATTTTTTTATTAGAAACACAAAATTACAAAGACAACGTATTTATTATATCATCGTTTTTTTATTAGATTGTATTTTCAGATACCTCGTTTGTAGTACTTTTCTAAAAATAATTTTTTTTTTCAATGTAACTAAATCAAATATCAATCACAAATATGCGTATAAGAGTAAAAATGTAAGATGAAATTTGAGTGTAGTGCATTTCAAACGCGCGCTCCTAAAATTTTGTTTTCTTCCGGACCGAGAGATGGCATGTAAACAGTGGTTTAGCACCGTTGTACAGAGATAGTTATCTTTAGTGTATTTGATCTGTGTGTAAAACGCTAAAACGTGTTTCACGTGTTTTAGGCTGTATACACAATCAATGAAATAAGATTTAAGATTTAAGAAATAAGATTTAAGGAGTATGCCATCTAGTGATGTTGAATGGAACTTTAACGTAACTGGTCATAGATATAAATATGTAGGTATTTTTTGACGTCAAAATTCATGATTTTTTTCACTTAGTGACAAAATAGTCATCACGAACGTTACTTTTTCATGAATTCTGATGTATAAAAATACCAAAATACATTTACTTATGAGCAGTTAAGTTAACAGTTTCATTCAACGTCACTAGATGGCATACTCCTTAAATCTTAAATCTTATTTCTTAAATCTTAAATCTTATTTCATTGATTGTGTATACAGCCTTATACGTCCTCCTTTGTTTTGTTGAAATGGCGGAAACGGACGAACTATGACGAAACGAATAGGTATAAAATGAGCGAAAAAACGGACACTGAGAGCCATCTTACGGTTGGGGAGAAAGTACAATGATGTGCAATATGGCCCTATTTTTGATAGGATTCTATATGTATATAATTTTTTCTGTGAATTATGTGGGCTTGTCGGTAAGTATGTAATTATCACAAATATGTAAAGATGGCTCTGTGTGTATTAAAATAAGTTATTAGACAAAGATAACAATTTTTAGAAGCTGTCCCATTATTAATAATTTTAAGAAAAAACAGCGAAAGAGTTTCAACTAGTTTTCCTCATTTTGATCCTAGGAACTCAAAGTCCTTGATTTACAGTTTGTACTTGATACGTATTTTTTATGTCACCGAAGGATGACATATTAATCTCGTTGCGTGATTATAGTGGGGAACCATATAATATAATAATTATAGAGTTGTACATGCATATATTGAATAAACGCAAGAGGACTGTATTCTCACTGTACTTAAAAAACAAGCCAAAAAATCATAAATTAACACTTTCACTGAGGTGACATTACTTAGTGCGTGTCAAAAACACGCACTTGACGAATTTTATTTAAAAATTGACTTGGTACAAACCAATACTCAGCTGACTATATGTATTAAACAGCCAATTTCATATACATACTATATATGTATAAATAGCCAACTTCGTATACATACTGTATGTATAAATAGCTAATTGCGTATACATACTGTATGTATAAATAGCCAATTGGTTATACATACTGTATGTATAAATAGTCACATCCTTTATATTATCATTAAAATAACTTTAATATTTTTGTTCGCTTCAATATGTTAGTAATATAAGACAGAAACAAATAGTCCGGACTTGGTTTATAAATTAAAATAAATTCCCACTTTTCGGGAATTTTCCCGGGAATTTACCCCGTTTTTACCCACTTTAGGAATTTTCCCGGGAAAATTCCGGGTAGAATAACATCTCTAGTAGTAATATTTTGTGAATTTGGTGCGAAGTAGCCATTTTACGTCATATTTTGGCGACGCTGGTTAGGCCGTATGAGATAGCTAATAGACTATTTCACTAATTTCAGAAATGTGCCGAGCTCTATTTATTGCTTTATTATAGACCTATAAAAAATACTTTTTCTTAGAAATATCTTGCTTCTTGAGAATTATAACCATAAAAACATTTAGATTTAAAATTAGCCGCCAAAATTGTATTAAATTTTTACCAGCTGTCAAATGAGGTGAATGACGTCACTGTACTTACACGAAGCAAAAGCTAAAAATTATGTGTCCTAAATATAATTGATTTTTAAAAATATGAGTAAAATACTTTACTACCAGTACTGCTTAGTGTAGTTTTTGTATTTAAAACTAGACGTATAAATCTTGGATGGCAGTTTACTTTTGTGACACAGAAAACCACTAAGATAGGATATTTTGAAAATCTATCCCTAATAGGCTCGAAAGAATCTCTAAGCGAAAGCTTTTAACAAATGTCAATAAAATGAATTTTACTGTACTTTCATGATAAACATGTATTAGATTTCACGATTTTTTACATGCAAATTTTAAACTTTCATTTTAAAAGTGAATAGTATAAAATTTTTCGTTATTTGATTTTTCTCTTTATTTATGCTTCAAATTCTATAACTCTGTCGAATTTCATCAACCTAAGATTATTATAAGTGCATTATATTTTTGATCATAAGTGAAAAAGTCAGTCTATCACTCACAAGGAAAGGACAAAAAGTCGAAAATTCAAAAAAATCTGAAACTTTGTCAGTATGTAGAGAGTGGCTACCCAATAACATAAAAAATATCAGTTGCTGCTAAAAAACGTTTTTAAGGGGTGAAACACCCCCTCAAAGCTGGAACTCAAAAATTTAAAAATCGATGAAATTTTGTTATAGGTACCTTAAAAAGTTCTAGTAACAAATATAACATTATTTTTTGCATTTACACATTTTCAAGGGTTGAAACCACCCATCAACTGTGTACTTAAAAATTTAAAAATTGATGATATTTTGTTCATATATACTATACAGAGCTCTAATAATAATTATAACAATATTTTTTGCATCTACAAACTTGTAGGGGTTGAAACCACCGTTTCATATGTGTACTTAAAAATTTATAAATTTATGATATTTTGTTTTTTAATCTTAATACAAAATTCTAATAATAAATATAACATTATTTTTTGCGTTCACACATTTTTAAGGGGTGAAACCACCCCTTCAAGTGTGTGCTTAGCAAATTTAAAATTGACGAGATTTTATTTATATGTATATAGATACTATTAAAAATTTTAGTAATAAAAATAATATTATTTTTTATACCTACACATTTTTAAGAGGGTGAAACCACTTCTTCAGCTGTCGACTTGAAAATTTAAAAATTCCGAGATTTTATTCACATAATATATCACATAAAAATGGACTCATATTTTTTTTTTTTTTTTTTGCTTCCATACATTTATAGGGGTGAAATATCCTTTCCAAATTAGAAACAAAAATTGACGAAATTTTGTTCGTCAATTCGTATAGTACACTATATAAAAGCTATTTGTATTGCTAATTTTTACACATTATTTAATATATTTATTGTAAGATTGATGTGTTTGTTTTATATGTAAGCAAAATTTTGCCAGTTTTGAAATTTTTAATTTACAACTTGGAGGAGGTGTTTCACCCCCTAGGACTGTGTGAAAGAATATATTTTTTAAAATATAAATATATTTATAATATATTTAGCGTCGAGAATACTTTTTAATTTATGGAAAAGATATTTAAAAAAAAATTTTGTTCAATTGGAGATATCCAATAGTATATTTATTTACATTAAGTATACTACTTCTTGCTATTTTAGACCCTTAAAAGTACAACTTCCGATCCACGTCACTAAGAATTTGCTTAGAGGGTAACTTCTTAAGCGAAAGTATGTATACCGAATTTCAGCTCAATCGGCGGTATGCGGTTTTCGGAACTCCAGCCTTAAAATAAAATGCATTTTTTATGTATCCCTACAACTTAAGCTTACGTTCCATATATACTTTTATACTTTTACAGCGCGGGTACCATGAAAAGATCTGAGTCCAGGAAACCGAAAATGAGGTTCACTAAAATTTATATATATATATATATATATATATATATATATATATATATATATATATATATATATATGTATATATATATGTATATATGTGTCTGCGCGATAATTGGAAGCCAAAATCTTCGCCAATTTTAGTGATTTTTTGCAAAAATTAGTCAGATTTCCATTTCTTTTTATTTTTTTTACACCATCAAATAGAGCGTAAAAAATTACGTAAGACAAGCTTTTAAAACATTGTTCTAAGTGAACCAGCTTTTGAGAAAAATTAAGAAATTTACTGAATTTCGTTGCAATAAACACTTCATCATTTTTATCATTACAATAATAATGTTTTTCATTTCTTGTGTTTCATTTTTCAAAATAAAAATTAACTAGCTTTTCCAGAACGTGTCATCACCGATTTTGAAAATATGTTCACTGTTAGAGAGCTAAACTATATTAAATGGATATAAGTTATGTTATATGAGGTCTGCCGGGGTCCGGGGATCCCAAAGCGCAAAAAATAGAATTTGGGGGACAGGTCTACCCACACTGTCAACTTCCCATTGGATGCCCTTAAAGACCATTGCAAATGAATAACTTTTTTTTAATTCAGGGGACTCCTTCTCTAGACCTCCGATAGAGGCTTTGCCCCTTGCACCACCCCGGGGGCTTCGCCTTCTGTATCTAAGGGTGGGGGCTCCACCCTTATCAAACAAATGATAATATGATTTGTTCTCAAGATACGCGAGACAAAAAATATTTCACAAAAAGTTTCTTATTTCGTTTTTTTTTTTTTTTTTTTTTTTTTTTACAATAATTTACTGGCTTTTAACATCACAGAAGGTTCTTAGGCCATTATATAATAAAGACATGGTAAAAAATCCATATAATCTATGTTATGTTAATAAACTTAATTCCGTTTTTTTATCACAAATAACAAACAGCTAATCGGAATTTGCTGAAAACTTTATCCGGTCTTCATTTTTTAATTACGCATCTAATCAAATTAGTCCGGAGTTGATATCATCATTTGTTCTCGAGATATGCCAGACGAAAAAAATTCACGAACGAACGAACTAACGAACGCGCACACAGACATCACGCTAAAACGATGGATTCGGATTCTAGTAACCTTGAAACGTGGAGATATGTCAAAATTAGCGATTCGTAAAATCGGACCCACTACAATAATTTCCAACGGTAAGTTAAAAACTACCTAAACGATTTAGAAAATTTTTTCACCTTTAAAAATTTTATTTCTTTTAAATACATATAAGCTATACTATATGAGATTCGCTAGGGTTCTGGGGACCCGAAAGCGCCAAAAGTTAACTACTCAACCGATTTCGAAAATTTTTTCACTGTTAGGGAGCTAAAGTATTTTCGATGGATACAAGTTGTTATATGAGACCCCCCAGTGTCCAATCTTTGGAATTTCACTGTGTTATGCAGATGCTGCGACAGGGGTATTTTGTTGTTATTGTCAAATAGCCTATTATGTATTTGTCTAATATGGGGAAATTCAAAGTGACATTTTTAGCGATCACAAATTTTTATAAGATTCAAATATACATAAATAAAAAAGTTTAATCAGTCTAATGACTGCTCGCTGTATGGAATCCTAAATATCGGAGCCGTTCTTTCCCGATTTTTTGTTTAAAAATTGTAAATAAGAACGCACAGTTCTTTATATAAAAAAGAGAAAGAAAAACAAATTTAAACATTTTTTGCTACTATGGAAGACAAATATGTAACTAATAACAATATTTTTTTCTTGTCCAACCAATTGAGTTAAGTCATATACATTATCTACTAATGTGAAAAGAACAATGTGTATACAATGTGATTTAAATGCCATAAAATTGAATATTATTTATATTAAATATTTATACTTGTTGATACGTATGTAAATAAATAGTTAAAAATTCATGAAATGGCAATTGCCATTTTCTCAGAATTAATTCTAAGAAATCATCTAGGTTTTAAATCAATTATTTGTATTTTCACCATCGAAAAAATATTTCATTTTCAATTGAAAAATATAACTGAAAATCTTGATCAAATTTACAATTCACAGTTTCAGACACCGGCTTTAGATAAGAGGTTCAATAATAAAGTAAAAAGGCGTATAGCGCCAAATCAGTTTGACACCCATACACTCTATTGCTATCTTTATTGGCAGTATACTATCCATTAAACACGGGTTGTGAACTAGCTTACCAATATTTCCTTATCTACACTTAAAAACACTACAATTACACAAGCAATTATTCACTACAACACCAAAGAAGGGTTAAATTCATCTTTTCATTTGAAAGTCACACGTTTAAAGCACTTTGTTAAAATCGCACATGATAAATATTTAAAATAATCTTGAAAATTGATGTGAAAACGTTTTTAAATTCATCGTTTTATCAAAAAAGAGAAAATAATTAAATAGTTTTTTTTGAATTTTTCTAGAGATGCAATTTGTTTAGTGGATTATTTCTGCTAAACAAGTAAAAATATTTTCCATTATCAAAAACAATTGAAAAATTGCATCATTTTTTTCATTTTTTAAAAATATCAAAGTAATATTGTTGGGTTTAGTAAACTGTAAATACTACTATAGTTTGCGTATACTGACACAACAATCAAAAGAAAAACTGTTTTGTCACACTGAGAGTAAGGGCACCTAAATAGGTCAATTAAATCAATGAAAATGGAAAATAAAATGTGCACCTTACCGTAAATATTTTGTTTGCTGTCATATTGATACATGTCTTGCCACACCGGTGTAAGTTGTTGATTACACACTCTGTACGTAATATTGCTACGCTCATGTCATTCACAGAACTGGAGCTAGTGTGACTCGTACATCGATGTTTTAAATGTTTTCCCGTGAAAAGAGCTGATCGGAATACACATACATTGATAAAATTGTTATATGTAACATAATATATATGTAAATATACGTATGTATGTATTATATTTACTATACATACTATAACATGCTTCGTTCATTATATCCCCACCACAGAAATTGTATGCGATGTGGCGACATATAACGACGCGACGTTAGCGTAATTATAGTCAATATTTTATAGAACGGTTTAATTGATATTATATGATCGTATGAATATGATTTCTATTAGAAAAATTGCATTGGTAAATTAAAATAGTTATTATCAATTCACCCACAGAGCCGGCGATAGAAATGACGGGCCCCCGAACATATACAAACATTTATCCCCCAAAAATACAATTGACGAGCAAATAAAAGAGTCTTTTCTTACCTTCTTCGGATCCCTAATCGAGGCTGGGGGGCCCTTTTTAGACCCGGACCCCCGGGCAATTGCCCCACCCTCTCGCCGGCCCTGTTCACCCATTATATTCCGCTTCTATTTCTCCTTGTCTGCGTTGTTGCATGGGTTTGAATATTTCAAAAAGGTAATTAGGTATAGGTAAAAGGTAAAAAGAATATTAGGTAACTGTCTACTGGTACCATATGTCTAAAATATTCTCCCAAAGTTCTAAGTCAATCGGAGGAGTAAAAGTTTAGAAGAGAGAACCTTTGGGAATTCCCCTAGTTGGGAAGATTGGCCTTTACTTAAAACTTTGATCGCATTTTTCTCAAAACGCTATTTTTGAAATCGGTGGACACGATTTTTCAAAAACTAATACAACAATCTTGTTGAAATAAATTTTTTGCACGATCGTGTATTTTCATGCATTTACCGATGCTGTTGACAATGCTGGTAAGTTATATTTCCCGAACGTTTGTTTATATCCATGGAAACCAAAAAACAACAGTGCGGTTAGTGAAATAGATAAATGGTAAGTGAATAGGAGAGTGAAATTAGCTCAAAAATGATTGTATTTATTTATTTATATTGAAATTAAAATTACAATTTGAACAATTAGGAAAATAAATCGATTAATATGAAAATTTTCACTAGTTTGCACATTATTATTATTATTGTTGGCATTAATCTTTTTATTTTATTGACATTTAAAAAGGTCGTTCAATCATTAAAATTTTCTGTGGTTTTCATAATCTTCCTTTCATTTTACGAGAATAAATTTGCAGCCAAAAATAAAATGCTTCATTAATTTCATTATTTTCACTAATATTATAGCTTAATAAACTAGTTTCCTCAATTTTTTTAAGAAAATTCAAAAAAAAATATTCACGCCAGTGAAATATTGACACTTAATTTTTTATTTACAAATATAGTAATATAACATATTTTTATTGTTTAATTATTTTGAAAATCAATCGTGCAAAAAATAATATACAATACACGATGCGTTAAGTACATTTAATGATCTCGAAAATTACAAAAACTCGACCCTGCGGGTCTCGTTTTCGCAACATTTTCTCGATCAGTAAAAGCAACTTACCGAATTTATAAAAAAAAGAAACTTTATTAAAAAATTTTCAAAAAAAAATTTTTTTCTAAAATTTTTTAAGAACATTTTTGAAAAATTTTTTCGGAAAATTCGTAAAAAAAAATTTTTTAAGAAATTTTTTTTTTTACAAATTTAAATACTGTTGTTGATAAAAATGTGAAAAAAGCTGAGAAAAAGTTTTTTTTCCATTTTGTTCAAAATTATGAAAGTTTAAGAGTAAAAAACTGATCCATTAATTTTTTCAAAAATTCAATCGAATGAAACAAAAAAACGGCTGGAGGGATTCAATTGAAACTCGGTGGGGTTTTTGTGGGTATATTGAACTGCAAAAAGCACACTTAATATCAATGGTTTTCTCGAAATTTTTAATTCAGCGCTTGATTTTTCAAGAAGCCACCAAAGCTCTTTTTTCTTGATTTCTCAAATTCATTTATAGTATGCAAAAAAATTTTTTTCTGAAAAAACAATGGCTTGTAGAGAATTTATTCGAGTTTTCGAAACACACCTTCAATTTTCTGTGTGGTCATTGGCTGTTGAGATATCGATGGTCAAAAGCGAAACGATCCTTTTCCATTCAAAGTCCGATATCTCAGCGGGAGGTAGTCGTATAAAGGTCTAAAAAAAGGAAATTAATGCTGAATCAACAAGTTATCCAGTCCATATGATGGTTAAGTCGGAAAATTTTTTTCCAAGTCCGTGGACCAAAAAAGGCAACCGAAAAAATTTCGGAAATTTTTTTTTCAGTGTACTTATTAGGATTGAGCGATATACGTTGCTTTGAAAATTTTTTTAACGCAAGATCTGAAAACTAGAAACTTTCAGCTTTAAATTGCTTTGTTTACGACTTCGATACGACCATTTTTCACGAAGATACAGCCAGTCGAAAAGTCATTAAAAATTTAGAATTTTTTTTAGAATTTTTAGACGTATTAATAGAATACTAATGGGTTGCCTACAAGCTAGTATTCAACTTCGCTACAAGATTGGAGTGGTTTCCGATGAGTAAAGGCCAATGGTCACTTTGCCTCCACTGGCCACTTTACCCCAGACTCCCCTACATATAAATACATATATATCTATCTATATATATATATATATATATATATATATATATATATATATATATATATATATATATATATATATATAAGGCAGACTGGGGCTAAATGGTAAATTGTAAAAACCATTTTTTGCATTTTCTTCTGAATGTCAACAGTTACAAAGTTGAAATTTTGACCTTAAAGGGCTTTCTTGACTAGAAAGCAAATGACGTCAGTAATGTGAAGTTCATCGGAGCCTTATAGTGTACATATCCTTAAGTGTGTTTCGGTAATGCCAAAGTAATTTTCTTTGCTACCATACTTCTCATCAGAAACGGAGCTTTTTCAGATATATCCTCATCAAAGTAACTATATATTAGTTCATTTATGTACTGTGAATACGAATATTTAGAAATTTTTTGTATATTCATCGCCAGTGTTAAAACGTTGGTGGGGCTAAATGCTAAATGGTTTTTTTTTTTTTTATTTTCTTCTATTTTCTCTTCTTATTTGTCGGCTTATCGGGTTAAGCGAAGCAAGTAGGTATTCCAAATATATTCTAACTGTTAAAACCTGCCTTCCGTTATCGAAAATTATCGACACCGAGTTATTTTTCATCAATTGATTATAACAGCTTCATTTATACTTCATTGTCCCACTGATCTGGTCAGCAATCGAATATTTTCAAAAAAATTGGTTTTTGATATGTTTCGTAAACGTTAACTTTTGATCGTAAATATCTCGTAAACGGTGTATCGCAGCTCAAAAATAATAAAATTTTGAAGGCTTAAGCGAAGTAAGTTGTGGGTATTCCGAACATATTTGGATTGTCAAAACCTACCTTTCGTTATCGAAATTATATATAAATATATATATATATATATATATATATATATATATATATATATATATATATATATATATATATATATATATATATATATATATATATACATATATATATATATATATATATATATATATATATATATATGTATATATATACTGAGGCCGAAATACACAACTGGGACAGAAATATGTTTTGAGGTCCCTATATATATATATATATATATATATATATATATATATATATATATATATATATATATATATATATATTATATATATATATATACTATATATATATATGTATATATATATATAAATTTTAATGAATATCGTTTTCGTATTCTAGGGACCTGAAAACATATTTCTGTTATAGTCTCGGCCTCAGTTGGCGTCATGAGAGCGGCCGTAATAGCTGAATTTCGAGTTTTCGAAATTCGCTAAAAGTACTTATTTGAATTTTTTATTTTATTTTAAATTCTGCATCGATTAAAAAAACCAGCCACTAGAACGCTCGTTGTCACTTTTTACCCGACTGCATCAGAAGGAGGGTAATATGTTTAGGAAGTATGTATGTATCCGCCGCCTAGGTCTGTTTCTATGGCGCAGCCTGCAGCCTAAACAGCTTGACGCATTTTGGTAAAGAAGGTGTCGCTGGAGTCGTCTCAATTTCGGGAGTGCTATAGGGTACAGGAAATTTCAAAGTTCATGAGGGGATGAAAAATTTATATAACAAACCATTGGGTCTAGAAACTTGAAATTTTTCAGATGAGTTCTTTATGTAACTTAGGGGAGCACCAAGAGAAGATTTTTGGAAATTCATCCCCTAATGGTATAAAGTAGGGGATGAAAATTTATGAAAGGTAAAATTTTGCACAGGTCAAAGGGGTCCCTTAGTAATGTAGATGAGTATTAAGACGGAGAATTTTTGTAAAGATTTATCCACTAAGGGTGTAAAACAGAGAATGAAAATTTATATAAAAGAAACCGCTGGGTTTAGAAACGTAAAATTTTGTACAAAGGTTCCTTTAGTAACGCAAGTAAGCACCAAGAGTGAATTTTTAGAATTTCGCTCCCTAAGGAGTTAAAATAGGGGAAGAAAATTTATATAGAAAACCGTTGAGTCTAGAGAGGTAAGATTTTACGAAGAGGTTCTTTATATAATGTAGGCGAGCACCAAGAAGGGATTTTGGAAATTCATATCCTAAGGGGGTAAAATAGGCGGTCAAAATTTATTTTAAAACCTACTGGGCCCAGAAGCGTGAAATTTTGTACAGGATTTCGTTCCGTAGAAGGGATTTTTGAAATTTTTTTCTGTAACGATATAAAACAGGGGATGAAAATTTATAAAGAAAACCATTGAGTCTATAAATGTAAAAAATTCTGCACAGGCGTTAAGGCGTTAGAACAAGGGTTGAAAATTTATATGGAAACTAGTTTTTGTCGATGAATTTATCCTCATAGAGTCGATGATGACATAGTAAGTGTACAAAATCATTTAATCAACCTTCAATGACTCTACGGACGAAGTCGTAGACAAAAGCTAGTATAAAAAGTTTTGTTAATATCAAATTCTTAGTAATTTATACTGCCAGCCACTATAATCTCGTATGCGTACCCAAATACTTTTTCTTCTATATAATTAAATAACGCTAAAAAGAATTAAATAAAAATTAATTAAAATATCAAAAAACCCGACTGCGTAGAAAGTAAACTAAAACGGTGGAAACAAGATGAAAATATAGAGAAAAAGAAAAATGAATAAAAAACTAAAGCAGTCGGAGGCATACATGTTGTATCAAGTCAAACAGAAATGTTGAATGCCTCCGACTGTCTTACTTTTTTTATTTATTTTTATTTTTCTCTATATTTTCATTTTGTTTCCACCGTTTTAGGTTGCTTTCTACGCAGTCGGTTTTTTTGATTTTTTAATTAATTTTTTTATTTAATTTCTAAGCATCTTTTTAAAGTTAAGTTCCCCGCCTATGTGTATATTGGTTTCTTTACTTATTATTACTATTACTTATTATTATTATATATTATTTTTTGATGTTTTGATTTTGTGCCAATTAAAACGTTTTGTCAAAAATGTACACATAATACAATTCTATAAGAGATGAATAGCTTAAAGGAAAATAGAGAAGTAAACAGGAAGAGCTTTAGCAGGAATCCACCCTAAAATTTTTATAAAATTTTAAAAGAAGGGATGGATAACATAGTTTGTAGAGGTGAAGCAGGCATTTTTTGAAATTTTGAAACTTTTACATCCATTTGCTGAAGTTAAAGCCCAATAATTGCAAAAATTATAGGTACTGCTTATTTCGTATAATTCTAAGCTTCAAATAATTTATACTTTTTTTTCTACATTTTCAAAACGATTTCTTTGTTCAAAGATTAAAAATTTTTTTGAAGCAAAGTAAGAATATTTTCTAAATTTTTTTTTTTCATTAGTCAAAAAAATATTTCTTTGAATCAAAAAAAAATTATTTTTATGATTCTAAGAAAAAATTTTTTTTCTCTGGACAAAGAAATTAATTTGAGAGTATAAAAATTTTATCGTTTGTTAAAATTTTATAAAATTTTCTTATAAGTGTCTTAAGCTTTTATCTTATCTACAAACTCCATATAACAGAGGTTCTGGATTTTGTTTTCGTTAAACTTATTCGCGTTGAACTTATTGTTCGGTCATATTTTATTAAAATGTTCTTAATTAAGAACAAAAACAAAAAAACCAAATTATACTTTAGTAATATTTGACTATTTAACACATTTTAAATAGAAGGAATTTATTAACCAAACGAACTAGACTCCGATTCAATTAACAAAAACGATATTTTCCGACAGTGTCAAGTTTATGCTTGTTCTAGTTTCATGATGAAACATTTGTACAAGGAACTAGAAGTAAGCTCTTTCATAGATTTCCACTAGGAGGTATCTGCCTACACACGTTATATTTACATTACTGCGCATCAGAGATTATTTTACCTATAATTTCGATGTGCGATTGAAATTTCATTTTATATTATTTAACAGATAAATACTAGATACTTATATTATTTGCACATTGTATTACACCTTCACCGACAATTTTATTATAAAGTTCAATAAGTTGTGTAATAAAAAAGTTGTTCAGACACTTAAAAAGTTCGATAGATATTTTCCTATTAAACCAGAACCAAAAACTAATTTTATAAGTACCTGTAACATGTTTTAGTAATATTTCAAATAAAATACAAAAAATTCTAGTTAAATCAAATATACATATAGTATTTAAATCAGGCTTAAAGTTGACAACCGTCCAGGATTTGGCGGGACAGTCCCGGAAAAGTAGCTGCCGCATTTAAATTTTTCTTAAAACAGACCCGGAATGAGTCTAATGCATCGCGGAAGTTCCGCATTTAGTATATTGGAAATAAAAAAAAAAAAAACTTAATTGACAAGTAAAGGTCTTTAGGTCGGGCCTCTCGATTTTGATGAAATTTAAATATGTTGTAGAACAGTGTTTCTCAACCTTTCTTCAGTCACGACACGGTAAAATCTCCGATAACTTTGTACAGGTCAGTCACATATATAATCACTTATGACAATTATCAGTTTTTTACATTACATTTATACTTAATAAAGAAATGTATTTTTTCCGACTACTTCGTCTACCATGTAAATTCAGATTCATACAGACACATTCCTAAGCATTATTAGAGAAATAAATCACTAAATTGAGCCATATTGGGAGCTGTACATAATTAATAAAATTTGTCCCCTTAAGGGCCCACAAAAAAATATAAAATATAAAATATTCGCTAGACCGGTTTCAGCTACTTTTGTAGCCTTCTTCAGTAGAAGCTATATATATATATATATATATATATATATATATATATATATATATATATATATATATATATATATATATAAATGCGAAATACCACTCACTCACCTATCAAGAAATCTCCAAAACTACAATACCTACAAACTTGAAATTTGGCATGTAAGTCTCTATTGGGTCGTAGGCGCTCGCTAAGAAAGGGGTTTGCAAAATTTTTTGTCTAACCGTCGAAATTTACGAAAAACCGTAACATATTAATTTTTTATAACTGTATATAGCAGTCTGTGGCCAATTTATCAAAAAATCATAAAAATTTTAAACAGTTGCTAAGTAATTGCAGAAAAATAATTTTTGTAATTTTAACCTAATAGCTAAGGTTACTACATATTGTAAATAGATAAGGTTTTTATTTATTACATATTGTGTCTTACTGGCATTCTTAACTTGAATCTTTGTGATCTAAGTTTATTCAAATTAAATTAATTATTTGCTATTATTGGTACTTTTACTATTACCAATACAGTGTAAGTTTGATGCCTACTTTTTTTATATTATACTACAGTAAATGTGTTTTACAATTTTTTAAAATACATCAACAGATAAAATTAGAACATATCATTAAGCGAAACCTGATGGTGATGAAATTATCGTATTATCTCTATCGTATGTCAAATTTAGAAGATATGAAAACTGCATTCCGGTACCGAGGAAGCAATTACAAAACAAAAAAGGATATTTAGTTAAGTATCAAAACTTTAGTTAATAAATAGTATTGTTCAGTAGCAATTCTTAAATAATTTTTTTTTTTGTTATTAAAATAAAACTTTTCAACTCTTTAAATTCTGAATAAGGTCGCCATTTTTCAATTGGAAATAGTTATTCTTATTATCAGTTATGGAAGAGGAAATTATTATAGTCAACCAAACACAAACCCATTGCCAAATAATAAAAATTCCTGGCGATGGCGCCTGCTTATTTTCCTCCCTTTCCTATTTGATATACGGTTATGTGTTAATGGCTGCTCAAATTCGTGCTAGCATTGTTAGTCATGTGTCAAATAACTGGGAAAGATCTAGACTTTTTACTCAGGAGCAATCGGGATCTCCTTATATTACAAAACGTCGGTACGTCACCGAAATGTCTAGACCTCACACCTACGGTACTACTTGAGAACTTAAGGCGGCGAGGGAGATATTTCCTTATGAGTTTTAAGTGTTTCAGGGTGGCGTTCTTCTTGCTACCTTTGGGGAAGCACTACAAGGAGTTAAACGAATCCGATTCACAGGAGACTTTAATGCAGGATATTTTGATGTTTTAATTCCGTTGGCTGAATCCATAAATCCTGGTATATATATATATATATATATATATATATATATATATATATATATATATATATATATATATATATATATATATATATATATATATATATATATATACATATATATATATATATATATATATATATACATATATATATATGTATATATATATATACATATATATATATATATATATGTATATATATATATATATATATATATATATATATATATATATATATATATATATATATGTATATATGTATATAAAAGCGGAACATGGACTGTCTTCATCTATTCCCAATTGTTTCGAGAAAACGAACCAAAAAAATTTTGAAAGAAAACTATAGGTAAAACTGACATACGAATCGAAAGAAAAATGTTAGAATTAAGTGAAAGTTATCCCGCAGGACCCAAAAAGGGTTTAGAGTAAACGGTGGGACGTATAATTACTAAACTTTTCGCAAATACTATTGAGATCCTGAAAAATATAAAAGTTACATTATAATTAATCCTTAAGGTCTAAAGGTCTTAAAAAGAACTCTAAATAATGTTGTCTGGGCGAATCTTGACTTAATTTTGCTCAAGTAGTACTGAGATTTTGAAAAAAGTGGACGTGAGGTTAAAATTACCCTCTAGGGTTCTGGAGACTCAAAAAAAAAATCCAAAATAAACGACTGAATGGATCTTAACCTTTACTCACATATTATTAAGAATCCGAAAGAAATTAACGCGAGTTTGGAAATATTCTCCAGAGCCTTGGGAGTTCGAATCGTCTCGCAAATTAACGCACTCTTAAAATTATCAATGTGACCATCTGAAGGTATGAAAATTAGATACGTTATTGAAATATGAAAATAGCAGAGAATTTCAGTATATATCTGATTTAAAAGTAAGATGAGGTCAAAATTAATTTGCAGGGCTAATCGAATAGGACTCTAATTAAACAGCTGGTCCGATCTTGACAAAATTTTATCAAACTATGTTATCGAAATATGAATAAGATTATTTTAAAGTCGCTGGGCGTGCCAAGCGATGCACTATAAGGAACTGATTTTGTATAAAATTTCAGAACATCAAATTTAAATGGACATGTGTTCGAAATTGTCCATCACTGGCACCAAATAAATTCCAAATTAAAAAGCCGAAGAAACTTTGAAACAATTTCGCTCAAATACTATAGAGATCTCCGAAAAAGATGAAAGAGGGGGTTACAATTTTCTCCCAAGGCCTTGATACTCTGAAAAGCCTACCTACATGAAGTTTTTGCAGTGCGAATATTAGCGACCTTATTAAAATATGAAGATAATTATTATAGAGTCGTTGGGCGAGCAGACCCCAGCACTATAAATAACTGACTTTGCTTACAATTTCGGAATATCTGACTTAATTTAACTTAAGAAATCTAATTTGGGCCTATAATTTAGAAATCATGAGGTTTTGAGTGTTACCTGTAATTTTTAAAACATATATTTTTTGTGGTTACCTCTAAGTTTTTTTTTTTGCTGACAAAACCATGTTCAGACCGAATGTTAAATGTTTAGTGTTAGGGGGTAATATCACCTAGTGTTCGCTAAATTTCATGTGATTTTCTGAGACGTACCACGAACGATAGGAAAGAGATAGAGATATGAGGTTTTGTGCATATGAAAAGTACTACTGTACCTACTGTACTAGTCTTTAACAACAAAAGATATGTTTTATTTTAATTTTAAAGTGGCGACACAGCAGCGCACGCAAGGAAAAAAAATCTCGGGCGGTCAACATGGGTGTACCGCTAGAGGTCACAATTTTTAATTTAGAACAAGAAATCAAAAAGTTTCTTAAAATATAGTCCAAAATCTTGCGAACGTCGTAGATTTTTTCTAAAAATTGTTTTTTAACAAAGGGCGTCAATTTGAACTTTTCTTTGTTTTTTCGAAAAAATTTACCAATAATCGCTTACAAAATCTATAAAAATCAATTTATCAAAAAAATCCTACGACATTCGCTAGATTTTTGGCTATACGTTTCAGAAACTTTTTGGTTTTTTGTTCCAGATTAAAAATTGTGACGTGTAGCCCATGTCAATCGTCCGAGATTTTTTTCCTTGCGTGCGCTACTGTGCCGCCATTTTAAAATTAAAATAAAACATATATTTTGTTGTTAAAGACTAGTGCTTTCATACGCACAAAACCTCATATCTCTATCTCTTTCCTATCGTTCGTGGTACGTCTCAGAAAATCAGGTGAAATTTAGTGAACACCAGGTGATATATTACCCCTCAGTGGTGGATTTACCAGCAGGCTGGAGCCTAGGGTGACAAATTTGAGCCAAAAAGGCCGGCAAAATGTAGAATTTGTTTATTTTTTTTTTTTTGCTCGTCACTTACGTTTTTTAAGAAGGGCAGCAGATTTTCGAGGCGGCAAATTTGGCAAAAAGGGCGGCAAAATTTTTTTTAGTTTTTCAGGGGCGGCATGTTTCACTAAGCCTAGAGCGGCGCTTAGGGTAAATCCGCCACTGTTACCCCTTCAGTGTTTAAGTTATTAGTAGCAAAGACTATACTATACAAATAGGTACGCAATTATTTATTGTAGGCTATTTATCTTTATTTCTTAACACACCTACAGCCCAACCAATATAAGATTGCCGGTCAAATATGCAAATGAAGGAGTGCGACAACAAGCTCCCAGTATTTTTATATATCTCTAACTTCAAAAATGCCGAATTTTCATACAAATTTTCACCCCTATTTACTCAACTTAGGGGACGAATTTTGCAAAAATCCTTTCTTAGTGCTCACCTATGTTATATAAGGAACTCCTATGCAAAATTTCGTGCTTCTAAACCCAACGGTTGGTACCATTGATATACGTGGACAGTGGTATCATTCCCGGATGAGTGCATCCAATAGTAACCTGGTGCTGTATGTTACGATAGCATAATAGAGCTACCTTCTCTGGTGAATGCACTAGCTGATGGAACTGGTGTTCACGTAACAGGTTACCGGGTGGAAGATGGGATTCCTATAGCACATCAATTAGGAAAATGTTCAGTGGTAGAATGTTTATCGAGATGGGTTCAAAGTTATTAGGTGGAGGTGGTGAAATATCGAAGTTGGGAATGTGTTTATTTAGAAGGATAGTTATTTTCAATATAAGGATTAACTTTCTAGGAAAGGTTACATGTAATATCTCGTTACGTTTCTCAAATAAATGATATTTAACTTCAAATAACTTTTTCTTTAATTCATAAACTTTTAATACGACGATTGCATACGTGCTTCATAAAAATAATCTTCATCCAAAATGGCGATTCAATATTCATCAAATTTATTAATATATTTTCTTAAAAAATCTCAAACATCTATGTTTACAACTTTCCATAACAATATTTTTGATAAATAACTTCTTCTTAGGATAAACGAAATAAAATACCAATTTTATTTCCTAGTAATATATCTTCATATTATATTTGCTTCAAAATTTCACACAATACAAAATATGTCGCGTTTCACAAAAATACAAAATAACAATTTTTATCAACATTTCAAAAATAATTTTAATTTAACATACTTTTATTTTAAATACTTTGTTTCAATTTTTACTTTATTTAGTTTAATATTTATTCATTTTTAACTTGTTTTTATAATTTTATATTCTTTCAAATATTTTTTGTGTCTACATCTTTAGTTGTGAGAAATACTTCTAAATTTTAGTTGATACCAACAAGCGTTATTTGCAAACCTACATACAAACATGATATCGAAATACTTTAACATGATTGGCTAATTTTAATTGGCGTCGTTTTAAATGATTTTCATTGGATAAACACCAAAGCGTGATGTAACTCATACATACGTATCATGCAGCGTTACTAAAACTATTTCCTGGCTATGTGCATACAGAATTCTAATAGCGGTATCATTCCAAGAGAGGAATATACTATTGATAAAATTTATTAACATGTTGGTATTCAGACTCAAAACTGATATCCTTGTCTAAGGCTACTTGTGATCCTATAGTTAAGAGGTCATGTATGTCTATTTATAATAAAGAAGATCGCGGTTTCGGTCTAGCAAATCAACTTCTACACAAAATAATGATACATATATTATGTTGTCAGTCAGTGTTAGAGATTTATTAAGTATGTAAATGAAAGTTAATGCCCTGTTTTTGATATTTTTTCTGTGGGTAATGCAATGCAATTTAGTTTATTTTGTCAGCTACATATTTGTACATATTTATGTGTCAAAGCCTTGCCTTCACCCCAACTCAGACATTCTGAGGATTTACGTTATTTGCCATTGGTAGCAGTTTAAAACTATATGTGTGTATTTGTCCTTTCGTTCACACCTAGACAATTATGATGGGTGATGAGACTGTGCTCGGGTTGTCAAATAAATAAAAAATTTAAAAACTAGAACTCTCTTTTTTAAAAATTATCGTCTATTCTTCATTTATGGATATTGTATAGGGCCTTATATTTCTTATATGCCGTAGGTGAGCATTAATAAGGGATTTTTGAAAATCTGTCCTACAGGGGAGTAAAATAGGGGATGAGAAATTATATAAAATATAGTTGGATTTTAGAGCGTGAAATTTTGTACAGAGATTTCTTTAGTAACGTAAGTGAGCACGAAGAGTAGCTTTTTGAAAATTCATCCCCGAAGGCGGTAAAATAACGGATGAGAATTTATATAAAAGCTAACTTTTCTCTACGAATTCGTCTGGGTAGGTTGAGTTGATAAAGACATAATGTGTACCACTAGTCAATCTACAACGAGTTGACACGGAGGAAGTCACAGACAAAAAAAAAACTAGTATACGGTAAAAATTTTTTTTTTGTCAAATTCGTGGTAATTTTGGCTACCAGCCGCTGTAGTCTCGTATGCGTACCTATATATTTTTTCTTCTAAATAATTAAACAACAGTAAAAAGACCTAAATAAAATAGTTAATTAAAAAAATCAAAAAACTCGACTGCGTAAAAAGCAAACTAAAACGGTGAAAACAAGATGAAATAGAGAAAAAAAATGAATAAAAAAGTAAAGCAGTCGGAGGCATACATATTGTACTAAATAAAACAGAAATGTATGATGCCTCCGACTGCTTTACTTTTTTATTCATTTTTTTTCTCTATTTCATCTTGTTTTCACCGTTTTAGTTTGCTTTTTACGCAGTCGAGTTTTTTGATTTTTTTAATTAACTATTTTATTAGAAAAAAATTGATTTGTTTCGAATAAAAGAATTATTTAATTCTTTAAAGATGATTCATGATCAGTTGTATTTGAAACTGGGTATAGTAATAATAGCATAACTTTATGAAAAATTAGGATAACAAAATTTTCCCAATGGGATCTTATTCTTCGAAGAGTTTTAAATACAGCATAATTTTTTTTTAAATTTTTAAATTAATATTTACTGCTATAAAAAAATTATTTTCGGTGATACGCAGTTTTCAGCGGTACGACGTTGCGTCTGTGCTAAAACTGGCGCACGGAACCCGATTTTTGGCGTTAAATTAAAATTATAAATAATGGAGGTAGAGTTTCAGGAATTGGGACTTTTTTATTGCAAATTTAAGAGAATTTACGAACTCCTCTTTAAGAATCTTTTTGTTTCATTTCTTAACTATTAATAGTTCTTAAGTTATTAACAAAAAACTGAATACCTCGTTTTTTCCATCTTATTTAGTTAATAATAATTGCAATTTTTTATGTGTACTAAAATCTATAAAATACATTTTTCTATAGGTCATTCCGAATCGAATCGAATGAGCTATTGCTCATATTTTTAAGAGCTTTATCACTATTTTTTAAGTTTTTCAACTTGTGGAGTAGACTAAATTGCCATTAATTGTTCAGTAGATATATAAAATATATTATACTTACATTTTGACGACTATTGAAATGACAACCTCAAATCCGTCACTGGCTTCTGATCTAATTTAAATCCTATTGATATAATATTTTTACGGTACATAAATTACATTAAAAAGTGTCAAAATCATTGTTTATGCAACGTATAATGTCACATATTTTACGTAAATGTGTTTACTACCATAATACAAGATACGTATTAAAATGTTTTCCTTTCCGAAAAAATACTCAAAGCTACACTTGACATAGTTGATGTCTTGTTTATTTCAAGAATTATAGTTCTGTATTAATGTTTTATAGCTGAAAATGGAACAACATACTGCTTCAACAATTAACTATATATATTTTTTTATTATTTCGTTGATATTACACAATAATTAAAAATTATATAATATAAAACTTTAAAATTAAAAACAAACATTGAATTCTCTAATCAAATTGGTGTTCTAATTCTCACTTTTAACTAGCTGTTGTGGTTGATGTATTACAATTAGCAGATTCTTGTACACTAGTATCAGTGGCACAGTCTTGTAAGCCCGAGCAAAAGTACAACATTAAAATTGAAAGTGATTGAATTTGTGAATCAGTTTCACCGACCATAAAAGCCAAACGAGTTTTTTCTGTTTCATTACTTTCCTCATTTAATTTTCGTAACAAATCATAGTGCTTATTTGACTGTGTGTCCAAATATGTTTTCAGGTTGGCAATCTAAAATATAAAATCAAAATTATTAATTTTTATTTTTTTCTGTACTTAAGTAAATATCATTAAATTGCTTATTTATTGTATAAAATCATAAATAGGTAAGCTGTGTTTTACATATATCTCTGCAAAATCTTATACTTTACACTCCGCTGTGTGTAAAATTAAAAGTTTGAGTTAATACAGCTAGTAGATACTTATGTTAAAGTCTGCGAAATTGCGTAAATACATGTTTAGGAGGTATGTACATTTTATACGGTGTATAATACATAATATCACTTAACCAGGGGATGTAATTTTCAAATTAATTACACCAACGGCTTTTTCGGCTATTCTTTTTCGTGAATGTTGCTTATGGTGAGTAATGTTTGAAAATATAGGTATTAGACCTCTATCCCCTATATTGTCAGAGATATCGGGATAACAACCCTTAATTTTAAATTTTTTTTCTTCTAAGCTATTGAAGATAATTAGTTGAAATTAATTTTTTACATTCGTATGACGTCATTTATTACACTAAAATAATTTTTGAGGGTATGTGTTTTAGACCAACCCCTTGAGTGACACCTACCAAAAATATATGTTATTTGGCTCTAACATAACCATCGTGTGTAGAAATTTCAGCAAGGTTAGATTGGTGGAAGGTGTCTTAAAAAAATATAAATTCAGGTTAACTAACAATAAGGCATCCCCATGAAAAGACCAAAGTCGTGATTTGGATGATTGAAAATGATATTTTTATGCATTTTTCGACGCTGAATATGAACCTGGGCTCAAGGAAATTCTTATTCCCCTTAAATTTTTGTATAGAGCTACAAATGTCACTTAAATAGGTGTAAAGTTATGAATATCAATATCATTACAGAAGGGAATATGAATGGACACTTTGCAACCCCTGTGTCTCATATTATTGCCAAGGGCTCCACTAAGGGTATAACATCCACCGAAGGAGTTGGCACCCCCTTACACCCCTTTTATACATCTCTGGTCATAGATTTACGTTATGGAAACTTCTGCTTACAAGCTCTTGGGAATGTAAGGGCAATATGGTATGGGATGAAGACAGCCGAAGTGTTAACTCCTTAAAGAGTGAAAATAAACCTCCGCTGGACGAAAGTGGAGGGAGATGTAAGAGAGCAAATTTTTCTTGTTTTCATTCCACATTGGTCGCAGCACATTAAGCAGAGCAACTCTCAGTTTTTTTAACCGTACTTGTCTAAGGAGTTGAAACCGCCTCAAATTCACAAGAAATATTAAAAAACTTTTAAGACCACAAAGATGTACTTGTAAACTAGAAGTTGTCATTACGTAAATTTATGCCCAAAGAGATTTAAAAGAGTTGTAGAAGGCGAATCAACCTTTTCGGTAAACGTTACACCCTTGGTGAAGCCCTTGTCAATAATATGAGACACGCGGGTTGCAATGTGCCCATTCATATTCCTTTCTGTAATGATATTGATATTCATAACTTTACACCTTTTTAAGGGATATTTGTAGGTCTATACAAAAATTTAAGGGGTATAAGAATTTCTTTGAGCCCAGATTTGTACTCAACGTCGAAAAATGTATAAAAATACTATAATCAGTCATCCAGGTCACGACTCTGGTTTTTTCATGGGGGTGTCTTAACCTGAATTTATATGTTTTTATTAAGACACTTTCATCAATTTGACCTTGCTGAAATTTCTACACACAATAACTATCTTAGAGCCAAATAACATATATTTTTTTGGTAGATGTCACTCAAGGGATTGGTCTAAAACACACACCCTCAAAAATTCAATTATTATTTTAATGTAGTAAATGACGTAATACGAATGTAAAAAAATTGTATAATATACAGCTACTTTATATCAACATCCTCTGTAACTTTCATATAATTTATTATCTTCACTAGTTTTTAAGAAAAAAATTTAAAATTAAGGGTTGTTATCACGATATCTCTGACAATATAGCGGGTAGAGGTCTAATACCTATATTTTCGAACATTACTCACCATAGGCAACATTCATGAAAAAGAACAGCCGAAAGAGCCGAAATCCCATATGCTAACCCTGCGAGACTTTTTATTTGAAAAAATACAAACCTCTCGTGTAATAATAAGTGAATAAAATTAAAAATTGAAAAATATGTCGTAAATGCGATTTTATTAAGGGCGAGTTTGCTTTTCATACTTCTTTTGTTTTCGAACGACACTGCGCTCTAGGGTTAGTTAAAAAAATAAATTTTTATTTTAGCTTTTGTTGAAACTGTTGTTCAATTATAATGGAAATATCTAAATAATTTGGAACTAAATGTTTCACTTTTGCTGGGAAAATACAAAATACAATTCCAAAGTTCGGTTTGTCTCACAATAAAAATAATTAGCCTACGTAGTACGTATATAATTGTTTTAATCTACTTAATAAATCTCTAACACTGACTGACTGACTGACATACAACGCACAGCCTAAACCGTTAGGTTTAGAAGCATGAAATTTTGCATAGGAGCTCCTTATATAACGTAGGTAAGCACTAAGAAAGGGTTTTTGAAAATTCGTCTTCTAGCTGGGTTAAATAGGGAATGAAAATTTGTGTGGAAATTCGTCATTTTTGAAGTTAGAGATATATAAAAATATCTTACTATGGCTATTAAAATAAAATAATCATATCTTATTTTAATAAATCGTTACCACTGACTGACATCGTGAGGTGTTGCCGATTGTAAATCCCATCGGGTGGGTATACGGCTAGTAAATATATAATCCTTTCTCTAGATATTTGTTTCCAAGTTTTAAAAACTAATAAAATATTGAAATATACCATTGTAGATATTTTGTTAGCTCGTTCTTCTTGTGGTATCGATTTACACAAATTTTTACTTGCTTCTTTGGCAATATCCATAATATTTTCGTTATGTCGATATTGTTGAATATGACTTAAAATAATTGACAAATTTTCCTCATTCTCATTAAAATTATCGACAATTTTTTCCAATAGATCAGCACAATCTATAAACGGGTTATTTGATATCAGTGACATCTTTCTATTTGGTGTATGCTGTGATGAATGTGGAACACTGCGGGATGTCTGACTTGCATCGGTAGGAGATTCTGAAACGAAAGACAAATATTTTAACCAATTATGTAACATAATCATCCAATTATATATATTTTTTTACCATTAAGTTTCACAATTATCTTTAAGAAAATAAGCCAAAATAAGATGTAGCGGTAAAAATGGCTGGAACTACTTGGAAAGCGTGTATTTATTTTACTTATTACGTGATGTACTTGAATTAAAATGCTTTAAAGCGATTACTGACGAAACGAATATAATATCAAATAATTTCATTAGTATCTAAATACAAAGATATTTTAATTATGTATTATGTTCTGTGCATATTATGACAGAAAAATTAACTGCACAAAAAACATTTATAAAAATTTGCGACAAATAACTAAAATTTATTTTTTGTTAAAAAGATAAGATTAATTATTTTCAACGTAACTTGACTCATCTAAAAACTGAGCCAGTCTCTAAAGCAGCTTCCACATTCTCGCCGAGGTTGGACGAGTCGAGAATGTAGAGGGTCATTTCGTTGTGCTTCGCGTTTGGTGTTTCAATGCTATTCTTATGCCTCGGCCAACCTCGCGAGGAACTACTTCGTCCAACTTCGGCGAGAATGTGGAAGCTGCTTTATAGTGAATTTACAATACAACAGAAAAATCGATTATTATTTTCTGTTGACAATAATTTATCTTAAATGTTTGACTTTGAATAGAAATGTAAAAATTGTGTTATGATATTTGATTTTTGGGAATAATATTCTAAACAATGTTACTTTAAACTAGTTACAAAATATTTCAAAAATAATTTTAAAATTATAAAAATACAATTAGCGATTTCAAGAAAAAAGAAAAAAATAGATACTTTTTTATATAAAAAACCACTAAATCTTTATTAGTATTTTGAATACATTTTTATGTACAGGTTTTCATTTTCAATAAAATTATAAAAAACATATTAAATTCTTCTCCTATTCACTTTACATTTTTTAATTAAATTTTTGTATTTAGTTTTACAAATAAAGTTGTCTTTTTTTTAATTCCAAATTTTAATTATAGATATATTTATTATTAGTTTTTAAATTACATTAAATATTTTCAAAACATTGATTTTTTAGTTGTTAAGCTCGAATTTTTATTTACGAAAAAAGCACTTGGTAATTTGTTTATATCTTAATAACCTCAATCAGAAAATTCTGTTTTCTTTCTTCTTTTTTTTTAAGGTAAATAATAAAACATTAGTCCGATGACTGTTATAATTCAAAATTAATTAATTCTTAATTATTAAAAAGAAATTTTATAAACCAGCGAATAAACAAATATAGAAAACATTAAAAATTTAATTGAATAAAACGCAGTTATTAAGAATTATAGGAATCTCAAGGACCTTTCCTTGCAGGACAATAAGTGTAGATAAGTGTCTAAATAATTTTATCGTTTGAACTACCTTCGTTATAGATATCTGCAGTGTTCAATAGCCTATTTTACATGTATCTTAGTGCACACAATGAATTTAAAACTGATTTTGTCCCAAACAAACTACAAGTAGACCTTTCCATTTCACTGACACTGACACTATAAAAACCAAAAACTCAATGCATCATGTCACACTGAGCTTACAAGATTGGGGGAATATTTTTCAAATTAATGTTTTGATTTTTTTGTATCATACTCGTACTATAAAAGCATGAATGGCTTTCGTGCTACTATATTTGAATATTTAAAATAAATATAAACCAATTTTTTCCAATATAAACTAGCATAACATTTTTACGATTATTGTATTCTAGATGAAAAAAAAAAAACTTGATCAATCGATCAAACCATTCAAAATATAAAAATTATTTTAAAAAATAAGAAAATATATTTCTTAAAGACAAGGGATTAATGTTAAAAATTTGAAAAAATTGTTATTTCAGAATAGTATTCAAGTGCCTAATCTACCAAAAAATTTTCATGACTGTGTAAGACTCCTAAGTCATTTAAACAAAAAGGAGGAAATAAATAAAATATTTTATATGTTGGAGAAAAGAATTCAAAGATTCTACGAAAAAATTTTCGCTATTGTGTCAAGCCACTAAGGACTAAAAAAGTTTATAAAATATATTGTTTTATTTTTTCGATTTTCTAATCATTCTAAGTCTTCAAAAGATAGAAATTGTTAAAATTTTGAAAAGTACTTTTTTACTAAAACACTACATTCAGTTATAGCGACCTGACAAAAATAAATAAGAAATGGTACACGCGGGGACATTTCCCTCTTCTTATCCAACTACGACCTTTGATATAGATGAGATAAAAAATTTCTACTAAAAATTTTTTAAAGTATTGTAAAAAGCCAGTTGATTAGTTCGAAAGAAATAACTTCAAACTGTGTAAGAAGTCACTTTTAAAACATTTCGACAGACTGTCGCTACGACCTTGTCATGATGAAAGGAGTATACAGGATTTTTATGTCATCATTTCAGTTAAGGAAAGTTATTTTTAAAAAGGTACTTACAAGTAAAGGTCCCAAGGCCGGACCTATCGATTTTGATGAAACTTAAATATGTTGTAGAACACTAAAAACTAAGGGACACGTATTTTTTTTTATCTGCGGAGAAATGGTTTGAAGGGGTGAAATCGTCCTTCAAAAATTGGGGTAAAAATTTAATTTTTCAAATATCTCGAAAACAGTAAGATATATAACAAAAGTTTAAATTGGCGATATTGCTATTTTTTAAACAGCTATCTATTAATATGCAATTTATTCAAATTACGTTAACAGGGGTGTTTGGGAGTTAAAATTCGGGGGTTGATTTTGCAAAAAGGGGGTGAAAAATAAATAATATGAAAGTTATGTTTACAAATTTGAAATCTACATCCAGAAATCTAGTTGACCTGTTTTGCTCAATGTCCTAATATTAAGTCTTGCGGTAGTTAACAAGGGGGTGTCAGTGTCGAATAGTCGTACTACTTGGGTAATTCAAGAAGTTCTTCTTCATGGAAAATAGATTAAGGCAATTAGAATAACGTAGAAATGAAATTCTCGAATTCAACATTCAATTTGAGCAACATTGGAGAGGGGGTGGGTCACCCTCTTAAATTACATACTAGTTAACATACACTAATTTTTACTATTAACACACTGACAATTGGTAATAATGTCACAATAAGTAGTTCTGAAGTTGGACTACCGTATTTAGGTTTGTTTTTTAATGGATATTATAGTTTTCGTTATCGAAAATTGTCGATACCGAAAATAACGATATTTTCAAAATGAATGGAAACCTAATAACAACCTTATATATATACGATAATTCAACTTCAGAACCACTTATTGTGACATTATTACCCACTGTCAGTGTATTAATAGTGAAAATGAGTGTATGTAATTTAAGAGGGTATGTAATTTGAGAGGGTGACTCACCTCCTATCCAATGTTGCTCAAACAGAATTTTGAATTCGAGAATTTCATTTTTACCTCATTCGAATTGTCTTAAACTATTTTCCATGAAGAAAAACTTCTTGAATTACTCAAATAGTACGTCTAATCGACACAGTCACCCCCTAGTTAACTACCCGTAGATTTAATATTAGGACATTGAGCAAAAATAAGTCAATTATATTTTTTGACGTAGATTTCAAATCTCTAAACAAAATTTTTATATTGTTTATTTTTCACCCCTTTTTTGCAAAATTAACCCCCAAATTTTAACGCCCAACCACCTCTATTGATGTAATTTGAACAAATTGCATATCAATAGATAGCTCTTTAAAAAAGAGTAATATCGCCAATTTAAACTTTTGCTCTATCTCTTACTGTTTTCGAGATATTTGAAAAATTAAATTTTTACCCCAATTTTTGAAAGGCGATTTCACCCCTTGTAACCGTTTTTCCGCAGATAAAAAAAATATGTGTCCCTTAGTTTTTAGTGTTCTATAACATATTTAAGTTTCATCAAAATCGATGGGTGCGGCCTCGGGATCTTTACTTGTTAGAGTTCAATTTTGCTGCTAGAATTTTAGCTCTTATAGATTAGTGAAGCAGAATTTGTTCTTGTAAGCATTTAGTCTTTAAAAAATTCGGAAGACGTGAATTTTATTAAATATAGTAACTGATAAAATAAATTTTGAAATACGTATATTTAGTAATTAAATATGGATAAATATTAACTTATATTTCTCTGTCTGAAAACTTGGAATAATTTGGAGAACTTTTTAAGAAGAATAATTAGATTTTCAATTTTTGTTATTAATAGTACGGTAGGGTCGTGTAAGATGGCGCGGTCGGTAAGAGTGCGCACTCCTGTTTTCTCGAAACAGGAACGAAATTTGTAACCAACTTTAATCGTGTTTTGAAGTGTTTGGGTATCCGTAACTGCTCACCAAAAAAATAGTGGTTTACGACATGATCCCGATATTCTAGATAAATTTAAAATTTTTAGTACGATTTGATATTATTTTTCTCGAATTTGAATGTGTTACTACGGTTTATGTCAAAACAAGTTAAAAGTTATGAATGTTCCTGTGGCTAGTAAAGTTAGTCGCGAACTAGCTCTGATCACTTAAATTTGTGTCAGTACGCGTGGATGGTTCGCACAGAATGATTTTGTTGATAATTGGCAGGCGTGTAAGATGGCGCAGTACAAAGGCGTGTAAGACGGCTTTAACTTTTCTAAGGAATTCTGTACAGCAAATTTTCGTACAATGTAAATTCGTGTAACCCAAGTTCCTATATCAAAAGTTTACGATTACGGAAACTAAAGACAACGAAAAGTAAATTTTTTTTAAATACTCTATTGCTAATAAAATCAGTGGGACTAGTGGAGCCTAAAATTAACCAGTTATAACTAATTTATAAAAATTAATTCAATATCTATAATTCTCGATAACGAAAACTATATTTTAATAGTCTTTTAATGTTTGGAATACTCAAAACTTGCTCACGAGACATTTACGATCAAAAATTTTTCATTACGAAAAGTTACGAAAATTAATTTTTTCTTTTAAAATGTGTTATTGCTGACCCAATCAATTGGACTAATGGAGCCTAAATTGACCAGTTATAATCAATTTATGATAAGTAATTCGGTATCGACAAATTTCGATAACGAAAAGTAGGTTTTAACAATCGCAGTACGTTTAAGTAGAAGAGCTATGACCGTACGGCCGCACACTACGTCGTCAAAAGTATGGGAACATCCTGACCCAGGGTGTCCCCACATTTTTGACACGGTAATGTACTATAGCATTAAGTATAGTACTACGTCAAAAGTGTGGGCACACCTTGGGTCAGGGTGTTCCCATACTTTTGACGACGTAGTGTGCCGCGGTACTGTCATAGCTCTTCTACTCGTTTAGAATATTCATAACTTGTTTCACTCAAACCTTCAAAAATTTAGAATGACGAAAAATATGAAGAAGTGGTGACATAAGAAATTCTCCTGTTACGTAAGTGCGGGATTGTTTAAATGTGATTTGTGCTAAGTTCCAAGCTTTTTAATAAGTGCGCCATCTTACTGACCTCAGTGCGCACTCTTACACGACCGGTCGTGTAAGAGTGTGCATTTCCCATTTTGTGAATTTTTTTTAATAACTCGATCGGTATTGAGTTTATAAGGCCGCTATTACACTGTCATAGATATATGTCAAAGTTTTATTTAATCAAAGAAATATTATAGTGTAATAAGTCAACTTTTATAATATAAATTTCTGTAACCATAGTTAAAGATACTTCTTAATATTTGATCATAGATTTGATCAAAGATCTTTGACATATATCTATGACAATGTAATAGCGGCCTAATAAAAATCCTATATCACAGCATTAACTAATCATTAAGGAACTAGAATAAGTACAATTTACTTCTATAACATTTTTCGTTATTTTTTGGTAGTCACCTAAATGTTAAGTGGGCCGTCTTACACGACACTACCCTACAGGTCCTCAAAATGGATATAAATTTTACATTTTCTACTCTTTTAATATCTCGTGAGAAAAACGGTTTCCGTAAAAAAGAAGTACACAAAGTATTTATACGTTTCCTGGTAAAAGGAAATACTTAATACAAAATTTAGGCAAGGTTATGTAAATTATGTATAAAAGTTCTTACAGAGTTCTCAATCAACTGAAGGTACCAACTGAAATACCACTGTTTTTACAGAAGCGTGCGAATAGTCACTGTCTAAAAAAAACAGGTAATCAAATTGTATCATCTGTACGTATAACATAAAATTTTCGAAATATAACGCAAATATGCATGGCTGGTGGACGTGGCAATGAAGCTTTAAACGAATGACTTAAAAGTCTCATAATTAAATTATCACTTGCAGGGTACCTGGAATAGTTAAACTGTGTGCTGAATTCACCCGTTTCATAGAATTGGTCAAATCGCTCGCCGATAAACTACTGTATTGTCTGTATTCTAATCCCGTAGGTGATGAATCATTTAATTCTTCAATAATATCATCTCCGTCAGCGGGTTCACTCGTAATTATGTATGGGTTTCTTTGTGGTGTGTCTCCAATACTGGTTTCTGTTGTTGATTCACCTTTCCTTAACGGGCATGTTGTACCTGCTTGACATTTTTCGATACATTTTTTATGGCAACAGATTGCGCAATTACGACATTGAACTGCATCTTTCAACCAAATCTAGAAAAGCAAATGAATAATTATAACATTCTGGATTACGCTTTTTTTGTGTATAGTTTAATGATTTGATGGGCAATCTTTAGGTTTCCCGCACATTATCGTATCTACATAAAAATGAGTGATAACATTTCCCACTAAAAGTGGTTATCTGCTAATTCTTATTTTAGCCTAAAATTTTAATGAGAATCTTTTTGTTATACACTTCTAATTTGTAGCTAGTTCAGGAACGAGTAAACGATCACTCTAATTAATATACATCAGTGAATTAATTTTTTTCTACTCCTACTATTAAAAGTAACAATTTGTGCACGGCTAACTATATGTAAAAATTAACAATTGCCCACACTGTGCGGAAATACAGTGGGACTTATTTTCCACGCCTTAATATAATAAAAAAGTAGGCTGTTCCGTTACTTTAATATATAGTATATAGAAATAATACTAATAGACCGGGAGATAATAACAGAAAACCTGCTCCCATTTTGGCATTTACGCCTCGGGGAGTATTGAAAGATATGAAAATTTTAAGAAATTTAAGGATAAATTTGAGTTCCGCTCGCGTGGCTTTTATATCGAAAATTAAGTTTCTTTTTGCAACAAAATGATGCGTTTTGGCGTGATTTTCGCATTTATGCCATATGTACTAACATAATGTTAAGTTAAAATCTAGCTGTGGACAATGGTAGGCATAAGTCGCGCAATTGGCTAAAGGGTTGAAACGTTAGCGTAAACTTGCATAGAAAAAAGGGAATTTGATACGATTTTCGCACTAATGCCAATTTAATATTAGAAAGTTATCATCATGAAACGCTTATTAAAAGAATTGGCATAAGCCGCCGGCATGGCTAAGGGTGATTACGTGATGGAAAATTTTGCAAAAATTTAAGGCGGTTTGCCGTGATTTTCGCACTTATGCCCCTGAAACTATATGAAGTTTATAATAAATTGCATACTATATTAAATAGGCATAAGGTGCAAATGTGGCAGAGAAGAAGGCATAAGGCATAAAGTTGCAGAAAAACATAGGTAAACTAAGATCATTTTCGCATTTATGCCTTTTCGCGTGCAACTCGGAAAAGTTATTTTAGGTCCTTATATTAAAAGGCATAAGTCGCTGGTGTGGTCTTCGGTTAAAAAAGAATTGCTAAAATTATAGAAAAATATATGTAATAAATTGAAATAGAAATTTGGTCTAGTGATAATTATGCGAGTAATTTTTTCGAAGTTACCAATTTTGCATTTACAAAAAGTAAATAAGCAATCGTTACTATGAAATTATAAACTGATTATTATCGTATATTTTTTGTATCACCTTAAAAAACTTTTACTTAAAACATCGCGAGGGATTGATCAAAAATGTCTTCGCGATCAACCGGTCGATCACGATTTACTTGTTTACCACCCCTGGGATACATGATGATAATATGATATAATAATATAATATGATACACTTACATAATATATAATATTTTAGTGAGCAAAATTTTATTCGGACAAACTAATATTTCCCAAGCTAGCAATTTTCTTTCATTGAACTAACCCTCGTGTGTCCTAATGAAATTTACTTATTATTATTATATTATTATTATTCAATAAAAGTCAATGATACTGATAATAACGTAGAATTAGTTTAAAAGTAATATTACTAACGTAATTTCATAGTAACGATTGCTTATTTAGTTTTTGTAAATGCAAAATTGGTAACTACGAAAAAATTACTCGCATAATTATCAGTAGACCAAATTCCTATTTCAATTTATTACATATATTTCTCTATAATTTTAGCAATTCTTTTTTAAACGAAGACCACACCAGCGACTTATGCCTTTTAATATAAGAACATAAAATAACTTTTCCAAGTTGCACGCAAAACGGCATAAGTGCAAAAATGATTTCAGTTTACCTATGTTTTTCTACAACTTTGGAAACATCTTTACATATAAAAGCCATGCCAGCGACTTATGCCTTTTTGCATAATGGACATACATGTTATAAAATTTAATTTAGACTTCATTTTATTGATGCGAAAATCACGGCAAACCGCCTTAAATTTCTGCAAAATTTTCCATCACGTAATCACCCTTAGCCATGCCGGCGACTTATGCCAATTCTTTTAATAAGCGTTTCATGATGATAACTTTCTAATATTAAATTGGCATTAGTGCGAAAATCGTATCAAATTCCCTTTTTTCTATGCAAGTTTACGCTAACGTTTCAACCCTTTAGACAATTGCGCGACTTATGCCTACCATTGTCCACAGCTAGATTTTAACTTAACATTATGTTAGTACATATGGCATAAATGCGAAAATCACGCCAAAACGCATCATTTTTTTGTAAAAAGAAACTTAATTTTCGATATAAAAGCCACGCGAGCGGACCTCAAATTTATCCTTAAATTTCTTAAAATTTTCATATCTTTCAATACTCCCCGAGGCATAAATGCCAAAATGGGAGCAGGTTTTCTGTTATTATCTCCCGGTCTATAAAAATATACATACACGTATATGTATGTTGATTATTTATTATTGTTTCCATAGTTTCAAAGTATGCTTTGGCAAAAATTTGAACATCTTAGCATTGTAAATTTAAAAAATTTTTACTACTTATTTAAATTCTATTTTAATTATTTATGCTAATTTTACGAAAAAAAATATGCTCGAAAAAGTATAGTGTAAAATACGTGGGAAAAGCTTATTTCTCACTCATACGAATTGTTGCACTCGCCCTGCGGGCTCACAACAAAGTCATATTCGTGAGAAATAAGCCTCTTTTCAAACTTGTTGTACAATATAAAATTATTATACCTCTACGATGGTCATAATCCATAACGCTTAGTCAGCCTTTTCCCTCAAATTTTTATTAATTAAATATCTTAAATTTGTTAAAAAATTTTAACATTACTTCATGGTACTTGTATTCCATGTTTGTAAATAATAACATAAATATTTTACTTTGGAAAATACTACTATATTTACCACAGAATATAGAAACGAAGTCACTATCTCTGTACTAGTGATACCAGCGTGCACAAAAAGTCCCTATCACTTCTCTACATTATGTTGTGTAAGTACACATTGTTCGTAGTTGTATGTGTTTGATGTTTGCATGTATGGGAGTGGTCACACACACAACTACATAACACGTATATGCGAACAGAGATCCATGCAGTGTAACTAACAATGATTTTAACAATACATAAAAATTAACGGGTATAGGCTGACCGCCACCGAAAAATGATCAGCTAAGTAGTGAACAGGGCTCGATCGGCTTCCTTCTGTCTACAGATTTTTATATGTACGCTGTTTCTGTATTCTTTAATATTTACTTTTATGTACTTTTTAAATTCTTATGATTGCTTCGAAAATTACTTTGAAAATATATTATTAATGTTCGAAACAACTGTCATCATAAATTGGTATTTTTCAATAATCAATAAAGTGGTATTTCTTGAAGTCAAATATTTGAAAAATAAAAAGACAATTTTCACTATGCCCTTTTATTTAAAATTTTATGAAGTTTTACACTTAAGGTGGTTTCAGCAAAGGTTAAAGTGTTCTAGAGAACGGAATACCATAAAGTAGCGCTTAAATTTATTAATTAAAATAAAATTAAAATATATATCATATTGTACATGTTGTATGAATAGAAAGAAGAGAATCTGTATCTCATATGGCAAAATTTTCCAACTATAAATAGGATCGAGGATCTATAGCACGTATACAGGGTGTAAACCCCTCAAAAGGATAAGAGTTATTTCCTTTACACCCTGTATATAATATATATACACGCACATATATATATATATATATATATATATATATATATATATATATATATATATATATATATATATATATATGTATGTATGTATGTATGTGTGTATATATTATATACAGGGTGCGAAGGAAATAACTCTTATCTTTTTGAGGGGTGACGCGACTGTTAATTCCGAAAAAATTCCTGCGGTTTTAGTGTCTACAGGGTGTGATGAGTCACCCCACAAAAGGACGAGAGTTATTTGTTTTACACCCTGTATATATATTTATTAAATATAAATATTTTATAGCAATTACCTTTTTATTACAATAATCGCATTGTGTTGATTGATGAAACTGTGTACGAATAAAATCATGTTTCTTTTTAAAATTATCTCCTTGAGTTAATTGAGACGGAGTTAGTGGAGGTTCATTTGTGTCGTCAACCGGTGTATATTCTGGTGGCTTCCAGGAAAATGATAATAAAATATCACCATAACAATATGTAGAATCAAATCCAGAGTGTGACTTTAAGTAACTAAAAAATATCAATTTGTAAAATAAAAATATATCATTAAGGATGTCACAGGGAACAGTTTACTAAGCCTTACACTCCCGTAATCGTTCACTTCCTGGTAAGTTCAATTTTTTTACATATAAAGTTGAACTTAGATAATCGACAATTCAAAGGAAAGAGATTTTTTTCACCTGTAATGGTACAAGAGTAGCTTTTCTCATTGACAAAGGTGTGTTTTAAAAAATACCCATTAAAAAGGAAAATGAATTTAATTTAGTTCATGCAATAGGCGCTACAGGAATGCTGATTATTCCATACAATGAAACTGAATTACAAAAGTTTTAAAACTTAGGAAACAATATAAAAACAATTATTCAAAAACAAAAACACTGAATTTGCTTACGTAACAAATTCAGAATTAATCCCGTAGTGATCTCGTTTATAAAGGTATAAAAGGAGGCAAAGGAACGAGTCCCATCCTTCTTTTCTTTTATTCTACAAGTCCAGACTTCCTTTCATAACATCCTCGGTTATGGAAGTAACCTCAGTTATAGAGATTCGATCAAGAAAATTGATTCATTTATATAGAGGTTTATTTTTCTTGTCCATAGATTTTCCTGGAGGTAAAAGTTACGAGACTTAATAATTACTATCATTCATAAGAGTAATAAGAATTAACTAGTTCAAAAATGGAGTACGTATATAAAATCACAATACAGATCATTATTAACAAATGACCATTTACAGAAAACTTTAATGATCTAGCTAACTTCTAGATCTAACTTCAATATGAAAAAATATTATCTCAGAAAAACCAATTTCAATCATCGCATTAATACAAAATCATATGTCTATTATTAGATGTACTTTATTCCTTTTTTGTCAATGTCGGAAAATAATTTACCATTACCCCTGTAATATACCATATAAATATTATTATCTATAAACCCTGTAAAATATCTTCCCGTTGAACTGTCTTCCTCTGGTTTAAAGGTTAATTTATTGTGTCAGACGCAGTATGTAAAAAAATGCACTTCAATCAGAGGTGAACGAATTACAGTAGTGCAGTTAGACTAACTATTGAAATTAAATTTGGATCGGGAATCGAATATAGAAATCATGTTACTTCTAATGAAAGATTTGTTTTCAAACTAGGTACATTAACATTTTGGATGTTGATTTTAAACTTACCTAAATTGATTTGCGTTAAAGTTTGGAGGTAAAAATGAATAACAATTTACATAATGGCCAAGCGCTGAATTATTACATTCATTTAAAATGTTAACTAGCGGGACATTTAAATATCCTAATAAAACATTTGGCGAACTTTCAATATTGTTACTCTTACCCCAAACATTAATATTCAAATATTTCATATCTTTCTTCAAATCAAATGAGAAGTCTTCGTTAAATGAAACAATTGAACTAATATTTACAGTATTTGTCATATGGCAAAAAATTGAGTCGGACATTTGCGTATTAATTTTCAAATTACTTGTGTTTGCCTCTGTTGGACTCTTTGGTTCTTTTGAATCAGAATCTGTTGCCTCCGTTACAGTCGCTGGAACACTTTCAACGGATTTCAATGATTTTTGTTCAATATTTCGAATTTTTGTACGATCTGGTGAATTTGATGCTGATATATTTGGCGTACTTTTGTTACTACTATCACTTGAATTTTTATCTTCAGCTGATGTTTTACGTTTTCGTAAACTGAAGTTTCCAATTGTATGTGCTATTTTGGTCATATTTTCATTACTTGATGAGAGTATTTTGGATATTTTAGAATCGGATGTATTTTTACGGCTTAAATTATCACCAAGGCTTCGACTTAATGTTTGCGGTGTTGGACTGTCTATTTCCTCATTATTAACAACAGTAAAAGTGTTAATATCTAGTTCCTTGGTTGAGTCTTGGTCATTTTCACTATTTACTGAATCTGTTAGTTCATATGATATGTCGTGTTTTGTAATTAATCTGTAGTTGCTGACATTTCGTTGAATACGAACATTAAAAGCATTTTTATGTACGGATTTAAATAATTTAGCTACTTGCGCAACATTACTTATCTCTTTACCTTCTATTGCTAATATTAAGTCACCACATTTTAGGCCTGCTTTATGCGCGGGACTATTTATAACTATCGTTTCGGCGGTTACTTCCGAGATTGATGACGAAGATTTAAGTGTTTTTAATTGTGGTCCGGTTTTTTGTTGTGGACCATGTTTAAATACTACACCTAAATTTTGATTTCTTTCTTTATATACAACTAAATCGATAATGAGTGAGGTGATATCTGTTTTGTCATTTTTTTGGCAAATTTTTACCCAAGGAAGTGTATCTAAATAGAAATAGTTAATTATAAATACGTGTAAGTATTTAATATTACTAAAAGTATGGTTCAATGTCTTACCTACGGTTAATGTGCAAAATACCGATGTTATAGAATCATCTGTGTAAAGTCTACTTAATTCAACAACTGTAATTTCTAATTGACCACAAACTGTCGTAATTTCGTACTCATCGTTATTAATTTGAGACGGATCCACTCTCTTGAAGAACGGTTTATATCTGCAAGAAACAAAACTCGTTAACCTCCAAATGTCTGTTTCTTAATTAAATGTACCTAACTTTGCCACAGCCGAGAAATGTAAAAGACTAAAGCAACGAATTTGTATATATGTATTTTAACAAGAAATGATTGTATTTTGATAAAAAAAATCATTGTAATGCTTGTTGCTTGTCCCTACAAATATCTAATAATTTTAAACTCCCAAGTACAAATTATTGGCTTTGGTAAAAGAATGTGAATTTTTTTTAATGTATGATTATAATAATATTAAGAGTTAGACTGTAAATTATTTTGTACAATAAAATATCTGTACGTCTATTCCACCAAATTTGTTTTTTCTCTGTTTTTCTCACTAAGCAAAACAATGTTTGTTGGAAAGGAATTATATTTATTGCGAATTTTTTCGTAAACTTCCTTTACAAGCAAAAAGCTGATAATAAAATTGATATTTTCAAAACATTTAAAAAAAGAGTTATTACACTGAAGGTAATTAAAATTAGCATAATAATTATGTAAGTGATTTACTTTGTCTAATCTGCACTGCTATTTTTTAAGAACATTCACAACGGATTTCTTTTAGAGCCATTAATGAATCAGTTTAGAACTGAATATAAGGCTTATATACCTATATATTATAAGCAAATGAAGATGATATAATGGACAGACCATAAAAAGGAGTTCAGTTAGACATATTTATTTTAAAGTCAACTTGTCAGTTGTAGAAAAGGCCAAAAACTTTTGTTGGTAAACAAAATTTAACTAATTATTAATTATGAGCTTTTACTAACAATAAGTAAAATTATCTTAGTTTAAATTGTTTTAGGTACCATCACAGTGTGATCGGCCGAGAAATAGTCAATTTTCACAATTTTTTTTCAGATGGATGGGATGGGGGAACGGGGATGATTTTTTTTACGATTAATACTACTATTTAATAATATAACAATATTTTTTTTATTCATTTTTATTTATTTTTTATAATTACTATAATTTTTTGAAAAAAGTGTCTTTAAAAAAGGACGATATTTGTTGCCCACGATAGCGGTCGCAGTTTCATCCAAAAAAAAAAAAAAATTAATAGATTATCAATCTGTAGGTAAGTCCCTCTATATTCCCATGGGAGCTTTTTTTTGAAATCTTTTTGTTTTTTCACACTGAAAACTGTAAAAAATTTTGTACTTTTTATTCAAACCGCCGCCATTTTTTCATATTTCAAAAAAAAACTCCCTCCTAGGAATATAGCGGCTTATCTACAAATTGATCATCTATTTGATTTTTTTTTTTTTTTCGGATAAAAACTGTGGCCGCAATCGTGAGCACCAAATATCGACCTTTTTTAAAGACACTTTCTCAAAAAATTATAATAATTATAAAAAATAAATAAAAATGAAAAAAAAAATTGTATTGTTAAATAGTGGCATTAATCGTAAAAAAAATTCATCTCCATTCCCCCGTCCTGTCCAACCGAAAAAAGTTTCGAAAATTGACTATTTTTTGGCCGATCACACTGTGATGGTACCTTAATTTAGCTTTTTATCATTGGTTACTGTCAATGGTTTTTATTAAATTGTAGCTAAATTAAAAATGTATTAACCACAAATAATAACTATTTCTTATATCAAGTGTTTTTTTAACCATCAATCAAAAACAGTAAAACATAAAAAAATTTTAAGAAAGATTCTGAAAGTATAAATTCTAAGCTTTCATTCTGTATTAAAATCAACGCTCTCTCATATTTTTGCCAAATTTGCAGGGACTTAAACATAAAACTCTATTTTTATAAAGACATGTAAAATCGCCAAAAAGTTTAGGACCATATCTAATAGTACTACATATATTGTTTGGTCCTAAAATATATATATATATATATATATATATATATATATATATATATATATATATATATATACTAATATTTTTGATTAATTTCATATATATTTACCTTATTTTATAATTTGGAAGTGTGTGTTTTCTTTTGATTGCTTTTTTAATTTGACTTATAATTAAACTAGTAATATTTGAGTGCAACTGACGGCTTTGAAAATGTGAATCAACTCCCAACTCTATATAAGGATCAGTGTAGAAACATAATGACCAGTGAGTATACGGACGTCTAGTAAACTGCAATCTTGCTTGACCTCTAATTTTTTTTACTGAAATTTAAAATGATTATAAATGAAAAACAACAAAATCAGTATTAAAATAAAAAAGATAAAAATTTTCTTAAACCTAAATTAGGCATTTTAGAAATTAATTTCAAAAATTTTTAATGAATTTTTAATGAGTTAAATATCTACCTTTAATTGATAAAAAAGCTGTCTTTCCAAATTTCATTTTGGCATCCACGGATAACTGAAAATTTCCGGAATAATCAATATCCAAACTTATTGTTAATGTTTCAACATGGCCATCAGTATTATCCGTCTTAACCGAATCTATTTTAATATCTTTGATGTTTGGAAATTGGGATCCAAGACTCAAATCAACAATCTAAAACAAAATATAAGTTCTATTTAAAAAAGGTAAAAAAGGTTATCTTTACATTTGCTGTATATGAGTTCAGGCCAACCGTTTTTAATAAATCATCTTGATCGATTCATTAAATGAAATGACTTGCTTTTCTATTATTAAAAGTTAATTTTAAAACTGAAAAAACTGGGGTATCCAGGAGGTCCCGAGTTTATTTGAGGGCGTCACAGAAACAATTGATTACAAACTGTATACCCATTTTCTACACATTTCTTAAACATTTCTACATATTTCACGGTCTGTTGAAATTTATAAGTGTAATTGCAATTCTGAATTCAAATGAAAAAAATTAACGAAAAATGGAAAAATATTTCCGAACTATTAAAAGTTTGGTACCTATTAAAAAAATTATTCTAACATAGTTATTTTGAATTATTTATGGATAATTATGGCTTGTATTTTATCGCTACTATATATAAAAATGAATTTGTTTAGTTACTTGTTATCCACACGTGAAAAAAGTAAAACATTTTGACACTCAAAGTAGACTTTTATATAGTCGGGAAAAATAAAACAAATGTTTTTATTAAGCTTTTAAAAGCATCTGTTTTTCCACCTAGTCCTAATCCAAATGATTTAAATGCATTTCCCTATAAAAAGCTGGTTATATCTTGTAGTACATTTCTTGCAGATTTTTAGTGTGTAATTGATTGTATGACGAAGTAACAAAAAAAGATAACGGAAGAAAAAAAGAAACCGAAAATAAAATACAAAAATTTTGCGTTTTATTCTCTAAAGGAACATAAACTTCCGATGGTAGGTACATTGAGTCATAAATATTATCGCTAACGCATTATTGGAAAAAGTTATGTAATATATTCTCGTCAATTTGACTTTCAAATTAATAAATGGGAGTTTCTGACTAACTAATTGACTATATATTTATAAAAAAGGAAAATATTCACATATATATATATATATATATATATATATATATATATATATATATATATATATATATATATATATATATATATATATATATAGGCTGGTCCAGAACTATGTACCATAATTGCTAGAGCCGATAGTATGTTCCAAAATAATGGTACCTTTTCATCTACACTTTTTTCCAAAACTCAATAAAAAGGTTGATAAAGCAGAGGCGTCAAATGTAGAGGGGTGGAACGAAACCTACTACATATTTTTCAATTTTTTAGACGCTTTTCATTACCGGATTTATATTTTAGGGGCGCGTATGATCATTAGGGTAATTAAACTTATAGTATCAATAATTCCATCACTTATGATTAGAGGATAATTTGGAAATAGATATTTCTACTTTAAATTACTCGAAAACTGTATTATTTATCGAATTTTGCGTGAAATTGTCTGAGGAATCATATTGTCAAGAATTTTGTTTAAATAATTGCCAATTAAAAAAGAAGCGACATGTTAACTCCCACCCAAAACCACCACTAACAAGGAAGGGTGCCCAGGTGTCCGCTCCCGATTTCAATGCCGCTGAAATATGTTATTCTACGTCGAAATCTAAGAGATATGTATTTTTTTTTATCGGCGGAAAAACGGTTTGAAGGGGTGAAATCGCCCTTCAAAAATTGGGGTAAAAATTTAATTTTTAAAATCTCTCGAAAACAGTAAGAGATAGAGCAAAAGTTGAGCAAATTGACGATATTGCTCTTTTTTAAAGAGCTATTTATTGATATGCAATTTGTGGGTTAATTTTGCAAAGGGGGGGGGTGAAAATTAAACAATATAAAAATTTTGTTTACAGATTTGAAATCTACGTCAAAAAATCTAATTGACCTGTTTGCGCCCAATGTCTTAATATTAAGTCTAGGGGTAGTTAATTAGGGGGGACTGTGTCAAATAATCGTACTACTTGGGTAAGTAGTTCTTCTTGAGTAATTCAAGACGTTCTTCTTGATGGAAAATAGTTTAAGACAATTAGAATAACGTAGAAATGAAATTTTCGGTTTCAAAATTCAGTTTGAACAACATTGGAGAGGGGTGAGTCACCCTCTTAAATTACATACTAGTTTGCTAACACTTATTTTTACTATTAACACACTGACAATGGGTAATAATGTCACAATAAGTGGTTCTGAAGTTGGACTATCGTATGTAAGGCTTTTATAAGGTTTGTTTTTTAATGGATGTTATAGTTTTCTTTATCGAAAATTATCGATACCGAAAATAATGATATTTTCAAAATGAATGGAAACCTAAGAAAAACCTTACATACGATAGTTCAACTTCAGAACCACTTATTGTAACATTATTACCCACTGTCAGTATGTTAATAGCAAAAATTAGTGTATGTAAACTAGTATGTAATTTAAGAGGGTGACTCGCCCCCTCTCCAACGTTCTCAAAATGAATTTTGAAATCAAAAATTTCATTTCTACGTTATTCTAATTGTCTTAAACTATTTTCCATCAAGAAGAACTTCTTGAACTACCCAAGTAGTACGATTATTTGACACAGTCACCCCCTAGTTAACTACCCCTAGACTTAATATTAAGACATTGAGCGAAAACAGGTCAATTAGATTTTTTGACGTAGATTTCAAATCTGTAAATAAAATTTTTATATTATTTAATTTTAACCCCCGTTTTGCACCAAATTTTAACCCCCAACCACCCCTGTTGATGTAAATTGAACAAATTGCATATTAATAGATAGCTCTTTAAAAAAGAGTAATATCGCCAATTTAAACTTTTGCTCTATCTCTTACTGTTTTCAAGATATTTTAAAAATTAAATTTTTACCCCAATTTTTGAAGGGCTGATAAAAGAAAATACGTGTCTCTTAGATTTCGACGTAAAATAACATATTTAAGCGGCATTGAAATCGGAGGCGGACACCTGGGAACTTTTCCTTGTAAGTCCTAGGTGGTGAAAAAAGTATTACCAACATAAATTTAATTCTCCGAACGCAAAATACGTTTCCCTAAAATATCAATCCGTTATTCAAGAACGTTTGGAAGATATACAGGAAAAAATGGCTTTCGTTCCACCCCTTTACAGGGTTGTATCTCCCTTATAATTGAGTTTTGGAAAAAAGCATACATGAAAAGGTAGCATTATTTTTGAACGTATTACCAGCTCTAGTAATTACGGTACATAATTCTGGACCACCGTATACATATATATATATATATATATATATATATATATATATATATATATATATATATATATATATATATATATATATATATATATATATGTTTCTAGCACCGATTTTGGCTAGTTTTATAGTAATGAAAATTCCTGTTACTCAGCTCCAGATTAGGTGCAATGGACTATATTTAGTACGACGGGTCCCCGGACACAAAAAATTTTCAAACATTTGTTTCCATTTTTTCCTCTAAAAATGGAGCTGATGAGCAAAAAAAGAACATCTTCTTACATTGTCCGGGCCCCTAACCGAGGCTCCCGGCCGCCGTGCCATTACCTCACATGACCCCCCCCTCTCGCTGGCCCTGCGTATTACTACAGTTATGTATTAAGGTAAAACCTGTTGCAAAATAGATTTAAAGATGCTGCTGAAATGGACTTCTCCAAAATGGGAACCAAAACGACATGCCGGGAAAAATCCGCATAATTATAATATAAAAGTAACCATATTGTTTTTTTTTTCTATAATATATCGATTTAACAGTATTTTTGGGTTGACAATTTTTCAAGTTAAATTACTTTAAGACAACAAACTTTCGTTATAGAAAACATGCATTTATTAAGAGAAAATATACATATAATTCGAGCCTAATGGTGTAAGACAATTTAAAGAATAAAAAAAAGTTGGTGAAATTCATATTATAATTTAATATTTTGTTACTGTGGATTTGAAACCAATTAAGTTGGCAAATTTAAACTTATCTTTCATTTTTGTCGGCTCTACCTATAATGAAATGGCCAATGGAAAGTTACCTACTTTTTTTTTGAAAAATGAAATAACTAGAAATATTAGTAGAAGTATATTAGGTATATTAGTTAAAATTGTCAAAGTCATTTTTAGAACGGAACAGCAGGCTAGTCTTTATTGTTGTTTGAACGAATACACAATTTATTATTATTTTAAAATTTCTTTTACCTTCACTGCTTCAAAAAATTTTCCTGTTGTAGTTTTTGTCAATAAGTCATCAAACTCTAATGATAATTTTTCATAAAACCATTGTTTCACTGAATTTCTATTACGCAGTTCATAAAATAGGAATTGTAACAAGAGACTCACAGCCAAACTGGGGTTATCGTCAATTTTTTCACTACCACTTTCCTTCAGAATTTGTATTTGCTGTTTAAGATCCTGGAACAAAGTAAGATATATATTTAAGGAGAAACTTAATTTTTTCATGCGCAAGTATTAATAAATTAGTGGAAAGAAAATTATATAATTTTTCAACCTGTTGTATTAAAAATGTATAAGTACTTCAGTCAACCAAATAATATAACCAATTAACCACTATTTATTGGTATGTACTTTGTTTGTGTTTTTATATTTCAAAAAATATAAAAACTAGAATTGTGAAGTAACCGACAATCGTTGGAAAAGTATATTACACACTTCTCTTGAGATTTTTGCAAAAAATATTATATGTTTTAAATCAATAAAAATATTTTTCATTTTAAGTGAATTTCCGTTTTCGAAAAATTTACTTATTACAGCGGGTGCCATGAAAAGACCTGAGCCCGGGACTATGGCAGAAATATGTTTTGAAGCTTTGGCTTGAATTAAAGTTTTGTTGGTTGACTTGTTCACTTTATTTAAATTTTATTATTTTTATTAAGTTTTATTTACTTCAATAATTTTATATATTTATTTTTATTAACTTATGAAGCGTTGATTGTCTTATATAAGTTGTTTGATATGGTTTGGTAAGAATAGAGAAAACGAAGTTCAAATTTAGTTAATTTTATTAAAGTAAGATTATTACAACAATTAAAATAATAATGTACAAACGACGAAAAGACTTTACTAAAATTTATCAAAATTGATTAAAATAGACAAAAACTGAAAATAATGAAATTACATTCAATTTAAAATAAATTTTATGTTTAGTTTGCAAAATTTGCTTAACAAAGATAGAAATTATTTTTATACTGAAATACAACATATAAAATAGAAAACGTATTTTATTTTAATATGTCTAGGGAACATCCGGTAGGTAGTTGGCTCGTGGATTATGCTGTTTTCGGATTATGATTGATATGTTGTGTTGATCTCACGGAGATGAATTTTATTGAAATTTGCAATTTTTAGGTGTTGTGCATCGCACGATATATATATATATATATATATATATATATATATATATATATATATATATATATATATATATATAGTATATATATATATATATATACACTATATATATATATATATATATATATATATATATCGATATATATATATATATATATATATATCGATATATATATATATATAGTGTATATATATATATATATATATATAGTATATATATATATATATATATATGTATATATATATATATAGTATATATATATATATATATACACTGTATATATATATATATCGATATATATATATATATATAGTGTATATATATATATATATATATATATATATATATATATATATATATATATATATATATATATATATATATATATATCGTGCGATGCACAACACCTAAAAATTGCAAATTTCAATAAAATTCATCTCCGTGAGATCAACACAACATATCAATCATAATCCGAAAACAGCATAATCCACGAGCCAACTACCTACCGGATGTTCCCTAGACATATTAAAATAAAATACGTTTTCTATTTTATATGTTGTATTTCAGTATAAAAATAATTTCTATCTTTGTTAAGCAAATTTTGCAAACTAAACATAAAATTTATTTTAAATTGAATGTAATTTCATTATTTTCAGTTTTTGTCTATTTTAATCAATTTTGATAAATTTTAGTAAAGTCTTTTCGTCGTTTGTACATTATTATTTTAATTGTTGTAATAATCTTACTTTAATAAAATTAACTAAATTTGAACTTCGTTTTCTCTATTCTTACCAAACCATATCAAACAACTTATATAAGACAATCAACGCTTCATAAATTAATAAAAATAAATATAATTCATTTCATCAGGATTGAACGTTCAAAAATAGGTACCGTTCTGAGTGGATGAGTTTATATCCTAAAATAGGTGAGGTCGGCAGTAGTAGGACTGACTCAAGAAGAAAGAGCCATGATATTCATATTTCGAATTGGTTAAGGATTCTAATTTTTAACACCCTTTCTCTAGATTGGTTGATTTGGAATTCTTTATTTAGTTAATAATTCCACGAATTTACAAAAAAAGACACTATTATTTCCGCTTACCTTTACTTTTACGGATTGCGTATTTTCTCTTTTTTACTATTAGAGACAATACTGTTAACAGAAATACAAAGTCTAGAGACTCTAATTGTTCAAATATTTTCTTATGATTGGCTACTTATAAATTCATTGTTTAGTTGATAATTCTTAGTATTCACAAAAAAGACAGGCTATTTTTATTCAACTTTGGTGTTATGGATTGTGTATTTTCTATTCTTTATTAATAGAGTGTAGCTTTTGTGGAAATTTGGTTTTATTATTATTATCATACCAGTGATTGTCAACAAGTGTCTACCAGTTTAATTTTTTGTAACTTTATTAACTTTCGGTGTTTATTTAAATTAACAATTTTCATGTAAATAATGATAAATAATAAATATTCTTTATTTTTTTTACAATAATTTTCATTTGGACTGTTTCTACAGCTTAAAATATTTCATAAAAAAAATTATATTTTGCAAACTACTATTTTATAAATTCGGTTACATGTTCTATTTTTAAGACCATTTCCAAAAGATTACCAATTATATAAGTCTAAACATGGCATAGAATCCAAAAATAAAGTACAGTAGTCTCTAGTCTTTAAGGACACCCAATGGGAAGTTAACAGCGTGGGTAAACCTGTCCCCCCAAATTTTTTTTATTTATTTAGGTAATACCAACCAATACGTTATTTAGATACATTCCTTGTATTCGAGTAGCTGAGAAAAATCACAACTAGTCTTATACCATTTTAAAGTCCAGAGTATACTTGATGTCATATAAGTAATTCTGATAGCATTTTAAGTATTTTTTTTAATTCTAACAGGCATATGTCCTTGAGTACAGGTAATCATAAGAAAATAAACCCGATTAATATCTAATGTTTGTTGTTGTTCTCGATGTAATTTACTGAACTATAAAACTATCCTATCTAGTCCTAAAATTAAAGTCCTATCTAGAATATTATCTTACTTCGAATCGGTTACGAGATCGCCATAAAAATTTTCACTTCGGTCATGTCGTCTTAATAAACATTTTTTTTTAGCTTCTAGACCTAAATAATTTTTTAACATTAAAAGGAATATATTAACTATGATATAATAAGCAAATGTTTTGTTGCCACTGATAATTTTAAATAACATTGCAGGACTCCATTGCAAGCATAAATATTATATGGGGGCTTCTTGGAATTTGGCTTGAAAATGCTGAATGAATAATTTAAAAAAGAAGATAAAAGATATTTCTAAATATAATTCACATCTTCTCATTCTTATCTACTACTTTTAACAACAACTGTTTTTTAAAATAAATGTATAATTATTTTCTAATTTTTATATAAGAAAAGGACGCCTACTACAATTATCATTATCAGATGTATGTTTATCTTTGTTATGAATAAAATTCTTTGAAAAATAATAAAATTTTTAAGAAATAAATATGTTTTCTTACTTTATCCAAATATACACCACTTAACTTTTCTTTTTTGTTTGTTAAAGTTGGGAGATAGTGAACTTCTCCTTCAGTAACTATGCAATACAAATAAAATTTTTGATTGGTGTTCTAATGATTTTCAATAGACTTTTTAAATACTGCCCTTCCATAGCAAAAATGTTTCCCCTTTTGCGCAGAAAATGTTCATGGGGTTTGCAACAAGCAATAAGTAAAATTATTGAAGTAAATAAAACTTAATAAAAGTAAATAAAATTTAAATAAAGTGAACCAACAAATAAATAAATAAGTGAAATAAACAAGTCAACCAACAAAACTTTAATTCAACCCAAAGCTTCAAAACAAATACTATAGCTATATATATATATATATATATATATATATATATATATATATATATATATACAAGGTGGTCCAGAATTATGTACCGTAATTGCTAGAGCTGGTAGTACGTTCGAAAATAATGGTACCTGTTCATGTACACTTTTTTTCAAAACTCAGTAATAAGGGAGATACAACTCTGTAAAGGGGTGAAACGAAAACCATTATTTCTTAAATATTTTCCAAACGCTTTTGAATAACGGATTGATATTTTAGGGGTACTTATTTTGCGTTAGAAGGATTCAATTTATGTCAACACTTATTCCACCACTCATGACTAAGGGGTGGTTTTGGGTGGTAGGTGTGAGTTATCACGTCTTTACTTTTTTAACTTGCAATTATTTAAACAAAATCCTTGATAATATGATTCCTCAGACAATTTCACGCAAAAAAGGTATACTTGTTACATTTCGATAAATATTACCGTTTTCGAGTAATTTAAAGTAAAAGTATCTATTTTCAAATTATCTCCTAATCATAATTGATGGAATAATTGATACCATAAATTTAATTATCTTAATGTTCATACGCACCCCTAGATTATGAATCGAGTAATCAAAAGCGCCCAAAATTGTTTTTAAAAGAAGAAGTTAGTTTCGTTACACCCCTCTACATTTCACCCCTCTGCTTTATCTCCCTTATTATTGAGTTTTGGAAAAAAGTGTAGATGAAAAGGCACCATTATTTTTGAACATACTATCGGCTCCAGCAATTACGGTACATAATTCTGGACCACCCTGTATATATATATATATATATATATATATATATATAACTATATATATACTATATATAGCTATATATACTACTATATATATATACCAATACTATAGCTATATATATATATATATATATATATATATATATATATATATATATATATATATATATATATATATAGTCAAAATCGGTTATAACGACATCGAAGGAACCACTCAAATTTGGTCGTAAAAGTCGATATCCTCAAAATTTGAAGCTTATGGGTTGTTACTAACATATTTGGCTATGGGTAGTCACTAACATATTTTTATAAATCTTCCTGATTAATATATATATATATATATATATATATATATATATATATATATATATATATATACGTATATATGTATTGTTACGAAATTTGATGTGTAGGTCAAAAGTTCCAATAGCTTAGATAAGTTCGTCAGTCAGATACATCCGATTTTTGGAAGTCAAAATTTTGCCCAATTTTCGCCAATTTTAGTGGCTTTTTGCAAAATTTGGACAGAATTCAAAAATTTTTTTGACGTTTTTTCACACCATCGAAAAGAGCGTAAAAAATGACATAAGACAAGTTTTTAAAACATTGTTCTAAATGAACTAGATTTTGAGAAAAATTAAGAAATTTGCTGAATTTCTTTATAATAAATGCTTCATTGTTTCTATCATTACAATAACAATATTTATATTTGTTTAATTTTTCGAAATAAAAATTAACTAACTTTTCAAGAACGCGTCATCACCGATTTTGAAAATTTGTTTTCTGTAATAGAGATAAACTATTTTAAATGGATATAAGTTATGTTGTATGAGGTCTGCCAGGGTCCGGGGGTCCCAAAGTGCCAAAAATAAAACTGCCCAACCAATTTTGAAAATTTCACCTTTTAAACTTAATTTCATTTAAATACATATATGCTATACTATATGAGATCCGCCGGGGTCCTGGAGACCCAAAAAACGCCAAAAATTAACTACTCAACTGATTTTGAAAATATTTTCACTGTTAGAGAGCTAAACTATTTTAAATGGATACACGTTTTTATATGAAATCCGCCAGTGTCCAGTTTTGGAATTTCACTATGTTATGCAGATGCTGCGACAGGGGTATTTATTATTATTTTAAATTCCTACGTTACAGAGAAAAACTTCTGTAACAGACGAACGGAGGGACACGAGGGTGATCATATAAGGGTTATATTTTTCCTTTTAAAGTTCGGAACCCTAATAAAGTATACAGTAACTACTAACTAGAGTACTAGATAATACTAGCTATTATTATTAAAACGATTTTCGATTTCATCAGAGGTTATTTTACATGAAATTGCAGTGTAAGCTTCATTTCAATCGATATTTTTTTACAATAAACTTTTCCATTTTAATTTCCTCTTTTTAATCCATATATTGGGTAGAGGAGCTCGGGGCTACAATTAGAACGGGTAAATTGTGACACGTAAATTAGACTGTATGGCTATAAGAATATTGGATCCGATTTTTTGTTCCGAATGTTATGATACTTAGACGAACCTTATCGTCTTAACAAAGCTAGCGGTTGAATGCTGTAGCGAGTAATTGTCACTATGTATGTGCTTCTTTAATCAAAAATTTTGCTTCTGAAATTGGGATGAAATTGTAAGATTGTATATTAACACTAATTATATCACTCAGTTATAAAAGGGAGCTTCGTAGCTTCTTTAGTTTTCGAGCTATAATGCAAATTTATATCTTGTTTCCGAGACTACACTAAAGTAGCGGAAGCATTGTGATTACTTTTGAAAATCTTCAAGCATATGTTACGTTTTAGAGCTTCCTGAATTTTTTGTTTTATGTCTGTCTGCCGTCTGTGTGTCGCCAAATTTCACCAAGTGGCATAACTTCTGAACTATTCGATTGTTTTTAACGAAATTTTCAGAAATATTGAGGTTTGGTTCCTAGTTGGTTCCATGAATATTTAATTTTTATAAAATTTAGTGAAAAGTTTGGAAATCATAAACTCTTGGACGAGTTTGTTAGCCAGACACGTCAGATGTCCAGAAGCAGGTTTTTCGAGCATTTTTTGTTAACAAAATGAGTTTTTTGACAGATTTAATCAATTTTTCAAAATTGTTTTATACCAATCTAAAAAAGAGACAACATTACATATGATGAGTTTTTATACCATTGCTTTTACGTAACTAAATTCAGAGAAAAATTAAGAAATTTTTTGACAAGATTTCCAAAGGAATATTTGCTATCCTCTTTTGTTGCATAGTAAAATATCTTCATTTCAAGTTTTAAAATCCTATTTTTTCACAAAGAAAGCTTTGTGGGTGATATGTATTTTTCATTTAAGTAACGTTAATGTGGACAATAATCAATCTCCCTCAGTTGAATAATATCTATACATATGTTGGTTTCAAGCTTTTTTTAAAAAAAAATCGGATTTTATTAAAATGTTTCATGACAATTTGAAATAAATGATTTGCATTCACGCAATAAATGCTGTACGTAAGGCATTAGACGTAAGAAGTGTTGTAATCTAGAAACTTTGGACGAAAACTTGTTTCGTTTTAAACTTAATTCATTCTATATAGGTATTTTTAAATATCACTAAAATTTGCTGAAAACATAACATTCGTTTAAATTTTTGGTCCATTCCTAGTATACGTGCAGAGGAAAAATTGTGAAAATTTATAGTTTCATATATTAGACATGACCCAAAACGAATGATGAAAATTGGGGTTCAACACTAATTTTCCTAAAATTTAATATTCAAAATTTTTATCATTTAATAATATTCAAAATTATTTTGAAAAGAAGATCTAAATAATATAGTATATGAAATTGGTTGCAGGGATTGCCAAATACAATGATCAAACGAGTCAAAATTAGCTGTCGAATCTATCAACATAATTATGATATCGAAAGGAAAAAAAATAGTACGGGATTAACGGGACATGTAATAGATTCTGACCATATGTTTGACTTTTCAAACATACGCATATTAGACAGAGAAAGAAACTTCAAAAGACGAATTACTGGAGAAAATTTTTATAACAATTTAAACAAACTTTTAGCGGTAATAGGCAAACAGATAGCGAGGCTATTGACGAAACAAATAACGGGTGTTTCAAGTAGCTAAGAACATATAAATTTTTAAAAAGCGAAAATTTGTTATGATCAAGGGGTGCTTTATTTTATTATTATTAAACATTTAGCAAAATTTTAAATAATATCGCGTCAAAATAATACTTAGAATTAATTAAAAGACAATAGCAGTAAATTTATTGGAATGACTATAAATAAATCTTAATCTAATGTTGAAATATTTATTAACAAATAATATTGCTTAGAAGAAAATTGGACAGCTATGGTTTTGTTTTCAAATTTACCTTTTTGCAATTAAAGAAAATTTTAATAACTATGGATACCTATATACAAATTATACCCATAAAAAATAAGCATACTCTGATCCCAACAATTTTTTCTCATGTTAAATTTTGTATGTTCCTACTTCGCTGAATGAATGATTTCGACGTCTTGATATATAAGTAAAAATAATTATATAATAGGAGAATATTTTTACTGCCAATTTCATAATGGAAATTTCTAGGAAGTTCTATTTGGTGTAACCCATTTTTCAATTATAAAACGTGTAGTTTAATGTTATTTCAAATTTATTGCACATTTGTAAAGTGACAACCGCATTGGGCAGATGAAATTTTAAATAAATAAAATTAACAATAATGATGTTGATTAAGTGTTTAACAATAAATTTAAAAAGTTTTGTTTCATTAATAATATTTTCTTCAAAAAAGATCTTTCTCCATATAACTTAATATATATTTTATTGATAATTTTATTTTTACTTGACTAAATAAATAATGATTTGACAAATGAAATAAATTTTCCGGTGTTGATTTAATATAATTTCTGTAAGTACACTTATGTTTTCTTGAATTTAATATCACCGCCTTTCTCTTGATTGAAATTGCATTACCTTTATGCAGGGCCGGCCTAAGACGAAAATTACAAGTGTGCGAGATTCACATTTGATGCCCCTACCAAGGCATTTTATGCCCCTCCGTAACCGCTCGGCACCTGCGCGAGGCGAAATGCGCGTGTCACAGTGGTGCAAAAGTCTGTCCCTAACCCTAACGTCTTGTTCTCGCGTTCCGCCACACGGGCAGACGCCTGCTCTACTGACCTTGGACCTTGGTCAAGTTCATCAGACTACTGTATTTCAGAACTCATTGGGGTAGATAATCGGTTTTACCTTGAAATTCAACTGTAATAGTTTTGAGACAAAGTTCCTTCTAGTTTAAATATTTATGCCCAACATTTAAATAAATTTCTAAAAATTTTCAAAATTTATTTTTTTACCATAATTGGCCAATTTTATGCCACTCCGCTCGAGTGTGCGGCTGCATACGTCGCACACCCCTCAGACCGGCTCTGCCTTTATGTTAGAAGGAAAATAAATTTCATTAATCAATAAGATTATCTTTAAAAATATATGCCGTTTGGGCAATACATGATTTTGATTATTATAATTTGCGTAAAAATTTTTAAAGTAGGCGACACTAAATTCAACAGAATGTATTTTATTTTGTTATGTTGTTATCTCTGAGCATTGAAGAGATAGAGGGAGCACAGGTATATATTCAAGATATTCAATCTATATAAAAAAAACGAAGCCAAAAAAGGGTTAAAGTGTTGACTAATATGACGGTTAAACAAGGTTTAATTTAAAGTTTTTCTATATTTACTGATGTTATATTTGTTGTCATAGATATTGTTAGAATATTTGTTAATCAATAGTTTCAAATTACAACAAAAATCGTATACAAATTAAAAAATATTTATTACCACTGACACTTTATAGGTTAAGATGTTAACGTGGTGTTAACCAATGTGGCGATTTGCTTCAAAAAAGATAACGTGTACTCCATCTATTGTGTGGTACATACACATTCTGATATCTATGGTTGTTATGTACGAAAAACAAAATAGTTAAGTTTATATATAAAAAAAAATAAGATGAAATTTATATGAAGCTAGAAATTTTTTTTTTTTTTGTAGTTCTTTGTAGTAGTTAATATAATAAAGAAGTGTAAAAACATAAAAAGTGTTTATTCAATCCTACAGAATAATTATTAATAATAATTTTATGAGGTTATGGGCCCAGTACTGTAACCGTGGAACTAGGATCGATTTTTGTTTTTATTGAAGAAATACTACAAAGAAAGGATTGTTATTCAGAAGGATTTCAAAATGAAAGAACGAAAAATCAATAAATACGGTGTAACGTTATTTGATGGAGATAGCAGAAATTTTTCAAATTGGCTCGGTAGAATTAAGGTACTATTAGAAAATTTAGAATTAGAGGATTGTCTAACATAAAAAGAAAAAGATGAAAAGAAAATCAAGAATTGCCGTCACATAATGGTACAATGCATAAATGATAAATGTTTAGAATCTATAAAAGAGTGTGAAACTCCAGGAGATATTACTGAAAAATTAAAAAAAAAAAAAAAACGTATTTAAAGAAAGGAATAACAAATCAATTAATTGCTAGAAAGAAACTTTTAATTTAAAATATAAAGAAGGCCCGCTTCAAAATTTTCTTATACAATTCGATACTTATATACGTGAATTAAAAGAAGCAGGTGCAGAACCTTCGAAAGGTGAAGTAGAATGCTATCTCTTTTTAGCAATTCCATCATCGTATGCGGATGTGGTATCAGCGATTAAAACACTGAATGCTGAAATTGTTACTATAGAATTTATAAAAAGAAGATTATTAGACGAAGAAACGAAAAAAGAAGGCTTCGGAGAAATAGAAGAAACGGCAGAAGTATTTTATGGTCAAAAAAGAAAAGTAAATAGTAATTCAAAGAAATCATTTCCAGTTAAATGTTATAACTGCGCCAAAGGGGACACCTAAAAATTGATGGCAATTTTAAAAGAAGCAATAAGAAACACGGAGGTAGTGCTCAAGAAGAATACAATCAAAAAGAAGAAGAAAAAGAGGATTCAAATTTATTTTTATAGCTGAAAAAGAAAATAAAAATCATTGTTTTTTAAGTGAGGAAAGTTCATTAATATTTATTGCAGATTCAGGAGCACAGACCAGTGAACATATAATATATTATACATCTATACATATAAATGCGAAATACCACTCACTCATTCATTCACTCATCTATCACAAATTCTCTAAAACTACAATACCTACAAACTTGAAATTTGGCATGTAGGTGCCTATTGAGTCGTAGGCGCTTGCTAAGAAAGGGTTTTGAAAAATTTTTTGTCTAACTGTCGAAATTTACGAAAAACCATACAAAATTAATTTTCAATTGCTGTATACAGCAATCTGTGGCCAATTTATCAAAAAATCATAAAAATTTTAGATAGTTGCTAAGTGCAGAAAAATAATTTTGAGATTTTTGTATATAAATATTAATAAATATTCCTATAGATACAATCAATAATATATTTACCTATGACTACTATGAAATTACTTATTTACTGTGCAAAATACTATTTGTATCCAATATGGTTTTATTGGGATAACGTAATAATTTGAAATTTTTTAACCTAAGATTCCCAAATATTTTACTAATTTATCATATAGGAGATGAAGGATTAAAAATAATAATTCAACATTCTTCCGTAGAATAAATTGTTTTTTATTTTCTCTTTTTTCCAAAAATTTTTCGGTATCTTTTATAAAGAAAATAAAGAAACAATTTATTCTACGGAAGAATATTGAATTATTATTTTTATTCCTTCATCTCCTATGATAAATTAGTAAAATATTTGGGAATCTTAGGTTAAAAAAATTCAAATTATTTCATTATCACAATAAAACCATATTGAATTACAAAGATGAATAACCTAAAAAATTTCAAATTAAAATGTAATTTGCATATTAGAAAATATATAAACAAGTTTGTAAACGTTAACATTAAACTTACAAAATTGAAAAATCATATTAAATTCTTAACGCAAAACAAACGCCACTGAAGAATGATACCGAAAAATTTTTGGAAAAAAGAGAAAATAAAGAAACAATTTATTCTACGGAAGAATGTTGAATTATTATGTTTAAACCTTCATCTCCTATGATAAATTAGTAAAATATTTGGGAATCTTAGGTTAAAAAATTGCAAACTATTTGTATCCTTTAAAGAAAATAGACAACTGGGCTGTCCAGTTATTATCAATTGGCACGTGCGTCTGCTCTTCTCAGCAAATTCCATACAGATGAAATTTCCATCGAGCCGGGCTCGGTCATCCTGGTATCAAAAATGAAATATGGACTTTACTTATCTGTCTTCAGTAGTTTCGAGAAAACGGTAGCAGGTATCAAAAAAATGATAAAACAAAACTATAGGTAAAATTGGTATAAGAATCCAAAAAAAAAAGACGATCAAAGTTGAAGTTATCCTGTAGGACCTCAGAACCCCCAAGAAAGCCTAAAGTAAACGACTGGATGTATCGTTACCAAATGTTTGGTTCTCCAAAGACCGCCAAAATAAATGGCTGAACGGATCTTGACAAAATTTTTCTCAAATAGTACTGAGTTTCTGAAAAAACTCGACATGAGGATGACCCCCCCCCCGTGAGCTTTGCGGCCCAAAAACCCTCCAAATAAAGGACCAAACGAATCTTATCCAAATTTTTCTCAAATATTATAGAGATTCCGAAATAAATTAATGTGAATTCTGAAATATTCTCCAGAGCCCTGGGATCTCAAAATGTCTCCCAAATTACAGTTCTTTTGAAATTGTCACTTTTTTTGTGTTGATTAAAGTTTATTTAGCCAGACCAACACTTAAAATGTTATACATGGCATTTTTAATATAGATATACATAAAATAACAATAATTTGGCTTTAAAGGGTCATCTATAAATGATCCCTCAGTAACTTAAATTAATTTTATAACCTAATTAATAGTATATAATATAATTTTTTTTATAATAACAAAAAGATTACACTCGCAGTATTATACCTTTACATAAATAAATTATGTTTGTATGGACAAATAAGTTCAAAAATAAATTTTTTTTTTTCTCTTAATTAATAAAATTATATAATTGATAAAAGTATTTCATGTAATATTATTTAATATTTGACTGCTATGTACATATCTCTAAATGTACCGTATGTTTGATTTAAATTTTAGTCAGAACATAGGATCTTGTGGTATTTTTCGCTTAAGGCGTCGATGTGGATTATTTCCCGGAAGATTAATAAAATCCGCTAAACTGTTGTTATCTAATTCCCTGTAGAATTTTTCCGATGTTCTGTGAATGAAGGTTTCGATGGTTTCAACGTTGGCTTCACGATGTAGTTGTGACGCTCTTACGTACCACGGTGCTTTCAAGGCGACTCTTAATATTTTGTTCTGGATTGACTGCAGCTTATTGATGTGTGATTTTGAAACATTTCTCCAGACTGGGCACGCGTATGTTAATAATGGCCTAATTAAAGCTGTATACAACATTATAGAACATTTAGATTTAATTGAGGACTTTTTATTTATTAACGGATACAACTTTATAAATCTTTGATTGGCTTGTCTGATTTTGTGCTCTATATGGGTGTGCCATGTTAATCTTTTGTCTATATGAACACCAAGATATTTAACGGCTTCGTTATTCCATTTTATATCTTGTCCGCTGATTTGTATGCTGGTGTTTACTGACCCACGTTTAAGAGTAAACAGTTTAGCCTCACACTTTTGTGGATTCAGGGTCATCTTCCATTGATTTAAATATTGTTCAAATTCATCCACTATTACTTGTGTTGAGCTCACAGCAGTCTCAAGTTCTTCATGTTGGTAGAAGATTACTGTATCATCAGCAAACATCCCTAGATTGTTTCTAATCGACAAGGGTATGTCGCTAACATAGATGTTAAATAAGGTTGGACCAAGTATTGATCCCTGGGGGACACCAGCATTGATTGGGCGTGTTGTTGACATCTCATTGTTAGTAAGTACAGTAAATGTTCTGTTGGATAAAAAAGAAGTAATAACATTCTGTAGATATTTAGGTACTTTTATGTCACTTAGCTTCCGTAGCAGTCCATTGTGCCATATTTTATCAAAGGCCTGTTGTATGTCCAAAAAAACTGCTACAGTGTACTTTTTACTTTCAAAGCCATTATTGATTACATTGATCAGTCTAAGTAACTGGTGGTTGGTTGAACATTTATATCTAAAGCCGAGTTGGAGTTGTGGCAATACGTTGTATTGTTCAATGAATTCAGTGATTCTGGTTGATATCATTTTTTCAAGTATTTTTGACAAAGTGTTGAGTAAGCTAATGGGCCTGTAACTTGTTACTTCTTTTTTATTTTTGCCAGTCTTGTGTATAAGTAATAGGCTGGCATCCTTCCATTTATCAGGAAAATATCCCGAACTCAGGCAACCATTGCAAATAGAAGTTATGTATACTAGTGCTTTCTTTGGTAAATGTTTTAACATTGCATTGGTGATTTCATCTTTACCAGGGGCTTTGTGTGTTTTTAGTTTTTGGATACACTCCTTCACTTCTGAGGGTGTTACAATTTTCACAGATTGGTCACTTGTACTGGTTTGAGGATCGCATTTACTTTTAACTAAATTAATGTTGTCGCTTGGGTCACTTAATGAAAAGATTTGCTCAAGGTAATCAGCAAATATTTCGGTTTTTTGCTTATCCGATGTTATCAACAGACCTGAGCTGGTGATAGGAGGAATTATAGTTCTTTCACGAGTGATTCTCCTAGTTGCCTGCCATAGTTGTTGGTCCCCTGGTGAGATTTCACTAATATACTGTTGGTAAAGAGAGTGTCGGTAATTTTCTATTTCTTGGTTGATTTTATGAGTGAGGTTATTTAATGTCCGCTTTATATCTGGCTGTCTGGTTTTTTGCCATAATCATCGTGTCTGATTTTTCTGTCTTATTAATTTTAGTATTTCGTTTGGTAGCTGTGAGATTGGTTTTGTGACATCGGATCTGTGCGGGGTTATTGCAAGGTTTGCTGATGTTATTATTGCAGTAGTTAGATGGTCAACTGCGTTATCTATATCACTGGTTTTGTAGACTTTTGTAGTAGGCTTTAGTATCGTAGTTACTGCATCTTCGAACTTGTCCCAATTTATCCTGCCCATTTTTATTTGGCGGTGTCTGTTTATCAGTAAAGGTTCTTGTTGGAAGTTGATGATTACAGCAATATGGTCTGAGGATAAATCAGGATAAGTGTTTTGGAATATAGGATAACGAAGATTTCTTTGCAATGCTATGTCAAGGATGTCCGGTGTATGGCTTATGTTATATGGGAAATGGGTTGGTTCATCGGGAGCCAGAATTTGGATGCAATATTTTACAGTAATATTTTCCAAGATTTGTCCATTATTATTACTTTTTGCACAACCCCAATTTAGTGATTTTGAGTTTAAGTCACCTATCAATAGGGTTGGTGTATTATCACAGAATACAGCTGTAACATCTTCTTCTAGAATGGTCTTATTTGGCCTATTATACCCGCAGACAATTGTTAACCTTTCGTTATTACTTAGTTCCAGTTCTACTCCTACAACTTCTAAGTGTCTAAGTTCGTATGGAGATTTTTGGCAATGTTTAATCTTGTTTTTTATGCATATTAAAACGCCACCAGATGCAATTGGTGCAATTCGATCATGTCTGTATAATTTATACCCGGTTAGTCGAAATGTTTCGGCTTCAACCAGATGCGTTTCTGTTATGCAAGCAACCGATATGTTTTGAGTTTGTAGAGCATGAAGTAAACTACCTTTTTCATTTTTAATACCATCAGCATTCCAATTCAGTATTCTGATGTCATTGATAATGTGTAATTGTTTATTTAGCATTATTAAAAATGGTAGCTAATTGGTTCATAAAGAAACTTTTAATCGTTTCTATATGAGGTGTAATCATTTCAATGATTGTAGTTACAATTTGTTTAATGATATTTTCGAATAAATTATCACTTGGCTGGCTATTTTGTGCTGTGTTGTTAAATTTATTTCTTGTAACGTCGGCATAGCTGAATTTACTATTTGTTGGAGTTTTAGTAGAGTGTGGCTCAGTACTGTTGAAAACTGTGGTTGGTTTATTTTGTATTTTCGGTGTTTTTGCCGTATTGGAAAGCCGGTGTTTTAAGTTTTGATATAATAAACGCATCCCTTATAGTTTGCAGGATGGTTTTCCTGACAGTTGACGCATTTGGGTGGTTGTTCTGGACGTTTTGTGCATTTAGAATAGTGGTGAGGTTCTAAGCACTTTACACACCTCATATCGAGCTTACAGTAATTTTTGGTATGGCCATAGCGCTGGCATCGTGTACACTGGGGTATATTTTTGCTTTGTCTTCTGGGTTCCACACTAATCACTGCCTTAAATAGTACTTTTAATTCAAATATGTCTTTACACTTTGGATTAGTTGAATCCAATTCTACGACACAAAGTGGCGTTGGCTTTTTGTTTCGATTTAATAATCTGGTTACTTTATTGACCGGATATGACTGTGCCAGTTCCTCTAGTATTTCTTCCTCAGTCAAGATATATGGCACATTACGAATCACAACAGAGAATTGTTTAACATCAGGAGGACAAAATGAATGGTACTTCACTGTGTTTTTATCAAAAAATGATGTTAAAGCTCTATAATCTTCAACTGAGTTTAAATTAATTTTGATGACTCGATTTCGTTTTTGTTGTGTGGTGAAATTTTCTTTCAGAACTTTATTAAGGTGTTCTAGTAGTTCTCGGTAGTTTTCTACTTCGTGTATGAAAAGTGGAGGTATCTTGTTATGGGGTGGATTTCTAACAACATTTGGTATTCTTGTATCCTCTTCCTCATCGTCACTAAGACATTGAAAACGATTTCTTATTGGTATAGCAGAGATGAGATATTTTTGAGCTGGTGTTTCATCACTACCAGTACTGCCAACATGTTTTCGTTTGTTATTACTATTTGTTTCTGATGTTGCTGGTGTACTGTTGGTACTTTCGCTGTTAATGGTCTCCATCACTTCTATTTTATCGCTACCTGGAGGTGCGAACATATTGACATATATAAGTACCCCTGTAAGGGGTACTTATTGTAAACACACTGTATATCACTTTTCTGTATGTATGTATTATATACGTATATATGTATGTTAATTGTATTACACAAACAAATGCTTATTAGTTAATAATTATTTATCGCTATCAACAACAATTAAACAGATCTATACTCATTGAGTGTTAGATCAGTTCTCGAAATTGTCACTATGAATATCTAACTACCTACGATAAGACCTCAAGGTATGAAAATTAGACATGTTATTGAAATATGAATATAGCCAATTCAGAATATCTGATTTGAAATTAAGGTGAAGTTGGAATGAATCATCCAGCGCTATCATCCAGCGAATAAATTTTATTACATATAATAAATGCTCAAATTGATACCTTCTCTTTCTGAAACACGTTCTACATCGACTCAACAATGATCTTTTTAGTAAACGGAAGTTTAGCGAGGATATTTTATGAGTTGTCTGATTCATTCTTCTTCATTACGAATTGGCTCAGAATACACCTTCTCTTTAAGACAGTCCTAGTAAAAAATCCAAAGGATTTTATTTGTTTCTTTAATTATTGCATAATTTGTGTCTTTAAATCCATTAAATCAGTTTCATCTATATTTTCTGCGTCTTCGTTTTCATTAAGGGGGGGGGGAATTTTAAAAGCGAAAAAAGGCATATTTTCATGATTTTTTTTTTTTGAGATATGAATAATGTTGGCTTATTTATTTCATGTACACGTTATAGTATAATATCTGCAGTATCTTTGAAAAAATTATCAATTACAAATATCGATAAATAAGTCCGTGACAGCGAATTTCCGGAGGCGCCTCGAAAAAAAGGGCATATGTAAACTCCACACTGATGGCCCTTTTATACCTTTCTTTGATGCAGGTAAAAATAATCTCATATGTAAACTCCACACTGACCTATTTTTATGACCTATGGTTTATGACGAGTGTAATTAAGGAATTTCCAAATTGTATTTAAAAGGATAATTGTAAATGTCCAAATATACAAGTGGTTCTGGTTCGTCATTTAGTATTTAGTTACAATCAGTAACAGTGATAGTAATAACAATTGTGGAAAAAATATTGCCTTTTGTTTCAAGGACCAAAATGGAAACGAAGATAATTAATAGTGAAAGAGGCAACAATATGTTGTTAGTGAATGGTTTCACTTACTATAATTAAAAACGTTTAAATAGTGGAGAAATCTTTTGGCGGTGCACAAAAAAGGGATGTCATTCGAAAGTATTTACCGTTGGATCTGACCACCTTATAACTCGTAACGAACTTTCACACAACCATATACGCGACCATGTAATTTAATTATATTAGTTTGAAAATCCGAAATAATTTAAATAATGCTGCTTAAATTTTTTGAAAAGGGATTGTGTACGCCCATTATTATCATCTATACGTAACATAATGAAGTAATAAGAATTAAGGGTATATTTTATAATAATACCTATTATCATTTTGCCAGTCCAAAGCCTGGATAAAGTGTGATGGAAATCATTTTGGTGATAGGAAAATGGCGCACCGTCATAAATGCTTACAGCAAGTCACGAAATTAGTAAATAAACAGAAAAATTTAGCTTTTCAACATTACTTTCATCTTTAATATCTTACTAATTAATCATGCGCAAAATATTATTCTTTTTTTATAATAAAATTTCCTGTACACATGAGTACATTTTATTTCAATTTTATAATATTATGAAAATTCTGAATAATACATCTGTAAACAAACCTAATGATGCAATACCTTATATTCTTATACAATGTACCTACATACTGATTAAATATGGAACTTGTCGATTTTTTTCTTTAATAATGGGTAATAACATATTCACTTGCACATTTTCTACAAAAATAATATTAAAGACATTTTGTTGAAATACGTAAAAAAGGAGCGTTCACCCTATTTTGCTATATTCTAAGTGGAAGTGTAAAAAACTAAAAGTGTTCGCAAATTTCCACTATTAAAATATGTAGGTAATCTTACCCGGTCAGTCTCAGGTAATAAAAATCATAACTGTTCACAAAATTCCGCTGTTCGCAAATTTCCGTGTTCGCAAAATTCCAGCAATATACAAAAATATAGAGTACATCATTATTGTATTGTCGTTTTCTTCAAAATAATCCTTTTTATTTAATTTTATTTGTGGTGTGGAGTTTACACATAGGATTAAGACATCCGAGCGGCGTTGGTGTGGAGTATACCTGTAAGCTTAACTCAGCGGGTGGGCTCAGTGTGGAATTTACTATTTCCCGAAAAAAAGTTGTTTTGCGGTGAACATCATAACTTGGTACCGGATCATCCGAGACAAAAAATCGAAATGCGTTTAAAAGGCGATATGTTTCCCTAGGGAGTCAGGAAGAGTTTTTTGTATTTTTTCGATTTTTTTATTTTTGGCAGCATTTTGAAGTGAAAAACGCAATTTTTGCTAAAAATTTCGGTTAATTTTGTTATTATAAACTGGAAAAAAATAGCAAAAAAAAAACTCGACCTGATTACCTGTTGATTTATGTGTAGAAACAGTGTACAAAATTTCAACAAAATTGGTGAAGTAGATTTTGAGTTATGATGTTCACGGACTTCAAAAATGTTGTTTGCGAGAAAATGGATTTAAAGTTTTTTATACTCAAAAATCCAAAACTAAGCATAAATAAAATGATATAATTTTTTATACTTACGCGGGTAATTATAGTAAGTATTTGTTTTGTATAAGATTTGTAAGTATAAAATTAAAGTAAATTTTATACTTAGCAGGTAGGCGCATCGCGCAGGTACCGGACAGGTATAAAAATCGAGCATGAGGGCCGGTCGCTTGAAACGTGTTCGTGATCAGAGGTTATACTGTTTAAGTGTAATGTACAAGGTGGTCCAGAATTATGTACCGTAATTGCTAGAGCTGGTAGTACGTTCAAAAATAATGGTAACTGTTCATGTACACTTTTTCTCAAAACTCAACAATAAGGGAGATACAACTCTGTAAAGGGTGAAACGAAAACCATTATTGTTTAAATATTTTCCAAACGCTTTTGAATAACGGATTGATATTTTAGGGGTACTTATTTTGTGTTAGAAGGATTAAATTTATGTCAACACTTATTCCACCACTCATGACTAAGGGGTGGTTTTGGGTGGTAGGTGTGAGTTATCACGTCTTTTCTTTTTTAACTTGCAATTATTTAAACAAAATCGTTGATAATATGATTCCTCAGACAATTTCACGCAAAAAGGTATACTTGTTACATTTCGATAAATATTACCGTTTTCGAGTAATTTAAAGTAGAAGTATCTATTTCCAAATTATCCCCTAATGATAAGTGATGGATTGAAGCCCAAAATTGTTTTTAAAAGAAGAAGTTAGTTTCGTTCCACCCCTCTACATTTTACCCCCCTGCTTTATCTCCCTTATTATTGAGTTTTGGAAAAAAGTGTAGATGAAAAGGTACCATTATTTTTGAACATACTATCAGCTCCAGCAATTACGGTACATAATTCTGGACCACCCTGTATATAGGTTTATAGGTAGGTATTACAAGTATCTGTATTGCTATTGCTATATATATATATATATATATATATATGTATATATATATATATATATATATATATATATATGTTATATATATATATATATTTATATATATATATATATGTATATATATATATATATATATATATATATATATATATATATATATATATATATATATATATATTAAGAATACCATTCATAAAATTTCACGAAATAGTAAATTTATATATGAAGTGTGTGATAGATATTTATCGGATATGTAAATTATAATGTACGTGTATCTACATGACAACATAATATATATTATTATGGAAAAAATAGTCTTAAATACATAAATTGTCTGCAACAAAAATAAATTTATGCCTGAATATCATTTGCTCAGTGTTCAAGATATCGAATAGAAAATTTTAGAGTGATTAATTTTTAACGAAATACATATTCTTTCTAAATAAAAAAGTTAAGCATATAAGAACCAATTCTGGCTTATTCTCCGATCATTGAAACAGTCATACGGATTTTATATAGATAGATCTTCATATTTAAGGAAATACCACAAATGGTCTCATTTGACTTACGTTTCGCTTAGGGAAAATGTTAAATTAGTCTGTTGTCAAAGCGATTTACTATTATCCTTTCTCTCTTTCGTAAAAGCCCCCATTATGGAACGGTATCTAATACTGGAATAGTTTTGATATTTACATATTAATGAAGTTATTTCTGAAATAAACGTCTGATAAGAAAAATTATTATTAATAGAATGATTGTTTTTCAATTTAAATTCACCTCGCATTTAATGTTTTCTCACTTAATTAAAGAAATAAATATTTAAATGTCAAAACTGATCCAGTATTAGATACCGTTCCATAATGGGGGCAATTACGTTATATACTTATGAGTTTTTTTGACAATTTATGTCAAACGTTAGAGGGGGGCGCCATTTTCAAGCTTCTGCCCCGGTTCTATAAAATCGTAGATCCGGGACTGGGTCCGCTTGAAGGTACCCGGCATTTTTGTCACAATATATTTACCAAATATTTGAGTATATAAATAATTGTATTGAAAAAATGCCATTGAAGCTTATTATAAATGTTACAACGTTACTGTTCAGAAAATATCCAACTGGCGTGAATTTTGACTCTCGTAAAAGCTACTCAAAATTAAATTTTAAAATTTCCAATGGAACATATTATACTTATTTGTTGAAGGTTATACCAATAAAAATAATAATAGTCTTAAATATGTTGTGAAGTTTTCTTTTAATTTCAGTATTGTAGATGTTCTTGTGAACATTATGAACGTATGAGGTCTGTCCCAAAACTATCCGACCTGCCTTTATTTCTCCGCGCTACTGTTATTTTTTGTCATAAAACTGCTGGCATCCTTCAAAGTAGTCCCATTTGATTGAACAACGAGCTTCCATCAGTGTTTCCACTTCTTGAAGCAGTTTTGGAGCTCAGTTTTCGGAATGGCCTTTAGTATACTCGCATATTAGTTTCAACCGTCTCTTTATTGTCGAACCGGCATCCTTTAAATGGTATTTTCAATCTTGGGAATAACCAAAAGTAGCTGGTGAAGCTGTACGACATTGCGATTTGTTAAAAATTACTGTACAATGTTCGATGAATGCGTTGGTACATTATCGTGGTGAAGAAGCCAGTCACTGTTTAATCAAAAGATGGCCGTTTTCTTCCAATCGCATTAGGTAATCTTTCTAGAACTTCAACGTAATATTCTCAGTTGATCGTCCGACTTCTAGAAGCACATTCATAATGCACGACATCTTTATAACCGAAAAAAACAATCAACATTGACTTGGCATTCCAAGTCAATGATTGTTGATTGTCGGAGCAATGGCTTCGACTTTAACGTGCTTTTCTCGGCCGTGGCTCGGATGAAAGCTTCCACTGTAAAAACGGTTGTTTTGTTTTGGGACCATAACCATAAAGCAGTAATAAGAGTAGAGGGGCTTCTGGACCCACCTACCCACCTGCCGATTTTTTTAGTGACCTTGGCACATGGCAGCTGTCCTATGCGGCTCCTTATAATATTTCTAGTACTTCCACGATTCATCACCAGTAATAATCTTTTGAGCTTAAAGTAAAACTTGATGCAGATTCCTTCATTGGTTCTTTCTGTCGACAATTGAAAAATACGACAAACGCAAAAAAATACTCTGTAAAAAAAATGCACGTTGCACGCGAACCCAGCAGTGCTATAATTGGTAACTGTGGCATTCACAGAATTCACACTAAGAGATTACTGTTTACGCTCATGCCCAGCAGAGGTGGTATCAAACGTTCCGGCGTGCAGAAATGAAGCAGATCGAATACTTTCGAGACAAACCCAGCATAGCGGAATTTTGTTCGTATTTAAACATACATATGTTAATATTCATAGATATGCTCGCTTATAATGTCCAGCTAAACTGAACTTGAACACACGACTCACTTTGGTATACATAATCAAACCATTGTTTTAATTAAAAATCACACAGTGCCTGAATAAGGGTACGTAAGTACGTTTAGACTACGACACTATACATTATACACTCGGTATATACCCCGAGTGTCTATGTGTGCATACGAGTATCTCTAATTGCGACATTTATTACGAACACCATAATTAGTGTCGAATCAATGGCTGTGTGAACACGTTGCGTCCAAATTTCTCTCGTGGCTAGTAAGTTTTCAAACAAGTTCGACACTTTTCTATACACTCACAGAAGAGAGATAGATTCATGGTAATCGATCACTAGCTGTTTCATTCTTAAAATTATTTGTGTTTGACATTTGTGTCGCAATTTGTGTCGTAGTCTAAACCAGGCCTAACATAGGTTTTAGCGGAACAAAAATCACATTGCTTTTCGTTTGAAATGTATGTACATTGTACATAATATTTTATATTTTCATACAGACTCTATTCGATCGAAATGCAATACCATAAAGTAACATTTGAATCAGTGAAATTAAAATAGCTTTAAATAAAATGTTGAATAAAACTATCTTCGTATGAGATGAGAATAAGTAGGTAGGTACTTAAAAGATAAAATTTTCTGGTGGTGACAATTTTTAACACTTATTATTGAGTTAATATTTTTTAGGGTTTCCAAAATCGGAAAAGTTTCGGAACCCGAATAATTACATGTCTATCTTTCTGTCTGTTACACCTTCGTAATTTCTGTATTTTTCGATCTGTCAATAAGAAATGCATATACATGCTACAAGTGTAAATCCCAGTTAATATAATATAGCAAAATAAATTTTTAATTTTTTCAGTCGACCTGCAAGCAATACTTGGATAAAAGTTTAATTGAAATTATTATTTCAGCTTTAGTTGTATAAATTGAATATAGCATATAGGATACAATAGAATTTCTATTTGTTTTAGAATTATACAATTCATACAAAGTGTTCGGTTGAATTGCATTTATACAATTTACTTATCTATATAACATATAGCATTGTAATTAATTACTAAAGACACATAAAGAAATAATAATGTTAATGTATTAAATGTTACAATAATTAATAACAATACTAATAACATAGAACACTAGAAGCCAACTAATATCAAAAAAGTGTAGCTCGCTTGGTGTCATTTGTTGGTCAGTCACAGCTTAAGGCATGTAGTCAGTCGGTGTTAGTCACCGAATCCACTAGGATTGTTATGTATTGTAAGACCTTTGTTACTTGAGCTGTACGTTGCTCTATCTCATAATACGTGTTTTCTAATTGTGTGTGTGAATACGCATACAAAAGCAAACATCAAACCAACACCACTGCAAACAGTATGTACCTACACAACATAGTAATGCGAAGTGGGGATGATTTTACGTCACCTGACGGCGACAGTTGGAACACTACCTATTATATTTTAGTTTGGGCCCTTGACTAATAAGTACTTATATAATTTGTTTATTTTGTTTGGCATATGAGTAACATATTTCTTTCTCTGTTTTTCATATTTTTTCTATTCTGTAAAATAGAGAAGGAAATAAGTGTTCATATTCCAAACAAAACAAGCAAATTATAGTACCCTAATAAGTGTAAAATAATTATGAGTAGCAACGAGCAATGAACGTGTAAATAAAGAAATGTACTAGACAATTGTGATAAAAATAATGTATAGACTATAATAGAGAAATTAACAGTAGTAAAAAATATTTAAAATAACAAATAACAATAAATAAATAACGGATAACAAATTTAACAAAATTAAAATTTAATATTTTTTAAGAACTCTAAATTACTGTACATACAATAAAATGAATGATGAATAATTAAATTATAGAATGTCTGATGTGATATTATATATATTATATTTCAGATACAATTGATCAAGCGATCTTATATTCGAAACAAACCAACCTTCCATTCTTTTCTTAAAACAAACTTCAGAATTAAAATGTACGCAATTGCAATAACGAAAGAGATAAAGCTAAGAAAGAATTGTATTTGTATAGGAGACGTCCGGAGACGTCAAAAAAGTTTTCAGCTTTTTAAAAAAAATCGATTTTTAGCGAATTTCCAAAACTGGAAATTCAGCTTTTACGCCAGGTGTCATGCTGCGACCTAAGCCCGGGACCATATCAGAAATATGTTTTGAGGTCCCTAGAATACGAAAATGATATTCACTAAAATTTATATATATATATATATATATATATATATATATATATATATATATATATATATGTATCCGCGCGATAACTCTCGAACGAAACGTCTAACGCTTATGAAATTTTGTGTGCGGACTGGATTCTGAATTGGCTTGGCTAAGTTCGTTAGCCAGACACGTCGGATGCCCAGAAGTAGGTGTTCTGGCCATTTTTTATCATTCGATCCTATCATAAGGCAGTTCGATTTTTACATCGTTGAAAAGGAAAAAAAAAATTATGAAGAAAATATTCTTATAATTTTCTTTCTGTTTTAAGTATTTTTCGAGAAAATGTAAATTTTCACTTTTATTCTTTCTTTGTTAGTCTAATAAGTAATTTATATTTATATCTCAGTTTTTAATAAGTATAAAAATATTTCACTTTTTTATTAAAAAATTTTGTGAGAACAAGTGAAAACTATTCACATATATGAGATATAACACACATACATGTATAGAGTTTTGTTTCTCATTTATTGCATTATAATTAGCATGGTTCTATTCCATGTTAAAAAATGTAAATTAAACAGATTTTCTAAGCTAATGTAATGAAGAATTTTTTTTTTTTTTATTGAATTTTTAAGTAAACAAGAAATTGAAGATTATGTTATGATATAAATATTATTAAATATAAAACAAAACAAAATCTGTACAATGTACATATGTATGTACGGAAAAATATTTTGAATCGATTTTGAAAATTTTTCCACTAATAATTAATAATGTTAAAAAATTAAACCATTTCAAATGGATTTAAGGTATTTTATGTGAGGTCAAGGTTTTCGGGACCTAAAAAGGCCAGAAATTAATTAACCAATCGATTTTAAAAAATTTTTCACAGTTAGTAAGTTAAAGTATTTGAATTAATTAATTAAATGATGTCCGCAAGAAGCTTACGGACTGCCATAAGTTATATGAGATCCTTAGAACCCTTTTCTTACTGTTAGAGTACTAGACTTGTATGAGTTTCGCCAGGATTTACTGATCCCATAATTGTAAAAAATAAACTAAACGACCAATTTTAAAAATTTCTTCGCTGTTACAGAGCTAAACTATTTTAGATAGATTTAGAATACATTATGTAAGGTCCGTCAGGGTCCACAGGACCCAAAAGTGTCAAAAATAAACTAACTGACCGATTTTGAAAATTTTTTCACTGTTACAGAGCTAAACTATTTTAGATAAATATCGATTACGTTATGTAAGGTCCGCCTGGGTCCATAGGACCCAAAAGTGTCAAAAATAAACTGCCTGATCGATTTTGAAAATTTTTTCGCTGTTACAGAGCTAAACTGTTTTAGATAAATATAGATTCCGTTATGTAAGGTCTGCCAGGGTCCATAGGATCCAGAAGTGTCAAAAATAAACTAACTGACCGATTTTGAAAATTTTTTCACTGTTACAGAGCTAAACTATTTTAGATAAATATAAATTACGTTATGTAAGGTCCACCAAGGTCCATAGAACCCAAAAGTGTCAAAAATAAACTAACTGACCGATTTTGAAAATTTTTTCACTGTTACAGAGCTAAACTATTTTAGATAAGTATAGATTACGTTATGTAAGGTCTGCCAGGGTCCATAGGATCCAGAAGTGTCAAAAATAAACTAACTGACCGATTTTGAAAATTTTTTCACTGTTACAGAGCTAAACTATTTTAGATAAATATAGATTACGTTATGTAAGGTCTGCCAGGGTCCATGGGATCCAAAAGTGTCAAAAATAAACTAACCGACCGATTTTGAAAATTTTTTCACTGTTACAGAGCAAAACTATTTTAGATAAATATAGATTACGTTATGTAAAGTCTGCCAGGGTCCATCGGATCCAAAAGCGTCAAAAATAAACTAGCCGACCGATTTTGAAAATTTTTTCACTGTTGGGGAGCTAAGCTATTTTAGATACATATAGATTACGTTATGTAAGGTCTGAAGTGTCAGTAGGACCTAAAAGTGTCAAAAATAAAATAACTGACCGATTTTGAAACCTTTTTACTATTACGGAGGTAAACTATTTTAGATAGGTACAGGTTGTGTTATCTGAGATCCACAACTGTCCTGCGGATGCAAATGCGGCGTAGAATGCTACACAACGGGTTTTGAATATATATATATATATATATATATATATATATATATATATATATATATATATATATATATATACATATATACATATATATATATATATATGTGTATATATATATATATATATATATATATATATATATATATATTTTACATAAAGTCCGCCTAGAATATACGGTCGAGCTGATTTTTTAATGAGGTCCACCGGGATCTTGCAGATCCGAAAACGCCAGTAATAAGCTATCGAAAAGATGCTAAAAAATTTCTCACTGCTAGAGAACTAAATTATTTTAGATGGATACAACTATGCTGCACAAAATTCGTTCGGGTTCTTGGGTCCCCAAAAATACCAAAACTAATTACCCAACCGATTTTAAAAATTCTTTTACTCTTAGAAAGCTAAACTATTTTAAATAGGTACAGGTCTTAGATGAGATCCGCCAGTGCCCAAGATTTGGAAATTCGCTATGTTATGCAGATGCTGCGACAGGGGTATTTTTATTTATATTAGTTTGCTTCTAGTGTTCTATGGTCCGTCTACACTAATATGTATTATGTACACAAAACTAAGTACTTAAATTGCTTTACAATCACTTGAAGTGTTCAAAAGTTATAAAATACTTTTAGCGAATTTCGAAAACTCGAAATTCAGCTATTACAGTAGGTGTCATGACGCAATCTGAGTCCGGGAGTATGGCAGAAATCTGTTTTGAGGTCCCTAGAATACGAAAATGATATTCACTAAAATTTATATATATATATATATATATATATATATATATATATATATATATATATATATATATATATATATATATTTATGTGTTCCCACGATAACTCTCGAACGAAACGTCTAACGCTTATGAAATTTTGTGTGCGGACTGGATTCTGAATTGGCTTGGCTAAGTTCGTTAGCCAGACACGTCGGATGCCCAGAAGTAGGTTTTCTGGCCATTTTTTATCATTCTATCCTATCATAAGGCAGTTCAATTTTTACATCGTTGAAAAGGAAAAAAAAAATTATGAAGAAAATATTCTTATAATTTTCTTTCTATTTTAAGTATTTTTCGAGAAAATGTAAATTTTCACTTTTATTCTTTCTTTGTTAGTCTAATAAGTAATTTATATTTATATCTCAGTTCTTTATTAAGTATAAAAATATTTCACTTTTTTATTAAAGAATTTTGTGAGAACAAGTGAAAACTATTCACATATATGTGATATAACACACATACATGTATAGAGTTTTGTTTCTCATTTATTGCATTATAATTAGCATGGTTCTATCCCATGTTAAAAAATGTAAATTAAACAGATTTTCTAAGCTAATGTAATGAAGAATTTTTTTTTTTTTTATTGAATTTTTAAGTAAACAAGAAATTGAAGATTATGTTATGATATAAATATTATAAAATATAAAACAAAACAAAATATGTACAATGTACATATGTATGTACGGAAAAATATTTTGAATCGATTTTGAAAATTTTTCCACTAATAATTAATAATGTTAAAAAATTAAACCATTTCAAATGGATTTAAGGTATTTTATGTGAGGTCAAGGTTTTCGGGACCTAAAAAGGCCAGAAATTAATTAACCAATCGATTTTAAAAAATTTTTCACAGTTAGTAAGTTAAAGTATTTGAATTAATTAATTAAATGATGTCCGCAAGAAGCTTACGGACTGCCATAAGTTATATGAGATCCTTAGAACCCTTTTCTTACTGTTAGAGTACTAGACTTGTATGAGTTTCGCCAGGATTTACTGATCCCATAATTGTAAAAAATAAACTAAACCACCAATTTTAAAAATTTCTTCACTGTTACAGAGCTAAACTATTTTAGATAGATTTAGAATACATTATGTAAGGTCCGCCAGAGTCCACAGGACCCAAAAGTGTCAAAAATAAACTAACTGACCGATTTTGAAAATTTTTTCACTGTTACAGAGCTAAACTATTTTAGATAAATATCGATTACGTTATGTAAGGTCCGCCTCGGTCCATAGGACCCAAAAGTGTCAAAAATAAACTGCCTGATCGATTTTGAAAATTTTTTCACTGTTACAGAGCTAAACTGCTTTAGATAAATATAGATTCCGTTATGTAAGGTCTGCCAGAGTCCATAGGATCCAGAAGTGTCAAAAATAAACTAACTGACCGATTTTGAAAATTTTTTCACTGTTACAGAGCTAAACTATTTTAGATAAATATAAATTGCGTTATGTAAGGTCCACCAAGGTCCATAGAACCCAAAAGTGTCAAAAATAAACTAACTGACCGATTTTGAAAATTTTTTCACTGTTACAGAGCTAAACTATTTTAGATAAATATAGATTACGTTATGTAAGGTCTGCCAGGGTCCATGGGATCCAAAAGTGTCAAAAATAAACTAACCGACCAATTTTGAAAATTTTTTCACTGTTACAGAGCTAAACTATTTTAGATAAATATAGATTACGTTATGTAAGGTCTGCCAGGGTCCATGGGATCCAAAAGTGTCAAAAATAAACTAACCGACCGATTTTGAAAATTTTTTCACTGTTACAGAGCTAAACTATTTTAGATAAATATAGATTACGTTATGTAAGGTCTGCCAGGGTCCATGGGATCCAAAAGTGTCAAAAATAAACTAACCGACCGATTTTGAAAATTTTTTCACTGTTACAGAGCTAAAGTATTTTAGATAAATATAGATTACGTTATGTAAGGTCTGCCAGGGTCCAAAAGTGTCAAAAATAAACTAACCGACCGATTTTGAAAATTTTTTCACTGTTGGGGAACTAACTATTTTAGATAGACATACATTACGTTATTTAGGGTCCGCCAGGGTCCATGGGACCCAAAAGTGGTAAAAATAAACTAACCGACCGATTTTCAAAATTTTTTCACTCTTACAGAGCTAAACTATTTTAGATAAATATAGATTACGTTATGTAAAGTCTGCCAGGGTCCATCGGATCCAAAAGCGTCAAAAATAAACTAGCCGACCGATTTTGAAAATTTTTTCACTGTTGGGGAGCTAAGCTATTTTATATACATATAGATTACGTTATGTAAGGTCTGAAGTGTCAGTAGGACCTAAAAGTGTCAAAAATAAAATAACTGACCGATTTTGAAACCTTTTTACTATTACCAAGGTAAACTATTTTAGATAGGTACAGGTTGTGTTATCTGAGATCCACAACTGTCCTGCGGATGCAAATGCGGCGTAGAATGCTACACAACGGGTTTTGAATATATATATATATATATATATATATATATATATATATATATATATATATATATATATATATATATATATATATATATATATATTACATAAAGTCCGCCTAGAATATACGGTCGAGCTGATTTTTTAATGAGGTCCACCGGGATCTTGCAGATCCGAAAACGCCAGTAATAAGCTATCGAACCGATGCTAAAAAATTTCTCACTGCTAGAGAACTAAATTATTTTAGATGGATACAACTATGCTGCACAAAATTCGTTCGGGTTCTTGGGTCCCCAAAAATACCAAAACTAATTACCCAACCGATTTTAAAAATTCTTTTACTCTTAGAAAGCTAAACTATTTTAAATATGTACAGGTCTTAGATGAGATCCGCCAGTGCCCAAGATTTGGAAATTCGCTATGTTATGCAGATGCTGCGACAGGGGTATTTTATTAATTACCCCTTCTTATTAAAATTAAATACCCCTGTCGCAGCATCTGCATAACATAGCGAATTTCCAAATCTTGGGCACTGGCGGATCTCATCTAAGACCTGTACCTATTTAAAATAGTTTAGCTTTCTAAGAGTAAAAGAATTTTTAAAATCGGTTGGGTAATTAGTTTTGGTATTTTTGGGGACCCAAGAACCCGAACGAATTTTGTGCAGCATAGTTGTATACATCTAAAATAATTTAGTTCTCTAGCAGTGAGAAATTTTTTAGCATCGGTTCGATAGCTTATTACTGGCGTTTTCGGATCTGCAAGATCCCGGTGAACCTCATTAAAAAATCAGCTCGACCGTATATTCTAGGCGGACTTTATGTAATATATATATATATATATATATATATATATATATATATATATATATATATATATGCATATATATATATATATATATATATATATATATATATATATATATTCAAAACCCGTTGTGTAGCATTCTACGCCGCATTTGCATCCGCAGGACAGTTGTGGATCTCAAATAACACAACCTGTACCTATCTAAAATAGTTTACCTCGGTAATAGTAAACAGGTTTCAAAATCGGTCAGTTATTTTATTTTTGACACTTTTAGGTCCTACTGGCACTTCAGACCTTACATAACGTAATCTATATGTATCTAAAATAGCTTAGCTCCCCAACAGTGAAAAAATTTTCAAAATCGGTCGGCTAGTTTATTTTTGACGCTTTTGGATCCGATGGACCCTGGCAGACTTTACATAACGTAATCTATATTTATCTAAAATAGTTTAGCTCTGTAACAGTGAAAAAATTTTCAAAATCGGTCGGTTAGTTTATTTTTGCCACTTTTGGGTCCCATGGACCCTGGCGGACCCTAAATAACGTAATGTATGTCTATTAAAATAGTTAGTTCCCCAACAGTGAAAAAATTTTCAAAACCGGTCGGTTAGTTTATTTTTGACACTTTTGGATCCCATGGACCCTGGCAGACCTTACATAACGTAATCTATATTTATCTAAAATAGTTTAGCTCTGTAACAGTGAAAAAATTTTCAAAATCGGTCAGTTAGTTTATTTTTGGTTACTTCTGGATCCTATGGACCCTGGCAGACCTTACATAACGTCATCTATATTTATCTAAAATAGTTTAGCTCTGTAACAGTGAAAAAATTTTCAAAATCGGTCAGTTAGTTTATTTTTGACACTTTTGGGTTCTATGGACCTTGGTGGACCTTACATAACGTAATTTATATTTATCTAAAATAGTTTAGCTCTGTAACAGTGAAAAAATTTTCAAAATCGGTCAGTTAGTTTATTTTTGACACTTCTGGATCCTATGGACCCTGGCAGACCTTACATAACGGAATCTATATTTATCTAAAACAGTTTAGCTCTGTAACAGTGAAAAAATTTTCAAAATCGATCAGGCAGTTTATTTTTGACACTTTTGGGTCCTATGGACCCAGGCGGACCTTACATAACGTAATCGATATTTATCTAAAATAGTTTAGCTCTGTAACAGTGAAAAAATTTTCAAAATCGGTCAGTTAGTTTATTTTTGACACTTTTGGGTCCTGTGGACCCTGACGGACCTTACATAATGTATTCTAAATCTATCTAAAATAGTTTAGCTCTGTAACAGTGAAGAAATTTTTAAAATTGGTCGTTTAGTTTATTTTTTACAATTATGGGATCAGTAAATCCTGGCGAAACTCATACAAGTCTAGTACTCTAACAGTAAGAAAAGGGTTCTAAGGATCTCATATAACTTATGGCAGTCCGTAAGCTTCTTGCGGACATCATTTAATTAATTAATTCAAATACTTTAACTTACTAACTGTGAAAAATTTTTTAAAATCGATTGGTTAATTAATTTCTGGCCTTTTTAGGTCCCGAAAACCTTGACCTCACATAAAATACCTTAAATCCATTTGAAATGGTTTAATTTTTTAACATTATTAATTATTAGTGGAAAAATTTTCAAAATCGATTCAAAATATTTTTCCGTACATACATATGTACATTGTACATATTTTGTTTTGTTTTATATTTAATAATATTTATATCATAACATAATCTTCAATTTCTTGTTTACTTAAAAATTTAATAAAAAAAAAAAAAAATTCTTCATTACATTAGCTTAGAAAATCTGTTTAATTTACATTTTTTAACATGGGATAGAACCATGCTAATTATAATGCAATAAATGAGAAGCAAAACTCTATACATGTATGTGTGTTATATCACATATATGTGAATAGTTTTCACTTGTTCTCACAAAATTCTTTAATAAAAAAGTGAAATATTTTTATACTTCATAAAGAACTGAGATATAAATATAAATTACTTATTAGACTAACAAAGAAAGAATAAAAGTGAAAATTTACATTTTCTCGAAAAATACTTAAAATAGAAAGAAAATTATAAGAACATTTTCTTCATAATTTTTTTTTCCTTTTCAACGATGTAAAAATCGAACTGCCTTATGATAGGATCGAATGATAAAAAATGGCCAGAAAACCTACTTCTGGGCATCCGACGTGTCTGGCTAACGAACTTAGCCAAGCCAATTCAGAATCCAGTCCGCACACAAAATTTCATAAGCGTTAGACGTTTCGTTCGAGAGTTATCGCGCGGATACATACATACATATATATATATATATATATATATATATATATATATATATATATATATATATATATATATATATATATATATATATAAATTTTAGTGAATATCATTTTCGTATTCTAGGGACCTCAAAACATATTTCTGATATGGTCCCGGGCTTAGGTCGCACCATGGACACCTGGCGTAAAAGCTGAATTTCCAGTTTTGGAAATTCGCTAAAAGTAAATTGCAATATTTTTAAAAATAAATGACCTTGTTAATAGTAACTTTAAAATTTATTTAGCTGTATCGTTTTTTATTCGAACTTTTTTCTTCGTTTCATTAAATTTGGCAACAATCAAAAAATTCAAAGAGATTATTTACAATTATTGTATTCTCGCTTATTTATACTTATTGTATTCTCGCTTTCGCTTAAATTTACGCATGACTCATTACTTAGGAATTTAAGGAATTCCCGTCCTATAACTTTAAGGAGACGTTTGTCTTAGGTAATAACATAATTTCTATGGATAAAATATACTAAAGGTGTTTCTGATGACGTTATTGTTTTACAATAACCAATTAGAAAATAGAATTTAACAAGCGGACAATTCAAAATTTCAAAAAATTATACATACCTATTTAAATTTATAATTAATCATAAAACTTATTGATTTCAAATGTATTTCTTTACATTCAAATATACTAGATATAGTTACTTATAATCAGAGTGAAAGTTTTCCTTGTTAAAAAATGAAACATTAACAAAAGCAAGACTGAAATAAAAAGCCTAATTAAAGCCAGAATCTCCTGTGCATTTTTATGTTTCTGGCTACGTAGATGCCGTTTGATGTGGCTTTTTCTACCTTCTATGTCTATGACCAATAAAAAAATTTTTTATAGCATCTTTTTTTTATCACTACTGAGTTCATTTTAATTTTGAAGTATTTTCGAAGATCTACTGTTTTAAAATACTTAAAACAAAAAAGCTAAATATTCGACAAATTATATTAAGAATTAAATAAAACAAAACATATTTTTCATTTTAATTTTAAGTAAAGTAATACAAAATTTACTAATATGAGGTTATGTTACAAAAACAAAACGACATGAAACAACCGAAAACGTAAATTTTTGATAATCACTAATAATTATACAAGATTATGTTACAATACTAAAAAAAAATTCATTTCTTATTAATCAGTTCGAAAAACACAAAATTTTACCATAAACGTACAAAATCATAAATGTATCTATTTACACTTTTATCCAATACGAATACACCATTTACTAAAATTTTTAGTAATCTGGACGATAACTATTTACAGTACCAGTAGTTTTCAAAAAATATTCCATATACAGAAACGTTCTCGTTACAGTTTTATTATACGAGTATGGATAGATGATTGCCCTTTTAACGAAATATAACAATCATTATTTTCGTAAAAAAATAATCAAAAAATTTCGATAATTACATTTTTTATCTCTAATTTTTTTTATTTTTTCCGAAAATTTACGAATTTCCAAAATTGCGGTAATTTTAAATGGGTAAACTTTTTACTTTATGCCATTATAAATCCCTCCCCCCCCCCAAAAAAAAAAAAATCATTGAAATCCACTCATTAAAAATGGATTCCGTCATTTTCCTTTAATAATAACTAATTGCACTGGACTAGTATTATCTAATCAATTTTTGTTTTTTACATTTGCTATAGTCTATAAATATTACCACATGAACAAAATATGAATTGTAATGGTATGTATATGTTTTAATAACAGGATGATTCAGATGAATTTATATTTTATCATACAAATTACATTGTTTGATAAACTGAATTGCAGCTTGTATATTGGCTTCATTATCACTCAATATTTGGCTCCTATTCGTGGTGATTCCTACTCGAGTTCTTATTGTTTGAAATTTTGGACAGAAACTTAGGATGTGGTCAATAGTAAGTCTGGTGTTGCAAGTATTGCAGACCGGTGGATCTTGTTTTTTGATTATATACTCGTGAGTCAATAATCTGATCTTAGTCTTGCGACTATTATTTCTTCTCTTCTGTTGCTCCGTTTTGATGTTTTCCATATATTAATGTCATCTTTATATCCCTTAGAATTTCTGCTCATGTTGTTCCAATCTTTAACCCAAGTGTCTTGAACATGTTTAAATATGAGACTTTTTAAGTCGTTTACCGGGAGATCTATGATAATGTCATTGGACAGATGTCCCCGTTTGGCTGCCATGTCGGCTTTTTCATTTTCGTTTAAGCCAACATGGGCTGGTATCCACATTAAGCTGATTAATTTGCCATTGTTGTTCTGCATTGTATAAATGAGTTCTTGAATTCTACTCACTAGAAAGTTCTTGTTCTGTTTCGTTGATACGATAGCTTCTATGGAGCTTGTGGAGTCTGTGCAGATAACAATGTGAGGATTTTGTGTGTTAGTGTTGCTATAGTACAATTATATAAAAATAGTAGTTGATTGCATGTAATTCCGCGGAATATGAACTACAGGATGCTGGTAAACAGAAGGATTTAACCACGTCATTATATACAAATGCACACTCCACGAGATCGTTATCTTTCGCCCCATCTGTGAAGAAATAACTAACGTTGTGATAATGTGATTTGATGTCGAGGAATTCTTGATTGTAGACTACCGGAGATGTTGTATCTTTGGAATATTTGGTGAGTTGATCTATAGAATTTATTTTTCCGCGTAGCCATGGAGGATCTTTAGGATGTGGTCTTTTTATTACACTGCCAAAGTTATTTAGGTGATACTGTTTCTTCATAATTTGTAACCTGATCGAAAGAGATTTTGGTGTTGCTGTATTGTGGGCATACAACCAGTTATACTTTTTTTCATCTAATAGGGGGAAGACTTAATCAATGGGACATTTTTTTTAAAAATCGTCTTAACTTCAAAACCAAGTAATCTACTTTATAGTTTAAACTAAAAAAAATTTTATTCTTTTTAAATAATAATAAATTTTTTTGTTTGAAAAAAATTAGATTTTTGTCCCATTCAGTAATTCCATTCTCACTGAATGGGACAAGAAGAATATTGATTATTGAATATGGGACATATGTAATACAATGTAAAATTCATGCGGTTTATACAGGTTAGTAAAAATATGGAAATGGTCAAAAATCTCAGCGGGAAAGCATTTTTGGGATAAATGATAAGGACAAAAGTCTTTTCACGGCGCATCCGATGATGACCTTGACTTTGAGGTCAAGATCAAAATTCAAGGTCATATTCATAATGTCCCATTCAATATTCCTTGTCAAGTAACAAATTAAAGTGAAGAGGTAAAAAGTATATAACCTCAATGCGCAAGCAATACTTGTTTAATGATAGTCTATACTAAGCGGTTTAATAATCAACTAATACAATTAATCTAAGCATAATAGTTATCATAGAATATTTAGTAATTTATAAAAAATTTAAAGTTACTATTTCTGTTTCAAATCGTATTTCCTAATTTTTGTTGAAACAAACGGAAAATCGTTAACACATATATCGCACATAAAAATAGTTATATAAAAGACACCTAATGACTGTAAAACAAATTTCCACTAACGGTTCCTTGTTAGCTAAAACTCATTTGTCCCATTCAATAATCGTCCCATTCATTAAGTCTCTCCCCTATAGTTTGGACTGGATGAGCATTAAGGGACTTGATTCTAAGATAGTAATTTAGAGCTTGTTGACTTCGCTTGTAAGCAAGAGGCATTTCTCCAATGTCACTTAATACACTGTTGGTAGGGAAAATGTGATACATCCCTGTGATAAGTCGTAGGAAAATATTATATTTTGTATGGGATTTAGAATATCAAGATCCCATGTTTTGCTGATCCATATATGATACAGCCATAATTTAGCTGTGATTCGATAAGCGCTTTTTATAGTCGCAAAAGCAGATCTCTATTGGATGATTTGGCTGATGCTCCCAAAACTCTTAATAGATTTATACTGTCTCAGCATTACGTTCCTCTAGATGGGTTTTCCAGTTAATTTGACAATCAACAGTTAGTCCTAAAAACTTGTATGTGTCTCCGTATTCCAATGGTTGATTATATAGATATAACGTCAACGGTTCCCAAGTTCTTCTTTTTGAGCGACTAAAATGTAAGCATTTAGTTTCAGTTGTGGAGAATTTGTGTCCATTGGTGTTTGTCCATGTTTCAAATTTGTTAATTGTACTTTGTAACATTTGAATTGCGAAAATCATGTTGCTTGATTTACAAAAAATAGCTAAATCATCTGCAAATAAACATTTTTGACAGAGCTTTTAAATGTTGTCATTTATTTCTATCAAAAATATGATGGGACTTAATGTAGTACTTTGTGGTACTCCATTTTCGAAGGTTCTGTAAGAAGAGGTGATGTTACCAATCCGAACACAACTTTTCCTACTTTCTAAAAAATTTTTTTAAAAATTGAGCATGTTACCTCGAATGTTCCAGTCGCTAAGAGTTTTGACAATTTTAGATCTCCACGACTCGTCATAAGACCGTTATAAGTCGAAGAAGATAGCTGTCACTTCCTCTTTCATAGCGAATGCACTACACACTGTGTTTTCTAACATAACTAGATTGTCCATAGTTGAACGTTCAGGTCGTAAGCCTGACTGCGTATTGTTGATAAAGTTTCTCTCTAGCAGAATCCAATGAAGTCTATTCGCCACCATTCATTCCATGACTTTGCTAAGGCAACTGGTTAGGCTTATTGGTCTATAATTTTCTATCAAGTCCTTTTGTTTACCTGATTTTAATATTGGAATTACTGTGGCTCTGTTCTGTTATTCTGAAGGGTTGGTTGTAGGTTTCGGTATTATTACTTAACATTCCTATAGGGGTAGTTTCAGTTTCTATTTTGTGTCGTTGAGATTCGAGTTCATAGTTTGAATTTTCGGACATTGAAGCAAAAAATTGTACGAAGGTTTCTGCAATAGTTTTTTCATCAGATGTCAGTCTATTGTTGTGGTTTAAGGTACCGATAGTATTGTTATTTGTGCCTCTTTTGATAGATCTTATAGAATCCCAGGCTTTTTTGGTAGAAATATTTGTATCTATGGAGCTGAGAAAATTTAACAATGATGTTTCTTTAGCTTTTCTGATAGTTGGCGTCGCTTTAGCTCCAGCTTGTTCGAAAATTATGAAATTTTCAATTGTTTGATCTCTTCCATATATTCGAAGTGCTGTTTTCCTTATTTGAATCAATTCAGCTATTTCAGGTGACCACCAACCGTACCGTTTTTCGTGTTTGAATAGGACTAATTTTTGGTATAGTTGATTCTGCCGCACAAATTATCACTTCTGTAAATTTATCTATATCGTTAATTTGATTCGTTCCTTCGTTTATTTGAGTTTCAATTATGTTCGTAAATTCTTTCCAATTTACTTTAAGTATGTTCCATCTTACAGGTTTTGTATTCCGTTGGATTTTTGATGGTATATAAATTTTAACTAGGAAGTGGTCACTTGCTCGTAGATCCAAGGTTTCTTCTCATAGCACTTGAGCAGCTAGTGATCTTGTGCAGAAAGCCAAGTAAATTGCAGAAAAAGTACCAGATGCGAGGCTTAAATGGGTAGGGGAACCTTCGTTTAGCAAAATCATATCATCATTTTGCAAGTAAAGTTGTTCAATTTCTTTGCCACAATGATCAATTCTTACATGGCCCCACATGGTGTGATGAGCGTTAAAATCTCCCACAATAAGATATGGTTTAGGGAGTTGACGATTTTGCAGGTCACAGACCCTCAGTTGTTGGCTGTTGGAAAGATAAATGTTGTAAAGTGTTATTTTTCCTATAGTGGGTAGTCGCACTAATGTCACGATTGTTTTTAAATTGGTTAGAATTTGTAGTGATGTAGAATGGAAATCATTGTGAATTAGGGTTAAGACTCCACCACTTGCTTGTTGACCTACCGTATAATCTTTACGATGCAACTGATAATTTCTTAACTGACACTTGTGGTTCGAGAGGTGATTCTTGTAAGTACAGTATGGTCGGTTGTATTGTTACTAGTATCTGATGAATTTCGGAGAGTTTGTTATAATATCCATTACAATTCCAGTATATAATACTATCCATGTTAAATTTTTATATATGAAATTCTTTTTCTGGTGGTTAGTTAGAATTAACAATAATTAAAAATTGGTTCTCGATATATTGCGTAATGGCGTTGAAGATTTTTGTAATACGCGATTTGGTCCTCCTGTCTCCTTTGATTTGTGTCCTAATTAATTGTAATGTTTCTTTAAGATCTTCTAGATTTTCGGTGATTTTACTGATGGTTTCAATAATGTTTCAAGATTTTTGGCAGTGCAATATTAGATTATGTAACTCTTCAGTAGTGATTTTGTACGGATTATATTGACATTCCACGTAATTTCTAATTGCACTTAGTGTTTGAAACTGAGTACGTTCTATTATTTCTGACGTTGGTAGTTCTATTTCTTGGAGCGAGTCTTCCTCTTATGATTGGTCATCTAAATCGTTGTTCGTGATCTTATTTTTCTTTTCTCTATGGTTTTGCTTGTTTGAGAGATCACTAGAGGTTGCCTCCACTAACTGTTTCGTTGGATGGGTTTTCTAATGGCCTTTTCATGGCGGTGGATTCGTTCCCTGTTTCGTATTCACGATCTTGGTTGATCGTCTGTAGTGGTTCGGTATTAATTGCTACTGAATCTTGGGTGGGGTATTCTTCGACTGAAATTTCATGATCTCCTCTAACTACAGTGCTATAGGTCGGTTTGTTTGCTGGTCGGCTTGGACACTTTGCAATTAGATGGTCTGAGTTCATAGAGTAGGAACACGTTTTCGGTTGTCTGTCATAGACGATTAAGGCACGATTTCCTGCTATGATTTCGAATGATGGTATATGTTTCGTTAATTTACAAATCACCAGTCGGTTCCCAGTTTTATACTTAAATTTCTGGGGTGCAACGCTTGTTGACCAATATTCGTCTTCTATCTTCTGGACATCACCATATTTGGCTAGATGTCCAGCAATTTCTGAATTTGGCAGTTCAAATGGTATTCGACATATCTTGATTATTTTAATACCGATACCGGCTAAAGTGATGATACATAATTGGTACAATATTTGCATCTTGTTTCTTGACTTTCCCCTCTTCTCTTGTTTGGGTTAATATTTCGTTGCATGTTTCTATGGATCTAAATTTCATATATATTCCATCTACTTCGTGCTGGACGTTATTTATTTGAGTTTTTAAATCTTGCAATATCCAATTGAAAATTTCCGGAATGGTTAATATTGGAACATCTTGTACGTACTCATAGTAAATAGTGTTTGTACGTAAGCTCATATTGACAGTGTTATGTAAAATATTGTATTGCTGGTACGGGCAAGCCATCCAGGCTATACGTATAATAAGAATCTGGAATAACTCACTGAGTACAACAATCACTGATATGTATAGCTTAAATGTTAGATAAAAACTCAAGATAAGTATTTATCGCCCAGTGTTTGCCCTAATATACTGTTAATGACACACCCTTAAATAAATTCTAAAAAATCCAAGTATTTCATTAATAAAAAATGATGTATCGATATAAATTTCTCTAAAGTTTAATAATGTTCTCTCTCTTTGTGAAATTGTCGCAGAATCTTGTATAAATTTACGTTATTTTTATATGTAATTTGATACTAACATATCAAAAAGTTTAGGATACTATTCAGTTTGTAAATCTTTAATATAAATTTATTAAGAATCAGAAGTAAAACCAACAATGTTTCAGATGTTTTATTTATAATTCATTTATATACCTCGTTTCAGATACAATTGATCATGAGTTTTCGTTAAAAAATTAAATAATTCTTATATTCGAAACAAATTAATCTTCTATTCTTTTCTAAAAATAAACTGCAAATTTAAAATTTACATAAATGCTATAATAAAAGAGATAAAGCCAAGAAAACGGAAATTATTTAAATTCAAAGTGGCGAAGCATGGTTAAATTTAACTGAAATGAACCATACAATAATTGCATGTTTATTACAGATTCTTGTATAAATACTTCTTAGAAGTAGTTACATTTATGTTTAAAAATAATGCAGCATTAGCCACAAAATTTTCTAAACAACATTTTGATCCTTTCCTTTGTCAGATTCCATAGTAAGCTTTTTATTTAACCCTTAGCTACTATTTTTATTTGATACCCCTTATATACCAATTATACGTCGCGCTGTTTAAACATATTAGAAATTGAGTTACAATACGAAGATTTTTAATGTTAGCCAACTTATTTACTATACGTATTTCAATTTACATATATTTTAAATAAAAATAATCAAATTTGGTATGATATTGCTTTATCAAAATGAAAAAACCTAGTTCTCGACAAAATTAACATAAAAAGAGACTTTCGAAAATTTGTGGTATTTATTACTTTTTTATTATCACGGTGAATCGAATGTTTAATCCAATACGAATGATGATATGTTGGTACTCAGTGGACGACGCTGTTATCTGTCTGATGTTATCTCTAATGTTATACACTGATGTTGTCTCTCTTCACATGAACGAGTCGTGCAGCTGCTGAGTCGAACCAACCAACGCAACCAACATTGACCTTCAAACGTTCGAAGCATCCCTTTGACTCGGTGCAAGAATACCGACATCGAACGGGACACGACCAAATGCGAACGTTTGACGCTCGACATTGGACACTCGTAGGTTCGAACAACGGCTACACGATGCTATGAACCATCCAACGTCGAATGTTGGAAGGTGTTCGTAGCATCGTGTAGCAGCGGCTTTACATTCTAGTTTTATACTTTCCTGGGTAAATTTGTGTTTTTTCAACTCAAATTTGTTTCTGAAAAGCAATTTAACTGGAAGAACTATTAACTAGGTAAAACACGACAGTAAACATAACATTTCCATAAAACAAACAAATTTATTGTTTGTTTGTATCATAATGAAATCTTTAATTTCGTATTAATTAAGTGTCCGATATCAAAGGGGCAGACAAAGATTTTTTTCCAAATTAGGTTTCTACTAATTTAAGTTGGACCAACATTCTATAAAAAAATTCGTCAAGTGCGTGTTTTTGACACGCACTAAGTAATGTCACCTCAGTGAAAGTGTTAATTTATGATTTTTTGGCTTGTTTTTTAAGTACAGTGAGAATACAGTCCTCTTGCGTTTATTCAATATATGCATGTACAACTCTATAATTATTATATTATATGGTTCCCCACTATAATCACGCAACGAGATTAATATGTCATCCTTCGGTGACATAAAAAATACGTATCAAGTACAAACTGTAAATCAAGGACTTTGAGTTCCTAGGATCAAAATGAGGAAAACTAGTTGAAACTCTTTCGCTGTTTTTTCTTAAAATTATTAATAATGGGACAGCTTCTAAAAATTGTTATCTTTGTCTAATAACTTATTTTAATACACACAGAGCCATCTTTACATATTTGTGATAATTACATACTTACCGACAAGCCCACATAATTCACAGAAAAAATTATATACATAGAGAATCCTATCAAAAATAGGGCCATATTGCACATCATTGTACTTTCTCCCCAACCGTAAGATGGCTCTCAGTGTCCGTTTTTTCGCTCATTTTATACCTATTCGTTTCGTCATAGTTTGTCCGTTTCCGCCATTTCAACAAAACAAAGGAGGACGTATAAGGCTGTATACACAATCAATGAAATAAGATTTAAGATTTAAGAAATAAGATTTAAGATTTAAGGAGTATGCCATCTAGTGACGTTGAATGAAACTGTTAACTTAACTGCTCATAAGTAAACGTATTTTGGTATTTTTTGTACATCAGAATTCATGAAAAAGTAACGTTCGTGATGACTATTTTGTCACTAAGTGAAAAAAATCACGAATTTTGACGTAAAAAAATACCTACATATTTATATCTACGACCAGTTACGTTAAAGCTCCATTCAACATCACTAGATGGCATACTCCTTAAATCTTATTTCTTAAATCTTAAATCTTATTTCATTGATTGTTTATACAGCCTAAAACACGTGAAACACGTTTTAGCGTTTTACACACAGATCAAATACACTAAAGATAACTATCTCTGTACAACGGTGCTAAACCACTATTTACATGCCATCTCTCGGTCCGGAAGAAAACAAAATTTTAGGAGCGCGCGTTTGAAATGCCACTACACTCAAATTTCATCTTACATTTTTACTCTTATACGCATATTTGTGATTGATATTTGATTTAGTTACATTGAAAAAAAAAATTATTTTTAGAAAAGTACTACAAACGAGGTATCTGAAAATACAATCTAATAAAAAAAAAAACGATGATATAATAAATACGTTGTCTTTGTAATTTTGTGTTTCTAATAAAAAAATCGTAGTTAATATTTTTTAAACCTTTATTTATTTCTAATTTTTATTATATACATAATTAACTTTAATAAAAACAAGTCAAGTGCAAGTTGTACTTGCGCTAACAGTGTTCCGTACAATCAGTTGTTTCTAGGAATTTTTTATAACGAGATATGAAGGTGGATAAAATATTTTTCCTAATAAATGAATTTTATTCCTAAAGTATAACCTATTTTTTGATTTCAGAACGATCGTGTTCGTATGTGTCACATCGTGAACGTATGTGTCCGGACTGTTATATTTTACGAAGTTTTAGTTATGACCACTGATTGTGAGGAACATTACTTAGTGCGTGTCAAACACGCACTTGACAAATTTTTAAAGCTGCCACCTACAGTTTTTTGGAAAAACTGTCTGACAACACTGGGATGTAGGCATGCCGTTTTTTAAAAAAAAATCTATTTTTGAATCGATTCGTAATTGCCAACAAAAGAATCGATACTTAAATTATCGATTGTATTCAAAATCGATTCCAAGAAATCGATTCAAATTTGCTGTTGCAAAAGTTGCGGTAATTTTTAAGTAAAAATTTATGTATAATTCAGAAAGATGAACTTTCGAAGTCTTTTAAGATGAAAAATATTAAGCCTGTACGTACTTAATTACCAACATTTTCTTAGAATTTTATTCTATGGTACAGAGATGAATCACAACATCACAACAAAGTTGACAATTTTTGTTTTCATTTGATATAAAAATGTTAAGTGCCCTGTAAACGATCAAATTGTTTGTCAAATTTTACGTGTTTGTCAAATTATTTGATAGTATGCAGCTTTGTCTGACGCGTTTGTCAAACAATCTACGTGTTTGACATGTTTGATGAAAATCTTGATTGATCAACTTGTTTGACGTGTTTGACCAACAAGTTTGAAGGTGAGCGGCGGTGTTTGTTGTGTTTGTCAAACAAGCTCTATTAAATTGCCCCGAAATGAATAGCAAATATGACAAAATTTTTGCAAATCTCTGTACGAGCAACATTTTTTCCGTAATTTTCATTATTTATTCTATGTTTGGCCAAGTTTAATCTAACAAAATTATTTTATGGGGATCACTAGTGTGACAAACTACGCGCAAGTTTGTCAAATTTGTTTGAGCTTTGGTTTGATCGTTTAAGCTCTTGTTTGATGAAAACGTGAAGTTTGACAAACAAATTTGTCAAACAAATTTGATCGTTTACAGGGCACTTTAGTCAAATTCATATATATAAAGAAAATGACTCATTTCAAAAATAAAGTTTTGTCACATATAAAAGATATAATTTCTACTATCCTTTTTCAATATATTAGATAGTAGATCTTCTGAGAGATAGCTATATTACGAGTCTGTCTAAGAGATACATTTATGAGAATGACTCATTTGCAGTTGTCGTTGCTTTCTCTAGAATTGTATAAATATTATCTAAATTGTACTAAATGTTGAGAAGTTTTTATTTAATAACATACAAAGTTTTTTTTATAGATTAAGGGATAAAAAAAAATATGAAAGTTTTTTTTTTTTGCTTTAAATTTCCCGCATAAACTTTATTGTTTTGTATATGGTACAGTTGTCAGCAATTTGATTTGAAATGCATAGACAACTGATTATATGCATTTGATGCGTTTGATGCTTAAAATTTAATAATCGTAATAGGTACCGATAATAAATATAAATTAATAAATAAATAGCAACGTATAAATAAAATAAAAAAACAATTTATGTTTTGAAAAAAAAATCGTTTCGCGATTTCCATAAAATAAAAATCGATGTGTGAATCGATCTCAAAATCAATAATCGATTAAAAATCGGTTTCCATACTTCCGATTAATCGATTTCTCGATTTATCGATTAAAAAACGACATCCCTACTGGGATGAGGTTTTATTGTTTTTAGGTAGAAATTCGCTACCCAGTGCTGTACAAAATCTATTCTTCGACCGACGATGGGAATCATTTCTTTAATAAAATCACTAGAAAGATATTTGTTCTAATAAAAAAGAAAATTAAACATGTAATAACGAAAAACAGATAATTTTCGATATCATATTTTTGCACACTGTTTTTAAGGTTGATAAGAAATTTAAGAGGCAAAAAAATTTTAATGACAGCTTCTTAAAAATTTGACAATTTATTATTGAAATAATAAAGAATGTCCTGTCGAATTTTGAAGTCGATCTTGTTCTTAGTTAGCGAGTAAAAAATCTTGGAAGTTACACTTTCACATAGGTTAACACACATTTATATAAAAAGCTGTATCTTGACAGTCAGAAATGTTCGTTTTACAAAAAATATGCATAGCAATTATCACAGGTTTATGAATACCTGCACCAAGTTTCAAAACAGTCTTGTTCTTTGTTTCTGAGATAAAAATCTTTATATAAGTAATATTAATATTAAAGTTATTGAACATTGTAATTAGCCGCAGTAAATATGGCAATATTGCTCTGTGACAAAGAAGCGATGATGGCGCGCACAATTTGAACATAGTATTACACTTTTATAAAATATACACTTTATAAAATATATACTTATATGTTTATACACTTTTATAAAATTATTAATCTTAATATTTTTCTTTTAAGTTAAAATTATTGTTATTCTTTAAAAATTTAAGATATGTATAACACATTTTCTTTATTTCATTTTCTAACACATTTAGTATATATTCCTTTATTTTGAGTGACACGAATTTTGTTATTAATTTTGCTTTATAATATCGTATGTAATTGACTTTTTTGCTATTTTTTTCATAATGTCCGAACTTTTAAAAACTTTTAAAAGTCACTGTCATTATTATTTTGTATTTTTTTTCATAATGTCCGAACTTTTAAAAACTTTTAAATTCACTGTCATTATTATTTTGTAATTTTGATTTTTTTGGAGCATCGTTGTTGAGAAACTAAACTATTTAAATTTCACTAACGACGAAATTTCATTAACAAACTGTAATAAATTATTTAAACTTTTTGGTTAGGTTGACATACAGTTCAACATCAACATTCAAAAACCATAGAACACTAGACGCAAGGGGTCAAACTAGAATGTCTACCAAATTGTGCCCGCTGTAATCAATGAGTGACGTAATACAGCACCCTTACAATCACAACACACGATGTATGGACACGAATATACCAATGTGTTAGTAATATATTTTGATGATTATATATGACGGGTCGAAGGGAAAAAGGGAGCAAGTCACATTTTTTTGAAAAATGAGTTATTGATTGATTGTTGTAGTTCTTCAAGAGTATTATCACGTGTTATAACAATTTATTGGAAAAACGGGTCAAGTCACCTAAAAAAACCCGTTCGCAACTAGAGGCAAAGAGGGAACAAGGGGTCAAGTCGAGCGCGTAGAGGGAACAAGGGGTCAAACGAGCGCGTAGAGGGAATAAGGAGTCAAGTCCACAACTTTTGTGTACTGTTGCTGACTTGGCTTACAGCTGTTTCTCAAATAAACAACACAATGTTTATAACGTTTCTTTAAGTTTTATTGATCTCCTGAAAAAATTGATTACAGTGACTTAACCCCTTTTTCTCCCTGGCCCTTCATATGCAGTTCGCATACTATATACTATGATGGCCACCGTAAGTTACCACCAGTCAACAATTAAAAATAAATTTATTTATTTTAAGAAAGATATCCCTTTATTTTGAGAAATTCTTTATTCAATAGAGACACACTTCATATTTTTTTTCTGTTTAAATTTCACGAGTTGATTAAAAAAACATGATTTTTATTTTGACGTGAACACCACGGCAGTCAGTAACAGACTAAAACAGTAATGGTGTAAATTGCTAGTTACTGCAACTTTAAGATTTCACTTTTTTATACGTAGGCTTGATCTGTCTCATCTGTGACTGGAAGGAATACAACTATCTCTTTTCTGCAATCACTTATGGGTATTTATGTGCATTTTGCAGAACTATGTTGTCATTCACTTAGTAGCTACCAATGGGTGTGTTTCAATCGTTGTCATATTGTTGCCGTCATGTTCACACGGTATACGTGCATGATGCGTGCTACATGCATGTTATGTATATGCGTATGCAAGACACCCATACACACAACCATCCATCGCACTAACACATACAATTTCGCGTACACATATATAGCCAGTGATGGGCGTTTACGTGTAAACAGTCGGTGTTTACGTTTACCTTGTAAAGAGATGTAAACAGAGTAAACAACCGTAAAGTAAAGTCAACACGGTAAACACGTAAAGAGTCATAAATTACACGTAATTTAAATTTAAAACTTTAAAAATAAAGTAAAAAATGGCAGTTCCCAAAAGGAATATATATATATATATATATATATATATATATATATATATATATAATATATATATATATATATATATATATATATATATATATATATATATATATATATATATATATATACAGAATTAAATTTTCAATTAAAAAAAGAAGGGAGAAAATATAGTGCTTTGTGTTTAATTTGTAAAAAAAACTTTGTCCAATGTGGCCATCCAAAGATTAAAAGTGCATAGGTTAGAAAAAAATCTGATATTAAAATTTTCATTTTTCAGTTCATATTTTGTTCAATTGAATTTTGAATTTGTTAATAAATACGAAGTTGTGAAAAATAAATATGAAGTTATAAAACACATTTTTGGGTTTTGCTTATTAAGTAATGTAATTCTTTTATTATTACAATTTACAATTTAATTTTTAACCTGTTTACGTTGTTTGCGCTGTTTACATATTTACATCCAAAAAATATGTTGTAAACAGAAGTCGTGTTTACGTGTAAACTATGCTTGTAAACACTGTAAGCAGTTTACGCGCCCATCACTGTATATAACATATTGGTGGGATATTTTCTATCCTTTGTCGTTACTCTGGTTTCAGTAGTATAGAGATACTAGCGTTCGTTCTGTGATATTCTGTGGGAAAAACTATTAAAACTTTACACTGTTGCCGTACTTTACACATCATATTGTGCATTGTTTTAAATACATTAAGAATATTTTAGATTATAAAAAGTATTGGAAACAATCAAATTTGAAATATCATTATTAATAACTGTATTTCTTTTAACAAAAAAAAAAACATAATTTCATAAGTTTTAACGGCATAAGTTTCATTTATTTAAAGTTGGCAACCATTACGGTATCCTATGTATTTAACATAGGACAATATAGCCAACCTAACCTTCCCCCTCCACTTTCTTAAAAACCTTAAATGGAATATTATTAATTATTAATTTGTTTTTGAACGAACCGATATTAATTCTGTTTAAACGTATTTCATCAAACCCGTGAAGAGTTTGACTGCAAATCCATTTTTTTTACACTGTAGAAATTCTGTTTAATTAGGTAAGTATTGTTACATTCTCGCATTAATTTTTAATAAAAATATTTCAATTTAATTAAATTTCTTCAAAACGTTAATTTTAATATACAGTAAAATGTGTCCCATTTTACTGTAATCCGAGTTATCCGCACATACGGTGTTTCTTTGCCTAGTTATACTATGGCCGTGTTCCATTAAGGACACACAACGACACTGTGTAACACAATGCATTTGTTTTTTTACAAAAAACTAATTTTTTTAAATTTTATGCTAGACTAACCTTTTAATTGCATTTAAAAGCATTTAAAATGTTAGTATTGCAATAAAATTTTTTAAAAAAGTAGTTTTTTTTGTGAAACATCAAATGCACTAGTAAGTGTTGTTTGGGATTTCTAAATGGAACACGATCGATATGTATAAGTAATATTTTTTTTTTCATTACGTTGCACAGTCTGCATGTTAATAATAATGACAAGCGAGATAGATTATATATACAATTGATCTATATTAGAAGGATAAAAGATACAATGTACAAGGCGACTGCACAATTCATAAAGATAATATGCAACAAAAAATAAACAAGAGCACAATATATTTGTTTGTAAAAAAAAAAAAAATAGCTTTCTTTTATGAAAACGCAAAATTGCTGTAGTCATTTCTTTATGTATTTTTCACATATAATGGTGAAAGTGTTAATTTATGATTTTTGGCTGGTTTTTTTATTTTTTAAGCACAGTGAAAATACATCCCCCTCTTGCATTTATTAGTACATGCATGTGCAACTCATTAATTATTTTTTATATTTTATTATTATTATTACCGATTGCCACCTCTCTCAAATTTTTGATAACAGACCTGTGTTATAATATCACCGAAGGAAGGATGTCATCCTTCGGTGACATAAAAATTTACACTGACTGAAACGTAAAATTTCCACAATTGAAACATTATAGGTTGGCATCGTTCATATTGATCTGAACAGAAGGTAACCTGCTTAGACCGGGAATGAAATTTCCCTGAGCAACACATTTCTGAAGATTCACTTTTGCCATAATTCATACTATATTTTCTGAAAGCTTTATTCACGCGAAAATGAGCTATATTTTATAAATTGGGTTCTTGGACTATCAGCTATTATTAGAATTAGCTGATATGTGACAGACAATTAAAATAGGGTATAGGGAACAACGGGGTCCGGGGTTCTATGTTTATTTATGTAAAACGAATATAATTTATTTTATTAATTTAGTATATTTAATGACTGCAAATATAATATTTTCTAAAAGTCACCCCAAAAAATATTAATTCTTACTAATTTTTATCTCAAAATCTAGTTATTTTCTCTTAATTGTTCCACTCTGGTGGTAGATTCAATTAAAGAAATTTTAGGACAAGTTCTTTAATAAATTTTTAATTTAAACGCACAATTTTATAACTGTGATAATTACATATTAAATTTGCATAACCATCACTCGTTAATGACCGTAATGATTGAAAACGCGTTAAACAAAAATATAGTGGATTTTAGCAAAGTAATTTTGTTTTTTAGTAATTTTATTTAAAATTTTCATTTTTTTGTCTCTACATGAGTTATGCAAAATTCCATAAATGAAATAGGTGATCCAACAGTGGTTGCGTAGTTTAGGGCTTCAATCAATCACGTGGACCAATTAAAAGGACAATTAAGTATTACAAAGTATGAGGTTAATACTAAAATGCATCTAATTGAAGTTTTGACAAAACTATATGGAAGTGATTGTCCAAAATACTGTTAGAAGGCTACTTTACAAAAGTTTTTCTTTTATTCAGCAATTCACAATTTAGCATATTTTTATCTAGAAACAACGGCATTTGGCCAACGGGATCCATATCAAGTTACTGCACCAAATTATTTGTTCGAAATATTTACCCTCGTGCGAATAGCCAACATAAATTTAAAAAAATGAAATTTTTTTATTTTTGCTTCGATCAATCGTTTGTGAATCGTTTGTGAATGTTTGTGATGCTATTATTTTCGTTTGTGACTAATTAGTTAATTAATTATTGAATTGTTAATTAAGAATGTGTGAATAGCCAACATTTTTTAAAATTTATTGCAATATTGACTTCCGGGCACTTAATCGATCGAAAATCGTTTGTGAATTCCAAATATACCATTAAAAACACTTGTGACAACGTATTTTTTACAAAATAATAAAAAAAATTCTGTATACAGCTGTCATTTACAAAATAGTTATTTTTTCTCACACTAGAGGGCATTGGAGTATAGATTTAGCGCAACTAAATAGAGTGGCCAATATAAAAAGCTTCATTACTACAAAAAATAATTGATTTTTTTTATTATTTTTTTCGCTAAATTCGCTGTCACAAATGTTTTTAATGGTATATTTGGAATTCACAAACGATTTTCGATCGATTAAGTGCTCGGAAGTCAATATTGCAATAAATTTTAAAAAATGTTGGCTATTCGCACACTCTTAATTAACAATTAAATAATTAATTAACTAATTAGTCACAAACGAAGATAATAGCGTCACAAACATTCACAAACGATTGATCGAAGCAAAAACAAAAAAATATCATTTTTTTAAATTTATGTTGGCTATTCGCACGAGGGTGAAATATTTATCGAAGTATAAACATTCCGTACAGGTAAACGTTTTTATTACCATAAGAAAAAATTCTAGCTTCTGTCATTGCTACTTCAACCAATTTTATTTGTGGCATACAAGTTTCTTTTCTTTTTATTTTTAGAAATTCCGGAAAAAATTGTTTAAAGCTAATTAAATTTATTTAGTTGATTTAAGCCATAGATTTGTCTTTTTTGTTTTAAAATAACCTCCTTATAATTCCTATAGTTAACAAGTTTTATAGTTTTAAATAATGATATTTTATTATGAGAATGATATGATATTTTATTTATATCAATACTATATAAGAAATTAATGTTCAGATGTAGTAAGAGAAACGTATCCCTAATAAAGGCTTGTAACAGGTTTCCGACAAATACTTATTAATACAGTTCGGTATAGAACATTTCAAATTTTTTTTTAATCTTATATAAAATTTGTATAGTTTCTTCTTATACCCTTCTTTTATATATTTTTTTTTTTTACAAAATAAATCTAATAAATCATTCAAAAGTAATAATAAGGGACAATATAATGCTGTTATTACAAACACAACAATTGAATTTTATAGTAGTGAAAGAGTAAATACTATAATTGTTAACAGAAATTGTATACATACATTTTTTTTTATGAATTATCATAAAAATGGGCGTACTATTCATTGACCTTTTTTTTAGTTATCCAATAAAAACTGTATGCATTTCTTTTCAACTAATTTAAAAGTAGTTAAAAATCGTTTGTCGTGAATAACTGCAATTTAAAATATTTATGACGTCATACGAAGATGGATGGATATATTTAACAGTATACACCAGATTTACCTATTACTAAAAGGTTATTATTGCCATAAATCAAAAAAATTAGAGAAGAAAAGGTGTGCAAAACAGAGAAGGAAAATTGATGACGTATATTCTGAAGACGCTGTACAAATTATAATTAAATATTACACTTGCTTTCAAATATGTATATCTATTATCTATATAATATGATATATATATATATATATATATATATATATATATATATATATATATATATATATATATATATATATATATATATATATATATTCCGAAAAAATTCCTGCGGTTTTAGTGTCTACAGGGTGCTATGAGTCACCCCACAAAAGGACGAAAGTTATTTGTTTTACACCCTGTATATATATATATATATATATATATATATATATATATATATATATATATATATATATATATATGAATTGTAAACTCGTATTTGTATAATTAATTAATTACAAATTTCGGTATGAATTTTGAACTTTGAATAAAAAGCAATTTCGCGTGAACAGTTCCATTCAATGTAAATTTAAAATTAATTATACTTTATGGTTTCGACGAGAAACGTTTTAAGGTACTTATGAAATATACTACTGTATTAATTTAGCCTGTGGTTAGCAGTGTAAAACACGCTTTGTATACGGTTACGAAATGTGAATGAATAATATAGCCAACAGAATGCCTACCATCAACATGCTGTTATTCATCAATGTTTCAATCTTCTAATTAGTAAACATGGACCACTTCAATAGAATACTCAGTTTTAAAATACAGCAGTTGCCATTTTTTATGATCACATCATAATAATATTTATTCAGCCAACGGATTTATACATATATAGATTTTGTTTCGTCAGAAAATAAAAGAATGAAACATAAAGATAAAATTTCGTCAATCTTGTAAGAAGTTTAAGCTACTAAAAAGCTTGTATAAAGTGCTTTTTTAAATTTAGAATCATTTTTTCTGTATAATATTTACTACAATTAAATATTATTCTGCTACAAAATTATTAATTTTCTATTCATCAAAAAAATTGTATTATCTCTTTTAATTCTATTACCTCTTCTTATATTTTATTTACAACAAAATATATAGGTCAACGTACCACAAAGATCAATACATTTTACTATCTTGTTTGTTTATATGGTCCATTTCATTTAAATCTAACCATGCTTCATCACTTTGAATTTAAACAATTTCCGTTTTCTTGGTTTTATCACTTTCATTATTGCATTTACGTAAATTTTAAATTTGCAGTTTGCTTTTAGAATAAAATTGATTTGTTTCGAATATAAGAATTATTTAATTTTTAACGATAACTCATGATCAATTGTATTTGAAATGGGGTATATCTGTGGAATGATTTGTTTAAAAGGAAAAACAATTCAGTCGCTTTTATACATATATTACCACAACAAATTGTTTTATTCTGCAGACCATGGTACCGGTAGTTGAGTCATGTTCATATTGAATAAATAAGAAAAGATGCTACTTCACAAGTAGATATAAGTACTGGATCTCCCATTTGAATGTATACATACGGTTTACATGTTAATTCATAACATTGGATCCCCATAAGGAAAAATTGTGTCACAAGAGTGCTTTGAACAAAATAATAATATCCATTTAATATTATAACTACTTTTTTTTATACCACTTTAACCTACGAAACCTATACTTTCGATGTTGACAATGACAACGAAGGTGGAAAGGTAGTGTCTCCACAATTTTCAGAACATGGAAGAAATTTACCACTCACAATAAAATTTGGAATTTGTATATAAATAATCAATTTGATAACATTTTCTTTTAAATACTCTGTTGTTGGTATTATAAAACTGGGACAAATAAATGACAAAAATTTTATTTTGCTTAAAATCATTGTTGTTAATAAATAAACGATAAATAAACTTGCCAGGTGCGTGCTTGACATGCATTAAATTAGGGTTGCTGTTATTTTAACAACTCCTCGTCCTGAAAAATTTTCTAATTGTTGACTGGTGATATATGTGGGCGTCATCAAGATCTAACGTTATACCAAATTTTAAATTTCTATGCGTGATGAACCCGCAAAATTTGGATTTCGTAATCGTTTCAAACGAAATTATGAGAATGATAAACCGTAAAAAAATACACTTAAATTTCTTATACTGTACTTATAATACCTATATTTTATCCTAAGAATTGTGATGAACTCTGGCTATTGACTGCGAAACGCTGACATAATGCGTGTTTACCACGCACTTGGTGAATTTTTTTATTAATTCTGTATTTTTTAATTATTCTTTATTTTAGTTAAATCATTAACACCTTAACGGTTATAATCTATACTGACAAAACGCTCAATTGCTACACTATATTGACAGCTTATACACTTTAGATGGACGTGTTGACGTCCTACGACATGCTGTCTTACTTGACGTCTTGTGACATCAATGACCCTCAAGGTGCTAAATTTTATAAAAAAGCACTTTATTAATTTATATACTTAATAATATATACCTATGATGGTAAATTTTGAAAATAAAGGATTAAGAGTTAATTATATTTTTCTTTATGTAAACCCTTAGGACTTTACATGCATGCGAATTTTGTTGTTCAAAAGTTTTTCTCGAAATTTTCTTCTCCGATATATTTATTTTTATACATACTTGTAGCACTGACAATAAAGTTTAAAAGTTATCTTACTCAAGATTGACTAATCTTATCCGTGATCCTCTTCTTAAGAACTTTTTCGACTGCTCTTAATTACTTAATTAAATACACATATATGTGGAAAAGTAATTTTTTACATAATGGCTTCTATTATTGAATCGATTAGTAGCAAACTTTTTTTTATAAAGTGTATTAAAAAGAACACAAAAAGCTTCTTTGAAATAATCCTAACAAATTAAAAAAAAAAATACCTAGCGTAAAACGCGGTATAGGAAGAGCCAGGTGATTAGAGAATACCAATAAAAAGCTACTATTAATAAATAATTGAATTAATGTTCAAACTATTATGATCCTTTAAAAAATTTAACGTGGAAGTTAACGATGAAAGAGTGGAAAAATTAGATACACGTTAAGTTGCTTCATACCTAACTGAATTGTGTATAAATCAGCGTACGGAAAAGAGATGTTGGAAGTTAAAAGAAACGATGGAGGGATTAATTATAATTTTTGGTTATCAACAGGCCAAAATTGGCCTTCAGTATGAACAAGAAGAAGAAGAGGAGGAAGATTATCAACTATAATCTTACAAACTCTCTTTTACTTGCTGTTACCACTGATAAAACAATTAGTTTTGGAAAGTCATATTCTAACTTTTACAATACCCACTCTTTTATTATATAATTTCTAGCAAAGAATTTTAGTACCCACTCTTTTATTATATAATTTCTAGCAAAGGATTTTATTCAGTTTCAATTTATGTTATAGATACATGAAATGAAAAGTGAATGAAAGATAAAACTGAGTTAATTGTACAAGTTTCAATTGTTTCAATACTGTTAACATCCAAGAAAAGTTACACAAAATGTGTTTGGCATTCAATGTTCCAAGATAAGGTACATCTGTGTCGGTTTCCTTTACTTACTCGTTTCGTTTACTTTTTATCACATGTTCTAACTACTTAAGCGGGTTCTACACGATGCTACGAACGTTCCTTCCAACGTTCGATCGAACGTTTGAAGCAATTAAGTTCGACAGTTGGTGCGACGAATGTATCTGCTACACGGTGAATCGAATGTTTGATCCAATACGAATGATGATGTGTTGGTACTCAGTGGACGACGCTGTTATCTGTCTGATGTTATCTCTAATGTTATACACTGATGTTGTCTCTCTTCACATGAACGAGTCGTGCAGCTGCTGAGTCGAACCAACCAACGCAACCAACATTGACCTTCAAACGTTCGAAGCATCCCTTTGACTCGGTGCAAAAATACCGACATCGAACGGGACACGACCAAATGCGAACGTTTGACGCTCGACATTGGACACTCGTAGGTTCGAACAACGGCTACACGATGCTATGAACCATCCAACGTCGAATGTTGGAAGGTGTTCGTAGCATCGTGTAGCAGCGGCTTTACATTCATAACAAAGTATAATTGTCTTAATGTGCGAACATATTGGAATATAGACTATACTAGCGTTTATCGAGTAAAATCTTGGATAATATTTTGAGGACTTCTCACGTATAGTCACATAAATGACGATTTTATCAGTTTCTAAATTACATTTATGTCTATTTAATTTAGTTATTGTTGTTCATTTTCAATAATTGTAATAATTCAATATTTGGATTAGATTTTAAATTCTAAAAATATTAATGAACTTGTAAATATGAATTGTCGTAATTATTTAAAAAAATTTTATAGTTAACGTATACTCAGAATACAATTGAACTCAATTAAGTCATAGTAAATCGAATATTAGCAATTTCATAGATTTTTAGTACACAGTATACGGCTGAATATTTGAAAAATGTAATTTTCTTCTTATTCGGTAAGTTCCTACTAGGTATATACGTAATTTTATTAATTTCCTAAGCAGGGTCGTGGAGAGAAATAGCAGTCTCCGGAAATAAACCCCATTTCTTAACAATTTTTTCCCAAAAAAATAAGTGGTGAGCCAAAAAACTCTTAGCTTTTTTCCCGAGTCCTCTACTGACAGCTACGGGTCCCCTGCTTAAGCGTGGTCTCCGGGACTGTAACCCCGACTATCCCACTCTCGGGTGTCGGGCTTGTACTTAAGAATATTCATTACCGAATTTCCTACTAAGTCAATTAAACTACAGGCTTAAGAAAATTCACAAAGAAACAAGAAAAAATTTAGAGTATTTTTATAAAATAAGAAACATTTCGATTTAATGAAATTTAACATAACACAAAACCCTTTTAAAAACATAATAATTCAGAGGCCAAAATAGGCTCAGTTGACAAAACTAATGTAACAATTTCAAATACGCGGTTAGGCAGAGCAATTACATCGGTGAGAAGTAAAACATCCCAATAAATTTAACATTAACAGTTAAATGTAGAAGGGGCCACAAAAATCTTTTTACAGACCAATGCAATGTCTTCACGGCCCGGCACCGGTCCGCACATCGGCGGTTGAGAACACTTAACTATACCAACGATGAGCAACCTCCGACCAATGATAGTTATACATTATCTAGGTACATGTATTTTTTATTGTGGTTTCTAATAAAGACAAAGTTGCATGAGCAGTGACGGTGCAAGGCAAAACTTGGAAATGTGCAAGATATGTTTCTGAAGGCCCTACTTTTCTTATTCCACAAGCCAGATTTTATGTAACAAATCACTTTTTAAGGTTCCGAAAAAAGTTTCAGAAGCCTTATAGTTTCATTAAATTCGTCTTTCTGATCTAGCCAATTTTCCGTCATCATACCATTCAAAAATTGTTACGTCTTTCACAGTGACGGATTTACCCTAAGTGCAACTCTATAGGTTCCGTGAAAAATGCCGCCCCTGCTTTATCCCAAAAAGCTAAAATTAATAACTTTTTAACACTTTTTCCTAAAAAAAATTCTGAATTTTTCCGCCCTTTTAGCCCAGATTTGTCGCTCCTAAAATTTGCCATGAAATGGGCTCCAGCCTACTCAGCCTGCTGGTAAATTCGCAACTGGTCTTTCGGTCTATGAAGATAAAATTTTTCATGTAGATGATATTGGTAGAGATCTCGATTAAATTGTAGTTAAAAAAAATTTTCCTAATTTCTTGATGTGTGGGTACTTTTCCGTACTGGAAAGTGAGAATGGAAATCTTCTTCTTTTGTACCACATCGTACGCGATATTATTAGAAGGAAACTCATACAACGAATTCACCTCACGATTCACCTCAGCATATATATATATATATATATATATATATATATATATATATATATATATATATATATATATATATATATATGCTGAGGTGAATCGGCCAAACCATTCTCGATATATGATGGAGACCATTTTTTCGAGGAGGGTGTCTTCGGAGTGGTACAACTTACGTACTAATTAAGATTTTTATTTGAAATTTATTTTACATACTCTTGAAATAGTAATAAATAAATGATAAAAAACTCAAAGTTGTATATCTTTTCACTGTTCGTCAAGAAAATTGCCAAAAAATTCTTAAAAAACAGTCACACGGGAGAACCGCGTTAATATCATAAAAACTTCTTAAAATACTCAAATAGTACGAATACTTCGACACAGTCACCCCATATATATATATATATATATATATATATATATATATATATATATATATATATATATATATATATATTTATATATATATATATATATATATATATATATACATGCTGAGGTGAATCGGCCAAACCATTCTCAAGATATGATGGAGACCGTTTTTTCGAGGAGGATTTTTTCACTTTCCTGGATGTCTCTTTTTTTATAATGGCCATAAAATTTTCCATTTTCTTCTTTCGTTTGGAGAACTACCCACATATATATATATATATATATATATATATATATATATATATATACTATTTTAGTACACTTATATATATATATATATATATATATATATATATATATATATATACTATTTTAGTACACTATTTTAGATGGATATAGCTTATGTTATATGAGGTCGGCCAGGATCCTGAGATCTTAAAAGCGCCAAAAATAAACCAACCAACCCATTGTGAAAATTTTTTCACTGTTAGAGAACTAAACTACTTTAGATAGGTATCGATTACGTTATGTAAAGTCGGCCAGGGTTCATGAGACCTAAAACTGTAAAAATAAAATAACCGACCGATTTTAAAAAGTTTTTCACTGTTAGAGAGTTAAACTATTTTAGATAGATATAGATTATTTATTATGTAATGTAAGGTCAGACAGAGTCCATGGGACCCAAAAGTGTCAAAAATAAAATAACTGACCGATTTTGAAAATTTTTTCACTATTGCAGAGGGAAACTTTCACTGTTAGAAAGGAAAAATATCCTATATATAATCTGAATTTTATATTAAAATTAGTGGTCATTACTAATAACAATAACGCAAACACGGAAACACGATCTACTTTCGATCGAAGGATTTATAATTATAACGATAAGTATAATTTAGCAGGTATGATGACTCACCCCCACAATATTGGGGGGTGAGTCACCCCTCGAATTGTAGAATCCCATTTCTACGTTATTCAAACTGTCGACATAGTCTTCTCCTACTTACTACCCTTAGATTTAATATTATTAAATTATGCAAAAACAGATCAATTCGATTTTTAACAGTAAGTATGGAATCTGCGAACAACATTTTAGTATTTCTTTTATTTTATCCCCTTTTCGTAGAGTTAACCCTTAATCATCCCTGATAGCTCTTTAAAAAAGAGCAACATCGCTAACTTAAACTTTTGAGCTATATAGTCTATGTTTTACAGTTTTCGAAATATTTGACAATTTTGCTCTAATTTTTTAGGGACAATTTCACCTATTTAAATTGTTTTTCTGTCGACAAAAAAATACGTATCGCTTTATTTTTACTGTTCTACAACATATTCAAGTTTCATCAAAATTAAGGGGTCTGGCCTCGAGACCTTTACTAAGTAAGACTGACAAGTACACACGTGTCTAACTACTTTGCCACCATAGGGTTACACGGTCTATACGGGAAGTACAGTGAGAACTGTACTGGTGCACAGTCACACACGCATATGTTATCTTAAATATACCTATATAAAAATAAACTTTTAGGTTAACAATAAAATATTATTTTATATTGGTAAAAAGCCTTCTTTATTCGATGAATCCTTATTTTACTTTTGAAAGTTCTTATTAAGTAGGTTATTTAATTTTTCAATTTCAAATATTATCGAGTGCTTGTGAAACACTACTACGTATGACAGACTTTTGTCTGCATTTTAAACACACGTATTATTCATATGTTCACTAATCGTTCAGCTAAACTGAAACTTTAAGCACTCAACTTCCTTGGTTAACATGACCAAAAACCACATATGTAAATTAAAAATCACAAAGTGATTGAAAAAATTATCCGGATCGGCCGGGAGTCGACCCAAATCTCCTGGTAACTAGCCAGGTATACTATCCATTACACCACCGGTCCTTTGCTCGACAGGCGTCCGATACAGACAACATTGAACCACTTATGTGTATATCGAGTGCTTAAAGTTTCAGTTTAGCTGAACGATAAGTGAACATATGAATTCTACGTATGTTTAAAATGCAGATAAAAGTCTGTCATACGTAGTAGTGACAAGCACTCGATAATATTTGAAATTGAAAAATTGTAACTGCTTCTCGCATTATAGAGAGTACATACACATAATTGGTTGAATGTTGTCTGTATCGGACGCCTGTCGAGCAAAGGACCGGTGGTGTAATGGATAGTACACCTGGCTAGTTACCAGGAGATCCTGGGTTCGACTCCCGGCCAATCCGGATAATTTTTTCAATCACTTTGTGATTTTTAATTTACATAGGCTATTTAACTTGAATTCCTATTTTAATTCATAACAAAAACAGCATGTCAAATTAAATTTGATGATCATTCATTAAAAAATAAAATAACAGATACAACTGGGCTTGACAAATCAAATTAAAAATCAAATTCAACTGGACCCGTTTAATATAATCTAAATCAAATTATCAGTCGGGTCTGCCAAATAACAAAAAAATGAAATATCAGATCTAATTGAATCTGATCAATAAAGAAAAATAAAATGCCAGATCTAACCAGATCTAATTGGATCAAGTTTGATCAATAATTGTATCTACTTGGATACAATTGGATCTGACCAATTAAAAAAAAATAAAACATCAGATCCAGTTGAATAAGCGAGATCAAAAATTAGAACTATTTGGATCAAATTAGATTAAATTGAATAAAATTGGATCAAATATTAGATCCAATTTGATACAAATTAATCAAATTAGATCCAATCATATTTTCACGGGAAGTTACTTGGCCGAACTTGCTTGGATACATCTACTTTAGTTTTAAAGAACTAAACACCTTATAGTAGCAAAAGTTTCATATCAGTCGGATAAAATAGAGGTTTTTGTATAAAAGCGCGTTATACGTAAACAAACTTTTCCTCTCCAGAAGAAACATCAGTGTGATGTCGCAATAGTATAGATTAGGAGTGGGTAATCTTTTGTATGGTTCATTTCAGTTAAATTTAACCAGGCTTTGTCGCTTTGAATTTAAATAATTTCCGTTTTGTTGGCTTTATCTCTTTCATTATTGCATTTACGTAAATGTTAAATTTGCAGTTTGTTTTTAGAAAAGAATAGAAGGTTCATTTGTTTCGAATATAAGAATTATTTAATTTTTTAACGCAAACTCATGTTCAATTGTATCTGAAATGAGGTATAAAACTCGGGCTGGAATAAATGTTACGTTTCGATAGCGTGTCATAATTACTAATCGGCACATTTTTACAACGTCATTTTTAATGTCAAAACTTACATTTTTTGTGAAATTAAAATAATGTTATTGACAAACAGAAACGTTAAACTTTTTTTAATGAAATTTTCATTTCACCAGGGTCGTGGACAAGAATGGCGTGCTCCAGGAAAAAAGCACATTTTCTAAAAAAATAAGTGATGAGCAAAAAAAAGTTACATTTACTATTTCCAGGGTCCCTACCGCTACCGGCCCTCTCTTCCAGGCCGGGCCCTGCACGGAGAGAAAATGCCTATAAAAATTACTGTGCTCAAGGTCAAAAGGTCAAAAATCCCAAACCCTTGGATGAGTTCGTCAGCAAGATGCGTCGACTTTTAGAAGTTAAAATTTTGGCCAGTTTGTTGCCATTTTTGCTTGTCTCTTGCAAAAACTAACCCGAATTCAAAAAATTTGTAATTTTTTTTTTACATCATCAGAAAGATCATAAAAATTACTATGAATGTTCATAAAAGCGTTTGTGACTACGTAGTTTTCGAAAAAAAGGAAAAAGTCGACTCAAATATTCAAATTCCTTGATCAACCGAACACTTATCATCAGTTTTTGAAACCACCAAAATAACAATCCGCCTATAACCTTTCAATGACATTTAGATATCTTAAAAATACCGAAGATCGAGGGGACAATCCGACTCCCGTGATGGGGCTCTGCTGCTCACGGCTTTTTTATTCTTTTATTTCAAGACAAAATTGGTAAAATATTTTTCTTTTAATTTTCGAAACGACTAGGTTTACTAAGATCATATTTTTGTAGACTCTTGTGTTGTTATGAATCTTACAATTAGATCGCTTAGAAATACGTTCCATATAAAGAATGATGTTTTACATTTAGCTGCTATTACTTACTTGTCACGATGTACTGAGTAGCTATTAAACTCTTGCTACTAATTTGCATTCTTTATTATACATTTCTCATATTATAAACAAGGTAAAAGTTGCCGACTATACAATATCTTTTATAAATTCTGCACGGTTTGACAAAATCGACTATTCTTATATGTATAAGTATTTAAATGTCAGTAAACATTGATAACGAAAGACTGCAAACACTAATTAATTAACTGAAGATAATAAGGGAGACAGGTATCGTGTACTTTTAAGTATTCAACTTTGTAGTTAAGAGGTATTACGCTCATTATAATTAAACAAGAATAATTTTATTTTAAGAAGAATTTCTATTACATTTAAATATATAATAAAATTGTAAAGAGACCGTGTCTGTTGTGAAATATTTTTTGAAAATTATAATGATGGTGTAAATTGATTGAAATAACAAAGCAGTAATTTTCGAATTTTTTTTTGCACACATCAAACAAAAACTACTGGACGGATTTTGGTAAAATTTAGCTAATACCTAACGGCTTTTACACCCTGTTTTGTCCGAAGTTCCAGTGGAAACCAACCCTAATAATAAGGATGAAAATTTAACTCCCCAAAGCCGTATTCATTATACGTGCGGCATCAACACCTGAGGCAAACGTACATTCTGGTTAAATATCAATTAAGCTTATTAAATGAAGTTGCTAGTGCACGGTTTATTCCTTGGAATCTGATGACAATGATGAAGATTCTTACAAAATTTAATACTGTTTAGAATTTCGAATCGAAAATTCAGCTATTACGGCCACTGTCATGGCGCAACTTGAGTCTGGGACTATGACAGAAAATTGTTTTGAGCTCCTTAGACACCGAAAATAATATTCACTAAAACTTATATATATACCGGGTGTGCCGGTCAGATGTAAACATACGATTTACATTTTAATTGATAACATTGCATTCCTATAAGGAAAAAGTTATGTCACAAGAGTGCTTTGGATAAACGTATTTATATTTTTGGAAATTTTCTTTTACAAAATAACTTTTTTCCACCAAATTATCTGCACTATTTCTTCAACAGAGTATTCTTGCCGTTTTTTTAACATTTTAATATTTATTTCCAAAAAAATTAAAAGATGCCTTTTGAATTTACAAAAAATGACACAAATATTTATGTGAAAATATGAATTGATTGAAAATTGCGACCTTCATTTCTTTATTTTACTGCATTGTTGCTGTTAAAGCAATAGTAACAGTAGTTATAATATTAAATTGCTATTATTAGTTTGTTTAAAGCACTCTTGTAACATAAATTTTTCCTAATGGGAATTCAGTACTATTACCATATGTATACATCCAAACGGGACAACCAGTATATACTGTCGTGTTGGAATTAATAGTAAAACTGAAGAAATGCACGGTTGAAAATCTTGGAATAATTTTTTAATCCAACCTTAGCTTACTGGAAAAACTAAATACTAAAATACTAAAATTAAATCCTCCCCTTATATTAAAATATCTCCAATATTTTTTGGTATTCAAATTTAATCTATTTATGTTATTTCCCATAATTTAAGCCATTTCCTATTAGAACATAATACAATTTATTTAAATCACAAGAACGAAATTTCTATATACCAATTTCATCGAATTCAATTCAGTCATTTTGCTGTGGTTAAGTAACTGGTTTCGTATCCCACAGAAACCTTGAATCAGGATAAGATCATTCTATGTGTTAATTCAGATTAAATAGTGCCTGTACATCAAATTCGATCGGATTCGGTTCAGTTATTTGAGCGAATGTCTATGTGTTAAGTCAGTGTATAAGGAATGTGTAGGTAAAATTTTATCAAAATCGGTGCAGCCGTTTTGGCGTGATTGAGCATCAAACATCCAAACATCCAAATTTTCACATTTATAATATTATTAAGATTGCAATTAAACTTATTATAAATATTTAGTAACAAAAAATTTTCTAAGTCATCAAATTATCAACAATAAAATTAATTTTAATACTTACTTTATAGATTAAAGATAAATATTTGAATTTTTACTGAATGAATAACTTGGAACACCTGGTATATGTATAAAGGTAGTACACAAGTATACGTGAATAATAAACACAAAACTATATCATAAATGACCTTTTTTCATTTTTTCAAAATTCTCTTGCTGTGAAAAGAGACCAATTTTATGATAGCTATAAAGACCCTCCCCCCGATCCTGTGAGTAAATATTTAAAAATGTAATTTTAATTTTTAACGTTTGTATAGTCATTTCCGTTGTTAAATAAATTACCATTCATCCGCAAAATGTTTTCTTTTTATTGAAATTTTGGTACAACCGACATACATTTCTGAAATAATAGTCTTTATCATTATAAAAATTCAAATTATTTTTTAACTCAAGTTTTTATACAAGGTACGTAATATCGATTTTAATATTGAACGATATGATAAAATTTTCTCATTCTTTTATCTATTGTTTAGGTACGCAACTACGATGGTTGTATGCATCGTTTGGTATAATATACATAATTGATTTTGATATTGGAATGATTATTGATAGATGAGGGGGATGGTAATGTAGCTGACGTATCTCCCCCCGTTTGGTTTCGAACTCAAGATCTACCAGACAAGAGCGAAGTGATCTGATTTTTATTTATATCAAAATTCAAATATTTACCCGGACAACTTCGGCGATGTAATGTAGCAGTCAGCGTAGAATTTAAGCACTTAATTATCAATCATGTGGTAAGTCTTTACAACTGACATTTAACTGACAATAATTCGACTTATTTTTCTCTTTATTTACAGGATTTATTCTACTATAATGAAAAATTATAGTTCAAGAAAAAGTAAAAAATTAGAAGAATCTACTGAAAACGTTCAAGAAGAAATAGACCATGAGCTAAACCCGGAAGATCTAATTTTTTTTAGAAATTCACGATTATTTTCTTTATAGTAAAAAAAAAATTTTGTAAAATGTTGGTAATACAAAAATGCTACTGTGTTTCAATATAACCTTCATTACAATATTTAGTAATAAAAATATTAGATTTTAATACAGACAATATCCGAATTTCAAAACAATGAAACCTATCTTTTAATACATATTTGGTTTAAAATATAATCCACCGTTACTCAAAGGCGTAGCGAGTATAACTGGCGCCCGGTGCGTGACATTTTATTTGCGCCTCTCTTAACTTCTAAAATTTTTAAAATTTTAGGTACTGCAACAGTGTATTTAAAATTTCGGAAAAATTTTCACCCTGTAAATTTGTATTTTATATTTTTTCCTAAAAGTTGTCTTAACTACCTTTCTTTTGCTCACCAGTGCTTTTTTGTGTGTCTGCATTTGGAAGTCATAACTTGGAAGTAATTTTGTAATTTCCCTACACTTTCACGTAAGAAAATTCTAATGAGAAGCACAAAAAAAAAAATTAAAATAATAGCGCCCCTCCTATTAGCTGTTGTCGCTCCTCTTATTAGCTTTTGGCGCCCCTCTCAAAGTGGCGCCCGGGTCATGATAGTACCCCTTGCACCCCCCTCGCTTCGCCACTGCCGTTACTTATTTTTAATACCTTTTGAATTTAGAATCGTAATATTCATAGTATTAGTTTGCAAGTTTTAGTTAGTAAGTTTTTTATGATAAATGCTTTGGCATCATACTGAGTAAAGTTTTAATACATATATATAGTCCAGTAGCACTAAATTTTATCTATACATTAATTTTAGAATAGACATAAAAATTTTTTAAAAAGAGATTCTTATAGGGATTGCCGAGGAGAACATTTGCAAAATGTTAACTCCCGGAAATGTTTTTTATATTATTTAAACAATATTGAAATACGTAAAAAAACAATACGTAGTTAAAACGGTGATAGATACATTAAAAAGTGTTAAGACCATTTTTGTAGAGAATCGAATTCTCTACAAAAAAGTCTGCGAGAGCACCTGTTTATCTTGTACAGGTGAAAAAATACAGCGCTCCAAACGCGCACTCAGAAATCCACTTTTTCGAGCGTTCCGGCAAATTTCATACCCAGCGCCTTTGGAGCGCTGTATTTTTTCACCTGTACAAGATAGTGCTTCCGCGGACTTTTTTTGTAGAGAATTCGATTCTCTACAAAAATGGTCTTAGCACTTTTTAATGTATCTATCACCGTTAAACACAAAATAAGGGTACGTAGTCAGATTTTTGTGATCCAATTCATGGAGTACATACAAACTTTAACCCTAATTATCTTAACAAAGAAACGAGCACGTGTACCTACGTTGTTTTTTTATAACACGATAGTATATATATATATATATATATATATATATATATATATATATATATATATATATATATATATATATATATGTATATAAATATATATATATATGTATATATATATATATAAATATATATATATATATATATATATATATATATATATATATATATATATATATATATGTATATATATACTATCGTGTTATAAAAAGACAACGTAGGTACACGTGACATTTTTATCAAAAATAAGTTATTAATACCATCGGATAGTTTAAAAGTTTAATTTAAATACCTTTTATTAAGGTAATTACCGCGACTTACCGCGTAGTTAATAAAATACTTTATATATATATATATATATATATATATATATATATATATATACTATATATATATATATATATATATATATATATATATATATATATATATATATATATATATATATATATATATATATATATGGGTGTCCCATCTGGATGTATACATACGATTTACATGTTAATTAATAACATTGGATTCCCATAAGAAAAAAGTTATGTCACAAGAGTGCTTTAAGCAAAATAATATTACCAATTTTATATTAGGTTTGTTCCAGCATGCTATATTTGACAGTCCGTGGATTGTTTGCACATGCGTAATCAAGTTATTGCGTTCCAGCAAAGAAAAAGTAAACAATTTGTACAATTTGTACATATTGTACAATGTTCCAACAATACATCCGACAAGTTACAAACTTGTTATTGACTGTCTAAATTGTCCAAGGGTTTTTGAATGGATTTTTTGTACATTATATTGTTTGTTTCTTTTATTTATTGCTATCTCTTTCTTTTGACGGTTTAAAAACAACGAATTATAGGTTAATTGTTTAACGTACAGAATTTGAAAATTTTAAACTAGATAAACAAATTTTATAATTATTTATAGACATTTAAAAAAAGAAGGGGGAAAAATTAAATAATTTAATTTTTGTTTTCTAGATATGTATATTAAAATTTTAGGTTAACAAAATTTCAAGTTACATCTATAAATTTCATTTTAACATTTCTTATTACTGAAATGGAGTGAAATGAATAAAACTGAAATATAATTTTATTTAAAATTAGTAAATTTCAGCGTGACTTTAGATATTCCATATTTGTTTTATTTGTTTAATTTGTTTAATTTCAGCGTGACTTTAGATATTCCATATTTGTTTTATTTGTTTTATTTGTTTAATTTAGGTAATATGATATGAGTGATACTAGGAAACACTTAATTCTGATTTTCACTTATCTACCTCTGTTGAGACGAGGAACGAAATAATTCGATTATCATTTCAAGAGAACAAAAAAATTCAAACCGAAAGTTATATATACGACACTGTGGAAGAAGACAGTGTCCATTAAATGTCAACAATTGTTTTTAAAATATGTTCCAGCACTCTGCACATTACAAACATGTTTGTGACTTGTTCATAGTCAAGCATGCGCATAAATAAATCATGAACATGTTTTGTACTTGTCGAAAAATAGGTGCTGGAACACACCTATTATAGCTGCTGCTATTATCGCTTTAACAATAATATACCCCGTTTCAAATGCGATTGAGCATGAGTGATTGTTAAAAAATTAAATAGTTCTTATATTTGAAACAAGTCAATCTTCTATTCTTTTCTAAAAACAAACTGGAAATTTAAAATTTACGCATTTGCAGCAATGAAAGAAATAAAGCTAGAAAAACGGGAATTCCTTAAATTCGTAAATGATGAATCATGCTTAAATTTAAGTTAAATAGATCATAATACAGTAAAATAGAAAATAAATGTCGCAATATTTTAAGCAATTCATATTTTCACATAAATAAAAATACTTGTGCCATTTCTGTAAACTCAAAAAGCATTTTTTATATTTTTTGAAATATTAAAATAATAATACTGAAAGAATATTTTGTTGAAGAAATAGTGCAGATAATTTGGTGAAAGATTGAAGGAAATAGTTTGCGTAGTACCAGAAACTCATTCAGTGTTAAGTATCTTGATCGTCCGATACCGTGCCTCAGAACAATTTAATGCATTTTAGAGAACTTTGAAAATATAAACGGGTAAATAATGACCATAAGAAGACACCTACTACAATTAGGACAGAAGTTGAAAATACAATTAATGTGCTAACCGCCGTAGGAAACAACCCAGGTATTAGTTTAAGAAAAATTGAAAAACTTATTTATTCATGTCATTCATATTAAAATTTTTATTAAAGCTATCCATTTCTTATTTTATTAATTTATTTATGTTCCATATTAAAATAATATAAAATAATATAAAGTAAAAAAGTTATTTTATAAAATAAATTTACTAAAAATATAATATGTTTATTCAAAGCACTCTTGTGACATAACATTTTCCTTATGGGAATCCAATGTTATCAACTAACATGTAAATTGGGTATTTGACAAATTTCGAAAGAGGGTTTTAAAATATTCCAAATTACTTAAATATAATCCCAATAATTGATTTTTGTATAAAAAAAGCGATTTAAAGGAAAATAAAGTTTTATTTTTATTCAGTTGAATTTTGGTGCGAAAACACTTTGTCACGTGTCAGTGACGTAACATCATGAACCAGTTAGCTTTTCTATTATATAATTATGTAGTAGGTATAGTAAGCATGAAGAGTTTATTTTCAAAAAGCAATTTCTAAGAAAAAACTGCTTTTGAGATTAATATACAGTTATAAACTTGATTTAGAAAGTCATTATTCTAAACGGAAATTTTTTTCCAAAACTAATTACAAAGTATCGAAAAACGACATCAAATTTTAAGTTTATTTTCAAAAAAAAATTGAATAAAAATTAATTCCAGAAATTGCGTTTTGAAAACAATTTTTTAAACTGAAATATCTTTAAATTCTTGAATTAATAATGATCGTTAATTTGAAATTTTTAACGGACGAAAATGTACCTTAGCAAGAAAAAAAAAAAATTGAAACTGAAACCCTAACAGAAAATAGTACGTTTTAAAGCGTTTGACCTATTTTGGTTGCACGGTCACAATAGCATCATTGATAATATGAGGAGCGTGTTACAACTACTATAGTGTCTGAAAAAAATACCAGAAACAAAAAGTGCTGCAAGCCAAAGGGAAAAAAAAACAGATAAATCTAAATTACTTAATACAATTCAATATTTTAAATAATAAAGCAAAGATTTTACTTAACAAAAAAATCACGTTTATTTTTTCATTGTGACAATTGTTTCAAGCTTAAAGCCCATTTTCAAACAAAGTAAGATAATAAAATAAAAAGATAATTTTTTACTTTACTAATACCACTAAATAAAGTGGTATTAGTAAAGTAAAAAATTGTCTTTTTATTTTAAAATGCAATACCATAAAGCAACGCTCAAACCTATCAAATATAAAGTAAGATATTATTAATGGATTTGAGCGTTACTTTATGATATTCCATATTTACAAATAATAAACAAATAGGTAGGTACTTTACTTCGCAAAGTACGACTTTTACTTTTGAAATTGTGACAACATTGTTATTCACTGGTAAAAAATCCGTAAAAATGTTGCTAGTGATAGAAGATCTCATTTTATTCGAAAATTACATTTTGTTAGAAATTGTTTTTTGAAAATAAACTTCACCTTCATTAATGTCATATCAATGGTACTAAATAATTTTATATATATTTTCTGTTGATTTGTCATTAATTACATATTGCCTGATTTTTAAATTAATAAAAATGGAATAATAAAATGGAAAAATAGATTCGTTTGTGCTAGCAAACCTCTTTGCTTCGAATCCCAAATTTTGTTCAACAAAATTAAAAAATGTAAAAACTAAAATGTGAGTATCTTTTTTATAAGTATCTCTTTGCAATATTAAATGCCTTCGTGCTGTGACGTCACATGCCCAAATAAGTCTTTTTAACCATTTCACCCGCTGACACCAAATTCGTAATTTTTATTTAGAAAAATAAAATATTATATTTTTTTTTTTAAAATTAATATAAATGGTTAATCATTATCACTGAATCATGGGCTATATATATATATATATATATATATATATATATATATATATATATATATATATGTATACAATATATACATGTATATATATATATATATATATATATATATATATATATATATATATATATATATATATATATATATATATATATGCCTGCACGATAACTCTCGAACGAATGTCCAACTTTTACGAAATTTGGTGAAAATGTTGGAAGTCCCAAACCGTTCAGGGCATTTTTCGTGAAAAAAAAAAGTTTTTTACCAAAATTTCCACTTATTCAAAAATTTTTACGAAATTTTTTTACACCATTGAAAAGAGGAGAAAAAATCACATAAAAAAGTCTTTGAACTATTATTCTTTGTCAACTAGTTTCCAAGAAAAAACTAATTTTTGTAAACGGAGATTCGCTATTTTATGCAGGATGCTGCGACAGTGGTATTTTTATTGTTTTATGGCATTTTTTGTTGACTTTTTATAATAGGCCTTAATACCCTGCCGTAGTAAAATAATGCCTAAGAAAAGAGTTTCCTAAAACGCTAAATATTTTCTAATGCCACATTATTCCTTATTTAAAGTTTCTTGTTAGTTGATTGACCCTTTTGGAATTGAATTATTAATAAAAAAAAAAGTTGATTATCTGCAGTACAACTAGTGCTTCGGTTGAGAGAAAGAAAATTGCGTAAGTATTGGTTCCACGGATATAAAAGAAACATTAAGAATTTTTTATGTAAAGAAATCATTATATATGTATACAGAGTGGAATTTTAATAACTCTTATACCTTTTGGTGATTTTGAATAAAATTTTACGATAATTTAGAACGGACTTTGTTGGAAACAACATAACTATGTTTTAAGCTATGTTGTTTCCAACAAATTCCGTTCTAAATCATCGTAAAATTTTATCCAAATTTACCAAAAGGTATAAGAGTTATTAAAAATCCACTCCGTATACATAAGGGGAAGGCTCGCCATGGTGGCTCAGGCAGGTAAAGTGGTCACCATTAGTTTGCAAATGAACTAAAAGCTGTCATCTCTTGTTATTTAGTTTAAATTATAGATTGACAATTTATATAGTGTCACGGTGCATATCAACTCGTTAGATGTTACTTAGAAAATTTTATTTAAAAAATAGTGTTTCTTGTGCCCTCTGATCTAAGGTAAGTACTCACAAATATTGTATAAAATATATTGTATTATAAATACTTGGTTTTTGTGAATATCCCCTGTGTCTATTGTAGTTCTGAAGTAATTAATTTTATAATAAACAATTATGAATCATACGTTGGGGCGGGACTTATTTCAGTTTTCCCATGGTACTTAGTTTTGGGTAATGTGGCCCATTATGTATAAAGGTAAAGTGGCCTAGTGGATTCGGTGGTGGTATCAAAATTGTGGCCGGAATCAAAACCAGAAGATGGCTGGATACGATGTACGATATGCAAAATATGTGTCTATGAAGTCTGCTCTGGTTGCAATGAGGAAGATGGCGATTTTACTTGTGAGATTTGTTTTAAGAATGAATAGTTACCATCTGAGTACTTTGGAGAATTAAAAATTGTTTTTATGATTGCTAATTAGTAGCAAAGTGTAACATTTTTGATTAAAAATTGTAATTTCATCTAAAAATTAAAAAGTCAGTTTTAATCTATGTTAACTTTTAATATTAATAATACTATGCCACTTTACCTACCTAAGGTGGGTAATGTGGTCATTTTGTCACTTACGAAATAATTGATAATTTTTTATTACCGTGAATATGTAAACCGTATGTATATTATAAAATAAAGACTTTATTAAATTTGCAATTGTATTATGTCAAGAAATATCAATTAATTAAAACGGTTTAGAAAATATATCAATTCAAACCTTAGGGTGGCCACATTGCCCTACCTTCCCCTATATAATGATTTGTTTACATAAGAAATAGACCTTATTACCCGAAGGTACCTTATATCTTTGATTTAAAAAAAAAAACTGTCGTGTTTTGACCAAGTGTAGCAAAATGTTCGAAAACGTTTAAATATTAAAATCTTACTTATTTGTTTCCGATATCAAAACAAATAAATATTATGGTAGCAATTAATTGTTTCTACATATATCATATTAACTTTTAAAACTAATTCATTTTATAGATTATTAATTTTTTACGCATGATAAAAATCATGAGTATTTAAGAAAACAAAACTTTAGGAGAGTCCATTGTTTATAAAAATTTCAAAACACATGTTTATAAATAAACAGTTTTTGAAACAGGCTTGTTATTACATTATATTTTTTCAATCAAAATTATATAGTTTTTTTCATCTCGTATAATTATTTGGTGCAATCTCAGTTTTAGATGAAGCAACAATTTTAATTAGGATTAAGAGCTTCTTAAAAAAAATTCAGTATTATAATTAAAGTAGGTATACTGGGTGTCCCCGCCGGATGTGTACATACGATTTATATGTTAATTGATAACATTAGATTTCCATATGAAAAAAGTTATGTCACAAGAGTGCTTTGGATAAACATATTCCTATTTTTGGTAATTTTCTTTTATAAAATAATTTTTTCCTACCAAATTAATTATCTGCACTATTTCTTCAACGGAATATTCTTTTGGTGTTTTTATTATTTTAATATTTCTTTTCAAGAAAATAAAAATATGCCCTTTGAATTTACAGAAAATGATAAAATGATTTATTATGTGAAAATGTGAATTGCTTGAAAATTGCGACATTCATTTCTTTATTTTACTGCATTATTATTGTTAATTCTATAGTAACAGTAGTTATAATATTAAATTGATATTATTATTTTGTTCAAAGCACACTTGTGACATAACTTTTTCCTTATGGGGATCCAATGTTATCAATTAACATGTAAACCGTATGTATACATCCAAATGAGACATCCGGTATATTATTTACTATACAACTAGAATTTGTTTATAAATTTGAATTCGTCATATTGTAATTTATAAATTTTTGATTGTAGTTTAAATAATTTTAAGTTCTTTTTATTCCCGTACTAAATGTACGTAGGTATTTCTAATTAAGTAAAGATTGACATTAATTAGGCGAAATTAATTCTTACATTAAAAAAATATATAAAGATATTGTTGCGGTATTTGCGGTACAATCTGAATCAAAAATTTCGAAGTATAGTGAACAATTTTTAAATTTATTCTATATACTCTTTGATATGGAAGTAAATAGAAAAGAATAAAAAATATTCTTAATATTAAAAGAAAATAAAGAAAAAACAATTTCACTATTTTATCAAGTTGAATCAATTAATAAAACTTTTCAATCGTTAAAATTTTATACACAAAATTTTATAAACTAAAAAAATTATATCTGATTTTTGCTTTTATTTTTATTTAATTTTTACAGTTAAGATTGCCCATATCTTTTCATTTACCGCATTTTTGTCATGTACCGCAGCAACAACCTTCAATTAATTACATAATCCACGTACACATAAAAATATTTGGTGATTTATTTACCTCTGGTAAACAATATTTTTCAAAATATGGTTTGTTTGTTGACGGTATCACGGGTTTTCGTTGCACAAATTTGGCTAAAATGTAGTATTGAGCAACTAATGTTAATACAATACCAAATAAAATTGACACTATAATTAAAAATAAAAAAACAAACACATCCATTGTATAAAATAACAATAAATAATTAAAAACTGGCAAAAAAATTTGAATTTAAGAAATAAAAATCATTTTGAGGTAGAAATTGGTATTAGTTCACTTAATGTAAATTAACGTTCAACCAACGGCTTCATTTTGATATGTTTTGTTGTTGTTATGTTAAAATTTTTATTTGTGTATTGGAAATCGTTCACAAACGGTATTGTGCTGTTTGTTACTGAAAACTGACTGACTGCAAATGTTCAACGTTATGTGTACGACAATATCAGTAACAGCCTACAGTTATAGAGATAGATAGGCTTCCCTTTCGTTAGTACGTTACGTTTAGGAAAATCAATAACGTTTTGTGTTAACGAACATTTTATCGTTCTATTCATATACTATAACATTTGGCGACACAGACACATTTTGCTTGAAAGTATAATCATGACAATCGTGCGTTGTATGTTATTTAAATATTAATTTAAAAATAAGCCCGTATTTGAACAGAATTGAAATATTAAATTTTCCATGTATTTTTAGTGTTTCCACAGTATCCTGACGGCTCATATTTGTGAGAGAAAATTCTGATTACTCGCGTTTGGAAAACCGAAAGCGGTAGATTAGCGTAGAATATTAGATAGCACTAAATGTATGATTACAATCCACAACTGATTCTTACTACTATTGAAGATCAGCCTAACTTGGGAATACTTCTTTAGTTTAATAAGCGTCAGCTCAAAGTTTGTTTGTCTACCGTAAAATTCGATGGAAATACATTACATTTTTTTGAAAGACTACTGAATGATCCGACAATAACAATTTGATATAAATTTCCTTTCTAATTATTCTTAAAAAGCTCAAGTCATTTCCTAAACAGTCTAAAATTAGCATTTAACAAAATTTAGAGTATTCTAAAGATTAGTGAATAATTAATGAAAGATTAATGATGAAAGAATGAGTGGGGGCATTTCAATAGCAGATCTAAACTTAACATTTAATTCAAAAAATAAATGATTTCTATTAAAAATGAAATGGAAAAATTTATTTAAAAAAACTTTAACTTTTTAAGAACATCCACAGAATAAGATCAAAAAACTCAAAATTACCTGCATAATTTTAATAATTTAATCTTAACACTTTCAGTCCCACGGCTTCGGCATCTGAAAATAATCAAAACAACCGCAGAGGCCGATCGCGATCAATAATTAATTGATTATGCATTATGTAGGTGTGTGTTGTTACCACATCGATGTGTATATACTCAACTTACACAAACACCAACACACACTACTCTCTTGGTTTCTACAAAAAAATTTTAAAATGAAAAATACAGACTAATAAAAGTGTTTTTTTTTTTTTTTTTTTAACAGTTTGTTATCTAAACTTTCTATAATTCTCTAATTGATTTGAATGTGTTTGAATATCAAATAAATGTATGTACGTATCATATACATATATAATGTACATATTGAATCATTTTATGTACCGTCAAACGGAGCTATTTGAAAACGGTGGGGCTATTTGGAACAAAAAAAAGATTTAAACTCTTAAAGAAGAGCTTTAAAAAAGATTTAAACTCCTAAAGAACATCCCCTATTAAAGACGCATTAACGTTATGAATCGTTCAGAAATCAAACAGATATAAGAGCTTAAATCTTTTTCTTTTTTTGTTGAAAATAGCCCCACCGTTTTCAAATAGCCGCGTTTGACGGTATTTGTTTATATACAAAGTTTCTTTAAAAATATTGTCGGCTTCCGAGGAAGTTTACTGGGAAAGTGCTCGGGCCTTATAGTGTTAAAAACTCACAACATCAGCCATAGTAAATATTAGTTTAATGTCCATTTTTCATTGTGAAGGTATTGTTCAATTTCAAAATGAGGTTTTTCAATTAATAAAATATACATAAATACAAAATTTAAAGAAAATCTAAAAGTAAAGGAAAAGGGAGATTTCAAGAACAAATGTTTCGTTTTTATCTTTGTCGGCACAGCTACTGCAGAGCTACTCGTATGTATGTAAATACATAGAAAGTTAATGTATAATCGTAAATTGAAGAATGAATAATTAACCAGGCCCGGCGAGAGGGTGGAGTAACCGGGATTGCAATGAAATTACATTATATCAAGTATACTTTGAGGTAAATCAATCAAATTGTACAATACAATATAACCGTTTGTTTTAGTTTACAGACCCAAAAAGCGGTGCCAATGGTTAGAAAAAAAAAACTATAGATCCAATTGAACTAAAACTTGGTGCATTCTCTTTATTATGGCGTTTTTTCTAAGACTATCTAGAATCAGCCCTTAAAATAAAAAAAATTGGATTTTTTAAAACGCCTGAAATTTCAAAAAACGGGCAATTTTTCTTACTTTGTTTTCAAAATGACGTCAAAAAAAGTATGGGGTCTAAAAGGATAGTTCTAGATAGTCTTACAGTTTTTGGTATTATTTTTCGTATGAACTAAGCTTTTTGTGAAAATAAGCTTAAAAAACTGAGAAATCGTTGACACTGTTTTGAAATTCAAAATTGACATATGACATTCAACGGATCTAGAAAAGCAGATGGAAGTCCAAACACAAAAAAAAAATTAATATACACTTAATTATATTATGTACTTTAGTTTACAAAATATTTTCTTTTTAGGTGCATCGGCTGCCAGGGTGATTAACACCATTTGTAATATTACATAATATTGTGTTTAACATTAATTTTTTTTTTGGATTGGTAAAATATGTTTGAATAGTTGAATGTCTTTTATGTATTTGATTATGTTGCTTGTATTATCCGGATGTAAGGCTTCTGGTATGTTGTTTGGTATATTGTGAGTTTTTCTTTTTTCGTCATATTTTGGGCAGTCAAGTATTATATGTGATGGTGTTATGGTTGTTTGACACTGTGTACATTGTGGAGGTTCTTCGTGCGTGAGTCGATATGTCTGTGCGTGTAGAAAACATTTTCTTGATTCCAATAGCTACTAAAAAAAAATCAAAAATAGTGGTTTTTTAGCACATTACTTGCATTACCTGTAAAAGACACCCTTAAATATCAATATCCTTATTTCAGCATAAAGATTGGAAAAAAGTCTCTTAGAAGTATGAAGATGCTGTCTGCCGCTTCCTATTGGTAGTGTATTTTTTTTTATCAAATAGGAACCATTTAACAAGAAATCGCACGTTTGAACATAAACTGATTCAAAAAATCGAGTTTTTAGCAATTCCACAGAAACAACGACAATATTGTGTATAAGAAATTCAGAAACTATTAAGACTGACAAAGTTCAATTATTATTAATAAAGAAAGTGATAATTATTATTTGAATGAAAAACGAAACGTATTATTTTTTATTTAAATTACAACATTAATCTTCGTTACAAAACTTCGCTTACCAACAAGCTCTTGTATGGAAAACAAGTAAAAATATTTTGAAGGCGATCGATATACTAACTCTGGGATACTTTTCGTACCGGTGGTAATCTAATTACTTTTGAGGAGGTAGTTAAAATGATTTTTAGTTATAATTATTGACATAATTTTTGTTAAATATTTTTTAAACCATGTAAGAAAATTCCAAATGTGAATTTATCAGCAACTAAATATTCTTTTGTCAGTCTCCAGAGCTTGATTACAGACAAAAAAATTCTTATATTCAAATTTTGGTAAAGAATTCAGTAAAATTCGTGTAATAATTTACTGACTATTATATTGGTCAAAATTTGAGTGTGTGTTCTGCTCATTTTTCATCTCTTATAAGTTCTTGAGTTGGGAAATATAGTTTTCCTTTGAGAAGCTTGGTCTTCGAGTCTTTGGAACTATATTTAGATCAAAATTGTCTGTCAGGGTATCAAAAGCCCAAAAAGAGCTTAAAATAAATAGCTCGATTGAATTTGGGCACTTGGGTAGTAAGATCACATCGATTAATGATCACTGGGTAAGTAAGATTACAGTGATTGTGGGCTACTGAGTAGTAAGGTCATAATGGTTGTGGACCACTAAGTAGTAGAGTTACAGTGATTATGAACCACTGGATAATAAAATCATAGTGATTATGGATAACTGGGTAATAAAGTCGTAGGGATTAAAGTAAAGTAATCACAAAAATCGTATAATAAATAAATTTTGATTCTTTGTAACGTTTGAGCGGAATGGTGCTTTTCATTGCGTTTTTCTCTTTTTGGGAGGGAGGAGGATAGAGGCTATTATTTCTAATACTTATATATCGATCTCTTATCAGTTATTTACCCCTCCCCCCCTATTTCGAAATAGATGGGAATGGAAAAAAAAATTACTTCAGGCAACATCTCTATTTTAGAGTTATTTGGCGAGCAAAGCCAATCTGATTTAAAAGTAATTGAATCCATATTCAAATATTCTTCTCAAATGTATGGCCCACAGCTGTAAAATTTGTATAATATTGTAGTTTTCAAAATATAAAATGTACATATATGTAGGAAATTATATAAAACATCACAATGAAAACAAAATAGACAATTGAGCGAAGCCAGGGCGAATTGAGCGAAATCCAAATAAATAAAATTAGAGTTTCCTACTTAAGCTTCTTCGGTGTAAGTTCGAGTTAAACGAAATCAAGTTTTAAAGAGAAACGATGATACCTTTTACGATCCTATTTCGATGCTGATACCGAAAATTTGGATCAGAACATAGCCTTAGAAAACAGTTTTTATAGAGTTCCATTTTTTAAGAGAGCTATTTTTGTTATACATATATATATATATATATATATATATATATATATATATATATATATATATATATATATATATATATGCCTAACAAAAAAAATATCAGTTCTGTTGTTACTTTATGGATAGTACAACTGTTATATTTGTAAATTTTACGAGTTGTGGTGTAGTGTTCCAAAGGTAACATTAAAATAAAACACGATACATATTAGAAAGAAAAGTCATTGTTTATTATAATTATACATTTTTATTTAAATTTGTTCTTTAAAAAATGGGCTTTAAAGCGATGATAATATATAACACTAATGCAAAGATCGACATACCTTGAATATATGTATATAAATGTTCTTTCTTTATATATTAATTAAAAATTCAACAGAATCCCAAATTGGTAACAATTTTTTTTGTTACAAATTATAATATTTTAATCCTCACATATTCTCAACATGCATGCATTTAAGTGAACACTCTAGGTATGAATTCGGAAACAGATTTTACCTTTTATTGGATTCTAAATCAAATATTTAAAAATATATAAATAGTTGAAATAAATTACATATTATGTTAAAATAAAAATAAAAAATGGTTGCAATGCACTGTTATTGTTGCCCGTTTTCCATTTCAATAACATTTTATGAGCTATTTTATCACAGAAAATATTATACATTAATTATAAAAGTGAATTTGTTTTTTTGGTAGGTTTTGTTATAAATAAAGATTATAAAATAAGCTTATTAATAACTTAAAGAGTTTGGAATAACAAAACATAGAGTTTTCAGTTATATATAAATTTTAAATTTTTTTAGAATATAAGCTGACTTTATTTATTTTTATTTTTTTAAATTTTTGTGTAATCATATCTTTATCTTTATATAGTTTATCTACTTTAGTAATTATAATTTAGTAGTTATAGTCAGAACCGTGGAGAGAAATTAAGACAAAATATAATAAAAGTTAGGTAAAATACGACCTGCTGTTACAGTTCCCCTCTCACCAGGACTGGTTGTAATTAGATACAATGTCCGATTTCTCATTTGACAAATTATATCACGGCTTCAGCCCCGAAACGAATTAAAATATTTTTATAGAAGTAAGAAGCACTTATTAATTTAAAGATTTTCGACAAATTCGCTCTAAATTAATATTTCTTAAGTGTGTTGAAATACCTAAACAAAAAAGACTTTTTGGATTGAATTCGTATCAAAGAATCGAAACCCCCTTTTTAGGTTCGAGTCCCCGGATTACAGTCCTAATTGCCCTCTTTCATCGATGCTGCCAATACCACTGTGGTGCAAGAGACAAACATAATGCCGATCTACACTAACTCCTATGTCATTCAAAGAGCTGATTGTGTAACCTACTAGTTTTTAATTTGGTAGAATAATTTAAAATGAAATTGCTTCTAATAGCCGGTCCACTGTACCCAAACTTTGGTTTGGGCAAACTATTTGCGCAAACATAAGTTTTGTATAAACGGAACGTGTGGATGTGATGTTTTCACAAACTGTCTGTTGAAACAAAAGTGTGTGTAATGTGGACCGACTATAAGCTATATTTGTTACATTAGAGGAACTGATCCGTAGGACGTTCAGAGAACTTTGAATTCGGCACTGGTTCCCTCCATTCTCTTCACTTAAAAATTCTCAAATATATGTAGATAGCTTGAAGTATATATTTATAGTTATTCAATCGGTAATTTTAGGATGTTTATGTAATTTTCAGAAAAACGACAGCAATGAAAGTACCTACTACACACAGAAGCGTAATTGAAATTTTTGTGCCCTGGAGCGACTTTAACTCGCCGCTTCCTAGGCGTCAACTTTTTCCCGAAATTTTAGAGTGGCGAGCAAAAAAAAAAGCTTTTTTTGCGCTTTTCTTTTCATGCACCCTGAGGCGGCTGCTCCACCTTATTAATTATAGTTACGCCTCTGATTATACAACGGTAAAAAAAGTATCATTTTTAGTATTTTAAAGCAACGATTTTTAATATTTTATTGTCACGTACCTATTTAGTGGGGTTTTCATTTATAGTAAGTACCCCCTGTTTCCCACAATCGAATTTTGGGGTTCTTGTTGCTGGTATTCTTGTTTAAAATCATTTTTAAAGTTATAGTAGACGGTAGAATTTTATATAATCAAAGCCATTACTTGTATTTTTTAAGAATAAAATAAATCATTTTGTAATAGGTAGAGTCTGACCGAAACCGGATTTGTGGCCGAATCCGAAACCGAAATTTCGGCCTCGGTCTCAGTTTTGGCCGTAACTAAAACCAAAACTTATTTAAATATATTAAAATTTCAATTGTATGCTGAAATCTAGTGTATGCACCAGACACGAACTCGCCCGAATGAAGCGCGACAATTCACGAACACTGAGTTTCGATGCGGCCGAAGTTTCGGTTGATTTCTGGTCGAAACTGACCGAAACCGAAACCGAAACCGAAGGTTCGGTCGATCACTAGGAATAGGTAATCTCACGGTGGTCATTTTAAGTGGAGTGTCCTAAAATAAAATAATAAAGTAGAGAAAGATTGTTTTCTTAGTATTAATTTTTTGTTTATTTTGCCCTCTTGTATTGCAGTTGTTTTATTTTTGGGTTTGTTAAATATGTGTTCAATAAACTTATTGTAACTTGACCAGTTTTATTTAATATTTATAGTCACGGTTTAAATAAAAACGCTCGTGCTGAAAATTTTTAGAATTTTTAATTTCTTTTCTTTTCCTTTCATTACCCTTTTCAAACCATTCTTCCGCCATTACCAATAATGTATTCACGTATCCCTAGCAAGCCCACAGCGTATATCCAGGGGTACGCATATTAAATTTGGTGATTGCAGTTCTAAAAGAATTTATATTATGCAAAAGCCAGGGCCGTGGAGAGAAATGGCGGACCTCCGGAATAAACCGCATTCGTTTAAAGATTCCTTCCAAATAAATAAGTGATGAGCAAAAGAAACCTCATATTTTTTCTTGGGTCTTCTACCGACCGTTACGGGTCCCCTCCTCAAGCCCGGAAGCCTCGACTGCAACCTCGGCTATCCCACCCTCTCGTCGGGCCTGGCAGAAGCAATATATGTACAAATTCAAACACTATTGCTACTCGTTTCCCCTATTTTAAAAAAGACTAAAAAAAAATTGGATACTTCCTAAACTAAGACTCTAAATTAGCTAGTGATTTATTAAGTATTTAGGAGTCGATTTCTAAAATTATAGAAACAGCAACAACCGTCAAAAACACATTATATATATATATCGATGGTTTTCGAGAAAAGTGACATAAGTCCAAAAACGGCTTTTCACGTTTTATGTGAAAAACAAACTTCCAAATATGTATATTTTTATGTGGAAAAATGTCATAAGTGTAACTTGAAACATGGCTAAGAGAGAACGTAAGTGTCGTTTTGGTTCGAGACCGAATCGCATCGAGACATATCAAGAAAACTGTCATAAATCAGTTGTGTTTTGGTGTTGGTTGGGTAAGCATCGTTTTCTTTCTAGATAAACGGCATATCTAAAAAAGTGTCTAATAAAATTAAAATTTCATAGTTTTTTTTTTCAGGAAAAGTGACATATATAAAAAAAATACTGGTATCAGATACATTTAATTTATCAGGAAAAGTGTCATATTCTTAGTTGTGACGTTTTTCATGATCAATATTTTTTTGCAGCCTAATCAAAATTTGCAACATAATAAAAATTTTAAAGAAAAATGTCACATCTGGGAAAAAAATAATTTTTATTTTCTTAAACTGCAAAAAGAAATATATGAAACTAGAAGAAAAGTCATTTTCCAATATATTATTTTATAACAATAGCACAAATAAATTAAAAGTTTACAAAATTAATAAAGATGATGAAAAAAACTTAATAGTTTGTTCAAATAATTTTAAAAATGATTTCCTGCAAAATCAAGTTTTTTGACTTGTGTCAGTTTTCTGGAAAACCATCGATATATATATATATATATATATATATATATATATATATATATATATATATATATATTCAGGGTGTTAGTGAATAAGTGCGAAAGATTTTAACAGGTGATTGCTGAAGTTATTTTATGTAAAAAAGTTCATATAAACTCAGGTCCGAAAACGTTTAGTTTCCAAGAGAGAATGGTGTATTAGATTACCCATACCGGTTTTGTGGTAAGAACAATAACTGGAAAATATTTTTTAACTTCGAAACGGCTACATAAGCGACAAAATACTAAGAAGTCATTTATGTCAACAACTTATGTTACATTTGAAAGAACATTTTCAAATTGGAAAAAATCATTGGCGTAACTTTTTTTTTTCAAAAATGTGTCATCACATGACTGTACGGACGCCACTGGTTTGAGTGAAAGTATTGTCAGTCACAAACTAGTATTAGTATAATCATTATCTGAGGTTACATATCAAAATTTGGTCAAAAGATTAAATGTAGTATTTCTCTTCTTTTTTCGGTTATTAATCATTTTATTATAATAAAATAATCAAAAAGTAACAATATACAAAATTGAAGTGTGAATGTTGTAAAATATGTTTTACGATACTACTAAGAATCTCTTGTTTAATTTTTGAAAATACCGGCACGTGACATAATAGTGAAGACGATCAAGGAAAGATGTGATGGCTCAGGAAAGATGTGTGTGTTTTTGGAGTAAATTTTAAACTAATACACAAAAAAGCCTTTTTTGTGAATTGTTTCCCCTAAAATAATTTTTTTATGTTATATTAGATGCATACTGAACTGGCAATTCAAAACCCTTTTGGAAAACTGTCAAATATCCTATTGTGTTGTGTTTTAGATACATAATAGGATATTATTCAATTAGGGTATAATTATGGCCGTTACGAAGATGAAATTAATCTGAATGAGAAACACCTAATGCACGCGAGTAGAATATCAGACTTTTTATTTTTTTGATCTCAATAATATTGAATAAAAAATTTAAATTTATAATTTTTAATTCTGTCTCTTTTCATTAAATATTCGTAAATGCATCTATAGAAACAAATAAAATATTAAAAAAGAGAAAAAAAACTTTTTACTTAACTTAGCTACGCAACATATTATATGTATTGGGATCTGTCGAATGACGGTATGACATCTGGTGTTTAAAAGTCAGACTATACTTAAAGTGCATTTGCTTAAATGTCATTTATGAGCTGAATTTTGTAGATCTGAAACTACATACAATTGAATTAATTTTTTCATTCAGTTACATTCATTACAGTTCTTCAGTTATTTTATGACGTTTGCTATTTAAATTTGACGTTTGTATACTCTAAATTGTAATATTCGTTAACTCATTCACACATCTTTTCATATTTTAACCACATTTTAACTGTTTTACAGATATAAAACTTTCTCTCCTTCAACAAAATTCCTTTGCTTCAGAATTGTGTCAACCCAAATATGAACAGTTCTAATATTTATCATTTTTTCTTAACCTTTAACCCGTAAGGTGATGTTTGTGAGTCGTATACAAATATATTCTTTCAGTTTTCTTCCTCCCTGCTTGTATTTGTTAACTGAACGTTTGTGTATTCTTTTATGGTTTAGGGAAAATTTTATCCTGCTGGCGTAAGGGGAGTGTTTGATACATGCATATACGTGTGGTCTCCAGTTTTGGCTATCTATGCTACCAGCCCGCGGTATGTTAATTTGTTGATGTCTCTCAGACATCACTTTACCGTGAGTTTTATAAAAATTCACCTTACCGGTTAAGGGTTAATATAGCACTGATTACTATATATAAAAACTAATGTTAAAGCATTTTTTCGTCAGCCGTTTTTCTGAAGCTCCACCCTTTTGACAGATCCCAATATGGAATTAAAACTTGATGATAATAGATTTATTGTTCGCAACAACTGCAACCCAGCGAATAATGATTAATACGATTATTTCAAAGGTATTGAGTAACCGTCATTCCTGTACACCTGAATGCTATATAATTTTCTTAAAAATAAATGTAGCTACAGTTGTTACATTCCAATTAATTTCTCTCTGTATCATTGTTAAAAAATCATATGATCGTCAACAGACGCCTCTACTAATTTTCTAAGAAAATCTGTATTATCGATTGGAAAATCAATGTATGTTGAATTTTATATTGTTAAATGCATTTTCTTTAATTTTGAGTAAAAAAATTTGAATTTTGAAATTATTGCTTAACACAAAGACTTGTAAGTATAAATTCAAGTACTACTTTTTGTTATTAACTTTCAAATGTTTGCTTTATTAAGGAATTTTGTTTTTTTTTCCTTCGAATTTATTAATTTATTTCAATTAATATAAAATATTCATAACCTTAAAATACAAAAGAGTACATGGGTTAAATGGTTTATTGTTACAATACCAACCGGTTAAATTGTTACAAATGTTAATTGTAACATTTGTAATAAACCGAACTAACATAGCTCAAAGAATAGGTACAGCCCGATCGTCACGCCAAACAAAGCAATAATATATATATATATATATATATATATATATATATATATATATATATATATATATATATATATATATATATATATATATATTGATATATTGATGTATTGTACTAGTGTAAAACAAATAACTCTCGTCCTTTTGTGGGGTGACTCATAGCACCATGTAGACACTAAAACCGTAGGAATTTTTTCGGAATTAACAGTCGCGTCACCCCTCAAAAGGATAAGAGTTATTTCCTTTACACCCTGTATATATGAGTGTATATATATTGTGACGCGACAGTTATTTCCGAAAAAATTCCTGTGGTTTTAGTGTCTACAGGGTGCTATGAGTAACCCCAAAAAAGGACGAGAGTTACTTGCTTTACACCCTATATATATATATATATATATATATATATATATATATATATATATATATACTGTGTGAGTTTTTCGAGAGTTGCCATTTTTATTACAGCCAAACGGTTGATTTAATCGGAAAATTGTTCAAATAAGTATTGTAGATATCGACGGGGGCAACCGATTGCGGTAGTCAGGAGCTTTATAGCTTTTATGGTTTTCGAGCTATGATGCAAACTTATAGATTTTTAAACCGAACTATATATATATTTTTCGATAACTGATCTACAGTCTTCCTTCTCAATAGTCCCGCAGAATGAAATGAGGGGAATAGGTTTTCCAGGAAATGTTGTTCTCCCACCAAAGGCCAATCGTTCGCTGGCAAGGTACAAGAATTTTTTTATGTCTAAATTTAAAATTTATAGTTCAATAATTTATGACCCTGTCAAAATTAGAAACTTTTCAGGAGCGTCAAAACAAGTAGGTGGGTCTGAATAATATAATTTAAAAATTCAATTTAAACTAATATTTTTTATACAACCATTCCATACGATAAGACTCTAGTGGTTTATATTTCATAAAATGCATATACAATACATAATAGATACGCATAATTAAACTAAATACATATTACTAGATATTACCATAGTAGTAAAGAACAATATTACGTATGTGCGTTTAGTATAATGTACCTGTACATACACATTATTCGATCTGGGTAATATATAATCTAATGATATCATTTTTATTGTAATCACCTATTTATGCATGTGTTAATAAAATTATGTTTCTTTATTATTCAAAATCGAATTAAAAAGTATTGACTATTGTTTAACATTTTTCGTTTACTGATAAAATAAAATATGTATCTCCTCATAAAATTTTGTAAAACTATACGCTCGCTTCTCTAAATGTTTTTTCTTAATTTTAATTTTGTATAAACAAATCCATTTTTTATACCTGCTTAAGATTTATGTTTTAATTGTTTCCATAATGAGTGTACCAGTGAATACACTATCAGCGTATGCAGTGGATCAATAGAAGCAATGCTGACTAGTTAGTCGAATAATGATGTTACAAATTTAAGTTGTCTTACTATATTTATTTAATTTAAATAATTTTTCTTCCACTTAATATAAACAAAACAAACTTTTTGATTTTTAGCTTTGATGAAATAAATAAATAACAGGTGGTAGAGTGGTGGGAATGCTCGAGTCTCAAACTGGGGAAGCGGAACTATTGAGAGCGGAAATATTCAGAATGTGCACTGTAATGCCTTAATTAACAACATAAATGAGCAAAAAAATTTCTTTTACCCAAGCTTTTTTTTATTTCTTTTTAAATTTATCAGTTAGGTGGTAAAAATATGCATATATACTTGAGGCCACTTCAACCGATAGCGTTTTTCTTCGTTACATTTCCATTACATCCAAGAAAAGAACCTTTTCCAATACCATTTCTATCATAAAAATTTGGTTGTAATAGAAATGTCAACTTTAAAAAAACTCACATCGTATATATATATATATATATATATATATATATATATATATATATATATATATATATATATATTCAGGGTGTTAGTGAATAAGTGCGAAAGATTTTAACAGGTGATTGCTGAAGTTATTTTATGTAAAAAAGTTCATATAAACTCAGGTCCGAAAACGTTTAGTTTCCAAGAGAGGATGGTGTATTAAATAACCCATACCGGTTTTGTGGTAAGAACAATAACTGGAAAATATTTTTTAACTTCGAAACGGCTACATAAGCGACAAAATACTAAGAAGTCATTTATGTCAACAACTTATGTTACATTTGAAAGAACATTTTCAAATTGGAAAAAATCATTGGCGTAACTTTTTTTTTTCAAAAATGTGTCATCACATGACTGTACGGACGCCACTGGTTTGAGTGAAAGTATTCTGAATACTACTTCTGTAATTGCGTATTCATCGTGTCATAGGACATCCCAATTTTTGTGTCAATATCTTAAAACGGTTTTGAAATATTTAGGAAAATGTTAAAAAAGGCGAGAAACTGAACACCCTGTATCTTGGAAACTAAGCGTTTTCGGACCTGGGTTTATATGAACTTTTTTACAGCTCAACCAACATAAGCTCGCCGGTCAAGGTTGTATGCGCAATAGACAAACACCACGTGTTTTAGAAAGTATTCTGTTTTCAAAGTAAAAACATCGGTATAGTGCCTTACAAAAATAAAATATAACGTATACCCATAATTTTTATATAAAAAGTGAATAATTAATTTAAATTTAAACTAAATATTATTTTAAAATGGAATTTAAAAATAAAGTTAATAAAAAAGTAAGGTTTTGTTATGTTCTAATTTAATTTCTATATTGTAATATTAAATATGCTATTTGAGTTGGCTGTAAAATATGCTATTTGATGTTATTTTTGAGTTAAATCTTGTAGATCCGCTTGTACATACAATTGATTTGATCTTTCCATTCATTTACAATTCCTCAGTTGTTTCATGACGTTAACCATTTAAATTTGACGTTTTTATACAACTGTAAATTGCAATATTCATTAACTCATTCGTGCATTTTTTTATATTTTTATCACATTTTAAGTACGATTGTTATAATCTGAAATAACCACATTTGGTGTAAAAGATTGTTTTTCAATTCTAACATTGCGCTGTTCAGTTTAGATCAAGTGGCAATGAGCTTTAATACATATGATGATTACATTAATAAAAAATTATAAGAATAATTCATATAAATCACGAAATTTTTTTTATTTCTGTAGATGGTAATACAAGGAATGACATACAATTTTTTCGTTATTACAACAAAAATATTTTAATCTGATATGTACCCAAAATGGTAATAATTTTCAGTAAATTATAACTTGAAATTATCATAGTTAAAATCAATAAATAAGTTATCTCTTATTTTTGTTGTGGATTGTACTTTTATGTATATACGTTATACTTATGTTTCATTCTTGTTAATAATTTGTTGTCGCACTCCTTCATCTGCCCATCTGACCGGCAACCTTAGGTTGGTTGGGCTGTACATACAAGAACCTCAGCAATCACCTGTTAAAATCTTACACACTTATTCACTAACACCCTGTATATATATATATATATATATATATATATATATATATATATATATATATGTTATATATATACAGGGTCTTTCACTGGGTCTATCCTGCGCCTTCATAAAGTTCACACTCTATGAGAAACTTTTTTACTATTGACTTTTTGATAAATTTTTTAGTGGAGCTAGTTGGTGCATCAGTTGGAATGAAAAAGTATCTAAACACATTTCACCCGCCACTTATTATTTGGCGGGAAACTGGAAATTTCAAATTTGTGAATTACGAAAAATGCTAATAATTTCAAAGTTATTGGTCACTTCCTCATGAAATTTTGGTATTGTATTAAAATTGGGTCTAGTAAACATATTCCGACACCTAAATAACCTGCAAAAATAATGCCCAATAATCCACTTTTCCAAACTACAAATTTTAGTGGCCCTAAATTCAAAATAATTTTACGAATTCTAGCAAAATAAAAATTACACCATTTTTTGAGATCTACTTATTCCTAAAATCACAACTATCATTAAAATGTTATCATAGGTAATGATCTTTCAATAGAAAAGTTTTGCTTTATACTAAAAAAAAACACGTCTCTGTAACCTTGGAGTTTTAATAAGCATGAGCAATTATTATTACTGCATTTTCTTTATAGTTAACAGAAAAGATACTTATTACTCTAATTTGATAGAAAAATTTCATAAAAATAATTTAAATAATTGATATTCTAGTCCTTTAAAATGGCCAGAATTTTGGTAATATTTAATATTTTATTAACAAAATTTATTATCAATATAGCCATGATTAGGGTTGCCAGACGTCCGGATAAAACCGGACACAGTCAGGTTTTTTGGTTGCGTGTCTTGCCAAATTAGACGGTGTCCAGCCTGTCCGGCTTTTGTTAGGCTTTTTAAATTTGACAATTTTTTTTTCTTTTTTACATTGCCCGCTCGTGATATGATTCATGAATCCTTTTTAATATTTTTTTTTTTTGTAATTCAGATTGCTTTTCAGAATTCCTTATTATTTGTCAATATTATTTTTCCCATTCCGGGTCATAATGCAAATGTTTAAAGAGTTTTTTCTTTAGTAGGTCAACATTGGTCAAAAGAAAGCAAAAAATTAAATTAATTTAATTTTAAAAATTTGACTTGTCAAGAGTTTTACAACTCAATTTTAAAAGAAAATGAGCTTTTAAAGCAGAAGTCTGCTAGTGAAAAATATTAGGTAATTATTTTATGTTACAATTAATTAGAAGTTCATTTAGTTCATTAGTGTTTTGTTTAATTTTGTTTTTCATTGCAAATTGCAATAGTAGTTACTGCTAACTATTTTTGCCATGCAATTATTGAAATTAATATTGTAATGAATATTGAATGATTAATAATAAAGAAAACTTACTCAATCAATTTTATTGTTGTTTCATTAGAATTTAAGAAAATTTTATGGTAATTGATAAAAAAGCCTTGTTTTACTTTTAAAAAAATAGTCGTGTTATACTAAGACTAAAAAATTAAAGATGTCTGGCTTATTACCCATATGTCCGACTAAACTGACTGCTGAGTCCGGCTTTTCGGTTTTAAGATCTGACAACCCTAACCTAGCCATGATACACAAAATTCACGTCAATATTGATAATATTAATAATAATTAGTTACATATTAAGGAAATTTCTAACAGTTTTAAACATAGAACGCTAGAAGCAAACTGAAATCAAAAAAGTATAGATCGCTTGGAATCATTTGTTGGTCTGTCACAGCTTAAGGCATTTAGTCGGTCGGTGTCGGTCACCGAATGCACAGAGATTGTTATGTATTGTAAGACCATTATTGCTTGAACTGCACGTTGCTCTGTCCGCTAATACGTGTTATGTAGTTGTGTGTGTGAATACTCACACAGAACCCACTACATCAAACCCACACCACTACAAACAGTGTGTACCTACACAACATAGTGGTGGAAAGTGGACGGAATTTTACGTCATCTTTCTGCCACAGTGATCTTGCTAGTATAGAGATACATAGTTGGATTATCTATCTATTATGTGGTTTTAAGTGACTGGGGGTCATTTATTTGCTTTATTCTTGAGAAATTTTTAGATGGAATCAGCGCACTGCATATCTTTAATACAAATTACAAAGAAAATAAAGTGATGATAATTGTTCATACTTAGTAGAACTTCAATGTTACAGAGACGTGTTTTTTTATGACACAATTAAATTTTTTTTTTAATTGAAAGACCAATATTTTACGACAATATTTTGATAAAAACTGTGATTTTATAAAAAAAGCAGATTTCAAAGATTGGAATTATTTTTATTTTACTATAATTCACAAAATAGTTTTAAATTTAGGGTTTAAAGTCGTATTTTGAAAAAGCAGATTTTTAGACTTTATTTTCCCTGATTGTGGTATATAGCTATTGGGGTATGTTAACTAGACCTAATTTTGATATGATCCCAAAATTTCATGACGAAGTGACCAGTACTTTGTCAAATTATTACTATTTTTCATAATTCGCAGTTTTAAAATTTTCGGTTTCCCTCCAAATACCAGACGGAGGATAAAATGTGTTTAGCTACTTTTTTATTCCAACTGATGCACCGACTAGCTCCACTAAAATATTTTAAGTTTTGCATATGGTGCGAACTTTATGAGACACTGATACAATATTATATATATATATATATATATATATATATATATATATATATAGTTATATATATATATAGTTAAAAAGTTTATTATGATAAGGAATATTAGAAGTTTTTGACATTAAATTAAATTAAAAGCAAAATTATATGTTTATTTATAAATGTCAAAAATAAATTTACCGGTGTTATTTCTTCAAGTTTTTTTCTAACGAAATTTTTACATCCGTAAGTGGAACAAGTTGCCGTAATACTTTTTTAAAGAAATTTAACCAAAAATATATTTTAAACAGTGAAAATAGCTATTTTTTAAAAGATATATATATATATATATATATAGGGTGGAAACAGATTTATCGAACATAGGGTAAATATAATAGGAAATTTTTCTTAAGATCCATGTAATCTTTATTCCCTCTGACCAATCATATTTCGTTTTTAAATCGTATTACTATAGATATAAAATATTTTGGTATTTGTTAAATTAATTAAAATCATCAAACAGCAAATGCCAATTTTGTCTAGGGTAATATGATAATGATCCGTAATTAATTTATAACTATGAGAATACTGTATACCTATGGTAACATTACCAAAAAACCAAAAATAATGTTAAAAAAGTGTCAGAAACTACATTGATCTTACGAAAAATTTTCCATTGTATTTGCCCTATGTTCGGTAAATCTATTTCAACCCTGTATATATATATATATATATATATATATATATATATATATATATATATATATATATATATATATATATATTATTGGTTTGTTTTGCGTGATGATCGGATTGTACCTATTCTTTTAGCTATGTTAGTTCGGTTTATTACAAAAAGTTACAATTCTGAAATTTTGACTTATTTCGGTTTATTATTAAGCGTGGGACATATTTATTGATAGAAGATATCAAGATATCCGCACGGGTGGGCTGAGAGGACCTGAATTTTGAAATCCGGTTTAATTCCTGGATTACGGGTCCTCAAAATTTAAAATTTTTATTTGAATAATCAAACGCAAAGTAAAATTGTTCATTCATGTCTATAGACACGTTAAACAATTGATATAAGATAATTGTATATTCAAATAGAAATACCCCTGTCGCAGCATCTGCATAACATAGCGAATTTCCAAATCTTGGGCACTGGCGGATCTCATCTAAGACCTGTACCTATTTAAAATAGTTTAGCTTTCTAAGAGTAAAAGAATTTTTAAAATCGGTTGGGTAATTAGTTTTGGTATTTTTGGGGACCCAAGAACCCGAACGAATTTTGTGCAGCATAGTTGTATCCATCTAAAATAATTTAGTTCTCTAGCAGTGAGAAATTTTTTAGCATCTTTTCCATAGCTTATTACTGGCGTTTTCGGATCTGCAAGATCCCGGTGGACCTCATTAAAAAATCAGCTCGACCGTATATTCTAGGCGGACTTTATGTAAAATATATATATATATATATATATATATATATATATATATATATATATATATATATATATATATATATATATATATATTCAAAACCCGTTGTGTAGCATTCTACGCCGCATTTGCATCCGCAGGACAGTTGTGGATCTCAGATAACACAACCTGTACCTATCTAAAATAGTTTACCTCCGTAATAGTAAAAAGGTTTCAAAATCGGTCAGTTATTTTATTTTTGACACTTTTAGGTCCTACTGACACTTCAGACCTTACATAACGTAATCTATATGTATCTAAAATAGCTTAGCTCCCCAACAGTGAAAAAATTTTCAAAATCGGTCGGCTAGTTTATTTTTGACGCTTTTGGATCCGATGGACCCTGGCAGACTTTACATAACGTAATCTATATTTATCTAAAATAGTTTAGCTCTGTAACAGTGAAAAAATTTTCAAAATCGGTCGGTTAGTTTATTTTTACCACTTTTGGGCCCCATGGACCCTGGCGGACCCTAAATAACGTAATGTATGTCTATCTAAAATAGTTAGTTCCCCAACTGTGAAAAAATTTTCAAAATCGGTCGGTTAGTTTATTTTTGACACTTTTGGATCCAATGGACCCTGGCAGACCTTACATAACGTAATCTATATTTATCTAAAATAGTTTAGCTCTGTAACAGTGAAAAAATTTTCAAAATCGGTCAGTTAGTTTATTTTTGACACTTCTGGATCCTATGGACCCTGGCAGACCTTACATAACGTAATCTATACTTATCTAAAATAGTTTAGCTCTGTAACAGTGAAAAAATTTTCAAAATCGGTCAGTTAGTTTATTTTTGACACTTTTGGGTTCTATGGACCTTGGTGGACCTTACATAACGTAATTTATATTTATCTAAAATAGTTTAGCTCTGTAACAGTGAAAAAATTTTCAAAATCGGTCAGTTAGTTTATTTTTGACACTTCTGGATCCTATGGACCCTGGCAGACCTTACATAACGGAATCTATATTTATCTAAAACAGTTTAGCTCTGTAACAGCGAAAAAATTTTCAAAATCGATCAGGCAGTTTATTTTTGACACTTTTGGGTCCTATGGACCCAGGCGGACCTTACATAACGTAATCGATATTTATCTAAAATAGTTTAGCTCTGTAACAGTGAAAAAATTTTCAAAATCGGTCAGTTAGTTTATTTTTGACACTTTTGGGTCCTGTGGACCCTGACGGACCTTACATAATGTATTCTAAATCTATCTAAAATAGTTTAGCTCTGTAACAGCGAAGAAATTTTTAAAATTGGTCGTTTAGTTTATTTTTTACAATTATGGGATCAGTAAATCCTGGCGAAACTCATACAAGTCTAGTACTCTAACAGTAAGAAAAGGGTTCTAAGGATCTCATATAACTTATGGCAGTCCGTAAGCTTCTTGCGAACATCATTTAATTAATTAATTCAAATACTTTAACTTACTAACTGTGAAAAATTTTTTAAAATCGATTGGTTAATTAATTTCTGGCCTTTTTAGGTCCCGAAAACCTTGACCTCACATAAAATACCTTAAATCCATTTGAAATGGTTTAATTTTTTAACATTATTAATTATTAGTGGAAAAATTTTCAAAATCGATTCAAAATATTTTTCCGTACATACATATGTACATTGTACAGATTTTGTTTTGTTTTATATTTAATAATATTTATATCATAACATAATCTTCAATTTCTTGTTTACTTAAAAATTCAATAAAAAAAAAAAAAATTCTTCATTACATTAGCTTAGAAAATCTGTTTAATTTACATTTTTTAACATGGAATAGAACCATGCTAATTATAATGCAATAAATGAGAAACAAAACTCTATACATGTATGTGTGTTATATCTCATATATGTGAATAGTTTTCACTTGTTCTCACAAAATTTTTTAATAAAAAAGTGAAATATTTTTATACTTATTAAAAACTGAGATATAAATATAAATTACTTATTAGACTAACAAAGAAAGAATAAAAGTGAAAATTTACATTTTCTCGAAAAATACTTAAAATAGAAAGAAAATTATAAGAATATTTTCTTCATAATTTTTTTTTTCCTTTTCAACGATGTAAAAATCGAACTGCCTTATGATAGGATCGAATGATAAAAAATGGCCAGAAAACCTACTTCTGGGCATCCGACGTGTCTGGCTAACGAACTTAGCCAAGCCAATTCAGAATCCAGTCCGCACACAAAATTTCATAAGCGTTAGACGTTTCGTTCGAGAGTTATCGCGCGGATACATATATATATATATATATATATATATATAAATTTTAGTGAATATCATTTTCGTATTCTAGGGACCTCAAAACATATTTCTGATATGGTCCCGGGCTTAGGTCGCACCATGACACCTGGCGTAAAAGCTGAATTTCCAGTTTTGGAAATTCGCTAAAAGGTTATTTTTTAATTGGCTGTAACCATAGATATTAGAAAGGAAAGTATCTGTAATTTATATTTTATAGAAATGCCAATTACGCACTCCTTAAAAAAAGACAACCATTATAAATAACATACGTATATATTGGCAATAAATATTTCATTGTCTCAGATACCTTAGGTTTTAAAAATAAAATTGAAGCCAAAACATGCCATATTATTGGTATTAGCAATTTAAAAAATTAATCTTTTAAAAAATAGCTATTTTCACTGTTTAAAATATATTTTTGGTTAAATTTCTTTAAAAAAGTATTACGGCAACTTGTTCCACTTACGGATGTAAAAATTTCGTTAGAAAAAAACTTGAAGAAATAACACCGGTAAATTTATTTTTGACATTTATAAATAAACATATAATTTTGCTTTTAATTTAATTTAATGTCAAAAACTTCTAATATTCCTTATCATAATAAACTTTTTAACTCACATTTTAAGGAATTGAGCATATTTTCATATATTTTCAGTAATAATGGCGACTTTAATGGCGACTTTTTAAAAAATTATTTACACATGTACTAATATACTTAATATGCGGATATACGTTAAGCAGTACATTTTATGTAATTTTAGATTCCCAAAGGATCCCAAGTTAAAAGGAAAATGCCCGACTTTTTTTTTGTCTGACTATTAGTGAATTTTTGAACGAAAAATTCAGCTTTTACATTATGAGATTTAACCCCGAACTGACAGAATTTATTTTAAAATTTCTAGAATTTGAAAATATCATTTTCTTATTTCACGGTATTCAATGTGTACACAAGGGCTTGAAACTTGATTGGTATGGATAAACTTTATTACATATTAAGTATGTAAAGGATGATATATGCGTGTAGATATAAACATTTGATTACATTAATTGTAATCAATTACAAATGTAATGTATTTAAATGTAATGTAATGTAATTAATTGTAATTGTAATGTTTTGTGTGTTGTTACAGGTCCTTTTATAATGTGTACGTATCAAGTTCTATTAGGTATTACGATTCAAATCAAATCTTGTTTTCCTTTTACAGTTGTAATCAAATGTAATGTAATTAAATGTAATGTAATGTAATGTAATGTATGTAATGTAATGTAATGTAATTAATTGTAATTGTAATGTTTTGTATGTTGTTACAGGTCCTTTTATAATGTGTACGTATCAAGTTCTATTAGGTATTACGATTCAAATCAAATCTTGTTTTCCATTTACAGTCGTATTCAGTTTACTTCCTTACTTTATAATTATACGAAATACGATCATTTTTTATTTGTACATGTGAAACTTCAAAAAAAATTATTATTTATGATATTATAAGACATTGGCAAACTTAAAATCAAATCATATTAAGCCTAACAAATAGCTCAGAAAAGTTATTTTAATTTGTATTATTAACCACTGCTACCTAAATAAAAGAGATATTATTAACATTGTTGTTCTAAATTTTATTTAAATATTGGTAATAAAATAATGAATTTTTTTAATACACTTTTTATCAGTTATCTTTTTTAATATTTTAAAGGTTTATAATCAGAACTCAATTTTTAATTTTCTTTTGATACTTCTAAAGTCATCGAATTGTAATTCTAAAAATTCTAAACAATATTGTTTGCATGAAAACGTTTTTCGTTTTTGAAAACTATAACATTGCTAAATTGTTTATGCATTGAAACAAATCCATATAAAATAAGGAAACAAAAATTTAAAAAAATTTAGGGTTTTCAATAAATAACAAAAATAAATAGTTTAATTAAAAATTAAATTTATTTTTTTTTTTTTTTTTGTAAAGTTTTAAATAAATGTTCGAAATCTGTTTCAAATTCTTTCCAGGTAAATATAAATTGAAAGATTTTCTTTTTTTGGTTTTGATTTTGTTTTTTTTTTTGTTTTTTTTTTTTTTCTTTTAAATTTTAGCTTTTTATATTTTTATCAATATTATTTTTTATTATATATTTAATTTGAATTTATAATTACTTTTAAATAGACTAAAGCTCCCCGAACGGACATTATATGTAGATTGATTAATATTAACTGGTTTTTAATATGTACAAGAACAATAATAAAACATGTACAATCGCTCGCACAATTCGCAAATCGCAACACTCGCAATTTTTTAAGATATACAATTGTTTTATTTTTTTTTAAAGCTATATAATACATAACTAATTATAAGTGAATTACAACCCGCATTTTTGTTCACTTGGCAGAATTTTCATATTTAAAAATTCACTTAAATAATATTCTAGAATTGAAAAACGACAAAGGCATTTTTTAGTTACTTATAAATTACATTTTTTTTTTTATTTTGAAACGAAGAGAATATAAAATAGCCAATTTTCGAAAATTAATACTGTAGTTTCAAAATATAGTTCTTATATAAATATTTCACGGTTGTAATTTATAATTTCACTTTGAAAATATGATATCCTTGGCTTTTTATTTTTTTAAGCAATTGTAATTTCAGTTATCAGTCCATAATGATAAATTAATTAAATTAAGCAGTACCTATTTATTTAAATGAAATACATCAATATAAAAGTGTTAAAATCAAACATATCAAATTGCTTTTCCGCGCTTAGTTGAAAAAAGGTTATGATTTTGTTAATTAAAATGTATTAAAATTTTTATTACAATAATGCAATTCATGTAAGAGTTACATTTCAATTTAAAAGTTTAATTAATTTAATTCCAGTTAACAATTTACAAATCTTTTTAAGTCTCCATTGTGAAACAACGTGAAAGAACAAAATTGATAGAGAAAGAAAACAATGATTGATTAATAAAAGAAATTAAATACTTCAAAAAATACTTATATGAATATATTTTCTACCCCATTCATACAATTAAATATTTAAATTTATACGGATTCATATGTTTAGTAATTAATAAATATACACTTGTACTGTTGTCTCACAAATAAAAGGGGGTTTCCTAAGCAGTGAAAAATAACACACTTTAATAATTCAAATATCAATATGACGCAAATCAGACAAATCGACAAATAGGTACACATTGATGTAATAAAAAAAAATCAACGATTATTACTTGAATAATTTTTACGTTAATATGACATTGCGCAACAACAAAACCGTGATAATTAATAGTACCAGAATTCTACTGGATACTCATTTTACTTACATAAAATCACGTCATATTATGAATAATTATCGAAGTAGCACTGTACTGGTATAAATGATGTTTGAATTTTAAAATGAAGTTTAATTTATTTAATTAATTACATTCATAAATAAATTGAAAAGATTTGCTGCGTCGCGTTTAAATTATTGTGCGAGCTTTTTAATTTAAATATAGAAAATTCAAAAAGGGTGGAAATATATTACATTAATCTTTATTTTTTTCATTTAATCTCCATCATTGTTTACTTTCTTACCTTAAAATGCAGTACTACTGCTTAAGATCTCTATACCAATTTTGAAGCGTAATTATATTTATAAATAATTAAAGTTAGAAAAAATCATATTATTTTAAATTTCGTAAAATACCTATTGTTCTTTTTACAATTTTTCAAATTTTTTTCTTTTAAAAAGATTTTAAAAAATAAAAAAAAAATAAAATTATGACCCATAATCCATACGTGAGTTTTAATTTGAAATATTGTGTATTCAACGTGAGTTAAAAAAAATATAATAAAAGAATACTGCGGATAAAATTGAAAAAATTTTCTAAACCTTTTGAAATATTTAAATCAAAACGTATTTGTCTGACTTTAAATATTATGCATCACCATATATAAATCGAATAAAATTGTCTCTTGCATGAGCTGTTAAAAAGTTATTGAAGGCAATTCGTATCTTTTCTTTTAAATATCGGTATAGAAGTATATCCTCTAATGCAGTTTTTGCCATACAAACCTTTTTGTATTGTCATGATTAAAATTACCTATATAATAATTTTAAGTTTATGTGGACACCTTTATTTTATTTTGGTATTGTTTTATTTTTATTTTTATTTATTATTCTTTTTATTATTATTGTTATTATTTGTATTTTCTTATTGGATATCATATTTTCAATCTTTGTTCGTACAATATTCAGAATTCTGATCTTTTGTTTTGTGTATGCATGTAGGTATGTGTTATTTTATTAAATCGTGTTAACAATGTTCTAAATTTACATTAAAGTATGGAACTAGAAAAATATATACATAAAATTTAATGTAGGTATAACTAACTTTACAGTTGGACCTGAAAATTAAGTATGAAGAAAAAAGATATTCTGCATTTAAAATACTACATCATACTATACACAGATCTTTATACATATTTTAAAGAATAAAAAATTATAAATTAATGTTTCATCTGTGCATTCCAACTAGCTTTATACTATGTAGTGTAAAAAATTAAAGTTCAACAAAAAATTGATAATTATTCTTTACAAAATAGCTACGGAAAGGTAACTCAGGTAAAAATAAATAGTAAGGACTTTATAACTTAACATACTGTTTATTATTATTGAAGTGCCACATTTTGAAACAAATTGTAATGGCTAGAATGAATTATCTTTGAAAAGATAACAAAAAATTAACTGGATTAAATTAATTGTATTTCATTAGCTTACACTCCTCAATATGTACATTATTGGCAAGTAAATTATTTTAATTATTTGCTCCATTGTTAATTTCTCTGTACCAAGTTACCTTTTCAACCCTTTACTCCCCATTTTCTTTATATTTAGGACATAATATTCAAAACAGTGTATTTTATTTTTATTTTTTGGTGATCTTGTATCCCTAGCATTAAACTAACAAGTAAAGGTCCCGAGGCCGGACCTATCGATTTTGATAAAACTTAAATATGTTGTAGAATACTAAAAACTAAGGGACACGTATTTTTTTTTATCTGCGGAAAAACGGTTTGAAGGGGTAAAATCGCCCTCCAAAAATTGGGGTAAAAATTTAATTTTTCAAATATCTCGAAAACAGTAAGAGAAAGAGCAAAAGTTTAAATTGGCGATGTTGCTCTTTTTTAAAGAGCTATTTATTGATATGCAATTTGTTCATGTTACATCAACAGGGGTGGTTGGGGGTTAAAATTGGGGGGTTAATTTTGCAAAAAGGGGGTGAAAAATAAACAATATAAAATTCTTGTTTACAGATTTGAAATCTACGTCAAAAAATCTAATTAAGTTTCATCAAAATCGATAGGTCCGGCCTCGGGACCTTTACTTGTAAGTCATCAAATAAGTCATTATTTGAATTCATATTAATTTTATATTTTCTCTTTATCTTTTTTGTTACATTTATGCCTTCAATTGGTAATGATAATTTATGAATTCAAAATTTCTTCAAGAAGTATCTGGGAGATAACGGGTTATGTTAACAAATTTGCTGGATTTTTTTGAATTTGCAAAAGCAGTATTTTTAATTTGCAGTTTTCCTTTAAGAAAGTGCAAAACAAATCGCACTACGGCGGTAACACTGCCACATCTCTTATGGAATTGTCCGTATGATGTGGCTGTGTTATCACCAAAGTGCGAAATGATATTAGGTCCGTTCCCGTACCAGTGGGGATGTGAATACATTTGATGAAAAATGTAGGAAATTGTTTTTGAATCCTAAAATTTCAGTGAATTGATAATTTCCCCTGTTGTAGGTAAATCTAGAGATTTGTAATAACTTGAGTTAATACTAAGATTTCTTCTTTTCAATTCTTGAATTTAAATTTTTAAATTTATTAATTATATGTTAATGGAAATTGTTGTAAATTAATCAAAAAAAATTTTTAGTGACTTTGTATTTTTGAAAGCTAGTCATTAGAGTGTGAAATTTATAATACCAAAGAATTACGAATTTATCGAAATATAAGTTAAGCAGTAACAATCAGATATATGACAGTAACACAATTGCCACGATTCTTGCAGTTATTTGTTGCCATTTATGCCGTTTATAGTTGTTAGAAAAATAATTTAATTAAAAAAAAAAAAGAAAAAAAAACGCAAAACAAAAACAAAAAATAAACAAAAAATAATTTGTTTTACTTCAATAAGTTTGTGGAAATAGTTTCTTTACTTTCATGTTTTATACTATATAAAGTAGGAATTTGAAAAAATTAGCAGGTAAAAGAAATACGGAAACAAATCTAATAGTAAACAGCTAAAGTTAAGCTACCACAAACAAAACATTCTGTAAAATGGTACAAAGAAAGCAATTCAGTTGTTACTAGAAGTTCTTTTAATACACAACATTCCTCTCTAGTATATTTTAACAGGTTAACGTCCAGCGCTGAAATGGTAAACCTTATTCTCAGAAAAATTTTAACGTGGCCTATACAGAAAATAGAGTATGAGACAAATTGGTGTATATAGGCGTTAACGTGTTAAAATATTTTTGTTGAATGTAGATGCATGTATTTTTTTTTTTTTTTTACAATTTATTTCAAAATGTCACATTTTATCCTAAACCTCGTAAGGAAATATATAGTAATCAATAAATAAATTGTCCAAATACCAGTGCAACGAAGAGAAATTAGAAAAAACCAAAGTATTTCTTTTTTTAAATACATTAACTATTTTACAAGTATAAAAAAGCATCATTATAAGAAATTTATAATATTAAAAAATAAATTCTTTAAAAATATTTGAAGACTTATTGCTAATTGCACTACTTTCTGGACGCCACATGTCTATTCAAGTCTAAATATTATCCTATGTAAAGTAGAACACGATTTGGTAAATTATTTTCTATACTTTTTTTGTGTAAAGGCCCACGTACTCATCGTCTAAAAACGGTGGTTTTAATCGTTGTTTCAAAACGATTAAAAGTAACTTAAAAAAGGGGAGCGACTTAAGAAAGCAGAACTGTTAGATAAATATCCAACATTTAAAAAATAAAAATTAAATACCAAAACTGTAAAAATCATCCGGCAGTAATATTAATGAAATACTCGTAAAGGTAATAAAATGTTAAATAAGTGTTAAATAAATTTATTGTAACCGCAGTCAAAACAATTGGTTACGGTTACTATGCAAGCGACACGACGTTTGCGCGAAGTCACAGATATTTGCGCGACTTGTACAAAGGGAACTGTACTTATATGAAGAGACCAGTATGATTTTCCGGATCATATCATAAGAGGAAAACCTTACAAATTGATCAAAACATGTATTAAATTTTCCTTGTTGAAAAGCTATAACGTAAAAGCACCTATACCCGAACACTATTTTTAGTTGTTTCATTAAACTGGCTTATAAAAATTAATAAATAAATGAAACACCCATTTTTTTTTCTTAATAAGCATGAAACAGTTTTTTTTAATCCAATGAATTTGTTTTTAAAATAATATAACCCAAAAATTTTGAGATATTAATGTTTTTCCCTTGTAAAATGTTGACATGTATAAAAACGGATAAAATATGTTAGTATCTTTAGAAAATCACCACAGACACCTAAAAAAAAACACGTATGTAACCACAAAGAAGTAGAGACAACATATCTATCTCTATACTACCAGAACCAGGGTAACCAGTAACAGAGAGGAAATATTTTATATCGCGCCTTTTCTGTCTCAACCTCCTATAAGGTTTTTTGACGGTTTTGAGTTAGAAAGTCATACGTGTACATAATTCACTTCCCCATATGATGCACTAAGAAATATTGCAAAATAGTTAATGGAAAAAATTTTAATCCAATAAAATTCAAACTCGTATATCATGATCTAATTTAGTTTACTGACAAACCCTCGTATAGTTTGTGTAAAATTTGACGCCGCACTGTACTTAATGTTATGGTACACTGTCGTGTCAAAAGTGTGGGCACCCCCTGTGTCAAGGTGTCCGATCACTTTTTGAAGCGTACTGTACTTATTTAAGCGAGCGCGTGTTGGAGTTAAATGTCAAGCTTTGTACGTCCACAAAATAAGTACAGTACGCTTCAAAAAGTGATCGAACACTCTCACCGGGGGGGGGGGGGGGGTGCCCACACTTTTGACACGACAGGATACCACAAGATTAAGTACAATACGGCATTAAAAGTGTGGTACCCCCCCTCCCCCCGGGTGAGAGTGTTCGATCACTTTTTGAAGAGTACTGTACCTATTTTGTGGACGTACAAATCTTGACATTTGACTCCAACACGCGCTCGCTTATATAAGTACAGTATGCTTCAAAAAGTGATCGTACACCCTGACACAGGAGGGGGGTGCCCACACTTTTGACACGGCAGTGTACCACTACATTAAATACAGTGCGACGTCAAAAGTGTGGGCAACCTCTCCCCTGGGTGAGAGTGTTCGATCACTTTTTGAAGCGTACTGTACTTATTTATATATAATATGTACTTGTTTATATAATAAATAATATTTACCAACCCCTCAAATAAAAGTTTACCGACGCTCCTGATCTTCTGATTTTACGTAATTCCCCTTAAATTTGCACCGACTACTACGTACCACCACGGATTTGTGGTGTACAGCACCTGCGAACTCTAGTGTCAGATAGTTGTACCTTGGTGAAGTACGAGAGTAGGCTGATAAAAATGTTACTATTTCAAAAAAAAATTTTACACAAACTAATATACCATATACCTACCATGTTTTGTCAGAAAAGTAAATTTTAATTAGAGTTTAAGCGTAGCAAATTTGAAAAATGTAGTTTCGAGAAAAACGCATTTAAAATTTAAGTTACTGGTTAGAATATCGGAATATGCAAGAAAAAAAAAATCGTTTTATTTCACAAACTCGTATAGTTATTTAGTTATAATATAAATTTTTGGTTATTTTACGTTCATGATTTTAGTTACATACAAAGGTTATATCTGTACTCCACAGAGATACACACACACACATATATATATATATATATATATATATATATATATATATATATATATATATATATATATATAAATCATATCTAAACCAAATAAAAAGGTGATTTAGCTCTTATAATCTCTCAACTGGACTAATAAAAATTATTTGTATAGTTTTATTGCGCTATATATATATATATATATATATATATATATATATATATATATATATATATATATATATATATACACATATATATATATTTCTTTAAGTAAGGAAACATTAAATGCGAGGTGAATTTAAATTGGAAAACAACAAATTCTATTAATAATAATTTTTGTAATTAGACGTTTCTTTCAGAAATAACTTCATTAATATGTAAATATCAAAACTGTTCTAGAATTGGATCGCGTTCCGTAATGGGGGCTTTTGCGTTACTACTTAACTTTAATTATTGTTCAGAAATTGCTAGCTATTTAAGTGTTTAAGTATGAGTGAAGTAGTAAAATAAAATTGCGGTCAACCACACAGTCAATTCAATACGTGTATTTAAATGTCCGTGTTCACACCCTCCGATCTAGTTATTGCGGTCACATCAACTGTCAGCAATAAACTACTAAACAAAAATATGTAAATTCTGAAGTGGTCAAACCTTAAAAAAATTTAATACAATCCATTTTGTCACATTTTCTCAATATTGAATTTTATATATAAGCTGGTCCATTGTACTGTAAATGCTAGAGCTGATAGTATGCTCGAAAATAAAAATACTTTTTTATTTACAGTTTTTTCCAAAACCCATTATTAAGGGAAATACAGTCCTGTAAAAAGGTGAACTGAAAACCACCCTTTTCTAAATATTTTCCCAACGCTTTTGAACAATAGATTGATATTTTAATAGTGCGTATTTTACATTAAGCTAATTACATTTATTTTAACATTTACACCATCACTTATGATTAAGGGGTGGATTTGGATAGTAGATATAAGTTATCACGTCTTTTCTTTTAGCGAATTTCCATTCTGGAAATTCAGATATTTTACTTGGCGATTATTCAAAACAATAATCTTTAAAAAATGATTCTTGAAGCAGTTCCACGCAAAAAAGGTATATACTTGTTACATTTCGATAAATAAGACTAAGACTGTTTCCCAGTAATTTATAGTGCAAGTGTCTATCCCAAAATTATTCCTTAATCATGTACGTGATGGAATAACTGATACCACAAATTTAATTATCCATATGGCCGCACGCACTCTTAAAAAATGAATCATTTGTTCCAAGAAAACATAAGAAAAATTTTTAAGAAAAATGATTTTCGTTCTACTCCTCTACATTCCACCTCTAATCTCCCCTATTATTGAGTTTTGAAAAAAAATGTATACAAAATGGTACCATTATTTTTTAATGTACTCTTAGTTCTAGCAATTACGGTACAAAAATCTAAACCACCTGAACTATTTTGATTATGTATCGCAAAAAAAAATTATAAAACAATTTTTTGTTTACATTTTTACTTTACTAAATAGACACAAAGTTTTCTTAAAATATACATAGAAAATTATTTTTTATAGCCCTTGTATATAATTTAAAAATTTTTGTGTCTCAATTCCAGACACTTCAATATTATTGTTGTTCGGTTGTGCCGTATTTTTATCTAAATAGTTTTACGATTTGACCGTATTAGTGTGTCCAATTTACAATTCGGTGAAGTTGCGTTGGTGTTACGATCTCTCGCCTGGTCTGTTCGGTCCTTAAGTTGATCGTCTTTATCTGTCCATACACTAAACAAACTTACACAAATGAGCTGGTTACAGTACAAGCTGCTTTGTAGCATGAATAGTTCTAAATCACCGATTGTCGCTGATAGTTCAAATAAGTTTTTTTTTTCTTTAGTTATAAGTTGTCAAATTAATTATAAGTTATCTTTTTATTTCGACTATAGTGTTAGTCAATATATAATTTATTGCACAGAATTAATTACTTTTTAATTTTTTCTTTTAACATATACCTATGTATATTATTATATAATTCAATAATAAAAGGTAGGAATATATACATATCAATAAAAACTGATATTTGCGCAAAATTGTGTACTTAATCGCTTGTACGGTAAGGATGTATCGATAGCACGAATTCGGGCGTATACATGCGAAAATTAGTTCGCACAAAGTCGCAATGCACTGTAACTGCAGCCTTAGGAGAGAGTCAAACCTAGACAATTTTTTTTTGAACGTCGGCAACAGTATAGTCTCAAGTCACACATAAACACGTCGTCTGTACTCTATAGCATCATCTTTCCAAAAACAAAAAAACTATCAAGAACTGTTGCGAACGCCTACAAAAAGGACTGTTTTCACCGCACACACTATTTTTTCCACATTTTTAGACGAAAGAGGTTGAAATTGTCGTTTTTGGACGATGTGCTTGTGGGCCTTAATTTATGTATTGTATATCTGATAACCAGAATAAATTTAAATGGAATGTTATAAAACCGGAGTAAATGTTGGAAAAAGTCTGTGTAAGTATTGTATGCAGTTACGCCAGTAACTTTATTATGTGAAAACTTACCGTTTAAATTAAATTTGAAATCATACATTTACGTGTATTCTCTTTAAAAAAATGTTAGTGGTATATAAATTAACGAAACTATATTTCAATAAAATTTCAAAATATTTTATTAAAAATTTATAAATAAATATTATTTATGTATTATGATGGCATCATATGGAACGAAGAAAGATAAATTAACAATTATAATCTAAGAAGTAGAAATATTATGCTAAAATTAAATTAATTTCAAGATATAAGTTTTCTCTTGAATATGTTTACTACTGATTGATTTCATTGGTTTTCTCCGATAAATCATATAGAATATTAACGGATATCAGTAAGGAAATCAGCAATCAGAATGTTCTTTTATACTAAATTTTCTACAATTATTATCCTCTTTTTTATAGAAATTTTTTGCCGGTATTTTAATGATATAAAATTTTGAAAAGATTGTTAATAATCTCGAAATATTTATTTAATAAAAAAGTAATAAAATTATTTAAACCTTCGTTGTACAAACATTTAATACTTTTGACGATAATTTTGATCGTTCTATAACTATATGAAACTGAAGAAAGTGAGCCCAAAAACTGAATTTCAAGTATTTATATTTGTATCATAACCTGAACAGTATTATATATGTACATATTATACCGAAACTAAATTGCAACTATTTTATAATGAATCCAGAACAGTTCTGATATTATTTAAAAGTTGCAAACTACGCACGGTGAACAAAACAATCAGAAGTCCGAATATTAAAGCGACAAATAGCAATTATGAATTAATTGAATTAGAATAATCAGTAGTAATAAATCGGAATTATGTACCTATTACGAAAATACATGTTTCCAAAAGTGAAACATTTATGTTTAAAGACTGAATGAAATAATCGTTTGTTTTACTTCAATTACATTCCCGTATTGGATTGTAATTGTAATAAATCAATTTAACAGTGATAATTCGTAAATTTTTTTTTATAAAATTTATTTCCTTTCTACACTTGATTCTTGCTCAAATGATTTTTTCTTTTGTATTTTGTTAGGAATATAAATACGTGTTTAAGAAACATGCTTTACTGTACTTTATATAACTTTTTTTGCTTAAATTATTTATTTAGCGAGTTTAAACGAATTTACATAAGAATTTTCTTTATTCTATTTTTGTTTTTTGTTTTTTTATTCTATTTATTTACCATATGAAGAAAGGAGACAAATATTTTTGTCGTTTTATTATTTATAATAAAATGATTATATTTACGAGTATTGGTAACACCTGAGATCATTGGTGTACCGAAGGCAAACAATTAATGAATTTTTTTAAGGACTTTACACAATTTTTTGTTTTAATTTTCTTCGTAAAACATTATTTTGTAAAAATAATTAAGTTAACTCTGATTCCTATTTCATATAAATAATTTTTTGTATGTACTTAAACATACTGCATTTATTTTAATTATAATACTAGAAATACTTTAGTAAGTTGTCTACATTTTCGATATAATTATGTATATTGAAATCAGTTGACTACTCCTTACTTCGTTTATGTTAATTATTCATACAAAAAGGAATCAAAAAATATATTCATCATAAATCAATAAATTATAAATTATAAATAATAAATTATTAAAACACTAAATTTTCTAAACGAACTTAATGGGAGGTACATATTCGTTTGTGTAAATTATATATAACATTCTTAAAATAGCTATATTGAACAAGTGGGTACTATACTGAAATTAGATTCTATTTAAGATTTAGTTTATGTAATGTTCCTCCCATTACAGTTGCAAATTTAAAAAAAATTCTATATAACTAAAATAAGAGTAAAATTATTAATACTGGTTAGCATATTTTTAATGGTAAATAGGCTATTATTGGTGATTTTTATAAAGCTATAACAAATAAATATATTGAGACGTTTTGTAACCGAAAAATTGTATTTAATGATAATAATTTTACCGATTTCATAATAATAATTAATAATAAGGTCCATGTTATATTTTTGTTAAAGCACTTTAGGGAAGAATTATAATTTTTTTTTTAAATTGTAAACTTTTTTTTTATTATTTTATTTTTTTTTAAATGACTACTACGTATTGAAAATTTAAAAAAAGCAAATTCCAAATAAAAAATAAATAAAGATACGAGAAACAAATTATAAAAAAACTAGTTGACTTTTGTGTTATTGATTTTTTAAGCGTTTGTAATTAGCATTTTTTTTTTTTAAATTGTAAAAACTGATAAATTTTTGTTATGACAATTTTTTGTCGCTACTCATTTTGCTATACTCTTTTAATAGGTAAAATTTGAACGTTTGATAAAAATATTATGCTTAAAACAATATTAACATTACACGAAAATTACTAGAAAATTATTAAAATTATTAAATTGAAGATAATGCAGCAAAATTGGAAATAATAAATAGATATATAAAGATTTTTTTTTTATTTGGCAATTTCTAATTTAATTTACAAATTAATTTAATTTTTATAATATTCTAAAAAGATTGAAAATATAAACTAGATATCTGCGTCGCCGAACACACTGAATTAGGTGGTGCGGAACGACGGCGCTGGTTTTTGAATATTAAAAATTTAATAAAATATATATAACATAAAATATACCATACAATCTATATAAAACAATTATAATTTGATAACAGAGAAATATTTAGACTATGAAAAGATAAAGGCAGTCGCCGTCGTTAAAAACAAAAACAAAAAAAAAACTTGGCGCAGATAAATATCTAGTTTTAAGTAGCTTATTAAAATGATCACACGCTTAATAAATCTATAATTATATAAAACTAAAGAGGAATTTTACAAACAATACAACTAATTGTTGGAAATGAGGTGCAAAAATAAACTAAAATAGAATTATTAGTTTCTATTATTATATATAGTTATTTATATGTATAGTATTAGTATATATATTATACATATGTATATTATAAATTTGAATGATATAGATACGTATAATATACATAATATATTATAGATTTTGAAAATGTTGTACATTTTTTTTAAATTTTATTATTTACAATATTGTTAACTGTCGAATGGTAATGCTTTTTATCTTGATTTTCGTAACATTATTATTATTTTTTTCTTTTTTTAATGTTTATTTATTATTTATATATTTAATTCGTTTAATGAATAACAAACACGCTTATTTGGTTTTTGTTAATTAAACAGATGAGATCTGAGAGAAGTTAATGAAAATAAGTTAATTTATAGGTACACACGTTCTCATTTATGTTACAGTATTGGCAATGGCAGTATAATAATTAAAAGTTCTTTGATTGTTAATTATTTATTAAAAATTGTATGTTGGCATCAGCACTTCAGTTTAAATATTTGAATCGCTACTTCAAATTTGAAAAAAACGTTTTTACATTTTTTACATAACACGAACAGTTCAGTTTTTTTTTTTAAAAGTTCACATTTGCCTATAGTTATTTTAAGAAATATTTCAGCTTTATTTTTATTTACTGTAATTGAAATGAAAATAGAGTAAGTTAGCTAAAAAGTAGCCATACTAAAATATTGAACGATGATTATTTATAATCTCTCTGTTGTTCGATATAAAACTTTTTTTAATAAATACTAATTTAGACAGAGATACTATAAATAGTCGTTATTATGGCTAAATTAAAAAAAAAATATATTGTAAGAAACTATGTATTTTTGATTATATTAACACAGTAAAACTGTTCCACGTTTGTTAGCACCAATCGTCGTCGTCAGAGTCGCTATGTCTCGATCTAGATGTAGGTTTTGGTTTGTAACCGTTTGGTACAGGACTTGGCAACATTCGTCCACCACGACCCATTGCGACAGCTTGCTCAAAACTGAGCGGAGCACCGTGCGGTACAATTTCGCGATGTACCTCACGTGGCGTTGTCTCCCTGAGCACTTCTCTGGACGTATGATGGGGTAATGATATACTATCACCTCGTAAATGATCTCGACCAAATGTTAAATTGTGTTGATGGCCATGTGGCGTATTGTGTGTTGTATGTATTTGCATCTAAAAAACAAGATTAAAAGTTTTAAATATTTTCATAAGATTGAAAATTACGTAATTTTTTTTTTTTTTTTTTAAAAAAAGGAAAATTTACATGCTATGTTATTAATGTGGTTAAATTTTACAAAAAATAAAATCAAAAGTAAAATTGTAGGTCTTTTTTGGAAGGAAAAAAGGAAGTCTCAATTTCCGATTAGAACTATGTAATCTTTCTTTTGATGTAAGTAATATAACAATCTAAATAGTCAAAAATTTTCTAAATTAAAAATAGGAATCTGACTCAGTTTTTGGGTGGAAGAATTCTGATAGAAACAAGCAAAATGATATTTTAACATAATTTATAATTATAAAAGATAGGAACGGAAACTTAAATTGGATTTTGATAAAAATTTTTAACAAAATTCACCTTCCCGTTTATTTGGTCATTTCTAAAACCTTTCTCGTAAATCTGAACAAACAAAAAACATGATTTTTGCATTGTTAAATAGAACGAGACTCTTGGTTGTGAGTTAAAATGGCATTAAATACTTACATGTGTGGGTGAGGCATTTAACTTAGGAAAATTAATTGGTTGTGGTCGAAGCTGAAGAGTTGAAGGCTTACAAGGTGTTGGAGGGAGTCTTCTGCCTTGACCACGTCTACCTACAAGTACGGGATGACTATGTTGAACAGCACCACGAGATTGTATTTCGCTAGGTGACATTGGAACAGCACCAAGCATTCCACAGCCCAAAGGTCCACCGGTATGCGGAGGGCTCGATGAATTTATACCAGCTACAGCAGAACACAATGCTCCTGTATTATCAAAAATTGGTTTAAACTATTATATGATTATCATTTTCGAGGTATAATCTATTTCACTTAAATTTAAGCGTGATTCATCACTTACAAATTTAAGGAATTCCCATTTTCTTAGCTTTATCTCTTTCACTGTTGCAAATACGCAAATTTTAAATTTGCAGTTAGTTTTTAAAAAAAAATAGAAGATTGATTTGTTTCGAATATAAGAATTATTTCATTTTTTAACGATGACTCATGCTCTATTGTTTTTGAAACGGGGTATAAATACAAAATTATAATTTGTAAATAATAGGACAAAGAATCCGTAACTCTGCTGAAGAATGATAATTTTTAAATTAATATGGGTTCGACTATAAGAAAAATTCATTCGCTTTCATTTAAATTCATTTAGTGAATTTTTTTCAGAAAAATTTAACTATTTATGTGTGTGTGTTTGTGTGTGTGTGTGAGAGAGAGAGTACGATAACTCCTGAACGAAACATCCGATTTTTATGAAACTTTTTTAAAAAATTGAAAGAACTAAACGTTTTGTTGCTCAGCCAAACACAGTGGATACTGGGTACTGGGTAATTTGCGGTTTTTTGATGAAAGAATTATTTTTTATGGTCTATTATCAAAATTGAAATGTTTTTCAAATTTTTTATTGCACTATCATAAAAAGCGGAAAAATTTACGTATGATAGGTTCTTCAACCATTATCCTGTGTAGACTGGTTTCCGAGGAACCTCAACAAACCAAGCAAATGATGCTAATTTTTCCTATTTTTAGCAAATCGTTATAGTGGTATTTCAATTATTTCTTATGTTAATAAAACTTATAAGCCGTTGATTTAATAAAAAAAATGTATATATATTAAACACTGTTTTTGTGACAGAAGTATGACAAGTATGTAATACCTCGTTGATTTGAAAACGTAATTTTTTTATGGAAATATTCTTTCTACTTGACAGGAGTTTATTCTCTTAAAAGTACATCTTGGAAAATTCGTTAGGAGTTATGCTGCGAAGGGGGTATTTAGAAATTTAAAAAGTCCCTACTTTAACGGTAACTTTCTTACTAAAAATTACCAATATTTAAAAAAAAATTTAATACGTTTATTTACCGATAGCTGTATGTTGAGAAGGCAACGTGGGACTAGGAGATCGGGACCTCTGACAAAGACTTGTTGTGCCATAACCAGGGCGACGCGATCTGAACGACCCTTGCATTGGTCGACCATTTGGCGATGGCGACCGTGCTGGACTTGTTGATGCTGACCATGAGCCTGGGTCAAAACACCCTTTACACATTTATTAGATTAGAAGGTCACATTAAAGCTTCAATATATTTTATGTTAATTTTTTCGTGTTCCATAAAATTTTGTAATTTTGAACTACTAGTTTTAAATTGTAAGTTGCCAAGAAGTGAATCATGTTCAAACCAATAGAATTAATTTAGAATGGCTTGTATAATTTTAAAGAATTGTCTATGATCAATTTAACCCTTCAAATAGGACAAACACTAAAATCTCTTAATAACAGTGTTAAGTACATTTTATTCATACATACAGCAATGTATTGTACTCTACTAGTTCTATACATTTAAAAAAAAAAAAAAAAAAAACAAATGCCTATATATCTTTTATTCCAATTTCACTTAAAGACTATTATCCATAAATTATTTTTGTACCAATACATCTTCGATCAGAAAACGTATCAAAATGGTGAGGTCATCATGGAATCAAGCAGTTAAAATGAAATTTGAGAATAGTGAAATTATTTAAGAGATTTGCTAAAGGAAAATAATGATAGGAAATTTTAATTCTAATTAATCTATCTAATGATTTATTTTATGGAGTGAAATCAAATTTACTGAATTTTGATATGGTAACATGAAAAAATTAATATAATTCGACAGACGATGTCAGAGATCACATCGACCTACAAATTATTTCCCGTTATAATTTTTGTATGCTAAAATTTTTTTTTGGACTTTGTGTGTGATATAATAAAACTGAATTTGATTCAGTTCAGGCAACCTTTTATTTAATTTTATACTTAACATAAATAATAAAAAAAATTAACATAAATCTAAATTGTAATTACTTTAAATAAATTAAAAAAAAAATAGATAAATATTATCAGTAAAAAATTGTAACTTTCACCAGTCTACAATACTGACAAGGAAATGCATCCAGAGTGAAATTCGGGATTTTGATGAAACTTCGCTGGTGTGTAGAAGAGGCAAAAATAAGAGACCAGTATTTTTTTTTATCGGCCATCTTCCACGTTTAGGGGGTGAAACCAGCCCTCGCAGTTGGGGGTTAAAATCGTATTTCTTAAGATATCTCGAAAACTATAAGAGATAGAGGAAAACTTCAAATTGACGAAATGTTACTTTTTAAAAGACCTATTCACTTGTATAGGTTAAGCAAAGGTCTAGTTAATAAGAGGGGCGGAGAGGTGAAAATGGGAGTAAATTTTCTTGTACAGCCTGAATGGTTCAATATATCAAATTTTTGGCAACATAAATAGCAAGAGCACTAAAAGATAGGGGATACGTGTTTTTGCGTTTTTTCGAAATATGTGTCGTACCCAAGCCCTATAAGGAAGAATAAGATAGGGTAGATTATATTGGATTATTATTGATTGCAAATACGTTTTATATTTTTTTTAATTTTTATGTTGATTTTCATCATGAAAATGTAAATTTTTACTTTTCGATAGTGATTCATATATTATTCGGTACTAACTGATAATTTAACCATGTGTACATTTGGTTACTCATATTCGATATTTTTTATACCTACTTCTGCGAAAGTTAAAGGTCTCTGGTGTGCTTGTGTTAATGAATGGTCGACAAGTAGCAATAATCTCTTTCGCCTACTGTTCAGGTGCTTTGTAATAAATTTTGTGATTTGGGAAATGGGGTTGACGGCTATAAAACATACAAAAAGAATAAGAAAAATAGTTTGAATCTTGAGAAAGAAATAAACCGCCTTTATTTGGTTAAAAATGAATTTGTAAGAAGATAAAGGCAGTTGTACAACGGAAGATTATTGCTTCTTCTTGAACATTCATTAACACTTGGAGACCAGAGAACTTTGGTAGAAATAGGTATAAGAAATGTCGAATATTAGTAACCAAATATACAAATGGCTAAATTCCCAATTAAATTAGTACTGAAAAATACATGAATCATTATTGGAAAGTAAAAACTTACATTTTCATCATGAAAATAAACGGTGAATAGGTCTTTCAAAAAGTAACATTTTATCAATTTAGTGTTCCCCTATCTTTTATAGTTTTCGAGATATTTTAAGAAATACGATTTTAACCCCCAACTTTAGGGGCTGGTTTCACCCCCTAAACGTGGAAGATGGCCGATAAAAGAAAATACGGGTCCCTTATTTTTGCCTATTCTACACATCAACGAAGTTTCATCAAAATCCCGAATTTCACTCTGGGTGCATTTCCTTGTGAGATAAATAAGACATTTTAATCCCTTGGCTATAAACGTTGGCCTACAGAATTATAAATACAGGCATTGTAACAAAAACTGTAATTAATTAAGCTTGTTAGATTCAATCAATACAACCATTTATTAGTAAAAGAACCGAAAGTAAAAAACTGGAGTTCATGGAACTGTTCAATGAAACTTAAAGGACAGGTAGTATATTATTACGACAATAGTTTTGAAAAATTTTTAGTACTAAACACTTGATTCATCTACGGCAGCGGGGAATGAAGAAGAGTTAAAAACAATTTTTGTTAAAAAATCTCACGTTGTAGAAAAATATTTCGCAAACAAGGCGTAAAAGTCCCTAATCCCACACGATGTGATACTTTAAAAATACTATATTGTGCAATAAGTGCCGGAAATTGTCGATTGCCCACGAAAGCGAAGTTGAGCGCACGAACGTAGTGAGTGCGCTCATTCACTTGAGTGGGCAATCGACAATCCCGCACGAGTTGCACATACTATTTTTTATTACGAATTTCACATACTATTTTCTATTATTATTACTATTTTTGACATGTTAATTACTTTTTAAAATTATATTTTGATTATTCGTCTTTTTTTCTGAATTAAATATTGTTTAAATTACTTTGTTGGTGGTTTCTATAGAAATAATTATGAAATATTTATTAAGTGAAAAATCAAGAGGCGGCTTTGCGTGTTTTGATTAATTTTTACGTGTTTTATTGTCAATTTGCGTGCGGAAAGTTTACTTTCCACACGCAAAAATGTATGTGAGAAGAGTACAGTGGGCAAACAGCTATTTTGCGTACAGAAATGTGTGCGCCAAGTTAGTACTTCTCTCGCATGAGTAATAAATTTTTATCCACACTCAAGATATTTAGAAAATTTTGTTTGCTGTGTAGCTAATATGAACTATGAAATTTTGTTTATTGGTAGAGGTTAATAACAAAATAAAATTAAATATTAATAATAATTTTTAACCCACTGTGTGCTTGTGATACTTTTATGTACTACTTTTTTAGCCTCTTCAGTCCTAGGGGAATATCATGGATATTAGAACTTTATTCTTGGATAAATGATTTTTAAGAGATAAAGCAAGTTATTATTATTTTAAAAAATATGCATAACATACGTAAGAGACAAGATATAGTACAGTCAAATCTCTTATAACGCGATTAATTCGTACCTCGTTATGTGGAAACCGCGTTGTGGGAATCACAAAAATAAGGGGAAAAAATTATACCACGTTATATATGGAGATTTAGAATTAATACAAATTAAGTGAATCGTACAGCGTCATATGGAATCTCAGAAATAAAATAATAAATTGCACATAAATCAGACCTGTATGTATCGAGTTGTGATTGATACGGTTTTGATTAATCGAATTTTATAATAGAAGTGATAACGAATATGTAGAATTTTACATTTTGAAATTAGGTTTATTGAGCACAATAAGTGTGCTACTTATGGTCTATTTTCGATCGAAGGAAACATTTTGATAAGGAAAAGTATTGCGTAGATGTCATATACTTGAATACAACTTCGTTCCCTTATATCATCCATTTTGAAAATATCGTTATTTTCGATAGTCAAAACTACATTTTAATAGTCCTAATATGTTTGAAATACCCACAACTCGCTTCACTTAAGCCTTTCGGAAATTCATTATTATTTCGTTACGATACACCGTTTAGAAGATATTTACGATCAAAGTTTTTGATAAGGAAAATTAACGAAAAGTAATTTAAAAAAAAAATGTTCCATTGCCGACCAGATCAATGAAACTAACAGAGCCTAAATTAACCCGTTATAACCAATATATGATAAGTAACTTGGTATTGATAATTTTTGATAACCAAAAGTATGTTTTAACAGTCGTAATAATATTTAATTAACATTATTGCACGAAACATAATATTATTTAACAAGGAAATTCGCCAGATTATGCAAAATTCTGCAACAGAGATACTACATTTAATCATTTTTTAGTTGACTATTTTACTTTCGGCTAAATGACAAAAATGATCAATTTTTTTTTAAATGACTAAAAACGAGTAGGGAGAGTGGGTTACAGTGAATTATGGGGTACAGTGGATCGTTGGTCATAACTTTATACGTATTGTACATGCGCAAATGTCCGCGCACTATACTGACGCTCAAATACATCTGCTTCCGCCAGACTAGTGATTGTCATACAGTCAGAGAAGGAGGACGTGTTACAGTGTTTTGGTAACAAGTAAGTACAAAAGTAAATATTTACGTCTTTTTAGAAAATAATTTGATAAAAAGTGAGGTATATATTTGGAAGTTTGATTTATTATTCATGTTAATAAAAGTATTCAGATTGATAAAATTGTATAAGTTGACGTCATAAGGCATTCATTACATATTAAAATTATGATAATTCGCGATAACGGACATTGGGTCACAGCGGATCATTTCATCTCGGGGAACAGTGGATCGTGATTCACTGTTCCCCATTAAGATAATAAAATTTTTTTTTTATTTAGTCACAAAATAAATTTATGTTTTCATTATTTGCAGTAAAATGCCGCGAAATAGGAAACGAAAGACTGATATTGGGTTACACACAGCTGAAGAAATGCGAAATGCTCTGCGACTTGTAAATGATGGACAGAAAATTAGAGCCGTAGCAAGGCAGATGAACATCCCGTTTACGACTTTATATAGATATCATAAAAAAATCCAAAAAACTCTTTCAGAAGGAAAAAGTGTCGACTCCGTTTCACTAATACCCAATTATGCTGTCCGTAAATTGTTTACTGAAGAACAAGAAAAAGAACTTGTTAACTACATGGTCAAATGTAGCGTTATGTTTTACGGACTCACAATGAAAGATGCTCGAAAACTTGGATACGAGATGGCACAGCTAAACAACATTCAGGTACCACAAAAATGGCATGACACTCAAGAAGCAGGTATTGAATGGCTGTATAATTTCAGAAAAAGACATCCTATGCTTAGCTTGAGGACACCTGAGGGCTGTAGTTTTAGTCGCGCAACGTCATTCAACCGGCACAACGTGGAGTTATTCTTTGACAACTTACAAGATGTTATGTCTAGACATGAAGCATTCGGCAACGGAACGAGAGTATTCAATTTAGATGAAACTAACACCATGACAGTTCAAAAGCCAGGTAAAGTCTTAGCAGTCAAAGGACAAAAACAAGTGTCTAAGGTCATCAGTGCAGAACGTGGAACGCTGGTGACAACCTGCTATAAGCGCTCTGGGAAACACTTTACCACCAGTGATGATATTTCCACGAGTTCACTTTAAACCACATATGATAAATGAAGCTCCGACTGGTACGTTAGGTCTAGCAACACAATCAGGCTGGAACTGTTTGTAAAAACTATGCAGAACTGTTTGTAAAAACTATGCAACACTTCATAATTCATTCAAATAGCAGCAAAGATAATCCCAGCCTTTTAATATTAGATAATCACGAGTCGCACATTTGTCTCGAAGCCCTAAATTTGGCAAAAGACAATGGGGTCACCATCCTCACATTTCCACCGCATACAACTGGAAAATTACAACCATTAGATGTTGGAGTTTTTGGGCCTTTTAAAACTGCTTACAATTGGATGATGCGAAACCCGGGCAAAACCTTTTCAATATATGAAGTCGCTGGTTGTGTAAAGGAAGCCCACATGAGAGCTATGACACCAAGTAATATTTGTAATGCATTTAAAGCAACGGGCATTTTCCCATTCAACAGAGCAGTTTTCTCTGATGCAGATTTTTCTTCCAGTGAAGTTACTGACAGGTATCAAAACAAAGAAAATGAGACAAACCCAGTTGAAGGAAGAGCTAAACACACTCCATCACCATCATTTTTGTTTCTTGACGCAGACACTTTTTGTGATAGTGTGCCAAAGTTACCCAATCACTCTCCGAATGAGAACTTTGCTACGAAAGGGTCGAATTCCGTCCCAGAAAGTCCAATGCAATCTTCTTTTGTTGAACTACCTGTCACTCCAGTTAAGCAGAAGATTATTCGTCAACCTGATTTTTCTTCTAACCAGATCCTTTCAGCTATACCATCATCTTCTACACCTTCTACGTCGTCAAATTCTGCTGCATTGGTAGAAAAAATCATAAGTCCGTCCCAGTTTCGTGGATTACCGAAGGCAGGGCCAAGAAAAGGTGGAAAAGCTGCAAGACGTAGAGGAAAATCCATGATAGCAACCGATACACCTAATAAACTGGAAATTGAAAAAAGGTCAGAAGAGAACAAGCGTAAAAAATCAGTTAAGTCTACAAAATATAAAAAAAGAAAAATCCTCGAGAGTGACAGTAATGATGAAGAAGAGGACTTGATGAGTCTTTACTCAGAAGAAGAACCAAGTGAAGAAGAAAAAGATATTGAGATCTTAGATCCAAACAAATTCCAACCGCTAACAGATTTACCCAAAGAAAGTGACTTTATATTAGTTGAATTTAAGGTGAATGGAAAAAAGATTTACTATATAGCCAAAGTGATAGACGAGAAAAATGAAGAGCTGGAGGTCAGTTTTCTGCGGAAATCTGTTAAAAACACAAATAATTTTCATATGCCCAATGTTCCAGACGTTGCCACAGTTGTATTAACCGATGTTAAAATGATTTTACCACAACCTGGATTGTCTGGAAATACCAAAAGAACGCAAGGATTGTATCATTTTGATATCGACTTTACAGAAATAGACCTACGTTAAGTTTTGAATAATTATTACTTACCATTCACTTCACATATTAAGTTTCAAATGATCTTTAGTTACATGTGATCTCATATATTTTCTAAGATTATTTCAAATTGTCTGTGTTTAGAAGAAATTTTTTGTTTGACTTTAGGTCTAATTGGTTAGCTACATGCTGTTTTGTTTTACAATTATTATTTTAATGAGAGCTATCAACTAAAAAAAAAATATTTCTGAAATGATTAATATAAATATTTTTTTTTGTTCTGTTGCGAATTTAGAGTTTATTAAATGTTTAGTATTTTGTTTTGGTGTGATTTTTTTAGTACAGTCATATATTTTTTTTATTTATTTATTCTTAAAACTAGCTTCCTATAGAAAGTTAAGAAGTATGTAAAAGCAATTTTGATGACTGAATGCAACATGTAAGACTGTTTATTGATTAATACCGTGATACTACATATAATGGCAATATGTTAATAAAGAGATATTTAGTATAAAAAGTTTTTATTGGTTTAAAATCTTCGTGATTCACAGTACCCCATCCCAATCCACTGTTACCCAAATGCTAATCCATTGTTACCCATACCTGGGATACAATGGATCAATTTTATTATTTTTTTTAAATGATAATATCTCGTGAACTAAACACACTAGACGGTAATTTAAAGCGTTTTTTTATAGCTTAACTGTGTCTCTTTCGATATCATTAATCAGGTAGTCAATTTAACAAAATGTTTGACAACAACTGCGTTCCAAGAAAAATATTATCCACTGTGACCCACCTTCCCCTAATTTAATTTATGTGATTAACACACTATGATACGTCATATCTTTTTTCTAAAAAAAAAAAAAAAATACTAGCAGGGAATAATCAAATTTAAAAAAAATAAAACATCATTTTTGAAAAAATTCTAGGTCCTTCGGAAAGTTTGTGCCAGTTTGGGAACCGCTCGATTGAATTCATATTTCTTCAAGTAGCAACCGCAGACGCAACATGCACCAGCATGTTAGTGTTAGGTCGATAATGTTGCCTGTAATATGTATGCTGCATGTTTTTTGTAAATAACGATGAACAATCTTAGACATCAAGGAACATCATGTCATGTTATACGAAAAAGGTACTAATGCAGCTGACGCAACGAGAAATATTTATAGTGTTTATGATGATGATGCGCTTTCTGACAGAATTTGTAGAAAGTGGTCTGCTAGATTTCAAAAGGGTAATTTTTCTTTGACAGATGAGGCTTCCTCCGGTCGACCTGTGTGTATTGACGATGAATTAATCCGTCGAGAAATAAAGCAAAACCCGGGGCAAACTATTGAAGAATGAGTGCAATTTTTAACATTTTAAATCCACCGTTTTCGGCCATTTGAAGATAATCGGGATGGTTATTTGCACTAAAGACGGCACGAACTTTCCGGATAACCCAATACATAAGTTACCCTATTCATGAATTCGACTAAAAATTAAATCGATTAGTCGACTATCCTATGCTATTTTCGACTAATGATTAATTTTATCTAAGAAAAGAACTTTATTCGATTAATCGACTGAATGCTGCTCAGCTCGACATCACTAATATAATACTTATTGATTCGTCTCTTCAGTAAGTTGACAAATGCATTTAAGCTATTATCTTTTTGAAGTATCTTATCAAAATTGTTTGTAATTGGAAAAAGTTCGTATCTGTGGAAAAAATAATAATTTTTCGAGATATCAACAAAATATTAGTATATTATACAGGAAGGAATAGTTTAAAATTTGTTGCCAGAAATCCTGTAAAGGCCCGAGGAAAACAACTCACAGAAGTGATTAAAAAACACTTTAGCCTCGTGGCATAATTTTTTATAATTCTGAATAATTTATAATTATAAAAATTAAGAAAAAAATTATCTAAATATTATTCAATGCATTAAGTATACTTTGGACAAGCCAATGAAATTGCACAATACAATATACACTTAAATTTTTATATTTAGACAATGACGTAATAAATTGGCACAATCCTTCAGAGAAACGTCATATGGATTTTAAACCAATAATTGAATACAAAATTTTTAATACTCCTTAAAAAATTCCTTCTTGATTCAACATTACGTGTTAGAAAAAGATAATATAATGATATAATCCAACCTCATTAAACAAAAACAACTGAGATATGAATGATAGATAATAATATAATTCAAATTTTTTAAATTTGGTACAGTAAGGTTCAACGTAATGACAAACTAGTAATTAGATTTTTGGATGTGCAAGTGGCTCAAATAGTTATAAATTATAGTTATTTAATCACAAAAAATCAACCAAACTTTCCAATCTTACCTAAACTTTTTTTTTGTCAACAACAACTCACTGCCATTTTATTTTCAAAATGCTTATTTATTGATTTTAGCGTACTTTTTCACTTGTCCTAGTAGTGTACTTCTAAGTAGTTTTAGAATTAGTTTATTTAACGCAATTCAACTATTGTAACGAATATTCGAAAGGAAAATTTAGCCATTACAACAACCGTTATGAAACTTTACCTCAGGACTATGATTGAAATTTAGTCACCAGAAACCAAAAATAATGGCGATTCGCAAACTTTATATATATATGTATATATATATATATATATATATATATATATATATATATATATATATATATATATATATATATATATATAGATATATATATCCAAAACTTGCCAAATCCAAAACTGCCTTATTAAGCCAACAACTAATCCAAAACTTGAAAAAATCCATTTACTCATGATTGACCTGAACGAAAATGGTTCTTGTTTTTTTGCGATATCTAAGGCGTTATCTCAAAATTTAAGAAAACCAAGGGCTCCGGTAGCGTAAAATATCAAAAACTGGCTCTAGGAAATTGAAAAATATTTTAAGAAAGCAGAATTTATAGAAATTTTGAAAAATACAGAGCGTCTGATGGAATTATTATGGATTAGTAACTTTTTGACAATAACCATGTAATTGTATAAAAGGGACGAAAATCAATACATAATGTTATTAATTCCAATGAAAAAGAATGTAAAAAAACAGTATTTATGGATATTATGGATAATGCTTCAGGAAAATTAGCATCACGGATGGTTGTACTAAAGTTAAAGAGAATTCTAAAAGAATCGGTTCAGTGCCGATCTAAGCCATATATCTGCAGGAATTGTAGAAAGGAAATAAGAGAATCAAATAATTTTTTTTAAATAAAACTTTGTCCTTAAGTATTTTAATTATATAGTTCAGTTGTTTAAAATTAATCATATTCTAAAGAATGACGGATATTGGGTGTCTCCTCTGACGGATACTGGAACATCGTTAATTTTTTATTAATATATTTATTATAAAAATATTCAAATAAATTAAGACATTCCTGAAAGATCATAAAATTCTCTTTCGTTTTAGCTTTACTGTTGGTTATTTCGTATAATTATGAACGAAAAAATTTAATGTAAAGTCCTGCTCATGTCTTAACATGACGACTACTGGTGCTCTTACCTTATATATATACATATATATATATATATATATATATATATATATATATATATATATATATATATATATATATATATATATAAATATAAATATATATATATATATATATATATATAAATATAAATATATATATATTTATATATATATATATATATATATATATATATATATATATATATAAATATAATATATATATATATATATATATATATATATATATATATATATATATATATATATATATATATATATATATATATGTTAATATATAAAGTTTATTTAAAGTACCTAATAAAAACCTTACATACGACAGCCCAACTTCAGAACCACTTATTATGAGATTATTACCCACTGTCAGTGTGTTAATATTAAAAATGAGTGTATGTTAACTAGTATGTAATTTAAGAGGGTGACTCACCCCCTCTCCAATGGTGCTCAAACTGAATTTTGAAATCGAAAATTTCATTTCTACGTTATTCTAAATGTCCTAAACTATTTTCCATGAAGAAAAACTTCTTGAACTACCCAAGTAGTACGACTATTCGACACAATCACCCCCTAGTTAACTACCCCTAGACTTAATATTAAGACATTGAGCGAAAACAGGTCAATTAGATTTTTTGACATAGATTTCAAATCTGTAAATAAGATTGTTATATTATTTAATTTTTACCCCCTTTTGCAAAATTAACCCCTAAATTTTAACCCCCAACCACCCCTGTTGATGTAATTCGAATAAATTTAATATCAATAGATAGCTCTTTAAAAAAGAGCAATATCGCCAATTTAAACTTTTGCTCTATCTCTTACCGTTTTCGAGAAATTTAAAAAATTAAATTTTTACCCCAATTTTTGGAGGGCGATTTCACCCCTCCAAACCGTTTTTCCGCCGATAAAAAAAAATACGTGTCGCTTATTTTTTAGTGTTCTACCACATATCTAAGTTTCATCACAATCGATAGGTCCGGCCTCGGGCCCTTTACTTGTTAGTTAATAATTTATATTATTATCATTCATATTTCAGTTGTTTTTATTTAATTAGGTTGGATTATATTATTATATTACCTTTTTCTAACTCGTAATGTTGAACCGAGAAGAAATTTTTTAAGGAGTATTAAAAATTTTGTATTCAATTATTGGTTTAAAATCCATATGACGTCACTCTGAAGGGTTGTGCTAGTTTATTACCTCATTGTCTACATATAAAAATTCAAGTATAACTGTTTGCCTTTCCTTAAAAATTTGAATTTGTTTATTATTTTAAATTACTTAGCAAAGCTATTAGATTTAAGTTTTTCACTTGCTGGTTGGTGATGCTCTATAAATTTTGCTTTTTGATTGGCTTGGAAGCGGGAGAATAGGTATTTTTAGTCCCTTGGGCCTGAAAGTGACATTTTACTCCCTGTTATGAGGGACCAAATCATTTATTTTTGACCATGGAATTACAAAAGAAATTACTTCGGCTTTTTTGTCTTGCTGGTGCTGCCAACGAATCAAGTTTTTGTTAAATTTTAGCTGTGAGAAATTAATGTCGTAATTAATACTACTTTCTCATTTTTATAGGTGAACTTCACGACTTCTATCTTTAAATTTGAATCTAGGATTATGATAGTAGATATTGTCATTAATAAATCAAAATCTAGTTTTGTTTAATCGATTCCATTATTCCAGAAAAAATGAAACGAAACTTGATTGTGAAGAATGCGGGTTTTTGAATCGATCTATTGAAAACAGCTATTACTATGGAAAACAGTAATTGCTACTAAGGTTAAATACGAATAAATCAAATCCTACACATACTAAACAATAAAAATTTCTGCAACTTTTTTCATTTTAATCGCTTATATTACTCGAAATGAAATGTGACGGTGAAGAACATTGGACAAGAGTAAGGATACAGCTTTTCTAACAATTTTACTTCTATACGAAACAAATTAGGCATTAATGGAAATGTCTGCTATTTCTAAATTCAATGAATTGGTTATAAATTACACACTATACGTATAATTAAAAAAAAAAACTTATTAATTTATACTAATAATTAAGGAATTACAAAACTACCTCCACTTATGCTAATATTAACATTTTTTAAGTAATATTTCGTTCACAGGCGAATGTTTTTAGTACGAATGGTGTATTATTTTAAACCAGAAATGATAATCAAAATATTGCTTGAAACGCTAGTAGAAATTTTGTTGCAGTTAAATTTGTCAGTAACCGAAATATGAATGTAACGTTTACATGTAGAAGCAAATAATAATAATTTAAATAAAATTACCAGGCATACGTCTTCGCTGCGAATATTGACGATGATGCTCGTGTTTAACTATTTCTACGACGTTTGATACGGTATCTGAAAATCCTATATCGTGATGCAAATGAGATGGATGCCGACGTCGAGGTGACGGACTTCGTTGCAATGATGGTGAATGCGCTCTTCTAGATAGAAAACAATTGAAGTGCATGAATATTTAAAAGTAAGCAAGAATCGTTTATAAAATACATATACCTACTGTCCCTTCTATATTTAACAGTAGGATAATGTTAAAATTATAGTTGTGTAAAAAACAATGGTAAAGTTTTTGTATATGTTGTACTATATTTATATGTATTTCAAAATTTCTGCTGCGAAATGATGTGATAAATTATGAACAAAAATTAAAAAGAATTTTTAAAATGTACAAAAACCTTCATAACAACTATTTCAATAATAATTTTCTGTTAAATTTGAAGGGACTAGATTGATATGTCTTAAAATTTAAGTACAAAAAATTATTAGGTACTTACTATTAATAGTAGTAGATCAAACTAGAAAAGTAAAATTATTACCTAATTTTTTTAAAATTCTGAGACAAATTATATACCTTAGATTTTTTTCAATTAAAGGACCCCGCATAAAACCAATGGAAATTGGTTTTCGATCAATATATATATATATATATATATATATATATATATATATATATATATATATATATATATATATATATACAGCGTGTTAGTAAATAAGTGCGAAAGATTTCAACAGGTGATTGCTGAGGTTCTTTTACGTAAAAAAGTTCATATAAACCCAGATCCGAAAACAAGCTTAGTTTCCAAGATACAGGGTGTTCAATTTCTCGTTTTTTTTATTATTTTCCTAAATATTTCAAAACCATTTTGAGATACTGACGCAAAATTTGGGACACGTTATGACAGGATAAATACCCATATTCTGAAGTAGACAGCATATTTTCACTCAAATCAGTGGCGTCCGTACAGCCATGTGGTGACATATTTTTGAAAAAGAGGCACGCCAATGCGTGTTGTTGACAAAAATGACCTCTTAGTATTTTGTCGCTTATGTAACCGTTTTCAAGATAAAACATAATTTCCAATTACTGTTCTTACCAAAAAAATATAGAACGTATTTGCAATCAATAATAATACTATATAATTTACCCTATGTTATTCTTCCTTATGTGACTTGGATACCACAGATATTTCGAAAAAACGCAAAAACACGTACCTCCTTATTTTTGATGCTCTTTCTATTTATAGTGGCAAAAATTTGATACATTGAACCATTCAGGCTGTGCCCCCCCTTATGAACTCAGCCTTGGTTTAACCTATACAGGTGAATAGATCTTTCAAAGAGTAAGTAACATTTCATCAATTTAAAGTTTTCCTCTATCTCTTATAGTTTTCGAGGTATCTTAAGAAATACGATTTAAACCCGCAAATTTAGAGGCTGGTTTCACCCCGTAAACGTTTACGATGGCCGATAAAAAAAATACGAGTCCCTTATTTTTACTTATACTACACACCAGCGAAGTTTCATCAAAATCCCGAATTTCACTCTGGGTGCATCTCCTTGTAAGTGTTTTCGGACCTAGGTTTATATAAACTTTTTAACATAAAAAAAACCTCAGCAATCACGCATTAAAATCTTTCGCACTTATTCACTAACACCCTGTATATCCGACCACATTATAATATTGACCATTTAACTCATGTGTATCAAGTCGTATAAGAAATTTTTACAGCGAAAAAAATGATGCAAAACATTTCATTGGTCATTTTATTGTAGGTAAACATGATAAGAATGAAACAAAAATTCGTATTGGTAAATTTAACTGATTTCAGAACCATGTAACAATTTATTAAATAATAACAGGAATTATACTAATTTATCTTATTCGGTAAATTGTCTTACCGTATTACACTTGAGTTTTATATTTTTTCTGAATAAACTTGTGTTTTCTACAACTCAAATTGCTTGCCTAACAGTAATTTAACTGGAAGAATTGTTAACCCAAAAACGCTTCAGTTCCGCTGTCGCGTTTTTGTTAGTTGACAATTCTTCTCGTTAAATTGCTAGGCAACAAATTTTCGTTAGACAAACCGAACTTAATCGAAACCCGAATTTATTCGAAAAAATACAAACCTCTCGTGTAGGTAATAATAAGTGAACGAACAATTTATTTTTATATCTATATAAAAATCGATTTTCATTTATTTCGTGACTAAATATCACTTATAACATATGTATTACTACTGTGGATGACCATTTTATATATTTGGAAATATTGACTTTCGAGACTTGGTGCAATGGTAACTTTTGATCAGTATGGCTAAAACTATAACATAGTGGAATCTCAGTCAATTTGACCGGAAACCAATTTCTATTGGTTTTGTGTGGGGTCCTTTATCGTAAATTACATTTGAACAGATTTCTTTTATTTCTTAAAACAATATATATATATATATATATTGTCAAAACCGTTTTATTATAATAACTAGTCAAATTGTAATCGAATTATTGTCAACAGATGATGTTCCTTACAATTCAACTAGTAAAATTCAGTGTTATCATAATTTCGCTAGAGACTTAGAGGAATTGTGAGGTGAATGACAAATTAATTTGTATGAAAACTACAAACCGGTCTCCTACTAAAAATTTAGTAGGAATATTTATATGGCTTAAAATAACTGATAGAATAATTTACATGTTGGTTGAGGTTCCTGCGGGATATTAATACCAAACTAGTTTGTGTAAAAAGTACAAAACCGATTTCAATCGAATTTAGTAAGGGGCACTTTTAAACTTTGGAATAACAGAAAGGAAAATTTGTATCCCGATTAAAGGCTCGCGAGGGATACAAAATAAATTGTTCAGTCAGGTCAAAATTATTAAGCGATTTCAGTCTGACTTCGTATAACTTATACATTTTCGTATCAAATTTGATTGCAATCGATTCAGTAGTTTTGACATTAATTAGTTTCATATTCCTATCCCTTAGGAAACTTCGATCGGGATATAAACTATCCCATCATTTATTCTAAATATATGAATATCCAAATTAAATTTAATTAAAATCTGTTCAATAGTTCTGACATGATTGAATAACTTTTTGAATAGTTTTTTTTTCCCGTGGGAATCCTTAATCCGATTGTAAATTTTCCTGTATGTTGTTCCATAGTATATAAGTATCCATAATAAAACTAACTCAAATCGTTTCATTAATTTTGATTTGATTAATTTGTTTCCCTCGGAAACTTTTCACCGTGATAAAAATTTTCCTTTTTGTTTCTCCAAAGTATAAGGGTATCCATATCAAATTTGATTGAAATCGGTTTTGTAGTTTTAATACTGATTAGTGTCGTATTCATATCCCGCAGGAAACTTCAACCAGGATATAAATTATCCTGTTAATTATTCTAAACCAAGTAAGTATCCCAACTTATTAAAATATATTTAGTGTATTTAAAACACTATTTATTATTACCCTAGTATTCACATCCCACGAGAACCTTTAATCGAGATAAGAATTTCTTGTCGGTTAGTTCAAAGCATATAAACATCTAAATTAAATTTGATTGAAAGTGGTTCAGTAGTTTTGACATTATTAGTTGGGTATCCATATAATGTTTATTTTTACAATATTTTCCTGTACGTTGATTTAGTTATATTGCCAAAAAGCATTATAATTAACAATTTTTCTAGATTATACTTAACAATTTGTATATTAAGTATCTAACGAAATTATAATAATACTGAAATTTGCTAGATGTATTGTAAGAAACATAATGATTTGACAATATTTCATTTTTTTATAACCTGACTAGAGTTATTATAATTAAACGGCCAATTAATTCGTAATTAATATGGCTGCAACATATATATATATATATATATATATATATATATATATATATATATATATATATATATATATATATATATATATATATATATATATATATATATATATATATATATAAATAATTACACAATTTGTATCTACTACCCATGGTTAAATAATAAAATAATATGGCTGTTGCTAGTCGTCCCCTAAACGGACGAATAAAATAACTTAGTCGTCCGTAAAGTATTGACTTTTCGCGTAAGCATTGATTTTTAATAATGTTATTAGTTCTTAAATAAATGAAAGTAATCTAGAATCATATTTAAAAATCGATTTGAAAAACTAGGTGGTGAAGTTAGTTTAGTTAGATTTAACAATATAACTCAATTTTTAAAATAAAAACTAGGTAGTGAGGTTGCTTTTGGTTAGGTTAGGGTATTCGGGCAAAGGGTAACCTCAACTAACCTCACCACCTACTTTTTTTCAGCAAAGTCCAAGTATATTGTCAAAAATAACTAAACTGAACTAACCTTGACTATTTTTACCACCTAGCTTTTATATCAAAGCCGAAGTATATTGTCAAAACTAACCTAACCTTCGGGCAAAGGGTAACCTTAACTAACCTCACTACTTAGTTTTTTTTTTATTAAAATTCGAAGTATATTGTCAAAACTAACCTAATCTTCGGGCAAAGGGTAACCTTAACTAACCTCACCACCTAGTTTTTATATCAAAAATCGAAGTATGTTGTCAAAACTAACTAAACTAACCTAACCAAAACCAACCTCACCACCTAGTTTTTATATCAAAAATCGAGGTATATTGTCAAAACTAACTAAACTAACCTAACCAAAACCAACCTCACCACCTAGTTTTTCAATTCGATTTTTTAAATATGATTCTTTCTAAATTACTTTCATTTATTTTAGAACTAATAACATTATTAAAAATTAATACCTACGTGAAAAATCAATACTTTACGGACGACAAAGTTATTTTATTCATCCGTTTAGCGGACGACTAAGTTATTTTATTCGTCCGTTTAGCGGACGACTAGACACTTCGAAATAATATCTGATTTGATTTCTCATGAAGTGAGAGTAAAATGCTCATGTGATAAGCGAACTTTTCTTTTATATTTTTGTCACTGTTACGACAATACTGTAACAGTGTAAGGGATTATTCCGAGCCATCATTAGATTGGCAACAATTAAATTTTTTCTGATGGGCTTTTGCGGACTTAAAGAATGACAGATACTTTCCGACAGCTGTGATAAATTTACTGGGTTTAATGATATTTTATTGTCTTAGAGAAGATTTCCGGTGATTTCGTACCATTAACCGTCAAGCTCATGACTCAATTTTTTCACCTTCAAACTCATGACTGGGGTTCAAATGTACCCCTTTGTTTTCTTGATAATAAGTTGGTTCTATGACTGATAAATAGACATTATCGTATACCATTCTCTTCCCTTTTTCATAAGGAAGAGAATGGTATACATAAAATTTAATTTTAAGTAAATTCAGGTCATAAAAAACCATTAGAACGTTAGAACGTTAAATACCCCTGTCGCAGCATCTGCATAACATAGCGAATTTCCAAATATTGGGTACTGGCGGATCTCATCTCAGACATGTACTCATTTAAAATAGTTTAGCTTCCTAAGAGTAAAACAATTTTAAAATCGGCTGGATAATTAGTTTTGGCATTTTTGGGACCCAAGAACCTGAACAGACTTTGCGCAGCATAGATGTATCCATCTTAAATAATTTAGTTCTCCAGCAGTGAGAAAATGTTCAGAATCAGTTCGATAGCGTTTTCGGATCTGCAAGATCCCGGTGGACCTCATTGAAAAATCAGCTTAACTGTATATTCTAGGCGGACTTTATGTAATACATATATATATATATATATATATATATATATATATATATATATATATATATATATATATATATATATATATATATATATATATATAGTATTAAAAGTATTTTCGAAACCCGTTGTTTAGCATTCTACGCCGCATTTGCATCCGCAGGACAGTTGTGGATCTCAGATAACCACAACCTGTACCTATCTAAAATATTTTACCTCTGTAATAGTGAAAAAAATTTCAAAATCGGTCAGTTATTTTATTTTTGACACTTTTGGGTCCCACTGACGCTGTTGGAACTTACATAACATCATCTATATCTATTTAAAATAGTTTAGCTCTTTAAAAGTGAAAAAATTTTCAAAATCGGTCAGTTAGTTTATTTATGGCGCTTTTAAAATCCCAGGACCCTGGCGGACCTCATTAAACATATAAGCTATATCCATCTAAAATAGTTTACCTCTATAGTATTGAAAAAATTTTTAAAATCGGTCACTTATTTCATTTTTGACACATTTGAGTCCCATAGACCCAGGCGGATCTCAAATCTATATCTATCTATATCTATACAAATAATTAAGTTCTCTAGCAGTGAAAAAATTTTCAAAATCTGTCGGTTAGTTAATTTTTGACAATTTTGGGTCCCATGGACCCTAGCAGACCTTACATAACGTAATCTATATCTATCTAAAAAAAAAGCTCTCTAAGAGTGAAAAAATTTTCAAAGTCGGTCGGTTAGTGCATTTCACGCTTTTAAGATCCCAGGACCCTGGTCGACATCATACAACATGTAAGCTATATCCATCTAAAGTTGTTTACCTCTGTAACAGTGAAAAAATTTTCAAAATCGGTCACTTATTTCCAGAGTTGTGCTATGTGATGTAAAAAAACAGTTTTTTACATTTTTATGTAAAAAATTGTAAAATACGTAAAAAGCTGTAAAAAACCGTAAAAAATTGTAGAAAATTGTAAAAAATGTAAAATACTTAAATCATTTGTCATTTCACTGGCAAACAATTTATTTTGACGGTTATTACATGTTTATAAGTTCACATGAAAAAACGTGTAAACAAAATGTCGACACAAAAATGATTTTCTGCTGCTGGAAGGCCATCCACAACTGACTAGAAAGCTTTAGATTTCCAAATTAACAAACTGAGTTTTGACAGATCAAAAAAACTACCACATATTTATCTCTCTTTAAATTATAATAACAATAAAATCACTGACGATAATGATGATGAAGACGATTGATACCTTTAATAAAATTTAACTGAATAAATAAAAATCTTTTTAATATTGAATTCTTAAATAAACTATTCTATCAAAACTAACCTTTCTGTCTCCTGTTTGTCCCCATTTATATTTTTAATAATCAAATTACTTAATTATTAAGTTTTACTTTGCAAATATAGCAAATACTTCAATAGCAAATATGGAATTACCATCAGTAACGCTTATTACATATCTACTACATTTAAAAAATTTAGTTTTTTACATTTTATACATTTTTTACAGTTTTTTTATCAAAACAAGTATGTGTAGATTACAAAGTTTTTTACATTTAAAAAACTGTGTAATTTACCCGAAGTAACTTACACGCACAACTCTGCTTATTTCATTTTTGACACTTTTGGGTCCCATGGACCCAGACGAATCATACATACGGTAATCTTTATCTATCTAAAATAGCTTACTTCTCTAACAGTGAAAAAATTTTCAAAATCGGTCGGTTATTTTATTTTTGACACTTTTAGATCCCACGGACCCTGGCGGACCTTACATAACGTAATTTATATCTATCTAAAACAGTTTAGCTCTGTAACAGTGAAAAAATTTTCAAAATCGGTTGATTAGTTTATTTTTCACACTTTTGAGTGGCATGGACCCTGGCGGACCCTACATGACGTAATCTATATCTATCTAAAATAGCTTAGCTTTCTATCAGTGAAAAAATTTTCAAAATCGGTCGGTTAGTTTATTTTTGGCACTTTTGGGTCCTATGGATCCTGGTGGACCTTACGTAACGTAATCTATATCTATCGAAAATAGTTTAGCTCTGTAACAGTGAAAAAGTTTTCAGAATTGGTCGGTTAGTTTATTGTTTACAATTATGGGATCAGTAAACTCTGGCGGAACTCATCTTTATTCATCTAAAATAATTTTAATAACAAGTCTGTCTCTCTAACAGTAAGAAAAGGGTCCTACGGATCTCATATAACTTATGGCAGTTCGTAAAGTTCTTTCAGACATCCTTTAATTACTTAATTAATTCCAATATTTTAACTTACTACCGGTGAAAAAATTTTCAAAATCGATTGGGTAATTAATTTTTGGAGTTTTTAGGTCCCCAAAAACCTTGGCGGATCTCACATAAGATACCTTAAATCCATTTAGAATTATTTAGCTTTCTAACATTAATGATTATTAGTGAAAAAATTTTCAAATTCGATCCATTTAAAATTTTTTTCCGTGCATTCAAACAAACGTATTATGTAATTTTTTTATATTTAATAATATTATATGATGACATAAATTCCAAGTTCGTGTTCATTTAAAATTCAATAAAAGAAAAAATATATATCTTCCTTACATAAGCTTAAAAAATCTGCTTAATTTTAATTTTTCAACTTGAGACAGAGCTATGTTAATTATAATGCAATTAACATGGGACAGAACTTTTCTATTTGGATGCAATTAATACATACATGTGAATAGATATCAATTGATTTCGTAAAAAAAAATCGTAAAAAAAGGGAGTTTTCTATATTTTAAAATGAATTGAGACAGAAATATAAATTAGTTATTACACTGACAAAGAGAGGAAAGTGAGCCAAAAGTGTAAAAATTACAATTTTCTCGAAGATTATTTAACATAGAAAGAAAATTATAAGAACATTTTCTTGATAATATTTTTTCCTTTTCAACAATGTAAAAAAAATTGAACTGTCTAATGATAGGATCGAATGATGAAATACCCTAGTCGCAGCACCTGCATAACATAGCGAATTTCCGTTTATAAAAATCCGTTTTTCTGCGATTTTTCACCCTTCTAAGTTATTTTTCCTCCTCTTTCCAATGGTGTAAATAAATTTCGCAAAAATTTTTAACTTGAGACAATTTTGGCAAAAAACTAATTTTTTCACGAACTTGTCCAACGGTGTAGCACTAAATACAAATATATAGGGCCATGTGCATAAACTGCTACTAAATATTGCTATTAGTCGCTACTAGCAAGTAGAACATAGTTGTACTATTAAATAATTGATGTGCATAAAAATTTTTTGTTCCTACTACTAGTTGTTACTAGGGTAATAGCAATTTAAATTTGGCAACACGTTATTTAAAGATAAAAAAAATAAAAAGAGTTTTATTTTCACCGTTTATTATTATCTTTATAGTTTTGTTTTAATAATCAGATGGGTATGAGTGTGAAATTTGGTTAAATTTTGAAAAATGTTAAACAATATTAATGATAAATGTCAATTTTATATTTTGACGTTCATGACAAATGTCAATTTTATATTTTCACTTTTATGACAAATGTCAATTTTATATTTTGAATTTCTTTTTGTTTTGTTTTTAATGCATCTATTTCGTATTTGGTATTTATTTCGAAGGATAAAATGGATAATCTTTAACAAGTTTAATAAATTTAATAAATATTATGAATACTACTTTTTAAACGATTTAAAAAGTTATAAATATTTTAGAATGGATCAAAAATAAATAAATAAAAATGAAATAAAAAAAGTTTGTCTTCGTTTAATTTATTTAATGGGTTAATTCTAGTAACGATTCCAATTTCGGTACCGTTATAATCGGCAAGCCGATTAGAATACAACCGATATCACACAGTTCGAAAAGTTGAAAAGTTTTCAACCGCAAGCCTCATACAAAATGATTTGCGTAACAGATTATTTGCAAATAATTTGAAAAAATTTTGCTTTCTTAACAAAAATCTGCCAAAAGATGTATCAATTTATTACTCTATGTAATGAAATTTACTTTACTAACTTTCTTAATTACCACTTTGGTTGATAATAATAATTGTAATAAATATTTTCTTTGAGTTTTGATCTGACATTTTTTTACACTTCCCACAAGGTCGAGTCTCTGTTAAATATAGGTAAGTTTTAGCATATAAAGACATACAAACGCCCAAGGTACATATAATTTGATTTATTATCTACTAAGGCATTGATATCGGTATTGGTATCGTCGATTATTAACTACAATAACCGGCAGCTATATCGTATCGGCAAATTTAGGTAGCGTTATATCCCTAGTCAATTCTTTTGTTGTAAATTTTCCTGTTATGTAACTTGCGAATATCGTTCATTTCTCGAATATCTCTCAATACTCTATCCATCTAATAATAAATTATTACAATTATTACAATTTTCGAATTTAAGTACATAGGTAAAAAAATATTACTGATATTTTAGTAAAAAATATTTATTAAATAAATTTTTATTGCACGGTTATTTTACTTGAGAAGTTCAAAACACACTACTTTTTATATTTAATAGCAGCCGTGCCCGCCACTAAAATTTCACTACTAAATTTCAGTGGAAGTGTAGTAGTGCCTAGTAGCACTGCTAAAATTTCGCTACTAACTTTAGTAGTAGTTTATGCACATGGCCCATAAATTTTAGTGAATATTATTTTCGGATCTTAGGGAACTCAAAACAAATTTCTTCCATAGTCTCGGGCTCAAGTCGCGTCATGACAGTGGCTGTAATAGCTAAATTCCAAGCTGGGAATTCGCTAAAATGACCCATAAAACCTATAAGTCTAGCAAGTACTTAACACACTAATATTTTTTGTATATATCAACATCTAAAAACGTTTCAGTCTCTTTTTAACAATCCTGCCAGACATAGAACACTAGAAGCCAACTAACATAAAAAAAGTGTAATTCGCTCGGAGTCATTTGACACCAGTCACAGCTTAAGGCATGTAGTCACTTATTGACCGTCGTCGAGTTCGCACTGCATTGTATTAACAATATACCCATTGTTACTTGAACACGTTGAACAGCTCTCTCTGGTAATACGTGTGGTGAGGTAGTATGCGTGAATACGCATACTACTACAAAAAACCAAATTAATACACTGCAAACAGTGTGTATGTACACAAACAGAGTACGTCACAAACTCATTACAAGTGGAACAGACACAAAACCAATCTAGTTTGTCCCCTTGCTGCCAGAACTAAAATACTTTTTTAATTTTTTTTTTATTGTTAAAAACGAAACGTTCTTTGGAAGACGGCTAAAATTACTATATTTCACATTAAAATGTCGACACAATCATCCCCTAGTTAATTACCCCTAGACTTGATGCTAGAAAATTGAGAAAAAACAGGTGATATTGATTTTTTTATTTAGATTTTATTTGTAATGACTGAGTTAAAAAATTCAAAAGGATATTTTAAAAATGTGTGTATTCGCTATGAGCTTTTGCCTGGAGGGAATCCAGCTCCTCAAAGGCGGCTCCAGTGCTCAAGATGGAGAGATTATATCAGTTAATTAGGACGGCATTTGTATATAATTTTAACATTTTCTTTAAGAAATAGTATTTTGTTTTAAATGCTTGTTTGATTTTTTCAAGGCGAGTACTTATATATATATATATATATATATATATATATATATATATATATATATATATATATATATATATATGATTAAGATTTTGTATATATCTGTTCCATTTTGCTTGAGCAAATTATCACGAAAATTTGTTTTATGTAATATGGTCAGAATTTAGATTATGTTTACATCTTACTAAAATTTATAAGAGTTTGCCACAGTCGCATAAAAATTACGTTAAACCATATTGAAACAATAATATTTTTACGTAATTTTCTATCCAAATGACAATACTATGACAATATAAGAGGTAACTTTTATTTTTATTTATTTATTTTTTTTTTCGAAAATTTCACAATAAAATGACGTTTGATAGTAGCTTTACAAATGACTTTTTTTTTATTTTGTAGAATCTGGTAAACAGAAATCGTAATAAGTACTCGTCTTGAAAAAATCAAAGAAGTATTTAAAACAAAATACTATTTCTTAAAGAAAATGTTTAAATTATATACAAATGCCGTCCTAATTAAGTGATAAATTCTCTCCATCTTGAGCACTGGAGCCGACTTTGAGGAGCTGGATTACTTCCAGGCAAAAGCTCATAGCGAATACACACATTTTTAAAATATCCTTTTGAATTTTTTAACTCAGTCATTACAAATAAAATCTAAATAAAAAAATCAATATCACCTGTTTTTTCTCAATTTTCTAGCATCAAGTCTAGGGGTAATTAAGTAGGGGGTGATTGTGTCGACATTTTAATGTGAAATATAGTAATTTTAGCCGTCTTCCAAAGAACGTTTCGTTTTTAACAATAAAAAAAAATTAAAAAAGTGTTTTAGTTCTGGCAGGATTGTCAAAAAGAGACTAAAATGTTTTTAGATGTTGATATATACAAAAAATATTAATGTTTTAAGTACTTGCTAGACTTATAGGTTTTATGGGTGGTTTTAGCGAATTCCCAGTTGAAATTTAGCTATTACAGCCACTGTCATGACGCGACTTGAGCCCAAGACTATGGCAGAAATTTGTTTTGAGGTCCCTAAGATCCGAAAATAATATTCACTAAAATTTATATATTATATTTGTATTTAGTGCCACACCGTTGGACAAGTTCGTGAAAAAATTAGTTTTTTGCCAAAATTGTCTCAAGTTAAAAAATTTTTGCGAAATTTATTTACATCATTAGAAAGAGGAGGAAAAATCACTTAGAAGGGTGAAAAATCGCAGAAAAACGGATTTTTATAGACGGAAATTCGCTATGTTATGCAGGTGCTGCGACTGGGGTTTTTCATCATTCGATCCTATCATTAGACAGTTCAATTTTTTTTACATCGTTGAAAAAGAAAAAATATTATGAAGAAAATGTTCTTATAATCTTCTTTCTTTGTTAAATAATCTTCGAGAAATTTGTAATTTTTGCACTTTTGGCATACTTTGCTCTCTTTGTCAGTGAAATAACTAATTTATATTTCTGTCTCAATTCATTATAAAATATAGAAAACTCGCTTTTTTACGATTGTTTTTTTTACGAAAACAATTGATATCTATTCACATGTATGTATTAATTGCATCAAAATAAAAAAATTCTGTCCCATGTTAATTGCATTCTAATTAACATAGCTCTGTCTCAAGTTGAAAAATTAAAATTAAGCAGATTTTTTAAGCTTGTGTAAGGAAGATATATATTTTTTTTTTATTGAATTTTAAATGAACACGAAATTGAAATTTATGTCATCATATAATATTATTAAATATAAAAAAATGACCTAATACGTTTGTTTGTAATGCACGGAAAAAAATTTTAAATGGATCGATTTTGAAAATTTTTTCACTAATAATCATTAATGTTAGAAAGCTAAATAATTTTAAATGGATTTCAGGTATCTTATGTGAGATCCGCCAAGGTTTTGGGGACCTAAAAACGGCAAATATTAATTACCCAAGCGATTTTGAAAATTTTCTCACCGTTAGTAAGTTAAAATATTTGAATTAATTAAGTAATTAAAGGATGTCTGCAAGAACTTTACGAACTGCCATAAGTTATATAAGATCCCTAGGACCCTTTTCATACTGTTAGAGAGACAAACTTTTTATTAAAATTATTTTAGATGAATAAAGATGAGTTCCGCCAGGGTTTACTGATCCCATAATTGTAAACAATAAACTAACCGACCAATTTAGAAAACTTTTTCACTGTTATAGAGCTAAACTATTTTCGATAGATACAGATTACGTTATGTAAGGTCCACCAGGATCCATAGTACCCAAAAGTGCCAAAAATAAACTAACCGACCGATTTTGAAAATTTTTTCACTGATAGGGAGCTAAGCTATTTTAGAAAGATATAGATTACGTCATGTAGGGTCCGCCAGGGTCCATGCGACCCAAAAGTGTGAAAAATAAACTAATCAACCGATTTTGAAAATTTTTTCACTGTTAAGGAGCTAAACTGTTTTAGATAGATATAAATTACGTTATGTAAGGTCCGCCAGGGTCCGTGGGATCTAAAAGTGTCAAAAATAAAATAGCCGACCGATTTTGAAAATTTTTTCACTGTTAGAGAGGTAAGCTATTTTAGATAGATAAAGATTACCGTATGTAAGGTTCGTACGGGTCCATGGGACCCAAAAGTGTCAAAAATCAAATAAGCAGAGTTGTGCGTGTAATTTACTTCGGGTAAATTACATAGTTTTTTACACAGTGTGTGTGTGTGTGTGTGGGTGTGTGTGTGTGTGTGTGTGTGTGTGTGTGTGTGTGTGTGTGTGTGTGTGTGTGTGCTGCCATTTATCTCCAAAATGCCTTAATTTTAACGCGGTTTTTTTTTTATTAAAGAGCTTGTAATCCAGGGATGGTTCTTGGCCTGGTTTAATGAAACTTGGTTCAGCCATTTGCAGGATGTTCCAAGAAATCCAGGATAAAAAAATAAAAATTTTAGAAACCCATTTTAAATATTGGTGAGTTTGCGGGATTTTTCTTAACCAATTTTAATGAACGTTGGTGTAGCTGTAGTCATTTCCAGAATATTTTAGCATTTCCAGGATAAAAGTAAATTGAAAAATTTTAACAAGGCATTTTGAAAGCTGGTAATTACGAGATGGTTCTTAGCTAGCTTTTATAAAAAACGATCAAGTGCAAGTTGTACTTGCGCAAGTAGTGTTCCGTACAATAAAAAACTTTTTCTTTAAACATGGATCTAAAATAAAAGTTTTTTAAAACTCACGATAGAAAGTTCTAAAAAGTTTCAAATAAAAAAGTTTTCAAAACCCACGACGAAGATTCTAAAAAGTTACAAATAAAAATTCCCGCAATTTTATATTCTAAATTTATAATGTAGATTAAGCTAATTTTCGCTCGTCGTGTGTGACATGTCTTGCTGTGTATTTTGTAGTTTAATGTCACACACGATGAATGAAGATTAGCTTACTCTACATTATAAAGAAATTTAGAATATAGAACTGCAGGAATTTTTTTTGTAACTTTTTAGTCTCTTCGTTGTGGGTTTTTAAAACATTTTTATTTTTAACTTTTTAGAACTTTCTATCGTGAGTTTTAAAAAACTTTCAGAATTATGTACCGTAATTGCTGGAGCTGATAGTATGTTCAAAAATAATGGTACCTTTTCATCTACACTTTTTTCCAAAACTCAATAATAAGTGAGATAAAGCAGAGGGGTAAAATGTAGAGGGGTGAAACGAAACTGACTTCTTTTTTTCAAAATTTTTTAGGCGCTTCTGATTACTGGATTCCTATTCTAGGGGCACGTATATTAATAAGATAATAAAATTTATGGTATCAATTATTCGCTCACTTAAGATTACGGGATAATTTGGAAATAGATATTTCTACTTTAAATTACTCGAAAACGGTAATATTTATCGAAATGTAACAAGTATACCTTTTTTGGGTGAAATTGTTTGAGGAATTATATTATCAGGGATTTTGTTTAAATAATTGCAAATTAAAAAAGAAAAGACGTGATAAGTCACACCTACCACCCAAAACCACCCCCTAGTCATGAGTGATGGAATAAGTGTTGACATAAATTAAATAAATTCTAACGCAAAATAAGTACCCCTATAATATCAATCCGTTATTCAAAAGCGTTTGGAAAATATTTAAGAAATAATGGTTTTCGTTTCACCCTTTTACAGAATTGTATCTCCCTTATTATTGTGAGTTTTGAAAATAGTTTGTACGCACGGAAAAAAATTTTAAATGGATCGATTTTGAAAATTTTTTACTAATAATCATTAATGTTAGAAAGCTAAACAATTTTAAATGGATTTAAGGTATCTTATATGAGATCCGTCAAGGTTTTGGGGGCCTAAAAACGCCAAAAATTAATTAACCAATCGAATTTGAAAATTTTTTCACCGTTAATAAGTTAAAGTATTTTAATTAATTAAGTAAATAAATGATGTCCTCAAAAATCTTACAGACTGCATAAGTTATATGAAATCCCTAGCACCTTTTCCTTACTGTTAGAGAGATAAACTTTTTAATAAAATTATTTTAGATGAATAAGGATTATGTTGTATGAGTTTCGCCAGGGTTTACTAATCCCATAATTGTAAAAAATAAACTAACCGATAAATTTTGAAAATTTTTTCACTCTTACAGAGCTAAACTATTGTAGATAGATATAGATTACGTTATGTAAGGTCTGCCAGGGTCTATAAGACCCAAAAGTGATAAACTAACCGACCGATTTTAAAAATTTTTTCACTGTTAGGGAGCTAAGCTATTTTAGATAGATATAGATAACGTTATGTAGGGTCCGCTAAACGCAAAAGGGTCAAAAATAAACTAACCAACCGATTTCGAAAATTTTTTCACTGTTAGAGAGCTAAAATATTTTAGATAGATATAAATTACGTTATGTAAGGTCCACCAGGGTCTGTGGGATCTAAAAGTGTCAAAAATAAAATAAGCGACCTATTTTGAAAATTTTTTCACTGTTAGAGAGGTAAGCTATTTTAGATAGATATAGATTACGTTATGTAAGATCCGCCAGGGTCCATGCGACCCAAAAGTGTCGAAAAGGAAATAAGTGACCGATTTTGAAAATTACATAACATACATAACATTACATAACATACATTACATTACAATAAATTACTGTTACAGAGGTGAAAAATTTTAGATGGATATAGCTTAGATGTTGTATGTGGTCGGTCAAGGTCCTGGGATCTTAAAAGCGTCAAAAATAAACTAACCGACCGATTTTGAAAATCTTTTCACTGTTAGAGAGCTAAACTCTTTTAAATAGATATAGATTACGTTATGTAAGATTGTCAAAAATAAAATAACTGAAACACTTTTGACACTTTTGACCAAAAGTGTCAAAAATAAAATAACTGACTGATTTTGAAAATTTTTTCACTGTTAGAAAGGTTTATAGGGTGGGCCATTTTAATCTATGCATCTAAATATTTCGCCTGTGGCGCCACCTACCAAAAAATGACCCTTAGAAAAGTTGTTAGGTACGAAGGGGGGCATTAAATGCCTTCATTCTCAAGGTCATTTTGAGGTCAAGTCGTATTTTTCAAATGGAAAGACCTATTTTTTATTTCGGAATCTGAAAGAGCGTGAAATTTCACGTCGAAAATGTTATAAACGTTTTTTTTTTTTTTTATGATTGGCCTTAAGAGGTGTAAATGCCATCAAAGAACAATAAAAAATTAGATTTTGAAGGGAAAACCTAGCTTTATAGTGTCGGCAGCTTTTGGAGACGTAAAATAGGAGCTTCTGTTCGTTTTTAATGACCTTTGAAAGTCATTGTAAGGTGAAAATCCAGAAAAAAATGACACTAAAAAGTTTGGAAAAATTTATTTTTCATAACTAATAAATTTCATAACTAAAAAATAAAAAATTAGAGGTCAATAAAAAAAATTCGCTCATAGCATTTTCGGCGTGAAATTTTACACTCTTTCGGAATAAAAAATAGGTCTTTCCATTTGAAAAATAAGACCTGACCTCAAAATGACCTTGACAATGAAGGTCAAGGTCAAATTTAAGGTCACCATTTAATGTTCTCCTTCGTACCTAACAACTTTTGTAAAGTTCATTTTTTGATAGGTAGCATCTCTGGTGAGATATTTAGATACATAGATTAAAATGTATTATGTATATATATATATATATATATATATATATATATATATATATATATATATATATATATATATATATTGCAAGATCCGAAAACGCCAGAAATAAGCTATCCAACCGATTCTGAAAATTTTCTCACTGCTAGAGAACTAAATTATTTTAGATGGATACAACTATGCTGCACAAAATCCGTTCGGGTTCTTGGGTCCCAAAAATACCAAAAGTAATTCCCCAGCCGATTTTAAAAATTCTTTTACTCTTAGAAAGCTATACTATTTTAAACGGATACAGGTCCTAGATGAGATCCGCCAGTGTCCAATATTTGGAAATTCGTTGTTATGCAGATGCTGTGACAGGGGTATTTTTTTATTTATTGAGGTGCGACCGACTTTGGTCTAATTTTAATTTTTCAACTAGCTTTTGTCTAATTTTATGACAAAACTTTTTGTTCTGTAATTTATGGATATTTCCTAATTTAAGGTCTCCTTTGAAACAAGTACTCATTTTATATCTAATCGCATTCTGAAAAGTATCAGTAGCTTCTTTCGATGCCTATAGTATAAAATACAATATTATCGATTGTATTTAAAAAAATCAAGTCAAAAATTAATATCATTATGCTACTTAAAATCAAATTTAAAAAATAAAACAAAAAGCAAAATTATAAATTAAACATATTTATTTTTATTGCTACAAAGAAACAACAAAAAACTATGAGTAATCCAACAAAATTAAATACAACAAAAACACAATTATACAAAATAATTAGCAAAATAATAATAACAATAATAAAAATAGTAATTACATAATTACATTATATACATTTGAAACAAAAATATATTTTCCATAAATTGAAAATCTAATGCAATCAATGCATGTATTATGAAGTGACAAACACTGAGATCTTGTAAAATGCCGTAAATGATAATGTGGTGGATAACGCGAAAAAATTAGCTTAGGCTTATAGCTATTTTGAAAAAGTTAAGCTCTGTTAGCAATAGATTCCTAGAAGAAAATGTAGAGATAGACATCGCGTTAGTGAGAATTCTTTTAGTTCTTGATAATTCAGCATTTAAACCTAAGTTTCTAAGCAACCTATTGTTTTCAAATTACCACCATGATGGTTAGAACATATCATGACAAAACGTCCAACTGGTACACTATTTTGACAGCTAATATACGTTATATGGAATTATTGATGTCGTACAACGTAGTGAGTGAGTTAGTCAGGTTCCATTTGACGTCTTACAACGTCAATGACCGTCAAATGGTTAAATATACCGGTGAAATAAAATTTTATCAACTTTTTTTAATAAACTAACTTATAAACGAGGCCACCACAGTTACTGTATTGTAGGTTATAAAAATACTCTACCTGTCTATCTGAATTATGTTATTGAATGATTGCTTCAAACTCATAAAATTATAATTTTTTTATTCCTTTAACCGTTGGTTTATCTTTTGTAGTTTACGAAATCTCAGTGATAATTATGAAAAAAAGACAAAGGAAATACAAAACAAAAAATAAGTAGAAACAAAAAAATAAAATAAAATAAAATAAAATAAAAACACTTTATACGTAAGTAGTACAGACACAAAAGCTATTGTTTCCCATGAAAAATATTATTTACGAAAAAAATTATATAAGCGGGTACGAACTTTTTGATAACTAAAAATATAGTACCGGAAAGAAGTTAGCGCTGAAAAATCTTTTTGTTTTTTATATGGTTAAATTGCTTCCAAATTGCTCCTTTGAAATCAGTAATTGCTCCACCTGAAACTTAATTATTTAATTAGTTATTTATAAAGAAAAAAATTGTTTTCCGTTATTTATGTCATCAAAATCTCGCAAAATAATACTTTTTCATATAATTTTTTTACGTCAATAAATTGCTCCCAATTTGCTCTATTTAATTTAAAAGCTAAACGTTAATTTTTTTGAATATTTATTAAAATATTTTGTTTTTTTATGTTATTTAACTTGTCAAAATTCAATTATCCTTAAATACATGCAAACGACTTAAATAGTATTTTGGATTATGTTGGATTGCTTATACTTTTTAATAATACAAAACCTATTCAATATATTTTATATTTTAATATATTTTAATTATTATTCAGAACAACTAATATTTAACTTTTAAATTAGATGGAGCAAATTGGGAGCAATTTTTTGATATGAAGTAATTATATAAAAATGCATTATTTGACAAGACTTTGATAATAGAAATAGTGAAGCCAAAAAATTTTTTTGTTCGTAAATAACTAATTAAATAATTAAGTTTCAGGTGGAGCAATGAGTGATTCCAAAGGAGCAATTTAGACATATAAAAACAAAAAGATTTTCCAACTTTCAGCGCTAACTTCTTTCCGGTAAATATACCTAATATAGCCCAGTATTATAAAAGACAAATAAATCAACGCATAACTATCCTACGAATAAAAATACATAGTTGTCAACCACGGACAAACGGTTATATTATATAATATAATAGTGTCCATTGGCCTGTGTTGTCAACTAAATTGTGATCCAATATTATAAAAGCATCTAATGATTAAATTAGTTATTGGTCGATTAACCAATAATTTGTTGCAAATATGTTTTAATTTCCATATATAATATAAAAATTAATTCTGTACATCTAATCAACGTGTATAAAACGTGTTTAATATGTACAAATATCAGACCCGGATCTAAGAGGGAAGGGGCAAACCGGGGCCCCTGCCCCGGGCGTCAGTTTCAGGGGGCACCAAAATCATACTAGATCGGTCTATATCAAATGGTCTAAAAAAAAGTTGGTTGCTCGACCATTTTAGAAAAAATTAATATTCTTCCAGTTGTTTCTATTATATTTGTATTGAGAACAATTCTTAAAAAAGTTATCTTGAACCGTTTAAGCGTGGTAGCCATTTTTGTTTTCCAATTTGCGCTGATTTTTATGTTTGCAGTCATAAGCCAATGCACATATTTCATAAACCGTTCATCCTAAAAGGTTGAAATAAAAACCATTTTAAAGATAATAAATGTCTCTTTATTTTAAGTGATGTCCATATTTAACCTATTTTCGTCCCTTCCATAAGAAAACTTTATCTAAAGTTGGATATCAAAATTTAGCAAAATTCACTTTTTGAACATTTATTTTCTTATACAAAGAATGTTTTAATCCTCGCTTAGTATTTTTTATGAGAATAGCTATACGGGTACAACCACCCGTTATGAAACAAATACACACTCAGTGGCGGATTTACCCTAAGTGCTGCTCTAGGGTCACTGAAAAATGCCGCCCCTGAAAAATTTTTGCAGCCCTTTTTGCCAAATTTGCCGCCCCTAAAATCGGCTGCCACGTAAGTGACGAGCAAAAACAAAAACTTCAAATTCTACATTTTGCCGTCCTTTTTAGCCCAAATTTGCCGGCCTAGGCTCCAGCTTACTCAGCCTGCTGGTAAATCCGCCACTGCTAGTGTCACTGCTACTTTCCGCACCACTATCACTAGGAAATTCTTTAACACCGTTTTTGGTTTCTTTTTAATTTAACAAGCTTTGATTCTTGTTCTGTTCGTTAGCTTGCCTTTTTAACTGGCAATGGGAATTAAAAAAACTATCGATTTTTAAGGTTTCACTTAAAACAAACTTCTCTTTAGCTTCCTTTTCTTTTCTTAATTTCTTGTATTGTATGCCACTTAAACGTTTTCTCCCATCTGCCATTTTTTTGATGTACAGTAGAAAATATGACACTTGATAAATACAAAACGCGTTAATAAATGTACCATGCACGTTAATAAATGCTAAAGTAAACGGTATAGTTATTGGACGTTGACAGTTATTGGACAAGACACTCTTTTGAAGATTATAACGCTTATAGACTAGTAAAGCAAACTTCCTGATTTTTTAGTTAAACAGAACCCTCTAGTATCTACAGAACTTGTGAATTGTGGAAATACGCCAGAAATTAATAAATGAAATTTTTGTCCAATAACTGTATTTTTCTACACGCACAACTTTAATTTTTTTTTTTTCATAGACACCAATATTTAATATGAAAGTTTTATATGGTACATTAAAATAGACAGGTTTTACTTTATTTATGAACTTTTTCGTTAATAATAAAGCAACAACACGTACTTTTTCTGTACTTTGTTTTGAAAATTTTTCTTAACTGCCCAATAATTATACCATTTACCCTATATCATTACATGTAGGTATAAACCTGAACAACCCCATTTCCAAGAAATTGATCCAAATTAATTGTTGCAAAAACTGTACATTTGATTGTTACAGTTACATTTTTTCTGACAATTTTGGATTTTTAATTAATAATTATAACAAGGGATAGTAATATAATACTTAATAACCAGAAGACCGATAATACATTTAAACACATAAATTTGTACATAATTATCCTAGCACAAGATGTCAATAAAACAGAAATTTTTTAAGGTAACTCACGCGTTTCGTAGAAGTACAGTAGACTTTTGGGTGAAAACGATAATTCCTTTATAGTTAAAAATTTAGTGGAAATAATTTTTATATTTGCCTGCGCTTAGGGATTGTAATACCGGTAAACCGGTTTACCGGTAAATTACTAAAAATGCCTTAAAATTTTTACCGGTAAATCGCTGATTTTTACCGGTAATTCGATAAATTAAAAATAATATATTTAAAAATTTTTTTAATTCATTTTATTTCATAGAAGAATGGTCAAGTTCATCGGACGTAAATGTACACAATCAAATTACCCCTTACTGTGTATCCATAATAAACTATTCTATGATACAATAAAATCGCACAATGCAATGGTCAGTTTTAAAATGCATATATATAGGCAATAAAGCGTCCTTTTTGTATTTAGTTACATATTATTTAAATCAGCTGTACTTTTTGCAAAATAATTAAACATTACGTTAAATCATTGCATTGTAAGAAGCGGTAAGTAAATTTTTATTACAGGTAGGTAGTTATAATTGATTCATATTTTATGATTTTACAAAATTTAAAATTTTTTTCAATAAACAATAACAATGGGCGGTATATTTCGGTGAAGGAAGCTGTAGATACCTACAACGTCGTAAAATCAAACAGATACAATTTATTTTTAGATAATTTTTATCTTATTTTGTATACTGTATATAATGACCTTAATAAAATAATTTTACGTTTTTATTTTTTATTTTTTCTAGTATTTATTCTTATATCTTCCGTGTTTTAAAAAATACCGGTAAATTACCGGTAAACCAGTTTTGCTAAAAAAATTTACCGAATTACCGGTAAATGAAAAAGTCGGTAAATTGACAATCCCTACCTGCGCTTAATAGAACTAGTTTTTATATTATAAATTTGTTTGAATCTAAAAATATCATTTCTTAACACAAATTTTGCCGCCTCCCCAAAATTTGCCGCCCCAAGCAAGTGCCTGGTCTGCCTGTACGTAAATCCGCCCCTGTACACACTATTTCAATTGTGAAAGTTGTATCCTTTAATTTTTACAAACTTCCGAAAACTGACTTTTTTCAAGTTTTGTAATTTTGCGCTCCTGTATCTCTAATGGGGCTGGTGATAAAAATTTGAAATTTGCACAATTTGTAGTGCTTTCGGAGTAGATTTATTAGAGTAAAAAATTAACTTGTACCTATATTGATCCTTTACAAAACCCCCAATATTTATCATTGCCGCAACGGGAAAAATTGGAATTTTATTAAGGACTTATATACTTATAAGTTTTTTGACATTTTATGTCAAACGTTGGAGAAGAGGGGGCGCGCCATTTTCAAGTTTCTGCCCCGGTTCTAAAAAATCGTAGGTCGGGGACTGATAAATATAAACATAAATAATATTTGTAAAAATCTTTCAGAATATTGTCAAACTAATCTCCGAATAAAATTTAGTCGGTAGCTTTTCTACCAACTAAAATTTTGTTCTCTACTTAATTTATTTCAGCTTTAGAATACTGATGACATCTGTGAATAAAATTAATTTAATTCACAAATTTAATTATTTGTCTTTTATAATACTGGCTCTGTCTACGGTAAAAGAGCATATTCATCATAATTTGTTTTGATGATCATTTTGGAAAGGCTCCTTTTGAAAGGAATGGTTAACTTCATGATAATTATGACCACCCAAACATTTAGTCCCAATTCACATTAACGCTCCGCTCTCGGTACGATATCGCTACGCTCCCGATTCGATAAAATATTCTTACACAAGAAACAATAAATGTATTCACATCATCGCTCCGATATCAGTCGCGGTCTAGTCCCGCTCCAGTACCAATCCCACTCAGGTAATATTTTATCGGAGCGTGACTGGAGCGATATCAGACTTGTACCGAAAGTGTGGAATACTTTTTTAATTCCACTCCAGTTCGTTTCTCAGCCTTCTTCATTTATTTGAAAATTATTGTATTAGGAAAACATGATACAACACAACGACGCGACGTCTTGCTAATACATTATGATACATATAAACTAATTGATATGTAGATATGTATTCTGATATGATGTTCTCCTAATACAATAATGTTTAAAATATGGAAAAAAAGATTTTTATCGGAGCGAGACCGGAGAGAGAGTGGAGCGAGACCGGCACCATAGTGTGAATAGAGAACGAATAAGTACCAGCATGGTATCAGCACTGTAATGTGAACACAATAACATTATATAGGAGCGAGACTGGAGTGGGAGCGTATCGATATCGGCACCTTAGTGTGGATCGGGCCTTATTGGGCGTTTGTGGTACTTACAGGATGAGGGGAAGGAGTTAAACACTCGATTAAATTCAAATTTCATCACAACCTCAGTACTTATAAAAAATTTTGACAGTTTTTATTCTAAGGCCGGCCACATAGGTACAGTTTCAACTGACAGTTTGAACTGAATAGTTTAAGAAGCACACACACGTACAGTTCAATTTTTCAGTTTTCACAATGGATTCGAAATAGCAGAACAATTTCACCCAGCTGCATCTTTAACTCCACGAAAATTATATTGTTTAAAGAACCAAACGCACTTGTTCCCGACAAAAATTGAACTAAGGACTGCACAGTTGAACACCCACACAGGTAACAATCAGTTGAATCTTACTGTCAAAAAAAATTTAAATTTTATTCGTCTCACAAGAAAAGGGTAAGAAGTCGACAATTCAAAAAAATCTGAAACTTTGACAGTACATATGTAGAGAGTGGCTACCTAATAACATAAAAAATATCAGTTGCTGCTAAAAAACGTTTTTAAGGGGTGAAACATCCCCTCAAAGTTGGAACTCAAAAATTCAAAAATCGATGAAATTTTGTTTATACGTACCTTAAAAAGTTCTAGTAACAAATATAACATTATTTTTTGCATTTACACATTTTTAAGGGTTGAAACGAATGCTCAACTGTGTACTTAAAAATTTAATAATTGATGATATTTTGTTTGTATATACTATACAGAGCTCTAATAATAAATATGACATTATTTTTTGCATCTACAAATTTTTAGGGGTTGAAAACACCCCTTCATATGTGTACTTAAAAATTTAAAAATTGATGATATTTTGTTTATATATACTATATAGAGATCTAGTATAAAATATAACATTATTTTTTGCATCTACTAATCTTTAGTGGTCCAAACCACCCCTTCACGTGTGTATTTAAAAATTTATAAATTTATGATTTTGTTTTTACACATTATATGAAATTCTAATAATAAATATAACATTATTTTTTGCGTCCACACATTTTTAAGGGGTGAAACCACCCCTTCAAGTGTGTTTTTAGAAAATTTAAAATTAACGAAATTTTAATTATATATACTATTAAGAATTTTAATAATAAATATAATATTATTTTTTATACCTACACATTTTTAACAGGATGAAACCACCACTTCAGCTGTCGACTTGAAAATTTAAAAAATTCCGAGATTTTATTCACATAATGTATCACATAAAAATGGATTCATAATTTTTTGTTTGCTTCCATACATTTATAGGGGTGAAATATCCTTTCCAAATTAGAAACAAAAATTGACGAAATTTTGTTTACATGTACTACACAGTAGTCTAGTACACTACTTAAAAGCTATTTGTATTGCTAATTTTACACATTATTATTATATTTATTGTAAGACTGTTGTGTTTGTTGTATATGTAAACAAAATTTTGTCAGTGTTGAAATTTTGGACGGGTGGTTTGAAAATTTGTGGATGCACAAAATTATGTTATATTTATTACTAAAGCTCTGTATAATATGTGTAAACAAAATATTATAAATTTATAATTTTTTAAGTACACATATGGAGGGGTAGTTTCAACCCCTAAAAATTTATAGACACAAAAAATAATGTTATATTTATTACTAGAGAGCTCTATATAGTATATATAAACAAAATATCATCAATTTTTAAATTTTTAAGTACACATATGAAGGAGTGGTTTCAACCTCTAAAAACTTATACATGCAAAAAGTAATGTTATAATTATTATTAGAGCTCTGTATAGTATATACAAACAAAATATCATCAATTATTAAATTTTTAAGTACACAGTTGAGCATTCGTTTCAACCCTTAAAAATGTGTAAATGCAAAAAATAATGTTATATTTGTTACTAGAACTTTTTAAGGTACGTATAAATAAAATTTCATCGATTTTTAAATTTTTATGTTCTAACTTTGAGGGGGTGGTTCACCTCTTACAAAACGTTTTTTAGCAGCAACTGATATTTTTTATGTTATTAGGTTGCCACCCTCTATATACTGACAAACTTTCAGATTTTTTTAAATTTTCGACTTCTTACCCTTTCCTTGTCAGTTTAATTGTACAGTTGAGTTGAACTGAGACTGAAATACCCACACACTGTATAAACTGTATAATTGAACTGTTCAGTTCAAACTATCAGTTGAAACTGTACGTGTGTGGCTGGCTTAGCAATAAAATAAATTATTTGCAATATTTACACCTGAAGTAATCATCATATAACACAATTACTAAATAAATAAATATTATTTGTTACGTCCAGGCTGGCCAAAGAAATGACGAGCCGCCGGGCACAACAAAAAATTTTCTAACATTTTTTCTCAAAAAATACAACTAACGAACAAAAAATAAACTCTTATTACTTTGTCCAAAACCCTAACCAAGGCTGCGGACCTTGATTATACCTGGCTATATTATGGAAAATGGTCATTTTATAGAGCTTATTTATTCTCTTCCACATTAAAATTTTTAATATCAAATAAAATTAAATTAATTTTATCAACTTTTTAAATTGTGTTTAGTGAACATTATATATTCTACTTTATATTACAATAATCTACTAAATACAAAATTATTAAATCATCTCATAAGTCACGTTGCAACTCTAAATATAAATTAGCAGCTTATCTAGTCTAACTTAAACATATTTTTAAAACTTTTTACTGTGAAACCATCAAACGAATTTATTCTTCAACTGAAAGTGTGTAAACAATTTTCCGAAACTAAGACTGTTAGGACATCAGAATATTGAAAGAGCAAAAATATGAATAAAGTTCTCTCTCCTTAATAGATGCTAAGGTGTAATTAGTAATGATGTAAACTATTATACTTAATAAAATATTTTTTCCAAAAATTAGTCAGTTTTTTATCATCTAAAGAAAACGAAAAACCTTTCCGGTACACCTAATATATATTTTTTTACTATTTTGAAATGAAATTATAGTCTAGTTCTAAAACAGTGGTGCGCAAATTATTTCCATTTTCGATCCCCTATTTTGTGTAAAATTTACAGCGACTCCTGGATAGACCGTAGACATTTTTTTAATCGACAACGTAATCAAAGTGAACATTTTTTTTAGAATTTGTGCTTATGTTTACATTGACATCAGAGTTTTGAAAAAGACATACAATTTTCTAAAACAATGGTTTTGGTTGTGGATATCTTAGGTATAAATATTTTTTTATTGGAAAATGCTTTCAAACGAATTTACATAAGAATTCAGTGTAAAGTACACGCTTACCAAGAGTTCATTATTGTTTTTGGGTTCGGATTTACATTGAAAATCGCAAAATGTAAGTCATCCCCTAGATCCAGTCGGTATCGATAATTTGTTTTAGTCAACTAATTTTGGAAAGCCCGTTTCAAATGAGTAGATTAATGCAAACTGAATTAGAATATTAAGCGGTTTTTTTTAAATTGGCATATTTGTTTTAAGTACCTAGATAACCAAAATTTTTGTATATCAGAGACCAAAATTGAATTGGCAATACTTCATCGCTTGAAACACATATTAATTAATATTATTCAATGAAAATAAATCACGAATTCAACCAAATTCATTTTCTAGAAATTTTTTAAATCTTTTAAAAAACTCTCTCAACTTTATCATAATTATGCGGAAAAATGATGTTTTTAAATAACAAGAAATGTTATTTTTATTTTATTAAAATTTTTCTTTCTAAAGTATCAGTCTTATTCTTAAAAACTTTAATTTTACTGCTTAATGTTTTTTATTGTTAAATAAATTTCTTTAAACTTAGCGTCAGTGGCGTAGCGAGGGGGGTGCAAGGGGGTCTATCATGCACCGGGCGCAACTCGCAGAGGGGCGCCAAATGTGCACCAAAGAAGTGCCAAATATTAACTATAGGGTTGGTTCACATCAAATCAACCAATGCTCAAAACCTTATGTCTTCAGATCATTATAATATTTTATATGATAGTACTTGCTTTGAAGATAACGAATATAAATTTTTATCTTTTTATTACCATTATTTTTATACTAGTTATAACAATTTTTAAAATCCAATAACCGCAATTTTTCGGAGCGCTTTGAAATATTTAAACACATGTAGCTCAAAAGCTATGTACCCTAGAAAGTAGAAACTGGTACCATTAATTTCAGAATTAAAAGGGCTTTAATTTGACATATAACGTGATAATGCAATTCAAATTTAACCCTTTCTCCACAAACCAAAAAAATGATATTTATAAAAAATCCAAAATCGGAATATTTAATTTTTTTGAAAAAAATATATGTTATACCCAACCTCTTAAGTAAGTTGTATACAAAGTTTCATAATGGTATTCCAATGGTAACACACTAAAATAATTTTTATTCTGAATTAAGACGTGTGGAAATCTGGTACATTTAGTACAGTATATTATGTTACTAACAAGGAAAGATCCCAAGGACGGACCTATCGATTTTGTAGAAATTTGAATAAGTTGTAGAACACTAAAAAATAAGCGACACGTATTTTTTTTATTTATAGAAAAACAGTTTGAAGGGGTGAAATCGCTCTTCAAAAATTGGGGTAAAATTTAATTTTTCAAATATCTCGAAAACAGTAAGAAATGGGAAGAGATAGAATAAAAGTTTAAATTGACGATATTGCTCTTTTTTAAAGAGCTATCTATTGATATGCAATTTATTCAAATTACACCAACAGGGGTAGTTGGGTGTTAAAATTAGGGGGTTAATTTTGCGAAAGAGGGTTAAAAATTAAATAAATTAAAATTTTGTTTGCAGATTTCAATTATACGTAAAAAAATCTAATCGACCTGTTTTTGTTCAATTTTCTAATATTAAATTTAGGAGTAGTTAATTAGGGGGTGACTGTGTCGACATAATCGTACTATTTGCGTTATTTAAAACTTCCTTTTTTATGGAAAATAGTTTAATGGTATCAGTTTCAACTTTCTAGGGCAAATCGTTTTTGAGCTACATGTGTTTAAATATTTCAAAAAGCTCCGAAAAATTGAGGTTTTTGTTTTGTTTTTTTTTTTTTTAAATTGTTATAACTCATATGAATATTCGAAAAAATATAAAACTTGGTATTTTTGGCTACACTGATTGGAAGAAACTATTCACCCAATATCAGGCATTTTAAGAACATTGATGTTTAAAATCATGTTTTTATTGGTTGATTTGATATGGACTAACCCTATACGTGTTTCTGGTAGGAATGGGGGCGTCAATAAAGTATCATGCCCCGGGAGCCAGTTATGTTCACTATGCCGCTGGTGAAAGTGTAGGGAAATTGCGAAATTTCATCCACGTTATGACTTTAAATATATAGACACACAAACAAAGCACTCTTGAGCAAAAGAAAAGGTGGTCAAGGCAACTTTTAGGAAAAAATTTAAAATACAAATTTTAAATAGCCGTTCCACTACTTAAAATTTTTCAAATTTTAGAAATTAAGGGGGGCGCAAATAAAGTGTCACGCACCGGGCGCCAATTATGCTCGCTACGCCTCTGCTTAGCGTCCCCAAATAAATTTCTTGCGCCCTCCATTTTGCGGACCACTGGTTTAAAAAATCATTTATAGTTTCGCAGTGGAAATACTACTGCTTTTATTTTATTATCAGTATAATTTAAAGATTCAATTAAGACTTGAACTTTTTCCAAAAATCAACTTTACTTATGAAATGACTTAAATTAAATTTTGTCATGAATAACGGTGCCACATTTTCTGCGCAGTTAAGAGGCACTGTTATTTTTGCCAAAACAGATAGCCATAAAAAAAAAAAAAAACATACAAAGCCAACAAAAAAACAAACCAAAAATGGATATACACAAATATCAATTAGAAATTCTACACTTATTAAATATCAATATACCTTAAACTAGGTGACCTTCTATGTGAATTTCCGTAACCTGCGCCCGGGTGTAAATGCTGTTGGTCAAGGCTATCAAGAGATGGATGTCGTGAACCACCCATTGCATCTTGCAATTCCATCACCTAATATTACATCGAAATTGTTTAAAAATCTTAAAATATTAAACATTAACTGTAGTAATTACAATGCGTATAAAATGTATGATAAAAATGCATTAATGTTTAAAAAAAAAAATAAAAATTTAGAAACTGAATTAACAACAAAATTTCATACAAAACTTATTTAACGTAACTTTATATATTACAGAAGTGTCAATATGTAAATTATAACTAATTTATTAACAATTTTGTAAATTAGTGTGTTGCTATTTATAATCTAATTATGTGCTTTAAAAATTATTGTAAATATTATGGAATTATGCAGAAATTATTGCATTTTGCTCCATATAAACAGTTGAGATAAACATAAAAGAAAAAGTGGTAAATTTAAGTCATTACTTTGAACACATGCAAATCAAAATTATAACAAAAATAAATTAATAAATTCATGCAGATTTCTATAAACTGAAGCATGCAACTTAGTTCGTTTAATTATTTGTAAAAGAGTATATTTCAAAAAAGTAAGTATACAAAGTAAATGTTTCGGTTGTTAATGGCGGGTAATTGGAGGAGAATTCGGCTAAATGGTAATAATTATTCTCTTCTCGTTCAAAGCTCTTCTAAATGACATACATTTCATTTTCTAACAAAGTACGTCAAATAATCTATTTAATTGTCCACCGCATTTATGTATTCAAAATTTTATAAGATGTATCTTATAAAATGATAATCCTATGTCTTATTTTATAAAACGCGTATTGCTTGAATACACTTGTTGAAAAAATGAACTGAGACATGTAAAGAAAAAAATATAATCCTCTTTCAAATCCGTGAACAGATCAAAAATTGTTTTTCCATTAAAATAAATTGTGAAGGGGACCAACTTTAAATGATTTCCTTTTTCTTGAATAAAAAATTAAAAGGAAAGAATATGATTAAAAATAAAAAAATGAAAAATAAAAACATTAAAGAAAATTTTTTAATTACTAACCTATTTGCTATTATTATTATGAATACTTAAAAAGAAAAAAAGTCCCTACAGTAGATAATTCAAAAATTATTATAACAAAGGCATTCTAAATACTTATAAGTACGATAAATTCTAAATAAATTTCTACAACACATGAAATAACTTAAAATTATACTGTGTACTATATTCCCCTACGATTTACCTATTATTTAGATAAATACAACGCTCGACGAATTTTTAGGCTATAGAAACAATAGACTAATATTAATATCTTAATAGAACTGATTTAACGTCTACACCTAAAAGATTTCTATATAATTTATATTAATTAATTATTAATAGTTAATATTTATTACTATCTTTACTACAATTTAATGTTTACACATGAAAATAGGTGATATGGATTTACTAGACGCTAGCCTAAACGATAAAATTAGGGAACATCGAGTTTACCAACGAAAAGGTATGCTTCACCTTTTTTTTCCTGAAACAAAAGAGAAAGTAACTATTAATAACAACAAAATATTGTGTGTTTTACTGAATTTAAAATAGTAGACCCTCGTTTTATGCGGAAGTAATGTTCAATAAAAATAATAGCTAAATCCGCGTAAACTATGACTTGACCAGATAACTACTATTTCCATTATTTACAAACTAAACACTAAAATAAAAAGCAATGTTCCAAAATCACTGTTTAAAATAGTAGACACAAATCGACAAGGTTATTTGCCATTCCTAAACAATTTTGTTTGAAATAAATTCAAATTTTGTTAAAGGCGACTTTCTCATTTGTTAAAATTTAACAAATTTAATGTTTCAACACTTCAACCATATTCGATGTCTGTTTTTTAATTTTGAAAAATCAATAAAAGTTCAACAGTGTCAAAGGATCTAGCGTCATAAGTATATAGTGATACGGCCCCTGAGAAATATTTTCAAAATAGTGTTTGTAGTTGGAAGGGGGTGTCATTAGAAAATAACACATATGGTTTTTGGACCTTGACCTTGAACCGTTCTCGAGATAATAAAAAAAAGTGTAATTTTGAAGGGATCATTTAAACTTATTTTTCTTGTGAACTAGAGAAGCTAAGGAAATTAACCAAAGTTCAATCGTTAGGGGATGCTTCAAAGAATATTTTGTATATTTTTAAGGATTTTTTATTAAAAGGGGAATAAAAGAAATGACAGCCTATATTATTTAAATATATATTTTATGTGGTTCCCTTAAAGTGACAATCACCAAAAAAATATATAACGTTGATATTCATGAGTACTTATCCCACCATAAAGCCTATTAAATAAAAACGCCGTCAGCAGCGGGGCCCCGTCACAGAAGTCTAATTTTTCCCTTCATCTTCGGTATTGAATTTCTACAAGCGAAATGTGATTGAAAGTCTACAAGCGATGTGCCATTTTGGTGGCTTCAAAACTGATAATGAGTATCCGGCTGATCGGGGTTTTAAAAAAAGGTTTTAAGTTTTTAAGGGCTGAATCTCAGTAAATTTCAAATTTGTGCCGATAGCAGTTAGCAAAAAAAAAGCCAACACAATTCATACGAGGGCATTCCTACCCATGCTTATCCGCCAATTGCCTTTGTGTTTTATTTTTAAATATTAAAATAGGACCTTAAATAGTAAACTGGAAGGCCTTTATGAATATGTTTTTCCTTTCCAAAAAAATCCAATAAGTAAAAATTCAAAATTCCTACTTTATAAATAAACAGTGACATTAATAATATTTTAAATTACTTAATATTTATGAATTGCATTTGTTATAAAAGTACGCTAATTTTTTTTTTAATTTTTAAAATTACTATCCGTCTACTTGTATTAGAATAAAATAATGCATTAACACATTTAACAATACCCTTGAATTCCGATGTAAGAATGGGAGAACATTATTTCCAACCCGTTTGGAAAAGTTTTTCTGTTTTAACGTCCCTCACCACCCCCTTAAAGTTTGGTTCGGGTCGAAAATTTGCCCAAAATTTGACCCCACTTTGATAGTATTGTTGTGCATTGGAATGAGCCCCACTTACCAAATTTCAGCTCTTAACTGCCATAGGGGGCCCTACACATATTAAAACGATAGCGGGAATATATATATATATATATATATATATATATATATATATATATATATATATATATATATATATATATATATGTATATATATATATATATACAAGGTGGTCCAGAATTATGTACCGTAATTGCTAGAGCTGGTAGTACGTTCAAAAATAATGGTACCTGTTCATGTACACTTTTTTTCAAAACTCAATAATAAGGGAGATACAACTCTGTAAAGGGGTGAAACGAAAACCATTATTTCTTAAATATTTTCCAAACGCTTTTGAATAACGGATTGATATTTTAGGGGTACTTATTTTGTGTTAGAAGGATTAAATTTATGTCAACACTTATTCCACCACTCATGACTAACGGGTGGTTTTGGGTGGTAGGTGTGAGTTATCACGTCTTTTCTTTTTTTACTTGCAATTATTTAAACAAAATCCTTGATAATATGATTCCTCAGACAATTTCACGCAAAAAAGGGATACTTGTTACATTTCGATAAATATTACCGTTTTCGAGAAATTTAAAGTAGAAGTATCTATTTCCAAATTATCCCCTAATCATAAGTGATGGAATAATTGATACCATAAATTTAATTATCTTAATTTTCATACGCACCGCTAGATTATGAATCGAGTAATCAAAAGCACCCAAAATTGTTTTTAAAAGAATAAGTTAGTTTCCTTCCACCCCTCTACATTTTACCCCTCTGCTTTATCTCCCTTATTATTGAGTTTTGGAAAAAAGTGTAGATGAAAAGGTACCATTATTTTTGAACATATTATCAGCTCCAGCAATTACGGTACATAATTCTGGACCACCCTGTATATATATTCCCGCTACCTTTTGATATGTGTAGGGCCCCCTATGGAAGTTAAGATATATATTTTTTTCTACATAATCGTGTTCTACGGGTCCGAAAACGGATAGCGCCCCTACTTTCGCCTCTCGCCGTTCTTATCGTATAGGCTATATAAACGTTATTTTTTCAGTTGAAAAATTCGGTAAAAATGAGTGCAACACTTTCAAAAAAAAAAAAAATAAAAAATAAAAATTATTAAAATGTGAACATAAAAAGTGAGGACATACATTATTTAGGTACATATTTTCTATGGTTCCTTTTTGGGTGACAGTCACCAAAAGTTCACATAATGTTGCTATTCAGGATTACTTATCTAGTACCAGAATATCCATTGAAAAAAAACTGGCGGAACACTTTCAAAAAAATTTTTTTTATTAAAGGAGAAAATTAAAAATGACAACATATATTACAATATTTAGGTACATATTTTATAAGGTTTCTTTAAGATGACGATCACCGAAAACCTATACAATGTTGCCATTTAGGACTACTTATAGTACGTAAGTTCATTTAACTAAAAATTCTTATTAAAAGACATAAATACGATGCATATCAGCTTAGTTGTGGCGCATCTAAACAATAAAAAAAATGACATGAACATAAAAAATTACATTGGTGCAACACTTTCAACGACATTACCTACGTACATATATTGCTTAACCCTTGCCCGAGTTTGTTATGCAAGAATCCAGATATTTTGCCCAGTGCTGTTGTGCTTTTGAATATAGTTTACAGAATGTGTTGTACTTACAGAATATGTTGGCGGAACTTAAATATAACAAAAATCCCAGAAGGGCAATAAAATGTTTTCTTCTATAGTACCTGACGCAATACTAAGAGATGACTGATATTTCCAACATAGAAACTACCTAGCGCATTATAATATGCATGATATTTGCCGCGAATTGTACGCCCGGATGAGATTTTGTAAAAAATATTTGCCGTCGAACATGTACCTGTAGAATAAATGAGAACAGTGATAACGACCACTTAGGTTTTTATTTATTTGCCTATTTATTTTTTTGCAATGTTGCACCAGTTTTGTTTTAATGGATTGTATGGATTATGTTGACACTCTCGCCTCTGATGATAAAATTTGAAACTCTATCAAGTAAAAACATAAGTATACGTCTAATTGATACGTTTACGACATATCTTTCCTTCGTCAATAAGTAATTATGAATAGTAATATTTCATATTTTTTCGGTAATTGTTACTTTAAGGAAACTATATGAAATTTCAATGAAATGAAATCACATTTTAATGAAAAAAATTTTTTTTGGGATTTTGTCAATTAAGAAATTTTTTTAATGGACTCTATAGTACTATAAGTAGTCCTGAGTGGAAACATTATATAGGTTTTTGATGATTGTCACCTTAAAGAAACCATATAAAATATGTACCTAAATATTGTAATATGTGTTGTCATTTTTTATGTCCACCTTTAATAAAAAATATTTTTTTTGAAAGTCTTCCATTAGATTTTTTTTTCAATAAATATTATGATACTATAAGTAATCCTGAATAGCAACATTAAGTGAGCTTTCGGTGACTGTCACCTAAAAAGAACCATAGAAAATATGTACCTAAATTCTGAATGTCGTCAGTTTTTTTTTTAATGTTCAGATTTTAATAAAAAATATTTTTTTGAAAGTGTTGCACCCATTTTTATTTAATGGGTTTTATGGTGGCATTAGTACTCATGAGTATCAACGTTATATATATTTTTTTTGGTGATTGTCACTTTAAGGGAACCACATAAAATATATATTTAAATAATATATTCTCTCATTTCTTTTATTCCCTTTTCAATAAAAGATCCTTAAAATATACAAAATATTCCTTGAAGCATTCCCTAACTATTGAACTTTAATTCATTTTCCTAGCTTATCTAGTTCACGAGAAAAATGAGTTTAAAAAATCCCTTCATAATTACATTTTTTTTATTATCTCGAGAACGATTCAAGGTCAAGGTCCAAAAACCATATTTGTTGTTTTCTAATGACACTCCCTTCCAACTACAAACACTATTCTGAAAATGATTTTTCTTTTTTGGATTGAAGAATAATTTTCTTTTTCGTTTTGAAAATATCTCTCGGGGGAAATTTCACTATACTTATGAGGCTAGACCTTTTGATGTTATAGTTCGATAAGAAATAGGAATCTTATATAGAATAAACTACCTACAGTTAGAACTTATGCGCAAGTATAATCAAAATCGCTTAAAAATTACCCGCATAAAACGAAATCTACTGAATTGCTTTCATTTAGATTTACATTTCGCTCAGATCGGAGAAGTAAGTAATAAGTAGTAAGTAGAACGCATAAGTGAGTCGATAAGTTTCAAAACCATCTAACTAACGATTTTTTCAAAATTGAGTTAGCTACGGTTTATTATTCAGGAGGATGAATTGCACCAAAAATATCAGCTAGACGGTGCAAAGTGAACTTTTTTCTCTTTAATTTTAATAACAAAAATACGAAACTGTTTCAAAAGTAGCTAATTCCAATATTTTTCTTTTGAAAAATCATAGAGTTGCAGGCAACACAAACCAGTTGCAAAACTATCTAATTACTTATATAAAAATGGCGTCATTAGAAAAACCTGGAACAAAAGTAGCTAGTTAGGTAGTCAATATGTAGCACTATAGGGCCTGCAGAAGATCAAATAATTGTATGTGATAATTTTATTACTCTCTCGACGAAAAAATTTACTATTAAAATAACAAAAAAAAAAAAAAAATACAAAGAAACTTGCGGAATTGTCAAATATAACAGGCTGTGAATGTGTGCAGAATAAAATTGTGTAAAAGAATATGATTCTGATTTGAGCTTTACTGTTAAATTACAGTAAAGGGACTTATGTGAAAATATTCTACTAAATTATAAGAAAATATGTTAGTTTTCATAAGTTATAATAGAAACGACGTTGTACGATTAAAGTAGGTGGATTTGTACGAATGTTGTTTTATTTAAAATCTATTGAAATAATAATAAAATGTTGCAAAAGTGTCTAATTGTTAGTGTTACTGCTGCAAAAGTAGCTAATTACAAAATCAACTGTTTTAAAACCATCTAATTAAAGCAAACTGCTGCAAAAGTAGCTAGTTATAATTTTTAATCGTTATTTATTAATTATTGAAGAGTGGTATCGTTGTTATTATTTCTTTATAAGAACGGTATGATTTTCCTAAACACTTAAAACCACATCAAAATCATTATTATAAGTGAGAAAATAGTTTCTTTATGTTTCCTGAACATTTTTGGCTGTGTTAGTTAAATGGTTTTGAAACTCATTGACTCAAGTAGGTTTTATGCACAACACTATTGCATTTTATGTTCTGTTTACTTCTTATTAGTTACCACTTCGATGTTAATGACGTTTCACTCTCTCTTTTAAGAGTACAGAATAAAATAACGACAAGAACCAGTGTTAGAAAAGTCGTTAGAAAAAAAGTATTGAATTTAATTTGTGACGAATAAGAAACCATAACGATTTTAAATTTTTTTCATTAAACCTTATTAATGACAAAAAGTTAGTTAAATAAATATTTACTGTATCGTGACCTTTGAATTATTCTTTTAAAAATTGCACATTTCTAGAAAGATTTTACAAAATTTTTTTTCTGGATATTTAATATCATTTTATATTTCAAGAAAATATTCAGATACAGTTAACTTCCGATTACACGTGAAACTGAGTGGTCCTTGCGTATAACCGAATTCCGTTAATAATCTACATCGGTCCAATATAGGCAGAAATGAATAATAATCGAATAGGTCAGTGGATGAAAGTGTTATATCACATTTTGTAAATTTTAATATAATTTTGTAGCAGAAACGTTTGAAAGTTTTTATTTATTTATACAGTGTCTTTCATAAAGTTCGCACCATCTGGAAAACTTTTATATTATTGATTTTTTTAAAAATATTTTAGTGGGGCTAGTTTGTGCATCGGTTGGAATGAAAAAATAGCTAAACACATTTCACCCCCCACTTGCTATTTGGCGGGAAACCGGAAATTCCAAAATTTGTTAATTACGAAAAATGGTCATAATTTCAAAGTTATTGGTCACTTCATCATGAAATTTTAGCATCGTGTCAAAATTGGGTCTACTAAACATATTCGGATAGTTAAATACCACAATTTGCAAAAATAACGCCCAAATTAGGCTTTTCTATAATACGACTTTAAGTGGCCCTAACTTCAAAATAATTTTACGAATTCTAGCAAAATAAAAATTATACCATTCTTTGGCATTTATTTATTCATGAAATCATAATTATTATTAAAATATTGTTACAGATATTGGTCCTTCACTAGAAAAATTTAGTTTTGTACTAAAAAACACGTCTCTGTAACATTGGAGTTTTAATAAGTATGAACAATTATTATTACTGTATTTTCTTTATACTTAGTAGCAAACATACTTATTATGCTAATTTCATAGAAAAATTTTCTAAGAATAATTCAAATAAATGATATCCTATTTCTTTAAAATTACTAGAATTTTTGGTAATATTTGATATTTTATTAATAAAATTTATTATTAATATAGCCATGATACACAAAAATCATGGCAATATTGATAATAATTACTAGTTAAATATTAAGAAAATTTCTATAGGTTTTAAAGGACTGGGATTATTTATTTGAATTATTCTTAAAAGATTTTTATATGGAATTAGCGTCATGCATATCTTGACTATAAATTACAAAGAAAATAAAGTGATGATAATTGTTCATGCTTATTAGAACTCCAATGTTACAGAGACGTGTCTTTTAGTACAAAACTAAATTTTTCTATTGAAAGACCAGTATCTGTGACAATATTTTCATAATAATTATGATTTTATGAATAAGTAGATATCAGACAATGGTATAATTTTTATTTTGCTAGAATTCGTAAAATTACTTTGAGGCCACTTAAAGTCGAATTTTGGAAAAGCAAATTTTTGGGCGTTATTTTTCCAGACTGTGGTATTTAGTTATCAGGATATGTTAACTAGACCTAATTTTGATACGATACCAAAATTTCATGACGTAGTGATCAGTACTTTTCAAATTATTACCATTTTTCAAAATTCGTACTTTTGAAATTTCCGGTGTCCCACCAAATAGCAAGCAGAGAGTAAGATGTGTTTAACTACTTTTTCATTCCAACCGATGCACCCCACTAAAGTATTTAAAAAAAAATCAATAATAAAAAAGTTTCCCATATGGTGCGAACTTTATGAAAGACACTGTATATATTTTCTATGCAGTAACCCATATTTACTATTGAATTTCTACAAAACTGTTGGACATACCTAGTGCAACCAAATTTTAATATAGGATACTTTTTGTATATGATTACGGGATCAAATAGAAGTATTTTATATTATGATACCGGGATCAAATAGAAGTAAAATTAATTAATAGTTATATTTGTTGTACAAATGTTGCAGAATTTAATATTAAAATATTTCAATAATTCACTTTACGTTATCGTAAAAATAAATTTTTTGAACCACGAATAAGTTTTCCGTGGATAATCGGAAAATTACTGTATATATGTACTATTAGGCCCGGTTTACATTAACGCTCCGCTCTCGGCACGATATCACTCCGCTCCAGGTTCGATAAAATATTCTTACACAATAAACAATGAGTGTATTCACATCATCGCTCTGATATCGGTCCGATATCAGTCACGGTTCGCTCTCGCTCCAATGCCACTCCAATATTAATACCACTCAGGTAATATTTTATTGGAACGATATCAGACTTGTTATGGCTTGTACCTATAGTGTAAACACTTTTTTGACTGCACTCCACTCCGCTTGCATTCAGTTATTATGAAAAGATATTTGTATCGAACTGAGACCGAACTGGGAGCGTATCCAGTCCCGCATTATAATGTGAATATAGAACGAATAGGTACCAGCATGATATCAGCACTGTAATGTGAACACAACAAAATTATATCGAATCAGGAGCGTAGTGATATTGTACCGAGAGCGGGGCGTTAAGGTAAATCGGGCCTTAACACTATTACTTCCAGATAATCAAAATTCTTGAGAGCACGTGTGTACTAGTAAGTGTACTTGAAGTCTAATTTAAATTTTATCTCATATTCCCAGTTATTTTTAAACAAGTAAAACCTTTCTGGAAGAATGAAAAACAGTAATAATTATTATAGGTACTATTAAATATGAAGAATCTTACCTCATCGATCGATTTCTTGTGTTTCTACGGGCTAGTGATAAAAGTGAACTCTCTTCATGTGTACCCACATTATTGGCAACACTGGCTGATGGCGGCTCCGCTTCACCCGTGGCACTTTGTCCAGCCATTAAGGGTGCACCCTCAAGACTAAGCGAGCCAGCTCTACTGCCCCCAGTGCCCCATTGACCCGCCATGTCCAGTAGACAGTCAAAAAACGACGCTTTCTGTGTGTCAGTCAGGTAATTATGTGTAAAGACTAAACCACTACCCCGTATAATTTTATAATATTATTGTGTTTATATAATTATGTTTCGGTATTATAAAATTATAATACAACCAATGCAAATATAACCTTTCACTTTTAACAAAATCATACATAACTTTACTATATTCAAAACAAAAGACGCACCATTCATAAACAATACATAACTCATATTCAAAATTCCCACTGATACTTCGCACATGCAAAATATATTATTTGGAAATATTTTATTATAGAGTACTAATTTAAAAGAAAATATAGTGTAGGTACTGATTTAGTGCAAGATGTGTGTCATTGTGTTAGATATGTGACAAGGTTTTAAAATTTTACATTGTACGTGATCCCTGAAGAAAAAATTTATAAATATTTCCAAAGTAGATACTCAAGCTAGCAATTTGTTTTCTGCAGGGCCAATAATTGTCTCTGAAACATGCACTCTACTTGAAAATTTCAAATATTACTATTCAGCATTTTATTAATAATATTATTAACCTAATAGAAAAAAAATCATTTTGAAGAAAAAATTAACAAATTCTAAAAAGAAAAAATGCGTTTTATTGAAACTATTCTCTTTTCATAAAAAAGAAAAAAAGTTAATAGTAAAAAAGAAATCACATGCAAATAATTTTAAAACGAATTTTACTAAAATTATTTTAACGTATAATAAGTAGGTAGTATAGGTAAAATAAAATTAGACAGCGATAACTAATAGAAATTGACAAAAATTTAGGAATAACGTCGTTGAGGCACTAAAAACGAAAATTCGATAATTCTATAAGTATCCAAATAAAGACAAATTTAATTTTTATAATTTTCTTTTTTTTAAGGATGGGGCATAATTTTTTATTACGTACTACATATAATTCATTAAATATCGTGAAAACCAGTGGACATTAAAATCAAAGTTATTAATGTCAAGGTCAACGAAATTAGAAAAATTCATTTCAGCTGGCACTGACTGTATCTTCCTTTTTATTGCAGCAGACTTTACTCTTCACAAATTTGCACAGTGTAGAACAGGTTATTCCTTTCTGATGTAACTGTACTAGGTTGAGGAACAATTATTTTTGCAGCTGAATAAATTATATCAGCTTGATTATTTTGTTAGGAGTACAAGGTAGAAGAGTTGGAACAAGATTTAACGTACTCGCTTCCATCGTTTTAACCGTTTTAACGTATTCGCTTCCATCGTTTATTTATTTATTTTTTATTTAAAAAACAAAAGACTAATGGATATATACAACAAATTAATAAATAAACAAAACAATACATTGTAACTACACTGTCAATGGTAACGAATAGCTTCCTTGTACTCGTAATAGAATTTTATCCAATCTTCAATGTGATTTTGTGTTTAAACTGCATCTTTTCTTAAATTTCGTGTCTTATTTTATTATAACGTCATATTTGAAATAAAAATAACGTCAAGGCAAGGATAGATTAAACTGTTTCATAACTTTTTCTAACTAGCTGGATAACTATGAAAATTACGAAGATTGATGGCGTAACTTTTCTTTAATGTCAAGTCAATCCGTAGTTAAAGTTAAAATAAACCAACAGTGTCCAACCGAAAATAGTTTTTCAACCGAAACGGAGACAGCAACCGAAATTTGGTTTCAGAACAGAAACTGAAACTTTCTGTTAAGATAATTCCGTATTAGGGGAGATCGAGATAATAAGAAACAAAAGGGGTACTAAGAAACCAAAATTTATTTAACACTAAATTACAAATCTAATCATTACGAAAAAAAAATACCAGGTACATCTATATATATATATATATATATATATATATATATATATATATATATATATATATATATATATATATATATATATATATATATATAAATGAATCCCTATTTCCGTTGGTCACGTCGTAACTTGAGAACGACTTTACCGATTTCATTCATCTTTTTTCTAAGTTTTCTAATACTTCGTAGAAGGTTCTTACGGAAAGGAAAATTAAAACAATTGCGCAGAAAAAAGAAAATTTCAGAAAACTTAACGACTATTTTAACTTCGCGCGTTTGAGGAATGTGAATTTAACAGACAGCTATTTTCCTTTTTTATTTTTGGATAAATATAAACTTAATAGCTAAAAGGAAAAAGACAAATTGCTCAGAAAAAATTTTTGAAAATTTTCATGTACATCTATGTTACATAATTTCTTTTATATATATATATATATATATATATATATATATATATATATATATATATATATATATATCTATATATATATATATATCTATATATATATATCTATATATCTATATATATATATATATATATATATAAACCTATATATACATATAGGCATATATATATATATATATATATATATATTTATATATATATATATATATATATATATGTATATATATATATATATATATATATATATATATATATATATATATATATATATATATATGCCGCTTCATAACGACTGTCGTCGTCTTTCGGCTCCCACTTTCCACAATTCTCGATGTTGCCACTGATCCGCGACGATTTCTTTTTGTAACAAAGGAATTGTCTATGAATATTTAATTTTTTATTTCTATATTTTTCGTATGTTTTTGAAATAATTTTTATTATTGTTTATTCTAGTTCGAATTGAATATTCATAGCTAAGACAGGACAACGTCTATCGGCTCAACTAGTAGGCACTTAATAAATTAAATGTACCTATCCGAATTTTTTTTTTTTTTGTAATTATTAAAATAAAATTTAAAGGTAAAAAAAAATATTTTAATATTTCGAAAAATCTTTGTTTCTTGTCTCGCCGGCTGGGGTAATAATAAACAACGCTTAATAAAAAATTTAGTTTCTTGTTATTTTGTCCAATCAATAGGGGCTAGAGACAAGCATTATACAATGATACATGACAAAAAAATTTGGCATGGGTTACGCAATTTTTTTTTTTTTTTAATTATTTAAAAACAAAGTTATTACCCCCAAAAATTTTAAATGGGGTAATAAGAGACAAGAGTAGAGTCCAGTTATGAAGAATTAATCCAGCTATTTTAAGATTTTCAAGAGTTGTTTATTATTTGTCATGCTTTGCGTCAACAAATTACATATCAAAAATATTCAAAAACTTAATACAGTAACAGAAACAAAATTAAATCGGTGAGAAGTCACGAACTGTAACCTAGTTCAAATGCAAAGTATTTTTCAATTAACTATAGAAGATTCAAAAACTGTTACAAACTTATCAACGACAAAATACAGAAACAGCGTACATATAAAAATCTGTGGACAAAAGGAGGCCGATCGAGCCCTTCTCACTGCTTAGCTGATCATTATTTCGGTGGTGGTCAGCCTATCCACGTCAATTATTATGTATTGTTAAAATCATTGTTAGTTACACTGCATGAATCTCTGTCCGCATGTACGTGTTATGTAGTTGTGTGTGTGTGACCACTCACATAGATGCAAACATCAAACACACACAACTACAAACAGTGTGTACCTACACAACATAGTGTAGAAAAGTGGTAGGGATTTTTTGTCCACGCTGGTATCACTAGTACAGAGATAGTAACTTCGTTTCTGTATTCTGTGTTATCAGCAAGTTATTGGTGATAAAGTGTCTTATTTTTTAAAATGTCTGCCTTGAATTTTTGGTGTTTTTTTTTTTTTTGTTACTTTGTCTCTTATTAGCCCGGTCTCCCCTACCTTATTTTACTTTCAGTGAATCTTGGCAGATACAGGTGTGTTTAAAAAGCCCGTATTTGAATAAAAATTAGTTATTTAGAAAAATTTAAAAAGAAAAATTAATAAAAAGATAAGAAAAGTATGTGAAGAACGTCTGTAATTCACACAGATAAAAGTCTTTCAGGAAATTATTTAAATCAAATCAACGTTTTTATCGATATCGTGCCAGTCATATTATACAGTCCTTTTCACACAAGAAGACATACATAACCCTGACTTTGATGGCTGTTAACTTTCACGATATTTAATTATGTTCTTTCATACAGATTAAAATCTTCTATTTTTAAGCAAATTTCCATTTTGGAAATTCACTTATTACAGCGGTTGTCATGAAAGGACCTGAGCCCTAGACTATGACAGAAATTTCTCTTGAAGTCTCGAGAAACCGAATATATATATATATATATATATATATATATATATATATATATATATATATATATATATACGTCTGCTCATTACGCAATTTTTCGCCATTTTTAGTGATTTATTGTAAAAATTGCCTAGATTAAAAAAATTTTTCAATTTTTTTTACACCAGCTAAAATAGCGTAAAGAATTACATAACATAGCTTCTAAAACATTTTTCTAAGTAAACCAATTTTTGGGAAACCAAAAATTTCCGAATTACTTTACGATAAATGTTTTGCTCTTTTGTGGGCGGTAATAATTTCCCCACCAAACAAAGCATTGCAGGTAAATTCCGCACTCATCTTTTGAAATTGCCATAATCCTATGTGTATTTTGTGTCCTATGTCCTATATAATCCTATGTCCTATGTGTGTATGTGTATCCGCACTAAACAATTGAAAATAAAACTAATTATTTTTTGATAATTGATATATTTTTCTACTCCTACTATTAAAAGTAACATTTTGTGCACGGCTAACTATATGTAAAAATTAACAATTGCCCACATTGTGCGGAAATACAGTGGGAAATTATTTCCCACGCCTTAATATAATAAAAAAGTAGGCTGTTCCGTTAGTTTAATATACAGAGTTAGTCAAAAGTATGGGAACGGTGAAAAATCTCAGCAAGAAAGCATTTTTGAGATAAATGATGGTAACAAAAGTTTCAGCATTTTTTACGACGCATCCGATGGTGACCTTAACTTTGACCTCAAGGTCAAGGATCAAGGTCATATCAAGATCAACTCCATTTTTTTAAATGGCAACCCCCCTTTTTGACCTCGGAAATGGAAAGAGCAGAAAATTCTGCATCTGAATATGACCTTCAAGTCAATGGTCAATGTCAAATTAAGGTCAAATACTGATTTTTACCATAATTTTTGATTGAAAATTCTACTGTAATTTTTTTTAATTATAACGTTCGGCAGTAGTTGCAGACAGGATGTAGACCTGCGCAGCAGGTGTAGCCGGAATGGACGTCTACATTCTATCTGTACCTAGTCCGCACGTCTACATTCTGGCTACACCTACTGCGCAGGTCTACATCCTGTCTACACTTACTATGGAACGTCAAAATCAAAAAAATTACAGTGGGAATTTTTTTAAAAATTACAGCAAAAATCAGCATTTGACCTTAATTTGACTTTGATCACTGATTTCAAGGTCATATTCGGATGCAGAATTTTTCGTTCTTTTCATTTCCGAGGTCGAAAACGAGGGTTGCCATTTAAAAAAAACGGAGTTGACCTTGATATGACCTTGATTCTTGACCTTGAGGTCAAAGTCAAGGTCACCATCGGATGCGCCATAAAAAATGCTAAAACTTTTGTCACCATCATTTATCCAAAAAATCTATCCCGCTGAAATTTTTCACCGTTTCCATACTTTTCACTAACCCTGTATAACATATTGGCTGGGTGCGTGACGCCAACGACATCTTATATACATTTTTTCATGCTATTAAATAATGGTAACCGCGGAAATAAATTTAAAATATTTTCAAAAAAAACCGTAAAATCTGAATACAAATATTTGTTATTTACAATTATTTTTTTTTTTTTTATAAATAAATTTGAACAATTTGAGGTATAAAAGACTGGATGAAGTATAAGAGTTATATTAATAAAGTATTTAAACAATTTTCGACGTTAACATGGATATAATTATCAAGACAGTATTTCCTTCCAACCCCGGACTATGCAGAGGAAAAAGTTGCTGGTGATAGTGAAACACGTCAGGGAAATTCGAAAATTACGAAATGCTTGCATAAGTCATTTAGTTGAATGTACAGTCATACATAAAGCAAACATCAATAACTTCTTATGAAACATCATTGCATGTGAGTTTAAAATACCTCAAATATTTTTAATTCTGTATTTATGGATTGACGTGTAGACGTTAATACGTTGACAGATAAATAAGGAACGACATATTAGTGGCAATTGCGTTTATAATCAAAGTGGATCAATGTATTATACTTTTGCTTAATATTTTTTATTACACTATAAACACATATGAGCATGTATTATTACCTATTTTCTCCACTACTCACGCTGCAATCGATTTAATTATCCCCACCATATACTACACACCCTGCCAATAGAAATAATACTAAAAATATACATATATGTCTGTTGATTATTTATTATTGTTTCCATAGTTGCAAAGTATGCTTTGGCAAAAATTTGAACATCTTAGCACTGACATTATAAATTTAAAAAATCTTTACTACTTATTTAAATTTTATTTTAATTATTTATGTTAAATTTTACGAAAAAAAATTTTTCTCATACGAATTATTGCACTCGCCCTGCGGGCTCGCGCAACAAACTCATATTCGTGAGAAATAAGTCTCTTTTCCCATTTATTGTACAATATACTATTAACTGATGTGTATAATTAGTATACAGGATGTCAATTTAAAAACAAGCCAGGCCTTGTATCTTTGGATAAATCGGCTTAGGTTTAATTGAGCAGCAAAATAAATAAGATTTGATCAGCAAGAAAGGCTAATTGAGCAGCAAAACTTGAGCAGCAGAATAAATAAATACGGTCAGCATTAAATGTATATATGGTCAGCTCGTAAATCAATTGAGCATCAAATAATATGGTTCAGCTAAAAAAATTAAGGGACAGCAAATATGGTTCAGCATTTAATATTTTTTTGAGCTGCAATTTAGTTATTGAAAGTATCTAAAATATACATAAGAGTCTTTTTAAAATTTTTACACTGGCTTAGATAAGTAATTTTTAAATATAACCGTTATGAACAATTCGTAGCCATATGGATACACTGGTCTTTAATAACATTTTTCATTTTTGGAATATGAGACGTGTAGTTATGTCCGCTGTAGCAAATTTTATGGTAAACTCTGTGATGTGGCTATTTTACCACCAGATGTATCCGATGTATCAGATTATTCGAGTCAGATAATGGGGACACCGAAATGCTGGCGTTAGAATCAGATTTTGAAGAACCTTATTTAAATAAGAGTCACAAACGTTCGTAATCCAGCTTATTGTCACAAAAAGATAACTTTATACATCGCTGGGTAGTGTAGACCAACAAAAGTCGACAATAACATTGTAAAAAATTATTCACGAGATTAAAATTTGTAAAATGTGATACACGGCTTCGGCTCGCCAAAACAAAGAAATATTTTATTTCATTTCATCAGTAATAAATTGTAATATTATTTCTGCTTGTAAGTGAATAAAACTGTCTTGCAGAAATAGATAAATATTCTTTTTTTTGTTGAAACGTTTGTTTTATTCAAAGGCCAGTGTAGTAGCCATATAGCAACATTTTACATAAAACAACATTTACCGACAAAGGCCAATGTAGCCATATGGATACGAAAGGAAAAACTACTTTCCACGCATTTCCCTGGTAAATACATGACAGAATTTCAATATTTACGATATTTCTAAGCTATGTACCAAAAATCAGACTTGTACAATTGTTAGAAATATTCATGGCCCATAAAGGGTTAAATTGCTGCTCAAATAATTTATTCCCATTTAAATCTGTTAAAACCGTTTCTAGAACATGAAGGGGGAACCGTTATAACCCGCATAGGAAACTTTTGCAACCAACCCCTTAAACTCCAGCCACCCCAACCCTATTTTTTTTTTAAATTGTAGGATCCCAGTTATGCTAACATCATTGGAAATTTCTTAAAAATTGGTATTCGATAGTGCCAAACACAATATTAAATTATCGAATATTTTTTGAAGATAGGTTAGGTTAGTTTAATTAGTTTTGACAATATACTTCGGATACCAAACGGACAAAACAGAAACTCGTGGCGGTTTCAACAAAATTTCAACTGTTTACAAACAATTTAAAAACAAATTGTTAACTCGAGTCTCTGACGACTGTTGGAGTTGTGTTTTTTTGAGTCCCATCGGAAAGCGGTAAATATCAAAGAGTTTTGTAATTGTTTACAAACAATCGGTTTAGTGGAAATGAGTTTCTTTGCTCACATCTCAACACAGATTATCATAACATAACATAACCAGTACCACCAAGTACTATTTCATTATTAAGAATAAATAAATAAATACACATTTTCAAAAAATTGTGAATTATATAGGTATACCTAATATTAACAAATACTCCTGTATAACTATTTTGACTGTTTATTTTTTAGAATATCTCTATAAATTATTTTCTGCACATAGGTTTTTATATTTTTTTATAAAAAATATCTTTATTTCCCGGTTATTTAGTAAAAAGCATCCACAAGCCAATATAAAAATTTCTTTTTTACTAGGCATTTTGTTGTTGAAATATGCTAACCTTAAATTTGACATTAACAGAAACAAAACACGTGTCGCTTTGGTTGAAATAGTGTTTTTAATTTGTTTGTATTTTATCTTAGTTTTTTTTCAACCTACAAGTATTGCCAATTTCAGAAACTAAACACAAACTCAACTAGTCTGTATGGTGGAAACCCGGCCTAAGGTTAGCTAAGGTTAGTTTAGTTTAATATTGACAATATACTTCGACTTACATAAAAAAACTGGGTGGTGACGTTAGTTTAAGTTAGGTTAATTTCGTTAGTGTTGATAATATACTCCGACTTTAATATAAAACTAGGTGGTGAGGTTAGTTAAGGTTTGGTTAGTTTAGTTAGTTTTGACAATATACTTCGACTTTGATATAAACACTAGGTGGTGACGTTAATTAAGGTTAGGTTAGTTTAGTTAGTTTTAACAATATACTTCGAATTTATATGTATATTCTGGTAAAACTGGCCAAAATAAATACTTTTAGTTAAATACTTTTAGTCATCCACTTGATTAACGTTTTTAGTATTTCCCTTTTTGACCGAATTCTTAGCAAATAAAAGCAGTTAATTGAAGTAAGGAGGTAGCTGAATATTAATCACCTTCACAATTAGCATTTCCTTTTTTGTAAATTTCTAAAAAAGTGGTTTCTGTTGTGAATATTTTAAGAATAAATCGAATGGCAATTATCAAAAACTCACTCGGTATATAGGTTTGTCGAGTGCATACTTACCATGTGAGTTTTTTGAGAGTTGCCATTTTTATTACAGCCAAATTTGTATGATAGAAATGGTACTGGAAAAGGTTCTTTTCTTAGATATAATAGAAATGTAACCGAAAAAAAACACTATCGGTTGAAGTAGCCTCAAGTACATATGCATATTTTTACCGCCTAATTGACAGATTTAAAAAAAAATTCAAAAATTAAACTTGGGTAAAAAAATTTTTTTCCCTCATTTATGTTGTTAATTAATGCATAGATCAGTTTTATCGAAAAATTAATATATAGTCTCATTTAAAAATTTATAAGTTTGTATCATAGCTCGAAAACTATAAGAGCTATAAAGCTCCTGACTATAGCAATCGGTTGCCCTCGTCGGTATCTACAACTTTTATTTGAACAGTTTATCGATTAAATCAACGGTTTGGTTGTAATAAAAATGGCAACTCTCAAAAAACCCACACGGTATGTTAATTTTCTGACCAGTGCGGAATTTACCACATAAATTAACAAACAGTTGATGCATTTTTAAAAAAAGTGCGGAAATTACTTGCGCCCGTTTCTGTCACTACAATAATAATATTTATATCTGTCATTTTTGAAAATAAAAATTAAGTAACTTTTCAAGAATGTGTCTTCACCGATTTTAAAAATTTTAGATGGGTATAGATTATGTTATATGAGGTCGGTGGTCTCAGAAGCGCTAGAAATTAACTACACAACCGATTTTGAAAATTTTTTCACTGTGAGAAAACTAAACTATTTTTGATGAATACAGTTGAATACGGGTATTTATTCATAAAACCTGGCGTAAATTTGTAATAATAAGTAATCAAGTGTCAACTTGTGATCATAAAAAAAATACATGGAAAATGACGACCGTTTCATTCTAGTTGAGTTTATCAAAATTGTCACCCTTTTTCCGCACTTTTCCAAACAAATATAATCATTTTTTTTTATTTGAAAATTTATCGGCTTTTCATTTTTAGTACCAAAACAAAGTTATTTCTAAATCTTTGGAATATCCATCTATTGTTCTTTGCTAAACAATTTTTTGTATATTTTACCATTACTGTAAGAAAATTTTATAAAAAGAAGAAAGAAAAATAAACTATAAATTGATTAATTGTTACTTAAGTTTCCAAAAAATCTAAAAAAAATTAAAATCTCTACTGTTCATATGACTTTTACTTTTTTATTTCTTTTTTGATTGTAGTATCTAAACATATATTAAGAAGAGAACAAGAGATTTAAATGAATGTTACAAGTTTTATTTGATTATTCGTAAAAAAAAAAATACTAATTTGCAAAATGTTGCTAACTTGTAACGATACATGTATAACGAGTATTTGAAAGAAATTTTCAAAAAATATAAATTGTCAACATTGTACTATAAATACACATTCCATTAACAATATATAGAAATAATGAAGCGATATAACTATATGTAAATGCTGAAAGATACAGGACAATACAGAATAATATAAATAGAAAATGTGAAAATTTGTTTGAATTTTTATAAAATAATGAAATGTAATTAATATTAACGGTGTTATGTGTATTAAGTAATTAAGAAATAATGAAAAAAAGTGGGATTAAATTTGAATACTACCGCGTGATTGGCTGTAGGGCTATTTCCAAAACCCTGTAAACAAATGATATAAAAATGTTAACAGGGATTAACTAGCGTCCAAGCTAGCTTGAATCAGACAAGAAAAAATAAAAATAAAAACTAGAATTTTCTTTATTTTATTAAAAATTCTAAGAAAAAATATTTGTCCTATTTAACTAACTTGTCTAATAATATTTTCCATCTAAAGTTTCTAATTTTTTGTATTGTATAATTATGTGTGATAATTTTATTTGTAGGTGATGTAAAAGTAATTTTGTTTTCTTTTCTTATTGTAGTTTTATGAAATGTAGAAGCAACTTTGTTGGTTAAATCTACATTAAAATTCCTATGACAACACTGAAAAGGGTTTCTTCAAACTACTTTGGGGGTACATTAATTACTAGCTACAAACATAAAAACATTAAAACATATAAGTAGAGAATATTTTAATGGCAATTTTTAAAAATCGTTTTTATTATTTGGCTAATTTAAAGTATGGAATTTTTATTAAACCAGGAACTATATGAAATTCTCTTAAAAATCTGGATTTTGCAATTGCATTGAAAATTACGGAAAATTATTTCCATACTTTATATTCAACAAATGTACACCAAATTATAGTTCAATGTGAAGTAAGTGTGCATTCTACATGATACACAGTAGTAGAGGCATAAAAATATCGTTGATCCATTTTTATGTTCGAAAACTTAACTCACATTGAATATTCAGAGATAAACATCAATTTCAGTTTTGTTTTTGTTTCTGTTTTGTTTTCATTAAATTAATTTTTTTTTATAATGGAAATTATGACATAAATATTTTTAAGTGAATGCTATTGAATCATACCGGTAATCCAGTTGGTTCAATCTGTCCAAATCTTGTTGACCTCCAGCTTTCTAAAATTAATAAACCTGCATAAATTTTGCCGACGGTTAACTTTCCTTCATTCAACTCCGAATTTGGTGGAACTAGTAAATCTATCATGTTTTTTGCTTGAAGAGGCCAAATTTGTTTTATTGTCTCTCGCAACTCTTCATCAGCTTGGTCCATTTCATGTGCTACATCACAGAAAATATACATTCAATCTAACATTATAGAGTCAATAACTAATGTTGTTATAAATCGATTTTTAATGTACCTGGCCGCATTTTGATATTTAAGTTTTCTCGTATCAATGCGAAAAGAGTTGTCGTAAAATTTACTTTTCCATCACTGTCAACTGGCATATTCATTCTTATTAATTTTTTATATGCAAGTCTATTAGGACACTTGTTACCAAACCCGAGCGGTGGATCCATATTTTTTAACATATCATACATTTCGGTATAATGAATTTTGCCCCTGCAAGAAATATAAATTAAATTAACACTAAAAAAATAAAATTGCTGTTATGCAATGACGATTAATAACTGCTAATTTGATTATTACAGTTATCCTATTAAATTGTCTATGCATGTTTAAATTAAGGCTCGGGTCACATTGGAAGTGGGTATGTACGACAAATCACTCGCGCGTATTTGTACGTACACGTCAGATTGAAACAAATAATGTAAATGAACGAAGATTGTCACACTAGATACAAGTTATTTTTGCGCGAACTTACGTAGTCGTCAGTGTTAACAATTGAAACAAAAAAGTTTGTTTTTTTCGCACTAGTCATACGTGTAGTCAAGATAAAGAAGATAGGCAACTTAAGTAAAAGTAATACAATTTATGAATATTATTTGAATTTTAAGGGATATTTTCATTTGTTACAATTTTTGTAGTGCCAAATTACAATTTTATAAAACTTATTTGATAAATTAAGGATACATTTAAATGGATATAAAAAAATTAATAAATCTCGTATTTGAAAGGAAGCAAAAAAAGAGAACTATAACAGAGAAATTTGTAGAAAACTTTGGTTAAAGGTTGCGAAAGTTAAACCTTCCTTCATTCATACGAAAATACTGTAAAAACTTATTTTTGTCTATTTTCAAATGTGGAAATAATTTCCTAAATTCACCACCAGTAGATCTTCTATTGTATAATTCATAAACCCAAAAATTTCGATTCGCATTTTTCATCAAATAATAATTAATTATATTATTATCGAGAAACAAATAATCTCTTAACAGATTCATTTTTAAAATAAATTTACGTAAATATACGCTAACAGTGTGACTACTTTATCTGACGACAATAGTCTCACGACTACATCACACAAATTAAGTCGTACGTTCTCCCTTCCAATGTGACCTTAGCCTAACAGTTAATATCTTTAATGCCCCGTTTACATAATTATTAGTGCGAGTGCGAGTGCTTGCTTCAAACGGCATAAAATTACGTTTAAGTATTGTTTTGGTATATTGAATCGTAAGTCTAAGCGTGTTTGTAGTAAGCACTCGCACTTGCACTAATCAATGTGTAAACAGAGCATAACGAATGCCTAAGCTGAATTTATAACTATTTGAACTTCACTTCACACGCGATTCTGATGTCTGTAGGTGGGAAGATCGCTACAGGAGAGGTTTGCAAATGAACTGAAATAGACTCTTTCAGTATGGTAAGAAAAATCGCATGTGGGATGAAATTCACATGATTGCAAAATAATCTCAAGTTCAACATATCACATAGATACTTATATTTGAAATAATCAATATTTTCAAGAGAGAACATCAATAAAAATATCAAAAAACTTACGTAGCATTTGGATCATACTCGGCCCAAATTCGGACAAATTCATCTAAATGATGTGCGCCCAAGATGGATGAATCTCTTGTTAAATAATCAAAATTATCCATGATAACAGCTACGAATAAATTTAACATCTGCAAAAATGCATATCATTTATAAGCAACATTTCTGATACAAACGCCAAAGAAGCTTTTTAAGAATTATATTTGAAAATTTACCAAAAATGAACAGAAAAATATGAAGGAAACAAAATACGCATAAGCTAAATTTGAACCACATCCTTCGCCTTCCGGTTTTCCAGCACGCGAATCGCAAGCTCTTCCTTTCACGCAGGACAACATAATTTGGGGCCAATTTTCACCAGTCGCACACCTACTCACCATCAATAGAATCCATTAACAAAGTAAAATCAGATATTTTAAATTAGTAAATAAACTTGTAAATTTTATAATATTATTAACATAAATCTTTTGAATTGAAATATTCCTTTTAAACAAATAATATACAGATTATTACAAGATTAATTAAAATTTTCTAATATATCTTCGTTTTTCTAAACTTATTTTAAAAAACAAATTCGGTATAATTACTTAACAACTTAAGGAGTAAAATATTTTTTAATGATAAATATTTTTCATAAGCTCTGTAGTAAAACTAATTTGAAAAGATTTATGTTTTTGTGTTATTTATAAATAATTATTTACAAATCTACGGAATACGACATATAAAGCTTTGTCAACATTAAACAAAAGAAAGACAAAGGTGATGATATTAAAAGCGGAAGGACATAGAATAATTAATACGCTTAAAAAATTGTACTATCTATTCATTTTTGTTTTTTAGTATAATGAAATGAATATTATTAAAATTTTAACTATATTTAGGTTTTTGAAATGAAAATAAATGCTAAAATTATTCTTAAGTTTCTTAGAATTAGTAAACAAATACACAAAACGAGCTTTCGTCTGTAATTTTGAATGTGCAGTTCTATAAGATGTGACCTTGTAAAGTATGTTTCCGCATGCAAATTAATTGTTTGTCGTTGCTGATAAAATTATTAGTTTACAGTCTATATATCGTTTAGCAATTCATATTGACTTATCTAACTAATTAGTTAATTAAAGTAGTACAATTTTTTAACATATTAATTTTCATATGAACGGTTTTATAACGTAAAGGACAATACGATACCTGAAGAGTAACATAAGACCCTGAACGAAGGAACGGAAGTTGTTGTGCCTGTTAATGGACTGTTCGGGTGCGAGGTCAATGTTGCCAAAAACCTAAACATTAGGGTCAACAAATACATCACAACACTACTGTGTAGAATACACTGGCGGATACTTATAAAGTAAAATATTTCAGTTATATCAATTAAAGTCATCCTATTTTAACCGAATCATCTCAAATATATTTTTAAGTAATGGGGAGTCAATTTTTATATTTTTTTTTTTAATTATTATATATAACAATTTTTTGTTTAGAAAAATTAGGTAATAAGAGAAGATTCTTCTGATTTTCTGAAAAATTTAATTATTGATAGATTTAATGAAATAGTTAAGTAATAATTATTAACCAATTTAACAAAATTAAATGTTTAATTAAACGAACCTTTCCTAAAGATTATTTGGTATATCACATCTCTTAGAAATGAAACCAAGTAATGAAAAAAAAAAATACAAAAGTTACTATTTATTATCTTAACAAAAAAAGAAAGAATATTGAGAATATTCAAGATTTTTGACAAATTCAAAAGAATCTTCTTTGAATCTATGAGTCGAAGGTTTATTTATGTTTTTAGTTTCAATTTCTATTGTATGCATTTTAGCTTATTCAATTTGGCACATTGAATAAATTAGGAACATAAACCTTTTAACAATGTCTGAAGATTATTAAAAAAAATAAGTCCTACGCTAGTTTTTACTACATCATTATAATTTTATTATCTTAAAAAGTTACGGAAAAAATAAATTATAAATTTTCCTACAAAAGTATTACTAATAAATTAGAATGGATAAAAAAACACTAGTAGATTTTTATTACTATTTGTTTTTTAAATTATTGTAATCTATAATATACATCCTAATCTGAACCTGTTTCAAATTTATACACACTATATGAAAGAAGAAATTTAAAAGAAAAAATTGGAGATTTAAAATAGACTTTATTTACAATTAAAATTTCAAGTTTAATTAAATTTCAGAAAAAGATAATTATGTAGTACCTATAGAATTTGGTGAAAATTTAATTTATGTACATCAAATTACTAAAATATTAAAAGACCACAAAGGACATTACAGTTTCATCTCACATAAAATTTTCAAAAAATAATACATTTCAATGAATATTAAAATTATATTCACTTATTTTTAATTAGTTTTGAGAATTAAATTTACATATATGTTGTATATGTTAGGATTAATGTTAAAAGAAAATATAATTTTAAGATTAGCCGGCTATACTTAACTTTAGGCGGGCAGATAGTAATTGCTAAAGTTTAACTGACTATAATCTTAAGACTATATTAGGCATAACATATACATATTATAACTCATTACACATCATTTCGATTAACGTACTTATCATGTCCTCCTATAATTTATCTTTTAACGTTGCCACCATCATTTTTTACTGTTACCAAACACCATTGTTCTCTGAAAGGATTTTTAAACTCAAAAATATAATGTGACTACCAAAAATATAATTTTTATTTATTTAATTATATACCGTTGCTTTACTATTAAATTTTATTACTTTCGACACATTTTTAATTTCAAAGTTATTTTATGCCACTGAGTACTAAATCGAACATATTAACATACGAGTTCATATCTTTCCCAGAGATACCACAGGCATTAATTTGTGAAGTATGACTCCATTTTATTAAACCCAACTTGTAACCACGGAGACTTGTTTATAAAAGTTAGATAAACCATTAAATTAATGGTTTGACCGCGATTAAATTAATTACATCAGTCAATTTTTTTGCTTAAATTTCTTAATGTATTTGTAATACACAACATTCTCTCTAGTCGATTCTCCCCTCAATGTTTTATGCGTACTTTATCATTATTTTATGCAATTGTTTATTGCTTTTGATTAGTTCTTTCATATAGTGTGAACTAATTACTAAAAAAAATGAATAATTTTTCTAATAACTTTTTTTCTTACTATTATAATAATACAGTGTTCCGCCAATGTTATTTAGTCTGTATTGTTATTTTCTATATACATCTGTTTCTTATTCTAAGACCACTACCTACTCCCATAACTAACTAATGATACTGTAATTTCTACTTAGTACGACTTAAAGAAATTACGAATCCATTCCCTAGATAAAACAAGCAAATTAAATTATAATGTAATAATACTCTACACTAATAGATTAAGAACTGTTATAAATAACGTTTTTGTTTTAAAATTATGAATTTTTAGTAATACTTCTAGTTTTTATAGAAAATTTCGTGCAAAATAAAAAGTATGACAAGAGTCTTAACAGAAAAATTTTACCAGTGATGAAATCAATATTACTATCTTTGTAAACTTTACGTAACAGGTAAAATTGCACTAAACTAGATATAAAATTTCATCACTGTTATTTGGTAGAGAGAAACTAATTGAAACCAAATTTTTTATTTAAAAAGATGAAAATATAAATTAATAGAAGACTATAAAACTAACTGAATACTTCGAAACAAATAAATATAAGTTTATTCTGAAAATATTTAAAACATTTGTAATCTAAATTACTTTATTAATTACATATTAATATATTATTTAGGTATGTAATAAAACCGACTTTCTCAAAGTGAAATTTTGAATTTTTAATCTTTATACTAGTAAAATTTTTTTACTGTCATTGCAGTTAAATTTTTTAATATTGTAATAAATAGAGTAAAAATTCAAAAATCAGAGAAAGTCATTAGAAAAATACCCAAGCATACATAATAACTGTTAAAGTATTAATAAACTGGAGACTTTTTACAACAAGACTCACTAATAATTTACTTGAACTTTTACTTTTAAAAGCGAATTATACTCAATGCAGGTATATAAATACAAACACAATCCTACGATGGAGACTGTATGTATACTATTTTTGGACAGGTAATTAAACATAAATAAAGAGTTTTGTGATAAAGTTTGATTGTGTTAACTGATTCAAGCGAAATTCAAATTGGAAAAACAATTATTTTAGATAAAAATCAAATGATTTAGAACAAAAATTTTTTATCAGTGTAAACTTTTATATATTTCTAAAAATAATAAAATATTCTGTTGAATTCCTTTTAATGATTTAACAAACGGAATTATTGCCGCTCAGCATACCTGTATCGAAGATTTTACTCAAATTAAATAAGAATCAGTATTACTTATAAAAATGTAATAGGTAACACTTAATTCTAATAAATGTAAGATATAATAGATAAAATGGTGGTAACTGATTATGAAACAATTAAGGTTCATAGCAGTCATCGCAGGTTCGGTTTTATATCAAGAAAGCTCAAATATCAAGAAAGCTCAAATCTAAGCACAAAATTGAATACATTTCCTAAATATTTTACTTGATATATCTTAATTTGTGGTTTTTTTATTTAAAACATATTCTCCTAAAAAGAAGTGTTATCAAATTAATATTCTGCATGAAAAGACTGTATTCAGGACAATTCCGCCCACCGTGCACGGCGCTGTGCACGTGTAGAAGTTACGTAATTGATTTTTTTCATTATTTTCTGTATTTTTACCTTATTTTCATTAATTTAATCCAGAAAAAACTAAAAATTAAAACAACAGTTTCGCCATGGGCATTAATGGGTTAAATAAAGGCGAAATAGATGGTAGTATAGGAAAGAGGGTGAATTCGGGAGAGTTGCCGCACCTTTTGAAAACACTTAATAATTCTTTAAGTGTGTATTTAATTGATTTGAAATTTGGTACATAGTAAATGTAAACATTGTTCTTTCAAATTATTTATAAATAAACTTAAATTCTCGTAAAGAATTGATAATTAACATTATTGTAAAGCCTGCAAAACGGCGTCTCTCCCACACCTGTGGGAGAGATGCCGCATCAAAGAAGAGACGCCGCATAGCTCATTTTAAAAATTTTGCACTTTTTTGGCGCAGCGCTTCTCTTGAACATATATATTGTACATCTTAACCAGTTAACTTTTTTCGTTGTTTCCGAGTACTTTCCAAAACATTCGATACACAGGAAATCATCGTTATTTTCGTTATCTTCACTAATATGAGAGCTTTTCCTGACCCATTACTGAATCTTTTATAATAACGTGGCATAATTTATAGCCAAAAATAAAATTGTATAATTAAGGTATAAGTACCTATATGTTTTTAATATGTAATATGATGCGGCATCTATACCAACTTCAAATGCGGCATCTCTCCTTTTTGTTGGGATAGATGCCGCATGTTGCTATAGTAAGCATAGTGCGGAATTTTAACCTAAAATTTTATACACTACTTTTAAAATATACTTCAATTAACTACAAAACTCATTTTTCTTTAAACAATGAAATATACACTCTTAAATTCAAATGAATTAAATGCTTAATAAAATATTTATGTTAAAAAACTTACATTTCAATAATAAAATTTTGAATAATTTCTGAACTGATGCACTGATCATAAATGTAACCATCTACAGCGTAAATAAACAACCTATTTTAAACATATTATAATGCATTATTAGCGCTCTCAATTAATTAGCGAATGAATTATGGCTACTGCGGCATCTCTCCCGCATTTACTCTCCAATACGAACTATTATAGAAGCCAGGAATATTAGGTTAGTTATAAGGTAATATATTCGGCCATTAACTTGCAAAATTGAAAAGAAAATTTGTGAATGGAAAGTTTAAATACGTTTACGAAACTAAAATTTTCAAATCGGCGTGGACAAGACGACGGATTCGGGATCCCCTTGTTTCTCTTTTTAATTTTAAAATAAACTGAATTTACTGGTTATTACAGCTAAACCTTTTTGATGCGGTCCTTTTTTGTGCGATTTTTTTATGCAATTTTTTATTGCAATTTTTTAAAAAAATGGTTGTGAAAATGCATAATGTGACTCAAAATCAAGAGAAAGTAAGAAACTTAAACGTTAACTAAAATAACTTTCTTTGATAAAAATACTTTTTAATAGTTTTTAAAGCATTTAACCAGTACATTGCATAAGAATAAAACGTCGTGAGCAGCGGGGCCCCACCACGGGAGTCGAATTTTCGGTAATTTCAAGATCTCTAAATGTGGTTGAAAGGATAATTACCGAGGGATTGTCATTTTCGTGTTTTCAAAACTTATGATAAGTATCTGGCTGATCGGGGCTTTAAAAAAGGGTAAGTTTTTAAGGGTTTAATATCAGTAAATTTTATGTCGATAGCAGTTAGCAGGAAAAAAGCCAACACAATTCGTACGAGGGCATTCCTACCCATGCTTATCCGCCAATACCATTTGTGTTTTATTTTCAAATATTAAAAAAGGACCTTAAATAGTGAACTGGAAGGCCTTTAGAAGATATATTTTCTTTCCAAAAATCCAAAATTCAAATTTTATAAATAAAAAACTGACTTAATAATCTTTTTTATTTTAAATTACAATATTTATTACATTTATTATAACAGTTAGTTCACTTCTTTTTTTAGTTAAATTTACTATGCGTACTTGTATTAGTATGAAAATTAATCATTTTAAACACATATAACCATACCATTGAATTCAAATGTAAAAATGTGTGAAGTGGGGGGCAAGGTAATGTGGAATCCCTAAAAGGTACTAACCAACTTAATACATGTACAAAATTTCAGCCTTCTAAGTTTACTTAGAGAGTCTCTATATATGTGTGAGAAATAAAGCAAAAAAATTAAGGAAATATTGGCGTAAAAATCGTTGAGGTAAGGGTTAAAAGTTGAAACCTCCAAAAAGCAGTGGCTGGTTATTAACTTAACTTATACACAAAATTTCAACCCTCTTGGTTTATTTGGGGAGATTTTGACCTTGACAAAACTGCTAAAAAACAAGAAAAATCAAGTTTTTTTGGTATAAAAATGGTAGGGGTAAGGATTAAAAGTTGAGACCCTCAAAAAGCACAACCTTGATTGTGTTGTGCTTCAGAAAGCACAACACAAATTGACCGATCTTCTAGGTTTATTTGGGTGACCTACGCATGACACAAACTTCAATAACTTTGTTATAGAGGGTGTTAAAAATACCATTAAGAAATCTAATATTCTGCTTTCAAGACGAATCTATACTTCATTTTTAAACAATCTATGGGTACTAACAGGCACATTTGGTAAGTTTTAATAAATTACATTTTTTGCTTAATTCAACAATAACAATAAAAATTTGCAATGTTATACCTAACACGTATTTTTTTACAATGCAAATTCGGCTTTAAAATTTTCATCGTAGAATTAAATGCGGAACTACAAAAAGTATGCTGTTTAGGTTAATTTTTTGTGCTTTTTCAAATATTTAAATACATTTTGAAAATTCCAATATACAGGGTATTGTTTTGAGAACATAACAATTTATTACTTTTTTGTTAATACGGACCTGGATTTTCCCTCTGACTATTATGTCAATTGTTTGAGCAGTGGAAGAAAAACAAGTGCACCAAATATCAAAAAAATATATTGGGTGGTTCGTTAGTTATGATCTTAGAAAGAAATGAGCAAAACCGATGAAACACCCTACCGTACGGAATAGCCCCGACCCCCGGGGCTATTTCATACAGAGACACTTTTTTTGTAATTTAATTTAAATATGTATATGTAAGCAGCGGAATAATTCAAATTTATTTGTGTGAAATCAATAGCCAATGGTCCAAATTATATATTGCTTATTTTCTTATAATTTTATACTCGATATTAGCTGAGCAATAACAGCTCTCTCTTAAGTGTAAGGTATAGCCCCGTACTCCCCTATATTTTGTCTCGTGTCACGTCACTCACATCGTGACACGAGGCAAATGTGACTCACGTCCTCCGCCTATATTTTCGTGAGTGACGTGACTCACGTCATTCACGTATATTTTCGTGAATTTAGGTCACTTGTATATATTTAACTATAGTCAGTCCACAGAATATGGATTTGACAGTTTATGTAACACCGCGACATCTGTGTTAAAAATCTGTGTAATTTTCTATGTGATTAATGACACTATGTAGATTGAAATTTACGTTGTAGCAAGGGCGCCCTTGTGAAAATTTGTAAGTGGGGACTAGAATTGGGGGTAAGAACAATTTTTAATATTTTGGATAACGAATGGCGACTTGTAAGTAGTCATAAAAAGTTTCAATTCTGACCTTTAGGGCCGGCAAAAAAAAATAAAGGGCCCCGGGCACAAAAAAAAATTTTTAAACTTTTTTTTCTCAAAAATTCAAGTAAAAAAAACTTCATCAAAACGTTTTCGGAGCCTTTTATTCTATCCGAGGGCCCCTTGTTAGAGTCCGACATTTTCTGCCAAAAACAGTATTGACGGGCAAAAAAAAAACGTCCTCTTCCTCTTACCGGGCTTTTTAAAATTTTTTCCCAAATATAATACAATTAAAAACCAAAAATAAACATTTATATATTTTAGCATTTCCCTAAAGCTAGGCCCCCCCGAATATGGGCGCCCTTGTGTTGTAGGATGATCTGTTATAAGTCTTGTAGGTATAGTTTACAATTTAGTGTTTTGTAAAAACGCATTCTTTTTTGACAATATGATTAGCTAGATGATATAGGATTAGCTAGAAAACAAAATAGTAAAAAAATTTTTTCGTGAGTGGCAATACGTTCTAGCAATCACGAAAATTCACTCAAATAAAACTTAATTCACGTTCACGCTTACTCACGGCAGTAACTTCAAATTTTACTCACAATCACGCGTGAGCGTCATGAGCAGCATCGTGACATGAAAAAATCACGCACAGACAATATCTCTATTTGTCACTTCTAAAGACTGAACGAGTTATTTATTGTAGACAGATAAGGTATATTGTACAGAGATAACTGAGAGTAAGGGTGTTGTGGGTGATGGCTGTTGTTTTAAACCAAATGTCCGCTATAATTTAGAAAGTACGACTAAAATGGTCGATTTTCCACAAAATGGTCAATAATTTTCGTAGCGGCAGTTGCAAGTGGTAAAAAATATACATAGTATTCGATGTAATTAACATATTACAATAAAAAAGAATTGAGGCGAGAAACAATTCCTTATTCACTAAAATTTGGTCTTTGTCCGACTCCATTATATATAGAGTTTTGTTTTTTAAGTAGGTATATATTACAACACCTCGAACAGTGAAAAGAAAGGAAAGATCGAATTGTAAATTTTGCACAATTCTCATTTTGTTAACTTTCGGCTTTTCAATAATTTTGTTAGTATAACCTCCATAAATACCATTTCATTGCAAATTTTTAAGAACTATGGTGAATGCGGGAGAGTTGCCGCACATTTTGAAAACATTTAATAATTCTTTAAGTATTTGCTTAATTGATTTGAAATTTGGTACATAGTAAATGTAAACATTGTTCTTTAAAATTATTTATAAGTAAACCTAGATTCTCAGTCGTAAAGGATTTATAATTAACATTTTTGTAGAGCCTGCAAAGCGGCGTCTCTCCGACACCTATGGGAGAGATGCCGCATCAAAGAAGGAGAGACGCCACATAGGTAATATTAAAAATTTTGAACATATATTACACACATTTCCATACACAGTGCATGTCATAATATGTAACCATTTTTGGCACTTTATACATCTTAACCAGTTAATTTTTTTCGATGTATCTGAGTACTACCCAAAACATTCGATATTTGACACTAAATGTCAGGCAAGTGTTGTTTACTCTCTGTTTGAAGTTGCTGTATTTGTTATGTTGCTAACTTTCAACTGTAAAAAATATTTTGATAGCTCACAAAGTAACGTAAGTGTATAATTGTCATAGTTGGTTCGTTACTAAAGCAAATTTAGACATGTTCATATGCCAGCTATTTCCTTAATTTCTTAATTTAAAGTTTTGATAAACCAATTAACTTGAGCCCATTATAACTTTGGTATAAAATGGTGCAAGGCTATAACAGAAATTCCCAAAAGTCTCAAACCGTTGAACAAGTTCGTTAACCAGATACGTCCAATGCCCAAAACATGTTATTTTTGGAAACTTTCGTGAAAAAATTACCTTTCTTCCAAAATTTCTCCTTATTCAAAAAATTTTACACTATTGAAACGAGGAGAAAAAATCACACAAAAAAGGTATTTAAACTATTATTCTATGTCAACTAGTTTCCGAGAAAAACTAATTTTTGTAAACGGAAGTTCGCTATGTTATGCAGGATGCTGCGATAGGAGTATTGAATAAATCAAGTTCCTTATATGTTTGTACAATGTTTTAATTAGTAACCAACATCCCACATGGTCTCAAACTGTTTTCAAACGAACATCAACCGGAATTTAGGTTTGGGCTCAAGTAACCCGATCTTGAGGTTAATTTGAGCCAAAATCTAAAAAGCTATAAAATTTATAAGCCATAAGAAAAAGATCCATATTATATAATAAACTAACCCTAGACATTTTTGAAATTATCAGATGATTTGCAAATCTGGGCTCAAGTAACCCGTGTTTTCGGTACAGGAAATCATCATAATTTTCGTTATCTTCACTAATATCAGAGCTCTTCCTGACCCATTACTGAATCTTTTATATTTACGTGGCATAATTTACAGCCAAAAATAAGGCTGTATAATTAAGGTATATGTTTTTCATATGTAATATGATGCGGCATCTATATATGTACCAACTTTAAATGCGGCATCTCTCCTTTTTGTTGGGATAGATGCCGCATGTTGCTATAGCAAGCATAGTGCGGAATTCTAACCTAAAATTTTATACAGTACTTTTAAAATATACCTAAATTAACAACAAAACTCATTTTCCTTAAAATAATGAAATATACATTCTTAAATTCGAATGAATTAAATGCTTAATAAAATATTTATGTGAAAAACTTACATTTCAATAATAAAAAGTTGGATAATTTCTAAACTAATGCACTGATCATAAATGTAACCATATATAGCGTAAATAAACAACCTATTTTAACCATATAATCCATTATTAGCTTTATGTATCAATCAGCGAACGAATTATGGCTACTGCGGCATCTCTTCCGTATTTACCCTACAATCTATGCCAAATAGATACCTGTTTTCTTTGCAAAAATACCACTTTTATTGTGTTAAAAACTCTTATGACATGTTTCGATTCAATATGACCATTATCAAAGAAGTTTTTCAAACTTTATCAAAAATTTTTCTTCATACTTTAATAGTAAATATCTAGTAAATATATGTAAAAGTCCTAAGTACTATATTTATATCCCCATTGTATAAAAGTCCTAAGTACTATATTTATATCCCCATTGTATAAAAAAATCTAAGAAAACATCTTATTTTTAGGTCGCTAGATGAGTATTACCATTTAAGTAGTTAAGCGAATTTTCGAGAAAAAACATCCTTTGTAACCGAAAATTTGCTATGTTATGCAGGATGCTGCGACAGGGGATTTTTGTTACAGGATCCGTCACTATTATATTAAATTATAAAATAAATTTCTACAAAGTAAACATTTTATTACTACATAAAATGTATTTTATTTTAAAAAATAGTTCACAAACTGAATTATAAAATTAACTACCAGAACTCTTTATTTACATTTAATCACGTTCTTCAGTGTTTTCTTGTCATTATTGATACTTATGTATACTTTAATTTTCAACATTTATATTGCTTGAATGTATAAAGCAGTTTCATGAAAATTCTATTACAGCTTGTGAGACGCAAGCACGTAACTGTGCAGAATTTTCATGTAATGATCAATTTTTGTACAATTTGACACAGACAAAATTAATTGTGTATAATTTGTTTATTAGTACAGCACATGAAAGGGTTCAAAGACATAAAAGGACAACCAACTTCTGCAGGGTATTATCTCAAAAATTACGATCTGTTCGCTTGTATTTATATATTTTGTTTACCGAAAAAGAAGTAATAAGGCTCCAAAGAATGTTTGAAAGTTGTTATGCCGATTCAAGGCCGTATCTGGATCAAATTTCATGTTGCCGAATACCTTAAAACAGTACTAGTTATGCTAACTAAGAAATTTATTTAGGTTCATAAAAATACTAAAAAATTCTACAAAAAAAAAAGAATAATAATTATTATAAGTATATAATTACTAAGTTATTAAGTATGTCAAACTATATTTATCTAATAAATCCTAAAAGACTATTGGAAAAAATTTTTTCTATTCTAGTTTAAGAATTAATAAAAAAATATTTACTATTAATTAATAGTTATTATGATTAAAGTCTAAAATATCACACTGAATTATCAAGAATTTATTCTTCTATAGGTTTGGAATTTTGTTCCTAAATAATAATAATTTATAATATTTTTATTATATTATAAAAATTTCCTTGTTTTAAAATTATAATTTAAATTTGCCCCTGTTGAATAAGTAAAATCGAATAAATTTAGAATAATTAAAATTTGCGTCGAATACGTACCTGCATTCCAATAATGGCATAGATAAAAAATAGCATGGCAATGAGTAAACAAACGTAAGGCAATGCTTTGAAACTTTGAACAAAAGTCCATAAGAGTATTCTAATGGTGTATCCTTGACGTAATAACTTAATAAGTCGAGCCGCTCGAAACAGTCTTAAAAAACCAACATTGATGAAATTTTCCTATAATCAAATTTACATTTAAAATTTGTAACCAGAAACAATTAAATTAATCAATCTTGTTAAATATTTACCCCAAACTCGATGACCATTGCGTCTACTATACTTCCAATGACCGTAATAAAATCAAAAGTGTTCCAAGGATCCTTGAAAAAATTCTGCAAAAATATACAGTAAAAAATTTAAAATTTAGTTTTTACACAACCAAAATTTAAAATAATACCTGTTAATTAAATATGCATAATAATATAATCATCTAGATATTTTATACATTTAAATACGAAAAAAAAATCGTAACTAAATTTATTTCTCATATAGTAAATATCTCTATTTAAATGTAATAAAATTTCATAATTGCTATTTTGTAAATAAATAAGTTTGGAATTGTTGGGGAAAGGAATATGTGAAGGAAAATTTGTGAAAAAAAACGAACAAAAGAAAAAAACATAAAAAATAAGTAAATAAAAAGTTTAAAATTCTATATTTTTGATTTTAATAAACGTCGTGCAATATCTAATAAGCATTTAGTGAAATATTTCGTATTAATGGCCATATTAATAAAATACATATTATTTTTATGAAAATTAGTAATAAAAAAATAAAAATATATTAAAACTATGCAACTACTGGAAAAAACTTGCATTTATTTAATATAAATGGATAGCAACATTCTACTAATTAATACAACTAAAGAAAATTTCTGTTGTTACAAATAAATGAAGAAAAAAATCGCGATGAGTATGATTACCAAAAAACCTTAATCTAAACAAATCAGTCAGGAATTATATTTTAGAATTCCTTTTTTTGTAGATTTAGTATACAATTGTTTTTAGTCGAATTTATTTTTAGTGTATTTTACGCGATAAATTGCAATCAAAGCATAAAAATGCAAACTAGCAAATAAAAAATAAAAAACAAAACATTTTTTTCTGTAGTATTAAAATAATTGCTAGTTTCTGAGAGGAAAACAAAATTTAAACGTTCTAAAACAAAATAGTGGATTCAATCAAAAGGTTGTTGACACAGAGATGAAAGCTGTAAAAAAAATTACGTTATGTAATGTGGTGAGCCAGACAAAAAGTTAGTTAATATTTTGAACCCACTAGTTTTACAAGTGTAAAATTTTTTATGTATAAAATAAAAGACATAGAAAGGAATAGTAGGTGTAATTTATAAGATACTATAAATTTTGTTCTATATAAGGAATTTCAAATCATAAATATATATGTCAATATCATACTTCTCTAAGGAAAAAAAAGAAAACATTCCATTTTGTATTATTCTTAAGGACATATTACCTTAAATCCAAAAGCGATCAGCTTCAGTAATGTTTCCAATAAGAAAAGAAATGTAAATACAATGTTCATAGCCGCTAAGATGTCCGATAAGAGTGGAGGCGCATCATGGTACTACAATAATTTAATTCAACCAATGCAAATAATACAAACCCCATTAAAAATGATTAAGTTAATCTAAAGAACTTACGACATACCCACCTTACAAGAAATTTCATAAAATAAAAGGCTTTCTTAATCTTTAAAAATTGTGATTAAATAATATAATTTAAATTTTTCCAAAATTCATTTAAGTATCTATATATGTAACAAAGCCTTTTATTTTTGTATAAGTATACAAAAACATAGTTAATTCTTCAGAAACACAGCAATCTCTAGAGTATAATGTCAATATTACACAGTTCATGCATTTTGAATCCGTTCGGAATTAGAAGAATTAACTAAATTTCCACCATTAAATTCTATAGGAAGTATTTAAGTTTTATATCTGTTTGTATTATAATGTTTTGTTATTGTTTTGTTGTGTGCAATGTATTCATGGCAATACTGTTGTTCGTAGCTTCTCATAGGGGGAACAGAACAATCAAAAGAATAACAATCACATGCGAAAACAACGTACAATCGCATAACAAATGAATATTACTGTGCTAATTTCCAAGCAATTTACAGGCAAAAATGTTTAGTGCTGTTCAAGACAAACATTCTCAAGTGTTATTTTACAAAAAAATTACCGGGCATGCTTAGATTACCATTACGATCAAAAAGCAAAAGGATCAGACATATAGTTGCAATGCATCGCAAGCAAGTACAAGAAAAAAAAGAGATGCATTCAAAAATATTTTACTCCATAATGCATTTTATTAACGCATGCAAAAAGCAAAGAAATTTCATAATTAAATATTTGGAAATAATTTTTTAAAGGTTTCAGGATATTTTGTTGAGGATAAATTAAAAAATAACGAAAAACAAAATAAATAAAAATTTGAAATATTAAATTAATATTAATGACTGTTATACCTATATGAAATTTTTTTTCCTATATAGGTATATTTTGTGAATTATTGACGATGGTAAAAGTTCTGATTAAAAATTTTAAAAGAACTTTTTGTTTGTCTGTTCTGTTGTTACTAAACCGTTTCCAATTAATATTATCTCCATAATACATAAATAAGTATTTCCTATATCTGATAATCGAAATTAAATTATTATGTAAAAGTAACAAATTCTAGTATCTGATAGTTCTGTGATTGTTATACCTATGATAAAGATCAACTTTTCTGCCTTTTGTTAAACCAAATTGTATTACTTACAATGAACCATACATCATAGAAAAATATGCAATGTAACTGCGTTTTTATACCTAAGTATTGATGAATGTAATTGACGACTTTGGATAGCATTTGAGTTCTGTCAAATTTTTACGCTTTTGCACAAATTTTCATAAGTCGTATTTACGTATATTACTAACAATGAAGTGTACTTTATCTCTTCTACATTCTTCATAATATCCGAATGTTAAATTTTTAAGAAAATAACTAAAGCAGGTAATAAGATCTTTTTAGGGTAGTAGTGCTGGGGATTGTTTACGCCAACTTTTGAGAAATTATTTTCCAAAATTTCTAGGACCGTTATGGTTTTAATTTTATACTCACGCTTAGTTGCAAACGAGATTTATTTTTCTCTCATATCTTCGTATGTGCCTGTCAGGGCCGGCGAGAGAAATGACGGACGACAAACAATTTAACAATATTCAAACATTTTCTCCAAAAATACAGTCGACGAGCAGAAAAAACCCCGGGTGCAATTGCCCCACCTGGCCCGACCCCTCTCGCCGGCACTGATGCTTGTAGAAAAATTATTAGTATATAAAAAATTAACAAATTAACCAATTTTTTAAAAAATATTTATTGTTATTGAAAAAATGCTTGTAATTTGTCTGAATAAAAACAAATCACAAGTCCCTTAAAAGGATGGTTTCAGAACTAATACTCTTTTGTTTCAAACTTATTCTTATACAGACTGCATCGATATAAGAGGTAATACTAATTTGTCTCAATGTAAGATAAACTTGTTAAAAACGTAGTCTATCCCCTAAAGCTGGAAAACCTTGATAAGTGAGAATATAAATCAAGAAAACTATATAGGTAGCTAAGAATAACTATAAAGTACTATGATTTTCATTTCTGTAAATTTTGTTTGAACTTCTATAACTAAAATTGCAAGCGAAAATTCTATGAAAGAAAACTTTATGGAATCAAGTTTGAAGTTCATAACGTGAACAAAATTAGTGTCGTTCTCTTCTGGTTATAGTTGACATGAAAACATCTTTAAATTCGATTTGATAGACAGGAAAGAATTTTCAATGCAACAAATTTTCACCTAAAATTTCGTTTCGTAGTATCTCGGTCACTAATAGATCGATCGAATCGAACAAATTAAATCCTAATAACTTACACATGTAAAATTAGAAATTATGAGCCTTAATGGGATTATGGGGACCGGTAATATAAACTCTAGTCGGAGCCGCATATGCACGAGAAATAGTACTTTTTAGGTATTCGTTGATTGAGAGAACTTAAAAAAAAAGTTTAATATATTCTATTTAGACCTCAAGTGATAATTTCGACAATACTAATCAACATTTTACGAATTTTCAAAATTGAAAAATCAAAATTTTACAAAAATGCTAGCATATTTTTGTGTTGCCTTTTAAATTTTGTTAAATAATCAATGCGTGCTAACTGCACCTATTTTACTTATTTCAATTCAAATTGGACTTTTAATTGTCAATCTCTAAAGAAAATAGATACATATAGTACCCTTGTAAATGGAAGAAATGACCTTAATAAATAAAATTTTAAAAGGCCAACAAATTTCTATATTCTTAAATCCTCGCTTACCTAGGGTCCGGCTGTATTCTTTAGCATGACCACACAGATTTTGCTTAAAAAAAGAAAAAACAAAACTATACATGTTTTTAGCCCTTAGAAGTGAATTGTTTACGTCCCGCGAACGATTTACGTCACACTTCCCACTCTGCAGGTATTATTTTAAGTTTATATAACCAAATAGCTCCTTTATTCACAATAAACTTATTTCCATAGTTAAAAAAAATTGATTTAATAAATGACAATATCAATAGAAATAAATCACACTTATAACAAGCAATACAATAAAATAATTTATACAGCAGAACAATGAAACGTAGCGTAACCGGAACTACTTTGACATCACGAAGTTACTTTGACACAGAAGTAACTTAAAGACTTGTTTTATTATAATAATATTACTTAAAGCTTATTGCAAGCACTGCTGTTGATTCTTCAGAGGACAACGGCATTCCTGTAAGAAACTTTAATATAGGATGGGAACATCAAACATAAAAATTTACATCTAAGCAACATAATATACAGGTGTAATTTTCGTTTTTATTTCCGAAAAACTGGAGCTACTAGTTTTTATAGTGTCATAATTGTGACAAAAATGTCCAGAACTAAGTTGGACAAGTAACAAATGTTGATCGGAAGTTCCTGTTACTGTTACAGTTAAAGTTTCTTTATTACAAGGAATTTTTGGAATAAATGATCACCAAGTTACATCAAAAAATTTTTGTTTTTTATTGGCTACGTACGTTTCGAGAATAAATCTCTTCTTCAGGCCATAATCTTAAAATACTAAAAACAAACATATTATAGTACTAAACGGTAATACAGTAAATCAAATACTTACAATTTTTTTCAAAAAACAAATCAATATGAAAAATTATTATAGTTATTAAATATGCTATAAATAATATACACTTACATAAATTTATTATTATTATTCTTTATAAAACACAATAAATATGAAGTACATCTGTAGACTATTTTGTCTATATTAATTTGTTGTTGATTTTTGCAATTCTTTGTTTTTTGATTTTCGATTTTTGATTTTTAATTCATTTCAATATTTGACGTAATGCCAAAAAAGTATTTTATTTGTTTTTAAACAACATAATTTTCTTAAAAAATTTTTTGTCTTAATTTTTTACAAACTTTTTATTATTTTTTGACTGTAAAATTGTGTATTTTTAAAAAAATTTTTATCTCAATAACTATAATAATTTTTCATATTTATTTGTTTTTTGAAAAAAATTAAGTATTTGATTTATTGTATTACCATTTAGTACTGTTTGTTTTTAGTATTTTAAGATTATGGCCTGAAGAAGAGATTTATTCTCGAAACGTACGTAGCCAATAAAAAACAAAAATTTTTTGATGTAACTTATAATAATTATCCAAAAATCATCTAAACTTTCCCTATATAAAGTTTCTTTTCGTAAATTTAATTTTATTAAATGAAATAGGAATCTTTGTGAGAGACGTTTCTCTAATACATTGTTTTCCCTAGCATCACTTTTTTTTACCCTTTCCATGATCTCTGAGGCTGCATATCTATAATTTTTTTTTAGATATCATAGTACACTTGCGGTTGCATTTCATTAACATTTGATGCAGTTAGACGGTACGTTAAAGTAGCTTCATACTCTTAACAGAATAATACACACACTTCATAACGTTCCAATTAAATTTATAGGTAATAGATCAATTATTCTGATTAGACACAAAAACCTCGTCACGAGGACATAAGGAGCAAATCACAACCAAAACCTTCAAAACTATGTCAAAGTAGTCTCGATTGGCTGTAATTCTGATGAAGATCCAACTTTAAAGTGTTTTATTTTTATACTCAATTTATTAAGACAAAGCTCAGTAAAGGTGAGATCTACTAGTAATAATTAAAAACTCGTGTATTTTTGTGTTGAGTATACTTGAAATTAATTAAAAGTTTTAGGGCATCATCAGCAAATGAAACAAAGTAGACGTACAATTTTAAGTTACAATAATTACTGTAATATAAAAATGGCAAAAAGGAAGAAAGCAAAAACTAGGTGCGTCTGGTTTTGTCTCATTAGTTGACGACGTCGTAAAACTTTTAAATAAATTCACATATATCTATATATATTGCTGTTACTGGTGCTAAAGTCAATTTAAGAATTGCATTTGGTGATTGCAAATTACTGAATCTTGCGTTAAAAAATTTTATATTAATTTTGCCAAAACCTAAAATCTAAAATTTGAAAACCAAAGAAATTGCAACAAAATAGAGTAAAAATTTGTTACTTTTACATAGAAATATTGTTTGAGATTCAAAATATTGAAAAAGATTTTATTTTTGCTATTGTTATTACTTTTTTTTTTACTTTTATTCTTGTTTACACCTATGAAAGGGTTAAAAACTTTCTAAATTAATCATTCTGTAGGGTATAACTTTCTTTTTTATGAATTTAATGTATTATTTTATTGCCTTACCCTGACTCCGAACGCAATGATCTTCAAGATGCATTCGACGGTGAACATGCCGGTGAATCCCATGTTGAAATAGTGCAGCGTGTTCTTGTACGGTTTAGATTGGTTGTGGTACTGTTAACACATACATATACACTCACTGGCTCACAGACATTCTCATTCATCAATTAAAACCATTTTATTTTTTAAAATTAAATATAAATAATTTGTTATAAAATAAAGCAGTAAGATAATTATTTCTGACTGAATATTATTAAATAAATTTTTACATTTCTCTCTCATCTTTTACTTTAAATACATATTTAATTCAGCTCTTTTAATGGTACATACGTGTCTGTGTTTAGTAATAGGATATTTGCACATTCTTATTGGATTCAAAGTCTACATTGTTACTAAATTTTAGTGTAAAATACAATTTAAGGTTCAGTGTATGGGTATTTGTAGTTAAAATAAAAAAAATTAATGAAAATGCGAAAGTACCCTATTATTAATTTAAACTGGAAACTGCAATAACTTCTAGCGAATTTTTGGAAAAGAAGATTCAGCTATATTAGATCAAATTTTAACAAAAATTGAAGCAAAACTTTTTCATAAAATTCAAAGTTCCAGTTTAAATTTATATTAACTTAATGTTTCTAAAAATTACTGATTAACTGCAATATTTTATTCATAATAGAAATCCATGCTTTTCCGAACTTAATAAATAATAAATTAATTTGTTTTTAGTATCTTTTTCTTTTTTAAATGAAGACAATAAAGTAAGATAAACATGAATCTCTATTTTCGCTTTCAAAATTGTTTTGACGAGTTTATAGGCTTACAAATACTGCCTTGATTGTAGAGAAATACTGTGATTTTTATAATTTTTTAAGTAAATCCTTTTATAATTCATTTTTATTAATGAAATAAAAATTGGCATGCAATTGTTTAAGAAGTGCGACACGTCATCTTTTCAAGCAATCATTGCAAAGCGTAAGTATATTTACTTCGCATGACAACAGAAAGTTACTCTAAAGAGTGACGTGTTTTAAGATTTATTCTTGATTAAAATTAAAATAATCGAACTAAAATAGTGACTATTTTCAACAAAAATAAATTAAAAGAGGCAAAGAAATATAAACGCTGCAAAATTAAAATATTTCTAAATTTTTAAACATAAATAATTTGTTTAAGGGATGAACTGGATTCAGAATCATTCAATATTTAATATTTGAATTTTTAATTTCGGTTTTCCTTTTACTGTATTAGATGCAGCAGATTAGAGTAAATATCTTTTATGTGCAAATTTACAAAATAATATTTTAGTGCATTCACCAATAATAAATTTCATGTCAGTTGAGTACATATAATTTTAACATGCTTTCACCATTCCTTTCTACTTGACAAGGAGAAGTTTGATTTGTTTTTATGTGAAAAAAGAAAGAGAAATTTCACATATTTTTGTCTTGTTTACTTTTTTGATTTTTATTCACTATTATATTAAGTATTACTGAGTGATTTAAAGAAATTTAATTATTTATGAATAATAAACCATGGTAAAATATACTACACTGAAGTATTAAAAAAGTAGTTCCAAAAATAAATCTTCAGTGTCAAATTGCTTTATACAAAAACAATAATATATTTTTTTCCATTGAGCTTATAGTTCCTAAGTTATTCTTAATTGAAAAGTTTGAAAATCAGACGTTATAGCAAAAAAACATTTTTATAATCTGGACTAATAAACTGAAGTTCAGTTAACTCGCATATTCCTTTTGATGCTTAAAAGGTAAACTTATTTATGTTTTCAATATAAAATTACATGAAGGGAATTTTTGGGCCACCAATAGCAGGCGAATTCGTGTTATATTTAAGTTGGTATAATGCGCTGAATGGATGTCTATAAAAAAGTAAGTTATTATAGTGTAACAGATAACTAGACTCGAGTTAAATATAGATCCACTTCTTGGTAATTAAACTTTTCAATATAAAAGGTGGATATTTTTCTAGATTACTTTGTGGATTTGTTGGTAAACAAGACGAAAACTAGAATTTCTTGTGTTTAGAGAATCATGCAAATTGAATTGTGCTTAGAGGTTACGAGTAATCTTTGAAAAAGAGACTAAACACATTATCATAGTCAATTGACTTCATAATAAACAGTTATAAAAAGCTTTTGAAAGAGATTTAACAAACATTTTACTGTATTTTATAGATATTTAGAAAAAGAGAGAAGATAAGAGAGAAAAAGAAGTGAAAGAATTAGTGCGGCATTAAAGAGACTAAAAACATGAAAAATTATCGTTCAGTTTTGGATGCAGTTGCAATTTGAAGCTTTTGTAATAAGAAGCTAAAGAAATTAAGAAATTAAACGTTTTACATAACAATTCGTATTAAAAAAAAAAATAGTATGTTTAATAATTTATTATATTTAATTCAAAAGTGATGAAAATACATTTTTTGATTTCCGAAATTGTTAAAATTTTAACGAATTATGATACCAATTTGAATTACTTTCGAATTAAATATAAAACAAAGAAAAATTTAGAACGTCATGAAAAATGCTTAGAGAAAGAATGAGAAGCAACACATTCAACATAGAGGGAAGAAAGTTGCGATATTGTATTTGTGTATTTATGTTTAAAATTCTCTTTTTTTTATTATTATATTGATAATTTGTGTTAAATGTGAATTCAATATGATTTTTATTTTTATTATTAATCATATAATATGTATTTTTGTTGAAATTTTTAATACTTTTTGGTTAAAATTTAGTAAACAAGCCGATTTATTTATAATTTTATAAATAACTAATGAAGAAAGACCATTATGAATGTGAACAATCCGTGTCCATAAAATACTCAGATTGAAGCAAAATATTATTCAATTATATTCGGTAAGTTTCATTCTCAACCTCAAATCAAATCTAATAAAGGAAACCAAAGTGGATTGCAACTAAGGTAAATGAATTGGAACAGTGTCGATATCTCCTGGAGCAATACTAACGCAACTGAAGACATGAGTGGATGGTGTTATGCAATTTTTTATAATTTTACAATGGAAGCGTTTTAAAGTTTTTATTGAAAACACTTTAGAATTACTGTAAGAAACAATGAAAATTGTAGGGAAACAATAATACTTTTGGAAGTCAATTCTAATTTAAACGCTTTAAAAGGAGGTGATTTTAGCGAATTTCCAGAATGGAAATTTAGCTATTACAATCTGCCTTACGTTAAAAGTTGAGCCCGGGACTATAACAGAAATTCGTTTTAAGGTCCGTAGAATCCGAAAATGGTATTCACTAAAATTTATATATATATATATATATATATATATATATATATATATATATATATATATATATATATATATATATATATATATATATATATATATATATATTAGGGTTGTCAGTTTTAAAAATCCCCGACGAGGACAAATAAAATTAATTTTTAGTAACATTTTATTTTGAAATATACACATATGTTTTATAATACAGTAGAATTTCCTGTTCAGTAGTATGATGTGGCAATTTTTTCCGAAAAGGTGAGATAAGAAAATGTATAATAGCTCTCTTTACATAGTTGGAAATTTATCACTAGCAAGTCTGCGAATTATTCTGAAAAATCTAAACTTCAAAAATGAAACTGACGGCAACTTGCGGACGCTAAAGGAAAACTGCCTGTTGTGATATGAGTTTGTTAAAAAATAAATGGATAACTATAGAAGTCCGTCATAAATGGTTTGTTGATTTATTTACTATTTATACTACAAATATTAAAGAAGAAATTTTAGCAATTTTTTTTTTTATTGTTTTTTTAATCAGAGTAACTGCGTGAAACACATGAGATTTCGAACAATATTTTGCAAACTGTATTTTAATTTTTAAGAAGCTTTACGATACGCAATCAGTTTTTTTTTTATAATGCCAGAGATTATGATGATTATAAAGAACATCACTGACGTAATCGAGAGCACGCAAAGGATTTGGTTCATCGCATGACAGATGAATGACTTCCGCGGATGGTTTTCCATTGGAAACCAGCGGAGGCAGGCTTAGAAACAGCTAGTGTGGCGGAATTGTCGAAGTCAAAGTAAGGACTCTAATGATCTAAGTATTCTCAACGATTTGCTTCTTATTGAGTTTTTAACGACTATTTGCTGAAGAATTATCGTCTGTTAAGTAGAGTAGGTGAATTTCTAAAAAAATTAGTGACCGACCGAACCTTCGGTTTCAGTTTTGGTTTCGGCGAAAAACTAGCCGAAACTGCGGCCGTACCGAAACTCAGTGTTCGTGAGTTGTCGCGCTTTATTCGGGTAAGTTTCTGTCTCGTATTTTGAACTCTATATTTTTGAACTAACGTAGGTTATTCTTAGGAAATTCGCTATGTTATGCAGAATGCTGCGACAGGGGTAGTTTTAAACATATAAAAACACTAATAAAAAGTAGTGTACAATATTAATTCAAAATACGGATAATAATGAGTTATATGTATAAAAATAAGCGTGATTACATGCTCAATATTAAATAAACTGTCAAATTTTGAATGAATTTATTAGTATTTTGTAATACTGGGTACCTGACATAAGAGGCAAATTTGACAAATTGCACTCTCAAAACGACTTCTTTATTCAAAGATTAATTGAATAAAAAAACAATTTTTGTTGATTTTTTTTCAGTTAAAAAAAATATCAAAGAAATTTTTAATCTTTTAAAAAAAAAAAACCGTTTTAAGAATGTGACTAAAACATGCTCTAAATTTTTTTATCCAAAATCAATATAATAGGTGTACAACTAACAAGGAGATGCACCCAGAGTGAAATTCGGGATTTTGATGAAACTTCGCTGGTGTGTAGAATAGGCAAAAATAAGAGACCCGTATTTTTTTTTATCGGCCATCTTCCACGTTTAGAGGGTGAAATCACCCCCTAAATTTGGGGGTTAAAATCGTATTTCTTAAAATTTCTCGAAAACTATAAGAGGTAGAGGAAAACTTTAAATTGACGAAATGTTACTTCTTAATAGACCTACTCACCTGTATAGATTAAACCAGGGCCGGGTTCACAAGAGGGGCTGGAGGGGTAAAAATGAGGGTAAATTTTCTTGTACAGCCTGAATGTTTTAGTGTATCAAATTTTTGGCATCATAAATAGAAATAGCACCAAAAATTAAGGGATACGTATTTTTTCATTTTTCCGAAATATATGTGGTATCCAAGCCATATAAGGAAGAAAAAAATAGGGTAGATTATATTGCATTATTATTGATTGCAAATATCTCCTAATTTTTTTATTTTTATGTTTATTTTCATCATGAAAATGTAAATTTTTACTTTCCTATAATGATTCATGTATTTTTCAGTACTTAAGTACTTAATTGGTAATTTAACCATTTGTATATTTGGTTACAAATATTCGACATTTCTTATACCTTTTTCTACCAAAGTTCTCTGGTCTCCCAGTGTTAATGAATGTTCAACAAGAAGCAATAATCTTCCGTTCAACAACTGCCTTTATCTTCTTACAAATTCGTTTTTAAACAAATAAAGGCGGTTTATTTCTTTCTCAACATTCAAACTATTTTTCTTATTCTTTTTGTATGTTTTATATGTGTCAACCCCATTGCTCAAATCGCAAAATTTATTACAAAGTACCTGAACAGTGGGCGAAAGAGATTATTGCATCTTGTCGAGCATTCATTAACACAAGCACACCAGAGACCTTTAACTTTCGCAGAAGTAGGTATAAAAAATATCGAATATGAGTAACGAAATGTACACATGGCTAAATTACCAATTAAGTTAGTACTGAAAACTATATGAATCACTATCGAAAAGTAAAAATTTACATTTTCATGATGAAAATCAACATAAAAATTAAAAAATATAAAACGTATTTGCAATCAATAATAATCCAATAAAATCTACCCTATTTTTTTCTTCCTTATATGGCTTGGGTACGACACATGTTTCGAAAAAACGCAAAAACACGTATCCACTATTTTTTAGTGCTCTTTCTATTTATGATGACAAAAATTTGATACATTGAACCATCCAGGCTGTACAAGAAAATTTACCCCCATTTTCACCCCTCCAGCCCCTTTTATTAACTAGGGCCTGGTTTAACCTATACAAGTGAATAGGTCTTTCAAAGAGTAACATTTCGTCAATTTAAAGTTTTCCTCTGTCTCTTATAGTTTTCGAGATATCTTAAGAAATACGATTTTAACCCCCAACTTTAAGGGCTGGTTTCACCCTCTAAACGTGGAAGATGGTTGATAAAAAAAAATACGGGCCTCTTATTTTTGCCTCTTCTACACACCAGCGAAGTTTCATCAAAATCCCGAATTTTACTTTGGGTGCATTTCCTTGTAAGTTCTACCCGTTTTCAAAAGATGGCGTTATCTCACAAGCGGTTACTAGAGTCCCTATAATGGAGTATTATAAGATGGAGATCTTACTCATATGAGAGGAATTGACAAAATTGGTCAGAAATATGGTAAATATAAGGCTTTCTTTTTTTACCACTCGTGGCGTTAATAATCTCAAAATACTGATGTGAATATAGCGAATATAGTAATATAAAACGGATAAAACAGAATGTAACTACAGTACTTATTCTCAAACGGAAACACGTCGGGACTGGGAAAATGAGTGTTTCCATTTGAGAATCACCAATGTCGGTTGATGATATTTAATAATAACGAAATACATAGAAATTACATATGTATGAAATAGACTCCGATTTTGCATAGTGACGTCAGCGAATTGTATAATATACAATATAAATGATGCGACGCAAAATAAAAATTGTTAAGTTTATTTTAAAAACGATCGAAAAACCGACTTTATAACTGAGTTGAACATTGAAAAAGATAATATAGAAGCCCCCGTTTCCATTTGAGAGTGTTCCATTCGAGAATAAGTACTGTACCGCTTTCGTATCCGTCGAACACGAGTGTCATCTTTGATTTGGACACTTTTTGAATACATTGAGTTTCGTCTCCTTGTCTAATCTCCATAGTCCCTATAATAAATAGAGTTGTGAAATGTCATCCATCTTCTTTCCAAAATAGAGCGGGAAGCTTCAAAATTAATTATCACATGTTTGAGTAAAAATTTTGAGTATATAATTATTGTTAATAAGTTATGAATTAATGAACAATTAAAAATTTTTAATTTAATTACTTTTTCTAGGTTAAACTAAGCGATTTTTGTTAATATTTAATTTATTTCCAATGTATTTTACGCAAACTTTGGACAGAAAATGCCGAAGCCAATCAGCGTTCAGCACACATGTCACGACTCAATTTATTATAGGGACTCTATTTATTATAGGGACCCTAGCCGGTTATAAGTTAATTATTATTAATGCGCATATATACATACACACCTGTTTTTTCTCTGTAAATTCATCACGCTCTTAATATATTAATCTTATATATATATATATATATATATATATATATATATATATATATATATATATATATATATATATATATATATATATATATATATATATATATATATATATATATATATATGTACGAATTTCATCAAGGAAAAAGTGTTGCTGAAGCTCAAAGAATAATCTATGCAACTTATGATAACAGTCAGGGCCGGATTAACTATGAGTTCGCCCCTAGGCACCTTGAAAAATGCCGTCCCTACCCCTAAAAAAGGAAACGAGCAAAAAAAAAAACGTCAAAACGTTAATTACTCATTTTTTCACCCTATTTTAAAAATTTACCGCCCCTAGAAATCTCCCGCCCCTATGCCATGGCCTAGGGTGACCTATTAGCTAAGTTGGCCCTGGTAACAGTGCTATTGATAACACTACGTGTCGAAGACGGCTACAGAAATTTAAAAATGGAAATTACAATTTAAATGATGAGCCACATTCTGGAAAGCCTCCCACAATCAGTGACGAGGAATTGCAAAAATTACTGGACCAAGATTCTGCGCAAACACAACAAGTTGCAGAAAAGTTAAACGTCACTCAACAAGCTATTTCTAAAAGATTACATGCTTTTTTTGCAAAAGGCGGGTAGAACTTGACGGGTAGAACGGTTGTGCACCTAATATAATTGCTTTAATTATCTAGAAATTATTATTTACCCTAGTATTTACTCTGTAAGGGTCAATAATTCATTCAAAAATTGACCGTTTATTTATGATATTGAACATACCAACTCATGAATACGTTTGCTAGCATGCTTACTTTTTTTTTTTTAAATATCACTTAATATTCTAGTTTCCTGTAGAGTTTCTCCCGGGCCCGTCATTTCTTTTCACGACCCTGAGGATCACGTATCTTGGCAGGAATTCCCACATGTTAAAATCAGATATATTTGAAAATACTTGATAAGAAGGCGAGAAATACAACTGAGAAGTATCTCCGTTAAAACCAGACTGAAAGAGACACCTAAATATTTTTATTTCTAATTTCCTCTTTTTTATAAGCATCACGTATACTACTTAAATTAGTTTTCTGTACACTGCCAAGTTACGTAGTCTTAGCTTAATCATAATATTCTTAATCTTAAAGTGTGTTCAACAAGAATTTAGAGTTGGATCAATGTTGCTCCAAAGATGCGATATCAGCCCTAAATTCGTAAAAATTTGCCAATAATTTGTCTTTAATCAAAGGCTTATAAAAAAGTCTCAATCAAGTCCCAAAGATAAATGCTAACGCCCTCTCTGAAGAGGGCATCACTTAAAATACAGTAATTTTTTAAGCATTTTCAACCATATAATTCCATCATGTTTGTCAATATTTTCCTTATTTAAAATCATCAGCACGTAGCTGTGTGCTTTCCTTATGGGATATTTTTTTTTAGGTTGAATAAATTAAATAAATTTAAAACTTTGGTCCTTGTAATAACTGCTAATTATATTTAATAAGTAAGTAATTTATTGTAAATTCGTTAGAAGCTTTCTTTTTTTTAATATAAAAGCTAAAAAAAATATAAAATGATATTAGAACCCCCTCCCCTCCAAAAGAGTATGCTTGACAGATATAATGAATAGTATATTGCTAATAATTAGGACATACGTATAAAAACATTTCAAAATGCTTTTTAATAACATTCATTTTTTAGTAAAGATAAATTATAATATGCTGATATACAATTGATAAAAAAACTGTGGCAATTAGTTTTTCTTACATTTAAAATGTATTTTTGAAATTTACATAACAGTAAAAATTCAAATTACATGTAACAAAAATGAAATTAACGCAGGATTGAACTATACTTTAAGTAGCGCTTTCATCTCAAGGGAAAAAATAAAGCAAGTAACCTACAACAAAAGAAAGAGAAAAAGTCTAAACAAATATATCCAACATAGTTAAGGAGCTTATGGTAGTAATTTTTAAATGATTTCATCGTTTGGCAGAAGTTGATAGTAATAAAGATCTAAGTAAAATTGACAATAAAAACAATTTGTCATTAATTTGTTGCTGCGATACCAATAATTTTGGGGGCATTCCCCCTCGTGAAGAGCTTGGATGAGTTCGTTAACCAGACATACCAAAACTATGTATTTTGGGTGTTTTTGAATTGACAAAAATTAATATTTTGTCAAAATTTGTCAAAATTGATAAGTTTTCCACATTTTTTTACTCCATACTAAAGGGTAAAGAAATCACGTAGGTTTTGAGTCATTATCCTGTTTAAATAGATTTTCAAGAAAAATTAACATTCCTCGCCAGAAAAATGAAATTTTTGCTAAAATTTACAAAAATTCAAACTTTTTTAGAATTTTCGTTATACCATGGTAAAGAGCGCTAACAATCACATAATATAGGGTAACCATTATCCTATGTAAACGAGTTATCCAGAAAACGTAGTTTTCGTAATCGGAAATTCGTTATGTTATGCGAGATGCAGCCACAGAGGTTTTTTTGCACAGAGGGTTTTTTGTAGAACTGTAGCTAAAACCAGAGCTCCCTATTTCTGCCCCCTTTATTTCTTTCTCTCTTTTAGGAAGTGTGTTAAATCCAAAAATTTGGATTAAAAGACGAAGAAATGATTTAGTCCGCCATTTTTTTAGCATGTTCATAAGTACTTTTTTTATTTAAGAAAATGCAGTAATGTGTACATCTGTTTTTTCAAAATTTATTTTCAAAAAAAGTCAGCGCAATTTGAGATACGTTCTAATTTTTTCTTATTTGCACAATAATAAGCTACATAATATATTACTAACAACGAAGATGAAATCATATACCAAAGTTGGCACCAGCTCCCTAGCAAAATTGCTAAAGTTGCTTGTTTTCGTTTTTCGAGTATGTACTGAGACCCTATTATTTGAGGTTATATATCGGTAAATTGATTTTTTTTGTATGTAACGTTCTTATTACTGTTTTAATTAATAACTAGCCGTACCCGTGACGTTATTCACGCGAAACTTTGAGTAGTTTCTTTTTCCAATTTGTACTTTCTGTACAGTAGTTTTTACGTAATGTGTGTACAATGTACATGCTCAAAATAGTTTTTCCATTTTCCCGTCGAAATGAGACATTTTCCCGGAATAAAAAGTATCTTAGATGTTGACCCAGGTAATAAGTTATCATCACACCAAATTTAATTAAAATCCCTACAGTAGTTTTTGCGTGATGCGTGAACAGACAGACAGACAGATAAAAATTTTAAAAATCGCTGTTTTGATATCTACATCGATAACTGTTTACAGTACCAGTACAATTTTCAAAAAGTATTCCATGTACAGAAACGGTCTCGTTACAGTTTTATTATATGTATAGATTAATTTTTAGTATTTTTACTTCAGATATGAACCATATGGAGAATATAATTGACACTTAACATTCACTGATAAAATGGGGATAGATTTACATAATTTTTACATCAAAATTGCTGTAAAATGCAGTTGTGTAATTTATATTTTTTTTTTATCATTCCAAGAAGAAATTATAAATTGATGGCGAACGAACAATAATGAAACAATTGTAGATGAAGTCAGCATTCTAATTTTATTAAAAAATGAAACATTTATGTTCTTGGCAAAAAATGAAAAGTCAGCGTTGGAACTCCAATTTGATATTCTTTCACATGCTTTCACGAGTTCATTTATTTAATAGTGATTTGGAAATGATAGATCAGCTTACTGTTTTAAAAGATACAGATAACTCAAATTCAAATATTACTAATTTAAAAGAAAATTACGGGTCATCAACAAATTCACCAACAAATATGGATTTAAATGTTTCCAGTGCGTGTTTGACACACACTAAGTTAGGGCTCTTCAGTGGTTAGTTTTTAAGCATTTAAGTACATTTTTACGTTTTATTATAGAAATAGATGAATATGTTCAACAATGTTACGGGCATAGGTATGTATTACTTGAGAGGCAATTATGTGATTATTTAGTTCCCTATATCTCTTAAAAAAAACACCAAAAACTTTTAAATTGAGTGTTTTACAAAGGAAGCTTAACAATGAAAAGTGTTTAAGAAATCTAAACTTCATTTTAAAATATTTATTCTAAAAGTATATCTAAAAGTTTAAATATATATTCTTGGCTCACTATTAAATCTTAAGAGGGTATTTTAAATGTTAAATACTAAATAAATTATACTCTGACCTTAATGCCGGCTCGATTACCAACAGGCCGAGTCACCATAATATATGAAATAACTGAAATAATAACGGACGAATTTTTTGGAAGTTGAATTTAACACAATACAGTCCACGCATCTACCGCAGTAAACTTTTCAAGGAGCCGACAATATTTTTAACACATTGCGTAACACTGTACCACGTCCATTTTATTTAAAGCGTACACCACGACTCCTTTTTCACCTCCTTAAAAAGAAATACATTGCACCCACTTAAAGCGGAAAAGACTACACCGTCACTAACAATTTGTTAAAATACCCCTGTCGCAGCATCCTGCATAACATAGCGAATTTCCATTTACAACAGTACGTTTTTCTCGGAAACTAGTTGATATAGAGTAATTGTAAATAAAAAAAACCCTTCTTTATGTGATTTTTCCGCCTCATTCCGCCAAATTTTTTTCGAGAAATGAAATTTTTCGTGAAAAAAATTTGGCGGAATGAGGAGGAAAAATCACATAAAGAAGGTTTTTTTATTTACAATTACTCTATATCAACTGGTTTCCGAGAAAAACGTACTTTTGAAATGGAAATTTGCTATGTTATGCAGGATGCTGCGACAGGGGTATTTTAAATAAATATTGAAGCATCAACACAAAAAGTATTTGGCTCCATTTTTACAGATATCTCCATAAAATAATAAATTGACTTTTTTTTCTTATTTTCTCAAAAACTAACTAACCTAGAAAAATAGTTCAAAAACCTTTTTGATGTGATTTTTTTCCGTCTTTGCAATGGTGTAAGAAAATGTGGCAAAAACTTTTAAATTATAACAAATTTTGGCAAAAAACTAATTTTTTGCAAGAACAAATTTCTTATCAAATTTCGTAAACCTAGAAAGTTTTGCTAGAGAGTTATCGTGGTGATACATAAATACATACATACATACATACATACATATATATATATATATATATATATATATATATATATATATATATATATATATATATATATATATATATATACTTATATATATATATAGCCGCGGGTAACAGCTAATATATATATATATATATATATATATATATATATATAAAATATATGTATATATATATATATATATATATATATATATATATATATATATATATATATATATATATATATATATATGCGGAATTTGAAATTATGGCATCTAGTTAAAACATATAAAGTGTACTTTCATCACGTCGCTATTACGCGTCGAGTAGGTATTATTACTTTTTTATTTGGAATTTTCCCACAGAAATACAATATTTTCCACGGCCAAAAAATAGACTATAACATTCCTTTAATAACATGCCAAGTTCAAATGAAATCAATAATTCTTTTTTATACTGTTTTAAATATATATTTTCCCACGGGAGTTAGATACTTTCCCGGGATAGAAAGTAGTCTGTGTCCTTTCTCATCGTCTCTAAACAATATGCAAAGTTTGAAATCAAACATGCCAGTTGTTATTTCATTGTTTCGTTTTAAATACATTTTCCCTCGGGAATGAGATATTTTATCGGGATAAAAAATAACATATGTTTATCGCTGTATATCGTCATATTTGTCTATCATCATTTTTTGTTTCATTTAAAATATATTTTTCCACAGTAATGAAATTTCCCACGGGAAATTTTCTGGGGTATAAAGTAGTTTGAGTCCTTTCTCATCAGTTCTGTTAGCAATATACAAAGTTTGAAATCATTTATCCGTTTTTTAGCTGTTGTAATTTAATGCATTTTCCCTCGGGAATGAAATATTTTCCGGAAATAAAAAGTAGCCTATAACCATCTCTGGCCCGCAAGCAACGTCTGTGCAAAGCTTCAAGTTGATTGGTTAAGCTGTTGAGGCGTGAAAGCCAGTCAAACAAACAAACAAACAAACAAACAAACTCACTTTCGCCTTTATAATATTAGTAAGGATATATATATATGTATATATATATATATATGTATATATATATATATATATATATATATATATATATATATATATATAAATTTTAGTGAATATTATTTTCGACTTCTAGGGATCTCAAAACAAGTTTCTGCCATTATCCCGGGCTAAAGTCGCGTCATGACAGTGGCTGTAATAGCTGAATTCCATTCTGGAAATTCGCTAATAATAAATTCAGTTTATATAAATTATAGATCAATAAGGTTCAGTAAGGTTAGAAAAAATTTTGTTGGGTTCGGTTAGGTTAGAAAAAATTTCCTTCGGTTCGGTTAGGTTTGGACCAAATTTCCTTAGGTTCGGTTAGGTTAGATCAAGTTCCGTTAGGTTCAGTTAGATTAGAAAAAATTTTCGATCACATTACTCCAGCCACCGTCGGAGGTTTCTAGAACCGCCCCGGTAGTGGATGGTGGGTCCAGAACTTATTTTCTTATTTTCTCAAAAACTAGCTAACCTAGAATAATAGTTCAAAAACCTTTTTTATGTGATTTTTTTCCGTCTTTGCAATGGTGTAAGAAAATGTGGCAAAAACTTTTAAATTATAGCAAATTTTGGCAAAAAACTAATTTTTTGCAAGAACAAAAACCATGTTCCTGGCATCCGACGTGTCTGGCTGAAGAACTCATCCAAGATTTTTGGACTTCAAATGTTCTCACCAAATTTCGTACACCTAGAACATTTCGTTCGAGAGTTATCGTGCTGATACATAAATACATACATATATATGTTGCAGCTATATTGTCAAAACCGTTTTATTATAATAAATCTAGTCAAATTATAAAAAAACCAAATATTGTCAACTAATATTGTCTCTTACAATACACCTAGTAAATTTTAGTGTTATTATAATTTCGCTAGACGCATTTAGAGAAATTGTGAAGTGTAATGCTTTTTGACAATATAACTAAATCAGCTTACAGGAAAATATGTATTCACTAGTAAGTCTATTTCAATAAAATTTTGTAGGGATACTTATATGACTTAGAATTAACAGGATAATTTATATCCTGGTTGAAGGTTCCTACGGGATATGAATACGAAACTAACTTTTTTCTTTAAATTACTTGTCTGTATTCTGTTTTATTGCGTCTAAATCCTACATAAATCTTCATGTGTCTAAAAAATATAAAATTAACCTGTTTCATTTTTCAGAAAATAAAGGACGAACCGGGCCAATACGGGCGTTCGGATCATTACACACAAAAGTTATATTGGATACTTAACCTATATTCAAATTCAAATAGCTAGTAATTTCTGAACAATTAAAATTAAATAGATCTTGGTCAGTTTGTCACGTTTTTCTCTTATGTCAAGTATATAATATAATAATTACTTGATGATTTTATAACTTTTGCGTACAATAATCCGAATACTCTCACCGGTCTAGTTGATTTTTAAATATAAATTTTGAACAAATTGGTATGGTGGCAAGTCAACATAACGGATGAAGAATATACTTCCTCTTTTTTAAATACATAAATTTTATGATTTTTTAAGTGAATGCCATTGTTCGATTATTTTTTCTCAATCCGTATGCCATAAATCAGATATTTTTATGTGATTTTAAAAGAAAATCCCGCTGTCCTTTACAGTACAAGAATTTTAATTTGTATGTCGTGGGAAGACTCATCAAAGATACGAATTAGATTATATTCGTGTCTGAGCTTTGAACCCTATAGAATACCTCTTAATAAAAATTTTATTAGAACTAATAATAAAAAGCTCGAGATAAAAAATATTCTAAATTTGTCTTCTAATCTTTCATATGTCAGGTTTTTCCTTTAGAAAACCGGGATAAAACTATTGTACATATTAATTC